>CM052895.1:71946925-72018893 GCA_028534135.1 Potos flavus | reverse complement strand
CCATCCCGATCAAAATTCCACCGGCATTTTTCAAAGGGCTGGAACAAACAATCCTAAAATTTGTTTGGAACCAGAAAAGACCCCGAATTGCTAAGGAAATGTTCAAAAAGAAAAACAAAGCTGGGGGCATCACATTGCCTGATTCCAAGCTCTACTACAAAGCGGTGATCACCAAGACAGCATGGTATTGGCACAAAAACAGACACATGGACCAGTGGAACAGATTAGAGAGCCCAGATATGGAACCACAACTCTACGGTCAAATAATCTTTGACAAAGTAGGAAAAAATATCCAGTGGAAAAAAGAAAGTCTCTTCAATAAATGGTGCTGGGAAAATTGGACAGCTGTATGTAGAAGAATGAAATTAAATTATCTGCTCTTATCAATCCACCGGGTTGTGGATGGAGACCGAATGGCAAAAAACTGTCAAAATTCAACAGCAAAGGCTAAAGAAGACATAGAATTTGGAGAGCTGGAAAAAACCTTTTGATCATATGCTCCTATAAAGCATTAAAAAGCACAACAGGTATATCCATACTGTGCTATTTTTAATAAATTTCATGGCATATGAAAAAATTGATATATCAATCAAGAAATACTTACTGAATGTGTTATGGGTTCTAAACTGTTCAAAGAACTAAAACAGATATTTTTTTAAGATTTTATTTATTTATTTTCCAGAGAGAGAGAGCACAAGCAGGGGGAGCAGCAGGCAGAGGGAGAAGCAGGCTCCCCACTGTACAAGGAGCCCAACGCAGGTCTCCATCCCAGGATCCTGGGATTATGACCTGAGCCGAAGACAGATTCTTAACCAACTGAGCCACTCAGGTGTCCCAACAGTGATATTTTATTTAAAAATTAAGCAAAATATCTTTACAGAGTAAGCTCTCTAACTCTGTGCAACATCATTTCCTTGCATATAGTAATTGCTAGATTCAATTGACCAACAATCTTTTGATAACCTGCAAACTGAATGATATACTATGCTCAAATCTATATTCAATAATGTAACAAAGCTGTGAAGGGGAGGGTTCTGGGTAGATGCAATGAAGCAACAGCATAATTCTAAATTTCCCACATAGCATTTGAAAATTTAATAAAAAACAAAAGAACAATAAATAAGCCCACATCCTCAGCATAAGAGGCAGAGAATGTCCAAATTTTAAATTGTCTATGAGTAGAAAAATAAACATCAAATCTCTGCAAAAGATCTCTCACTCTCCCACTTCAAGCCTCCATGGACACTAAGGGCTATTCTGAAAAAAAAGAAGAAGAAGAAAGAAAAAGAGAAAAGCTAGCAGTGTACTTAAGACTGATCTAAAACCACGGAGCCTGGGTGGCTCAGTGGGTTAAAGTCTCTGCCTTCAACTCAGGTCATGATCTCAGGGTCCTGGGATCGAGCCCTGCATCCAGCTCTCTGCTCAGCAGGGAGCCTGCTTCCCCCTCTCTCTCTGCCTGCCTCTCTGCCTACTTGTGATCTCTCTCTCTGTGTCAAATAAATAAATAAAATCTTAAAAAAAAAAAAAAGACTAGTCTAAAACCATTATCAGAAAAAGAAAGCTTATTCCACATGTGAAAAATACTGGAAAAGCATAATGGTAGATCACAGCACTGACTTCAAGAAATGGAACTAAAAGTGCATGTGAAAGGCAAGGGAAACAGTCTTAGAAAGGTAACACGCCAGGTGGAGAGAAATGAAGGAACTTTGGAAACTGTGAAATAAAAAAGAAGCAAGAGAGGACACAATTCTGCAGGGGGGAAAAAAAATTAAAATAGAAAAATAAGAGGCATCTGGGTGGCTCAATCGTTTAAGCATCTGCCTTCGGCTCAGGTCATGGTCCCAGGGTCCTGGTAACAAGCCAAAGTCGGGCTCCCTGCTCAGTGGGAAACCTGCTTCTCCCTCTCCCTCTGCCTACTGCTCTGTCTACATGTGATATCTCTCTCTGTTAAATAAATAATATCTTTTAAAAATATTTTTTAAAAAATAGATAAATGAACACATCAATCTTTGTCAAAAGCATGAAGGGTATAAGATTTACTCTACATGCAAGTTAACAATTTAGCCTGCTTCAACTTCATGGAGGTGGGGAGAAGACACAAGTCTCCTGGGACAGAGACAAAGGACAGTTTATTTCTCATAATACTATCGGTAGCTAGAGTATCATCATTTGTCAGTGGGGGGAAACACATTAAACCAAGTCAAATGACAACCAACAAACTAGTAGAAAATATATGTATCATGAATAACAGATAAAGGTATATTCACTGTAATACACTAAAATTTAAGGAAATAAAAAAACAAAAACTTGAAAGAAAAATGGGCAAAAAATAATCCACACACCCAAAAAAATACTTTAAAATGGACTTTAACCATATAAAAATGGTCAACCTCACTCCCTCACTCATAATAAAAGAAATGCCAAGTAAAATTATGAAATGTTATTTTTCACCTAGCAAATTGGCAAACACTCTGTTTTGACAAGTGTGTGGAGAAACAGATACATGTATACATTTCTGATAGGAATGCAGATTGGTACGATCTTTATAGAACTACACACGCATTTATCTTTTACACCTGCAATCATACACTTCTAGGAATTTACATTTAAGATATTCCTTTAATGATTAAAAAAAACCCATACAAGTTATTCATGGTAGTAGTGTATATAACTGGAAAAATTAGAAAAAACTGTATGTCCATAGACAGAAAGGACTTGAATGAACTTATAATGAAGTACTATGCAACAGTTAAAAAGAAAGAGAAATAAAGCTACAAACTGAAGTATTGTGATTTTTAGGATACAATATCAAATAGAAAAGCAAAGTGAAAAGGAGTATCATAGTATGATAGTTTTTGTGCAAGAAGAAAGAAATAAAGAAGATATAGTTCTCTAAGTATATAGTTTTATACAGTTCTGACTTTTGGAACCATTAATTTTTAACCATTAATGAAACTGATAAAATCAATAAGAATAAGAGAGAAAAAAAACAACTTAAAATGGGATACCATAAAACAAGTGAACCAACCTATATTTCCAGTGAATAACATAGTCACACTGAAAGGAGTGGGGAAGATTAATTCTAAGTAACATTGGAAAAGAATATTTGTTTACAATAGAAGACTAAAGACAAAAGAGCTCTAAAGAAGTTATGAATTGTAGTTTCTTTTTTCAGAGGCATGAGTTAGTAATCCTGAAATTATTTTCTCTTATTTTGGGATTGAGCAAGTAAGTAAATAGATTGTAACTAAGAGAAGCCAGATTTCCCACTGTCAGAGAAAGAAGTTGCAAATACATGAATAGGAAAACACAGAATGAACACATGGCATTGGACTACAACCAGAAGTATCAATATAAACTCTTCAGTTTTAGTACAGATAAACAAATTTAGAAATTAGGCACAGATACACTTGCGTGCATGTATGATATACATTTGCTTATTTCTTATCTCTGTCCATTGAGAGGACCTAGAATAAAGACACCCCAGTAACAATGAGCACACGCAGTGCCCAAATGATGGTTTCTAAATACTAAATGGAAAACCATTAAAAGGAACTATGGTTCATTAGAGAAATGGAGCAGGATCTAGAGCATGGAAAGTATAATATGAGCCAGAAAATAAGTGCTCAATAAATGACAGGAATACATCAAAAGGACAGAGAAGCCATTTTCAGTTTCTCTCTCAGATACAGAAAGAAAAGATAAAGCAAATCTGGTAAAATATTAATATTTGGGGAATATGAGTGAAGGGTATATGAGTATTCTTTGTATTATGTTTTCAACGCTTCAGTAAGTCTGAAATAGTATCAAAATAAAGGTTAAAAATCAAAGGTGTGGAAATCTGATAAAAATTCAAAAGTAAATGAATATTCATTAAATCTAAAAAATTGGAGTTATTTAGTCTACAGATGAAATGTCTCAATAATTTTTTCTTTAAATATCAAAATACTTACTTACCAAAATAAAAAAGAAAACTTGGTTTCAATATCTATGTTTTCAAAGCAGGTATTCCATTATGAGCAATATTAATACATAAAGCTAGCCAGAATGAAAAACAAAACAAAACAAAACAAACTATCATTCTACTTTATAAGACTAGTCAAATGTGTGGAATAACAACGTTTCCAGCAAATGAGGGACTTTCATCTTTTAAATTTTTAAAGGATGTTCTGTGAGGGACAGATAGTATTTTCTTAAAAGATGCTTGACAAGAAAATTAAAACAAAGGCTCACAAAACAGATATAATAATGTTAGGATATAATGTTAGGATATACAATTATAGAGGAAGAAGTGTAGAGATCACCTTTAATAAAGCATGACTACCCCAACAGTAAGTGACCTCAAACTCTGAATAATGTACTATAATGCATAAGATTATCTAATAAATTGGTGAGTACCTTTAATTAAGTGGCTTAAAAGCTACAGGATAAACATAAAATATATCTAGAAGAAACAAAGTATTTGTTGCCTCAGGAGAAAAAAAAAATAGGTAATGGGTAGAAGACCAACTCTTCACTGTACACTTACTGGTTTATATCTGTGATTTTAAATTTGGAATCACATAAATGAGAAGAGGGACCTCAGGAACCCCATTAAGACAAGTAATCTCAAGAAAATTTCAACAAGCTCTAACCGGCATATCTACCTTCTTACCTGAATAAAGCTGTGTACCTGGTCTTCTCTCTTGGACTATTACTATGAATAAACTGCCGTAACTCCTCACTAAAACCAATCCATTCACTTGAGGACTAGATTCATCACCTCTCCACCTAATCAAGGACTTTGCTACAGCCATTCTTCCCTCATTCAGCTGCCTCATCAGCTTTTCCTTTTCTCCTAGAGCATTTTCATCAGCAAAAAAGCTATAGTTGCTCTTAATCATTAAAAAAAAAAAAAAAATCCTCCCCTGACTTTCAGTTATCTCCCTCTCTCTTTTTTCCTTTACTGCAAAACTACTGAAACGGTTAGTCTGTACCTGTGATCTCCGGTTTCTTTTTTCTCATTCTTTCTTAAACCCATCCCATTTTAGCTTTTCCCTTTACTGCAATATTGAAACTGCTCTTTTCAAAGTCACCAATTACCTACACTTTACAAAATCCAAATCTTGGTTTTCATCTTATGTTTTAGCACTACTTAACCTAATTGATCTCTTGTTCTTTCCTGAAATCCTTTCCTCCTCCATTTGGCTTCCAGAATAACACATTTTTTTGGCTTTCCTTTTATCTTGGTGTTCTTTACAATTTCTTCATTTCCCTGACTTCTTAATGTTGGGCTTTGTCTTAGGACTCTTCTCTTTCCTATTTTAATTAACACCTTTAGTCATGCCATCAAACAGCATGGCTTTAAATACCAACTAATATTCAAGTTTATATTTTTACTCCAGGCTTCTCCCAGGAATTCTCTAGAGCTACAGATTCAAGTACAAACTTGTTATCTCCACTTAGATATCTAGTAAGAATCTAAAAACCAAACTCCTGATCTTCACTTCCAAATCTGCTACTCCTACGTCTTTCTCCATCTTAGTTAAAAATAACACCATCCTTCCAGTTGTTCAGACCAAAAATCTTGAAGTCATCCTTGACTTCTTTCTCTCACACACTACATCACATTCATCAGCAAGTCCTTGAGGCTCAATTTTCAATATATACATTCATGAATTCCATATTTCTGAATTTGCCTACCACCTAAAATTATTTACAATCCCAAATAATCCCAAAATCCAAAATCCCCAAATCCCAAAAATCCCAAAATCCCACACAGTGCTCTCCAGGCCAACTGCAGATATGCACATATGCAGAGCAGCAAAGGAGTCGTTTGAAACACATGTTCCCATCAAACAAGGCTATGACTGCCTTTTTGTTTCAGCTCCCATGCTGTAAGCTGTCCATTTTGCAGTCTATTTAGTTCCACATTGACTGCATTTCTTGTGCTTTTAATCGATCATTTTGCTGTCTAAAATGGCTAAACATAGTGCTCAAGCCCCGTCTAGTATTTTTATGATCAAGAAGACTGTAACATGCTTTATGGAGAAAATATGTGTCAGATAGCCTTCTTTAGTCATGAGTTGTAACACTGCTGGCTTTGAGTTCAACGTCAATGAATCAACAACATACATTAAAGAAGGCGTCTTTAAAAAGATACACACATAAAACAGGATGATGTATTGGATCAGTCATCAAAAATGTTGTGACTTGGGGCACCCGGATGGCTCAGTCAGTTAAGCGTCTGCCTTTGGCTCAGGTCATGATACCCCAGATGGAGCACCAAATAGGACTCCCTGCTCAGTGGGGAGTCTCCTTCTCCTTCTGCCCCTTACTTTGCTCATGCTCTCTCTCTCAAATAAATAAATAAAATCTTTTAAAAAAATGTTGTGACCTTGCTTATAGGAACCTAACTTACGTTAGGTTATGTCCTAACATATCTTATGTCCAGTAGGGGCAACGATTCATACTCAGCTAACACCAATTTAGTGTTCAGAGTAATTTCACAGAACATAACTATTATAAATAACAAGAATCAACTGCATATCCAGAAACTGACCACTTCTCACCACCTCTGTTACTACCACCCCAGGCATGAGCCTTGCCTGGATTACTTCAATATCCTGGAAGTAATCTCCTTACTTCCATCCTCCCTTCACCCCTCATAGTCTCAACAAGACTGCCAGAATTATCCTATTAAAATGTGACTTAATTCACATCACTCTTCTACTCAAAACCCACCATGGCTTCCCATTTTATAACAGAATAAAAGCCAAAGTGTTTTAAAAGAACGACCAAAATCTTACAAAATCTAGGCCTCACTTGCCTCTCACCATCATTCTCCCTCTCTGATTTCATCCCATATCTCCATGTCCTTCCGTTATCAGTCCCCTAGTTAAAGCCACACAAATGTTTGTACCACTCCTCAAATATGCCAGACATGATCCCATCTCAATGAGTTTGCTTTGACTACTCCCTCTACCTGTAGTACTCTTCCCTTCTTCACTTCCCTTTCTCATTTCCTTTACTCTTCATTTCTATGTCTCTTTCTCCCTGAAGCCTGACCTGATCATCCTCCCAACAGCCTATCCACCTACCACGTGTTTCATTTTTCTCCATGGTACTTATCATCATCTAATATATTATATGTTTCACTTACTTGTTGTATTAATTAGCTATCTTCTCTAAAATGTAGCCAAAGAGAGGCAGGAATTTTTGTATGGTTTGTTATCTACAATATTCCTAGTGCAAATAACAGTGCCTGGCACATAAAAAGAAAATACATAAATTGATATAGTTCTTACTATTAAAAAATAAATTTAAGCTTAAATAAAATTTTCACAAAGTTAAAAGTTATAGAAAGATTACAATTTTACCTTCTGCATCTGTTTATATCATCTTTCTAGTAATCAAGTCCAAAACTAATATTGTTAAGGAGCTCACCTATAAAATATAGAGGAAAATCAGCCAAAAAGATATCATTTCTCTTAATCTCTTTGTATATGAAACTTAGCTTTGTTTATTCAATAAAACTAAGAAAAATAGGGACAAATCAAATTATTGTGCTTTAATTTTATTTTAATTTTAAGAAGTTATCTGCAGAAAATAAATGAATCATGTAGCATATCCCATCCCACATATTTCAGCATCTAATGAGAATATTATAACTGTCACTCCAATTTCTGCAACTTTAACTCAATGCAATTTAGATTAACAACAAAGAATGTCATTATTCTTTCTGACCTTGTAAACTTCCTACGATATTAAGCTCCATGCAGCAAAAAGCATTCATGCCATAAGTTAGCTGCTGATATATCATGTATTAATAAGTAGGCCCAAAAAAAGAGGAAAACCTCTCACTTTCAAGCCACATCAATAGAAGTGATGATCAACAAACACAGCTTGACCTCGGCTTTGGTCTTTAGCAAGTTCTGTATCCAAAATGGATTTCTTTCCTTAGGTTGAACTGAGAGGTAAATTTGAATTTCAGAATATTTGTCTAGAGGACCTCCATATATCATGCATACAAGATTCTAATTTTTGAAAGTCTCCAAGATTTAGAGATTACTGAACAGGAAGGACAGTTGTCATTCTTGATGGACTAAAAATGAGAAAATCAACTAAAGAGGCTTTAAAAAGTTTTACTCATTTTTTTTTTAATTTGGATTTATTTAAACATAAATTTAACCATCTGTCTCAAATCTGGACTCATTTCAAACTGGTTTTCATAATTAAAGTACTCTAAAGAGACAACTCAATGGATCTAATCAATTTTAATTGGCTATAAAATACCACAGAACTATTCATAATGCATGAAGAGGCAATTTAAGAAAATCTATTTCCCAATTACAGAAAAATTTACTTTTGAATGAGACTTGTAGCTAACTCCCCACAGTTCTAGCAGTAGGTATCCTCTTATTCTGTCTGCATAGGATAAGTGAGGATTTGTAAATAATCAGGGAGTTTACAAATCTCTTAGCATTCTGTTTTGTTTCCCATAAAGAAAGAAAATTTGAAGGAGAGTTTGTTTCCCTACTCTTGTTATAAAAGTGGGTGAAGAGAGCTCCTCTTAAACTTTGCTAGACTGACTGTTAGGGGCATGTGTAATGTGGAGTAGCTCATCCTATCCTCTTTTTTTCTGAATATGATGTATGATAAAGCAAAAGCATTCAGACTTCTATTCATGTAAGAGAAACCCCCACAAATATTGTGGGTATTTTGAGGCTTGGTAAATATAAAACCCTCGCATAATTCTAGCCACACAGAATCAATTAAATAGGCTAAATAAGAATACATAACTGTGAGAGCTATTTTGAACATCTTTTCTGTTACTTCAGTAAATCTTCAAGCAAACTATAAAACTTCAAAGCAAAATTGTATTTAAATTGACTTAATTCAATACCATAAGGTTCAATGTGGTATTGCTTACCTTTTATAAAATTACCATACATTACATTTACTCTTAAAAAATATTTTTAACTATGGAAAAAAATGCTACATGGCATATGAACAAAGGGACTGTATGTAGGTATACAGGTAAAGATTATGTGTATTTTTTACAACATAAACAAGTGGAAGATTATAGTGAAATAAAAAATCTGGGAATGAATAAACTCATACAACTCTCAGAACAAATGAAGAAAGCTGATGAAGTCCACTAAGACTCTAAACTTAGGTTAAAATGTTAAGTAGATACCTTTTAAGAAAAGACCCCAAGGATAATCCACAATGCCTGAAATGAAAACTATGTTGCATGGGATTAAAGGCAGATTAGACATTGTAGAAAGGAAGATTAGTAAACTTGTAAACATAGCCATAGAAACTAATCAAAATGAAACACAAAGAGGGATGCGTAGGTGGCTCAGTTGGTTAAAGTCTGACTCTTGATTTTGACTCAGATCATGATCTCAGGGTCTTGAGAATGAGCTCTGCCTCTGGCCCCGTGCTGTGCAGGGAGTCTGTTTGAGATTCTCACCCCCACCACACCCCACCCCCAACCCGTCTTCCATTGCCCCACCTCTGGGATTCGCGTTCTATCTCTTTTTCTAAAATAAATATAAATGTTAAAAAAAAAAAAGAAAGAAAGAAAGAGAAAGAGAAAAAAAGACAGGGGGAAAATAATGAAGAGTATCAACAGGCTGTGAGACAACTACAAGCAACCTGGTATATGTGTTACAGGAGTCTCTAACAGAGAGAACAGAGATGGAGAGACAGAAAATATACATGAAGAAATAATGGATAAAAGTTTTCCAAATTTGATGAAAACTATAAACTCTCAGATACAAGTAGCTCAAAAACCACAAACAAAAAGAAAAAAAAAAACTACAGCAATATACATCATGACCAAATTGCTTACAACCAATGATAAAAAGAAAATCCTAAAAGCTACCAAAGAAAATAAAATGTGCAGAGCAACAAAGATAAAGACTAGAGGAGATTTCTCCATGACATGATACTAGAACATCTTTAAAGATCTGAAAAGAAAATAAAATGCCAAAATAGAATTCTATACCCAACAAAGATATTTTTCAAAAACAAAGGTGAAATAAAACTTTTTCAAGCATGCAAAAACTGAATTTATTACCTTCAGACTTACATTACAAGAAACATTAAAGTAAGTCATTCATGCAGAAGTAAAATGATATCAGATGGAACACCAAATGCTAGAAAAGATAGCTACATAAATATATGAGATGTTCTGTTGTAATTTTAAAAATAACTGACTAAACAAATACAAAAATATTGACGACGTAGGGTGGACTTTACAAAATGCAAAAGTAAAATATGGTACAACAATAGCACACAGACCAGAAGACTATACCATTGTAAGAGTCCCATCTTAAAAGCAAAGCATTATAATAACACCTGCAGACATATTTTTAAAGATAACATAACAAAACAAAAAGTTATAGGCAATAAGACAACAAAAGGGATAAAAAGGAACCTTAAGAAAATGTTTTAATTCATCCAAAAAAAGGCAGATAAAGTGAAAAGGAGAATAAAGAATAAGTGGAACAAAGAGAAAACAAACTGCAAGATGACAGATTTAAACCTAACATTATCAAAAGTCACATTAAATATAGTCTAATTATCCCCATTAAAATGTAGAGATTAACAAGACAAAAAAGCACAATCTTACTATATGGTGCTTATAAGGAATGTAATTCAAAAATAAAGACTGAAACAGAGTAAAGAATGAAAAAAAGATATACCACATAAACACTAATCAAAGTAATGCTGGAGTGGCTATATTAATATCGTAGAATAGATAACACAGCAAAGAATACTACCAGGGACAATAAAGATAATTTTATAATGATAAAGGGGTCAATTCATCAAGGGATATAATAATCATAACTGCCTATTTGCCTGGTAACAGATTTTCAAAATACATGAAGCAAAAAATTGATAATTACAAGAAGAAATAGACTAATCCACAATTACAGTGGAAGATTTCATTTGCCCTCTCTCAATCATTAATATAACAAGCAGAAAGAAAATCAGTAAGAACATAAAAAAATCAAAAAACACTATTAGCTTGCTGGACCAAGCTGACAATACAGACCACTGTAACCAACAGCAGCAGAATACACATTCTTATCAAGTACATATGCAACATTTACCAAAACAGACCACACTGTGGGCCAGATAACATGTACACATAAATTTAAAGAAATGAGGTCATAAAAAAAATCCTCAGATCAAAATGGAATTAAATCATAAATAAAATACTTAAACATCTCTATAAAAATGCCGAACATTTAGAAAACTAACCCAAACACTTTTAAATAACCTATAGATCAAAGGAAAAAAAGGGAAATTAGAAAGTATTTTTAATTGAATGAAATGAAAATGATGTATGAAAATTTCTGGAATGTTGCTAAAACAGTACTTAGGGAAATTTATAGCACAGAATGTCTATAGAAAAAAGATAGTTCTCAAATCAATGATCTTAGCTTCCACATTAAGAACATTTAAAAAATTTTTAAATGGTCCAAACTAAGCCTAAAACAAGCAGAAGGAAAGAAATTAAATAAAGATTAGAGCATAAGTCAATTAAATAGCAGAAAAATAGAAAAAAAAAAAACACAAAAAACTAAGAAAGCCAAAAGCTGATCTTTGAGAAAATTAATAAAATAGATAAACCTCTAGCCAGAATGATTGGGAAAAAAGAGAAAAGACTAAAAAATACCAGTATCAAGAATGGGAAAGAAGAAGTCACAACAGATTCTACAAATTAGAAAGGTGAATAAAGAAATATGAGCAATTTGATACCAATAAATCCAACAACTTAGGTGAAATGGACATTTCCTTGAAGGATACAACTTATTAAAACTCAAAAAGAAACAGATAAACTAAAGAGTCTACATTAATCCAAAAAATTGATAGTTTAAAAATCTTGCCAAAAAGTAAAAAAATAAAAACAAGCAGACCCAGATGGTCTACCATCTGGGTGAATTCTACCAATATTTAAGAAATACTACCAATTGAACACAAATCTTTCTAAAAAGTTGAACAGGGAAGGGAGGGGTGAATTGGAGGAAATTGGAGGGGCAATGAACCATGAGAAACTGTGAACTCTGAGCAACAGACTGAGGGTTTTGGAGGGGTGGGGGTGGGGGATTGGGTGAGCCTGGTGGTGGGTATTGAGGAGGGCATGTATTGCATGGAGCACTGGGTGTGGTACATGAACAAAGAATCTTGTAACACTGAAAAAATAAAATAAAACTATTTGGGGAAAAAAAAAGTTGAACAGGAAGTAACCATTCACATAATAGCATTATCTTTATAATAAAATGAGACAAAAATACAAATACAAGAAACAAAGATATAGATAAAAATTTTGAAAAAAAAACTTAGCCAACCATATTCAACAATATAAAAAAATGATAGTACATCATAACCAAAGAGTTTATCCCAAGAATGTGAGATGGTATAATATTTGAAAGATGAAAATCAAAGTAATTCCTATCAAACAAAAAGAAGAAAAAATATCTATCTCCATAGATAGTAAGAAAGCATTTGACAAAATCCAACAGCTACTCTAAAACAGGAATAGAAAGGAACTTCAACCTGATAAAAGCTTTGAAACTATAGCTAACCTAATACTTAATTTTGACTTTTCCCCTAAGTTCAGTAATAAGACCAACAGCTTTGCTCTTTCTACCTCTATTCAACATTATACTGGAGGTTCTAGCTAGGGCAATCAGGCAAGAAAAAGAAAAAGATATCCAGATTGGAAAGGGAAAGTTAAACTTTCTTTATTCCTAGACAATATGATCCTGTAGGAGTTCTTCTGTGAAGTCATTTACTTTTTATATGGATAAATGTGATGGGAAATTTTGCCAACATTTACAGGCATTATGTCAAAACCTTAGTTCAGATACAAGCTTTACAGATTCACAAAATTGTTTTATGGCTAAACCTAAACAGTTGCTCAACTTAAAGTACTCAGAACTTAATCTGCAATAGAAAAGTAAAACCTGTATGTTTTGTATTCAAGAACTCATTATTCTATGCTGCTATCAAGAAACACTCTGAATAATTAACTTCAGCTCAGTAGACTAAAATTATTTTGGTTGTTCTCAATTTACATGTTATAAATAATAATCAATAGACTAATGTTCAAATTAGTCCAAGTCAATTTAAGACAAATATTTGCTTTCTCAGCACAGCATAGACCAAAAAGAGTTTAATATTTAAGGTATATTACAAAAAATTAATTAAAGTGCTATATTCGTGTTGCAAATTAGTGTTATATTTTACATTAGACAATATAAACTAATGTTCCTTTGTGTAATCCACACAGCAGAGGTCAGGAATTTGGAATTTAAGCATTAACCCCACCTTCCTCCTGATCAACTATAAGTGCTAAACCTCCAGTTGCAGTAACTGAAGCCTTAACTCTGAACCCATTCTCAACTCCAGAATTTAACCCTTACTATAGTAATTATTTTCAAGCCTTGTTTCCTCCAAGGCCTTGTCTCCCCTAAAGCCTCGTCTTCTCTAACTGGAAGCTATAAGTCAGACTGGGGTCTTAAGACCTCCTAATATCTTTGGTGGCTAGGATCACAGCCAGGGTATCCACTGTCAGTGCCCAGCAGTCCCTAGAGACCATTCCAGAACTGCCCTGGTCTGGCCTATACAGTTCTGACATAAAGTCTGCAAATGTGGGAAATTTTGCCATCCTTGTAAAGAGGATTGTAAAGTTATTTTGTGAAATAACTTCACAAAAGCAAATTTCCATGTTAAACATAAAAAGTAGTTTGATAACAGAAACAAAGTGTTCAAAAATACAATTTTATACTTTTTCGCATAAACATGAGCATAAAGATAGTTCTGATTATAAAAAGATAAATTTACATATGTCATGTATCAAACACAATCATATAAGAACTTATTTTAAAAATATGTATTCTATAGGTTATACATTGATTTAATGACAGCAATCAAATTTGAAAATTGGAAAATATTATCACTAATACCATTAGAAGGAGAAATGTAAATAAATTCACATATTTCAATTTCATGAGATTCAGCCAAATAATAACAATTCTTGGGACCAATTAAAACTATAATCTTCAAGTTATCTAGTTGCCTTCCTATTATTAATACAGCACTAAATGGTATTTTATCTAAATTAAAAGTAATAAAAAAAACAATAAAGAACAACTATTATCTGTGAAAAATATTTGATAAAATAAGCACTACGTAAAAGAACTATTTAAAAATTTTATTTTAAATATTTTATTTTATTAAATATTTATTATTAAATATTAAATAACTATATTAAATAAATATAAATTAAATAAAAATTAATAATAAATTATAATAATTAATATTAAAAATTATATATTAAAATTATAATAAATAATAATTTTTAATAAAAATTAAATAAGTTAAATAAATATAAATAAATATATAATAAATAAATATATTTATAAATAATAAATATATTAAATATTAAATATTATTAAATATTTATTTTAAATTTTATTATGACATCAGAATTAAATTTCATTTTCAACCAAAATAAACTAATCATTAAAAAATGAGTATCAAAGACTAGGGAGTAATTATTTATATCTTTTTTTTTAACTGATCATTCTCCAAAAGGTGCAGACCTAGCGTGAAATACTTAGCACAGCTAATTACAGTACAGCTGGATTAAGTCATCACTTGCTCTGGGTGAATTTAAATATAGATATTTTTAATATAGGGCACTAATTTGAGAATGCTAGCCATGCATTAAGTAACAGACTTTATAAAATTAACTATTTTGACAGATTGAGTAGTAATGCTTAACATACAAAACTATTTCTAAACTACTCTTGATTTAGCAAGGGATCCCTTGCACATAAACTGAATTTTGAAAGACTTGGAGTTCATAGAGTATCAACTAGAAATGGGTAAGCTCCTTGAATGCCTAGGAAATACTGTTTGAATTTCAATAAGTTAAAGACACCAAATATTCAGTAAATATTTCTTGATTATCTAAAGGTCTTTATAAGAGAATAAAGGAATAATAATTAGGTATATGAAATTTGAAAATGTATGAAATAATCACACAGTGTTGGAACTTACATCCAATACTATCTGAATACAAAGTATGTATATGATCTTTATACATGCCATTTTTTTATCACTTAAATAATTTAAGATAATTGAATTATAAATGTATTTTAAAAGATATGTTTACATTAATAAAGAGATCATGATCTCAAAATACTGGTTGAGGTACAGGAAAAATAAGTAAGCAGAAATAAGAAAACTTTAAACACAGCTTCATCTTCCCTAAAAAAGTAGCAGAAACACTGCAAAAAGCAGAAACATGAGCTAAATGTGTGAGGGGTGGGGACAGGAACAGATGGAAACAAAGTAAATGTTGCTAGGGAAATGAGCAGAGAGAAAGCAAGAGAAAGGTGAAGGACAGAGAAAAGGAAGGGGAGGAAGCAACCAGAGAATAGCCAGAGGAGGAAGAGAGGGAAGACAAAGGAAAGAAGTAAGAAAGGGAAGGAGGGAGAAATGCATCTAAATCAGTATCTCTTTTAGTCTACTGGAATTAATAACAAAAACGTAGTATTTTCATTGTGCAAGATATATTCAAATGTAGACCTATTTATTTCATTTACCTCAGAAAACAATAATATATACACAACAAGTAAAAGACCAAAAGAAAATACGTTGAAAAAGAAGAGCTGCTAATAAAGCTTATATTTAGACAGGAAAAATTTTTTTAAAAACCTCCAACTTTTATAATTTAAAAAAGTTAAATATGAAGACTGTTTACTCACATTTAAAGACTCATAACCATAAGCACTTGTTAAAAATGAAAATAATATGTTTCCCTTTCTATTTATTTCCAAAGGTCCTTATGAAAATATTAGAACAATATAGGCATATAAAATTAAGCTATGAAAGTAAAATAATGCTATAAAATAATCTTGTCTTTTAGTGGCTTTTAAATACCACAGGTAAAAAGAAGACTAAAAAAGGTGTCTAAACAAATACAACCGTATTTTTCTTATTTAGTATTCAGTAATTAAATAAGTAAATCTGATGCTGGAGAGAAAATTTTAAACATTCTTTGCATTCTACTACAAGTGCTACGTAATTTCATTTAGCATGAACTACTCAAAAATATTTTACATCACTTAAAAAAACAAAAAAATAAAAAGATGTAGTAAATAGTTTGACAACTAGTCTATTTTGGCATATTTTGATATTTTTAAAATGTGAATTGGCCTAAGTGGAATCATTCTGCTACTCATAAAGACAACCTTCAAATGATAAGAATAAAAATCATTAAAATAAACAATTTTTCATAACCTGTCCATACCTTTAGCTAAAGCTTCTTTATATTTCTCTTTGGCAGAATTCATTTCTTTTATAAACTGTCTATAGCTGGATTTTAATTTCTCTAATTCTGTCTTTGTAACCTGTCAAAAAAAAATAATAAAGAACAAATTTTATGGTCAAAAACTTAAATCCAGAAGTACTAACTGATATATATTTTATTGCTTATAGATCAGAGTTGCTCCTTAATATATATTATAAACAATATATTAAAAACTCATTTAGAAATCAATAATAAATTCAACAGCATATGAAAAAAAGAATAACATTTCTTAAAAAGAAAAGCAAGTCAAGAAATACTGCTGTCGGGTGCCTGGGTGGCTCAGTGGGTTAAGCCTCTGCCTTCGGCTCAGGTCATGATCTCAGGGTCCTGGGATCAAGCCCCGCATCGGGCTCTCTGCTCAGCGGGAGCCTGCTTCCCCCTCTCTCTCTGCCTGCCTCTCTGCCTACTTGTGATCTCTCTCCTCTCTGTCAAATAAATAAATAAAATCTTAAAAAAAAAAAAATACTGCTGTCATCATCTAAAATTTAAAGACCAATAGATTAAGATGCTATATATAGAAACATTTTCTCTAATAAAAAAGCTAATTTAAATATTTATATTAATTATACAGAGTAACTTGGACTTGTTCTAATTTACCACTTCTAACATGAGTATTTTTGGTTTTTTGGTTTTTGGGTTTTTTGGACATTATAACATCACTGAAAAGAAGATATATCTAGCAATCATTCTTGACTAATACATGACAGTGGTCATTACATACAAGCATGAATTTGGTTATTATTTCTATGGAAAGACTAAGCAAATGCAAGTCCTTGATTCTATAGTCAAAAGCCCACTTACATAGCATTTAAGGAAAAAATAAGCATCTTAGATGGTATCTGAAAAACTTCTAATATACCTTTGAGAAAACTAAGAAATCAGCAACATCAAAAACTTGCAAAAAGGGCATAAGCAACTTGGAAGAATATTCTTTTAACACTTTTAACAAACTCTGCATCACCATTGTTCTTGATGGCCCAGAGGATAACATTATACAAAAAAACAAAAATATCAATAGCTATGATACAGACATACTGAGTCTGAGTCATTCCTTTAAAAAAAAGAAAACTCAAGGTGCGCCTGGGTGGCTCAATTGGTTGGGCGACCAACTCTTGGTTTCAGCCCAGGTCATGATCTCAGGGTCCTAGGAGCAAGCTCTGTGTCAGGCTCCACATTCTGCAGGGAGTCTGCTTGAGGATTTTCTCTCTCCCTTTGCGCCTCCCTCTGCTCATTCTTTCTCTCTCTCTCAAATAAATAAATAAATCTTTAAAATAAAAGAAAACTTAATAATTAACTTTGTTTAATGGACTTTATTTTTTAGAGCAGATTTAGTTTCACAGTAAAACTGAGCAGAAAATATAGAGATATCCCATATACTTTCTGTACAAACTGATGCACAGTCATCCCCTAGTAGAGTGGAACATTTGTTACAACAGATGAACCTACAATGACACATCATTATCACCCAAAGTCCAAATTAGGTTTCATTCCTAGTGTATATTCTATGGATTTGAACAAATATATAACAACATATATCTACAATTACAGTATCATATAGAGTAGTTTCACTGTCATTAAAATCTTCTGGGCTGCACCTTCATTCCTCTCTCTCCCTTAACTCCTGGCAACCACTGATCTTTTTATTGTCTCCATAGTTCGCCTTTTCCAGAATATCATAGGTTAGAATCATGTAGTATGTACCCTTTTCAGATTGGCTTCTTTCACTTAGTAATACGCACGTAAGTTTCCTCCAGGTCTTTTCATGGCTTGATAGCTCATTTCTTTGAGCATTAAATAATATTCCATATTCAATATTCTGTTGACAAGTCTGGGTCTTTTGCCTCTCCATATAAACTTCAGAATCAGTTTGTCAATATCCACAAAATAACTTACTAAGGACTTGGATTGGGATTGTGTTAAATCTAAAGAGCAAGCTAGGAACAACTGACATCTTAACAATACTGAGTCTTCTCATCAACAAACATGGGATATGTCTTCAATTATTTCTTCTATGATTTCTCTCCTTGGAATTCAGTTGTTTTCCTCCTATAGATCTTGTATATATGTTGTTAGATGTATATCTAAGGGGCGCCTGGGTGGCTCAGTGGGTTAAGCCTCTGCCTTCAGCTCAGGTCATGATCTCAGGGTCCTGGGATCGAGCCCCGCATCGGGCTCTCTGCTCGGCGGGGAGCCTGCTTCCCTCTCTCTCTGCCTGCCTCTCTGCCTACTTGTGATCTCTCTCTCTCTCTCTGTCAAATAAATAAATAAAATCTTAGATGTATATCTAAGTATTTCATTTTTGGAGGTGCTAATGAAAATGGTATTGTGTTTTTAATTTCATATTCTAATTGTTTATTGTTGATGTATAGGAAAGTGACTGACTTTTGTATGGTAACATTGTATCCTATAACCTTGCTATAATCACTTATTAATTACAAGGTTTTTGTTGATTTGCTTGGATTTCCTTCATAGACAGTCATATCATCTGTGAACAAAGACAGCTTTATTTCATTGTTCTCAGTCTATGTATATTTGTTTTTCTTGTCTTACTGCATTGGCTAAGACTTCCAGTATGATGTTAACAAGCAACAGTAAGAGGAAACATCCTTGACTTGTTTCTGACCTTAGTGGGAAAGTTTCAAGTTTCTTACCATTACTTATGATGTTAGCTGTAGGTTTTTTGTAGATATTCTTTATCAAGTTGAGGAAGGTTTACTCTTTTCCTAGTTTACTGAGTCTTTATCATGAATGTGTACTGGTTTTGTAAAATTTTGTCAAGTAATTTTTCTGCATCTATCTGCATGCTCATGTGATTTTTCTTTTTCTAATCTGTTCATGTGATGGACTACATTAATTGATTTTCAAACGTTGTACCAGCCTTGCATACCTGAAATAAATCTCACTTGGTCATGATATACAATTATTTTTATACATTGTTGGATTTGATTTTCTAATAGTTTGTTAAGGATTTTTGCATCTATGTTCATGATAGATACTGGTCTGTAGTTTTCTTCTAATGTCTTTGTCTGGTTGGTAATGGTGATCTCTTGGATTAGTTAGGAAGTATCCCTCAGTTTCTTTTTCTGAAAGAGTTCATAGAGAATTGGTATGATTCTTTCCTTAAATGTTTGATAGAATTCACTATCTGAGCATGGCGCTTTTTGTTTTGGAAGGTTATTAATTACTGATTCAATGACTTCAATAGATACATGCCTATTCAGATCAGCTATTTCTTCTTGTGTGAGTTTTTATCAGACTGCGTCTTCCAGAGAATTACCAAATTTCTTGTATGTAATCAAACTTGTGCGCATAGAGTTGTTCACAGTATTCCTTCATTACTCTTTTAATATGGACTATGTAGTGATGTACCTACCCTCTTTCACTCCTAATATTAGTAATTTGTGCCCATATTATTTTTATTAGTTAACCTGGCTACAAACTTACTGATTTTATTGATCTTTTCAAAGAACCAGCTTTTGGTTTTGTTGACTTTTCTATTGATTTTATGTTTTCACTTTCACTAATTTCCACTCTAATTTGTATTATGTCTTTTCTTCTGCTTACTTCGGATTCAATTTGCTCTTTCTTTTTTTTTAATGCCCTAAGGGAGAAGTTTAGAGAATTGATTTTAGATCTTTTTTCTTTCCTAACATATAGTCAATGCTATAAATTCCCATCTAAGCACTGCTTTTGCAACTTACAAATTTTGATGTTTTATTTTCATTTTCATTTAGTTCAATATGTTTTAATTTTTCTTGAGATTTCTTCTTTGATCCATGTGCCATTTAGAAGTATTTTGTTTAATCTTTTCCAAAGAAGACATCTAGATGGCCAACAGACATATGAAAAGATGCTCAACATCACTCATTATCAGGAAAATGCAAACCAAAACTACAATGAGATATCACCTCCACTGTCAGAATTGCTAAATTAACACAGGAAACAACAGGTGCTGGCAAGGATGCAGAGAAAGAGGAACCTTCTTACACTGCTGGTTGGAATGCAAATTGGTACAGCTACTCTGGTAAACAGTAAGGAGGTTTCTCAAAAAGTTGAAAATAGAAGTACACGATGATCCAGCTATCTTTCTATTACTGATTCCTAGTTCAATTCCACTGTGGTCTCAGAACAGACACTGGATGATTTCTCTTCTTCTAAATGTATTAAGGTATGATTTATGGTCTAGAATGTGGTCTATCTATTGAATCTTCCATGTAAGCTTCAGAAAAATGTGTATTCTGCTGTTACTCAATGAAACAGTCTGTAGATGTTCACTGTATCTAATTGATTAATGGTATTATTAAGTTCATCTATGTCCTTACTGATTTTCTGCCTGCTGGGTCTGCTCATTTCTGATGAGGGGCGTTGTATTCATCTATTTCTCCTCACAATTCTATCAGTTTTTGCAGCTCCATCAGTATTTTGACATTATGTTGTTGGGCATATACATCTTAGGGATTGTTATGTCTTCTTGGAGAACTAACCCCTTTATCATTATGTAATCCCCCCCTTTATCCCCAATAAATTTCCTTGCTTTGAAGACTGCTCTGTCTGAAATTAATATAGCTACTCCTACTTTCTTTTGATTAGGGTTAGCATAGCATATCTTTCTCCATCCATTAACTATCAATCTATATACGTCTTAATACTTAAAATGGGTTTCTTGTAGACAACATACATTTGAATCTTGTTTGTAAATCCACTCTGACAATCTTTGTCCTTTAATTGGCTCATTTAAACTACTGACTTTTAAGAACTTATTTAAGTACTTGGATTAATGGCAATCATATTTGTTAATTTCCTATTTGTTACCCTTGTTATTGTTCTTATTTTTGTCTTCCACTATTTTTCTGTTTTTCTGTGGTTTTGATATTTTATACAAGTCCATTATCTCTCATTTCTAGTATATCAGTTATACACCCTTTTTAACTTTTTTTTGTAGGTGCCCTGGAGTTTGCAATATGTATTTATAACTAATGAAAGCCTATTTTCAAAGAACCCTATAGCACTTTACAGGTAGCATGAGTACCTTACAATAACAAAATAATCCTAATGCCTCCTTTCCATCCCGTATATCATTGCTGTCATTCATTTCACTTATATATAAGCAACATAAACTTATATATGTATGTATAAAGATGTATACACACTCAAGATGCATGACCATACATAATTGAATATTGTTGCTATTATTTTCAATAAACCGTTACCTGTTAGATCAAGAATGAGAAAAGTAAGTTTTTATTTTATCTTCACATTCTTACCCTAATGCTCTTTCTTTCTTTATGTACATCTGAGTTTCTGAATTTTTTCATTTTCCTTCTCGGTCCACTAGCTACAAGTTTCCTCAATTTTTGTTTGTCTAAGAAAGTCTTTATTTCAATTTTGAAGGATAATTTCACAAGGTATAGAATTCTAGGATTGTGGTGTTTTTTCTCTCAACACCTAAATATTTCATTCCACGTCCTTCTTGCCTACTTTTGAGAAGTCAGATGTAATTTTTGTATTTGTTCTTCTATAGGTAAGGTGCTTTTTTACTCGGAATTCTTTCAGGGCTTTTTCTTTATCTTTGATTATTTGTAGTTTGAAATTGATATGCTTATATGTAGTTTTTTGGCCATTTACTCTGCTTGGTGTTCTCTGAGCTTCCTGGATCTGCTCTTTGGTGTCTGATGCTAATTTAGGGAAATTTGCAGTCATTATCGTTTCAAGTATCTCTTCTGTTTCTTTCTCTCTTTCTTCTCTTTCAGGTATTCCCATTATATGTTATATGTTACATTTTATGTATATATGTTACACCTTTTTTAGTTACCCCACAGTTCTTGGTTATTGTGTTCCTTTTTTTTTTTTTTCAATCCTTATTCTCTGCTTTTCAGTTTTGTAGACTTCAATTGATATATTCTCAATTTCAGAGATTCTTTCCTTAATTGTGTCCAATCTCTTCTTAAGCACATCAAAGTCATTCTTCATTTCTGTTACAGTATCTTTGCTCTCTAGAATGCTAGAGAATGATAGAATGCCTTTTGTTTCTTTCTTAGGATTTCCATCTTTATGCTTACATTACCCATCTGATCTTTCATGCTTTTTACTTTATCCATTAGAGCCCTTAGCATATTATACATAGTTGTTTTAAATTCCTGGTCTGATCATTTCAACACCCCTACTGTGTCTGGGTCTGATGCTTTTCCCATGTCTTCCAATTGTGTATTTTTGTCTTTTGCTATCTGTGGTTACTTTTTCTTGATTGCTAGGGAGAATGTACCAGGTAAAAGAAACTGATTAAATAGGTCTCTACTAATACGCTGTCAGAAAAGGGGAAGCATTTTATACCCTATGATTAGGTCTCAGTCTTTTACTGAGTCTGTGCCTCTGACTATGAACTTCACATGTGCTACTCAGCCGACTAGCCCACACCCCACTCAGAGTGAACAGGAGTTATGAATTTCCCTTCCCCCAGATTACGTAGGTTAAGGGTAAACAGTTTCTCCTGAGAGCAGACTTTATTAAGGACAGAATGCTTTGGCATATATCAAAATGGTTCCTTTTCCCTTCCCCCTGCTGGAGCATGAGATTTTTCACCAATATTCACTGTGAGAACCTGGTAGAGGTCTGGGAGGTAAAACTCACAAAAGTTTGGAGGCCCCTCAATAACTGGCTCCTTCTGGAGTTTTTAACTGTCAGATTGTCCACATTGAGCATCCAGAATGTCAGTTACAGTTCAGGTTTTCCTGTACACAGCACTGCTTCCCAAAGAGGTTTTTGCTCTGATAAATTGTGATTCTCTGTATTCACTTGTCTGTCTTTCCAGTTTTAGGGGGAGCCATTAGCTCTGTCACCTCATTTCAGGATCTAAGAAGAGCTGTTAATTTTCAAATTTATTCAAATTTTAACTCTTTGTTAGGATAGAGTAACAACTTCCAAACTTCTTATAGGCCATACTGGAAACTGGAAGTTTTAACTTCTGAATTTGCTAAAGAACCAATTCATTGTTCTCCAAACTGGCTAATCAACTGCAAAAACCAGCATTTATCCTGCTTATTGTTCATGAACTATACCTCAGGGTAGCCAAATAGTTGATATAAGAAAACTTTTTATTGAAAAAGTACAGCTAACAATCGCATTAGGAATGACAGAAGTAAAATACTGCCATTTTATAACCTCTCCTAAGTAATGGATCTAAGCAGCAAACATCAGTTGTTTCTAAAACCATTTGGTGAATGGCTGAAGGGAAACTTTTTCAATAGGTTGATCAGGCTGGCAGCACTGGAACCTTTAGTCAAGTACCCAATTTCTTTCACAAATAAATGGTATTTTTAAAAGTTCGGGGGGGTCGGGGTTTCTATAGATTAAAAGAAAATTACTCAAAAACAATGTGTGAGCCATGTTTGGGTCATGATTCAAATGAACCAGCTATAAAAAACATTTAAATAACAATCATTTGAGCACAGTCAGGATATTTAATAACCCGAAGGAATTACTGTTATTTTTAGGTGGGTTAATGATAATATGGTTAAGTTTTTTTTGGTTTTTTTTTAAGAGTATTTGTTTCAGCAATACATACTAAAATATTTATGGATAAAATAATACCTGGAATTTTCTTTAAAATGATCCAGTGTATTAGAAAAAGTACGTGAGTATAGATTAAAAAAAAAAAACTTGACTATGTGAGTGGACCAGTCAATAGGAGTTTGTTTTACTATTCTCTGTTCTTTTGTACAGTCAAAATTTTTATAATAAAGAAACATTGTAAGAAGTTATCCAGAAGGCACAAACTCTGGAAGAAAATTTAAAAATATCCTAATTTACTTTGTCTATATTTTCTTTTTTATTATATGCATAGTAAAAATAAAAATAATAAAACCTAGAAGATTCAATAAGTAAAAAATAACAATTCTAAGTGATAAGAAAGTACTGTATCATAGCTTCCAATTGGCAGCATTCTTTTTCTTTCAGAGGAGAACATAAAGGAATATATCTTATAATCAATCATGTTTTATATTTAATAAGAATAAAATATTACTTATTATAGACACCAAAACCTATTTCTCATCATAAAATGATGAACAATTTTTAAAGTCAAACAAGGTAAAATATTTCAGTGAATTTGAAAATCACATTAACAAAAGAATTCCAGAGTAGAAAGACTAACCTTGATCATCTCTGCCTCTATCTGCTGATGAACACCTATAAAACTTTTCTTCACCTGCTGCTTGTCTTTGATCATCATGGTGAGCCTGTGTAAGGGTCCAGAATTTAGGTCCTCTGCATGCGTCTTCATTATTCTACTAAGCTGTTCCGTCTGCTGAATCATAAGTAGCCAAGACTTTAAAAAAAATAAAGAAATAAAATTAGCACCTTTATTAAAGGTTTCCATTTTACTGTGCTTTAGGTATTCAGGATATTCAGTTTTACACAAATTATTACATTTATATAAAATTGCCAGGTTTCTGGCAATTGTGCAATGAGCTATGAATGGTTCATATTTAATATCTTCAACTCAAGTACAAATACTTCAAAATTTAGTAGAGACTATGTAGTATTCTATGAAAGGGATTAGGCTCTTTGAGAGTCCACACTTGCAATCACCATTTTACCACTTCTTGTCTATTTGTCAACACATTGATATATGCTTCTGCCACACCATGCCCCTGCCTCAGTAAGGTCACCATTTTCTAACGGTCAAATGTGACAGAAATTTAATCATCTTTATTCTTAGCATTTGATCTGATCCTGCTCACTCAGTTCTTCTTGAAACTTCTTTTTCGGTTTGCATGGCTTCTCATATTCCCACATACCAACTTGTCTTCTCCTCTTCCTAAAAATCCCTTCTCAATCTTTGTACCTGCTTCTCTTTTGCTGCTTATGTCTTAAATACTGGTAATCCCCGTATTTCTAACTATTCTCACTTCTTAGTAAATACCATTATCTCTCAATGGTTTTTCCAGCACAACATATTTCATTAAAGCAGACACATGTAATGGTGGGTTTGGGACGGGCGGGCATATGGATACTGCTGGAAGAACAAGTCATTTGTTATTAGACATTCTAGTTTCCAGATACTAAAGAAAAGTAACTGAGGAATACTCTTCACCATAGGTCTTTGAAATTCTATTCAGAAACAATTGGAGATTTACCATGGTCGGGTAAGATCCATGTCAAAGATTAAAAAATAGACAAGATATGATTTCAAACATTTACTGAAGACTGGAATAATTTTATATGCTATTACTTTCGATCTATGAATGAACAGAATTATTCTTCATTGTTAATGTTCCAATATAATCCTAAATTAAAATTGAATAAGCACCTAAATCAAAATAATAGCCTCAAAGAAGCAAATTCTTAGTCATAGTCAGAATTCACTAGGGTCTAACTTGATAATCTGGTTTTTGATACACTGTAACATATATTTTTAAAAAGTTAAACTTTGAGGACATTTGTTTAGGGACAAGGGACATTTGTAGTTGTGAAATGCTATTATGAACATGGAATAAAATGTGGCTTATGAATCATCATACTTACTTTCAAATTCAAAAATCTAACTACTAATATGCTCTAGATAGCACAAAGCAATTTAAAACTGATGTATCTCTGCCATTAAAATATAAAATTTAGGGGCACCTGGGTGGCTCAGTCATTAAGCATCTACCTTTGGCTCAAGTCATGATCCCGGGGTCCTGGGATCCAGCCCCACAAAATCGGGCTCCCTGCTCAGCCAGGAGCCTACTTCTCCCTCCCCCTGTACCCCTCCCACCCCATTTGTGTTCTCTCTCACTCTCTCTCAAATAAATAAAATCTTTAAATAATTAATTAATTAATTAAAAAATAAACTTTAACCAAGGTGAAAAACAAAACTACACAAACATGGATGAAAAACAAACTAAATGTCCTAATAACTGTTATAGCTTGTCTTTTTCATTTTATATTTGTATTTTTTATATATATATATTTATATATCCCACTAAAAAACACAACATCGGGAAAACATTCTATAGCATGGACAGAATGTTAAGGCTACCAAAAAGAAAAAAGAAAAAAAAAGTGAGAGGAATCAGTGTTTCATTATCTATCTTCAAAAAATAAATATTCTCTAAGTTCTTTGCAGGAAGAAATTTTTGAAATTCTATGTAAGAGTCTTTGCAGCCTAGGAGAGAAGCCTTCTTGAAAGCCAACATTAAAGATGACACAACTAAGTTGGCCTTGGCTTCCTCCTCCCAGAAGGGCACATCTCATCCTGCCTAAAAGCCCTGTTTACTGTAGTCACTGTGGGAAGTCCAAGCCTTCCAAGGTATATATCATGACCCCAATTATCCTTATATTGCCCTCAATATTTCCTAATCTGACCCGGGGCACTCTTTAGAGAATACCGTACCCTCAAAAAGTCCTGCTCTATTATTAGAAAACTCCTTATACTTCTTATCAGGACTTTCCATTTACCTTCTAGCTTTAACAAAAACCTGGCTTTATCCCAATCCCAACATCCTAATACCACTAATTCTCTTCCTAAAAAGGTCTCTGCTCCTCTGAAGCTCAGGTCACACTTCCCCGACAATCTATCAGCAAGTCTTTCTGATTCTCCCTCCAAAGTCTACCACAAATCCACCCTCTTCTTTCCATCTCCACTGCCAATCCTTTTAGAGGTTATGACTAACTCTGGCTTAGACTACTAGAACACCTCCAAATTGGTGTCCTCTCTTCTACTCATGCTCCTCTCTAACCCACTGCCCTTAAAGTAGAGAAAGAAAATATAATTCTCTAGCATAAAACCCTACATTGCCTTTCCTTTTCATTTAAAGAAAAATCCAAATTTTTTTCTAAGACCTGTTTGTCTCAGATCATCTATCCTCTGTCCATCCTTCAACTTCATGTTTTGCCATTCTCTACCCAGCTAAATAAATTCCAGAACCATTATTGTTCCCTCAGTTTTCTGAACATTCACTTTTCCTGAAAGCTCATCTTCTCCTTCACATGGCAAGATCCCTCTCTTCCTTGAGGAAGCAGCAAAATCTCATGTGGATCTAATCCTTGCTATTCTCCCTCAGCACTTAAAACAACTATTAAACTGTATGCATACTTGTTGGGTTTTCTTCTGTCTCCCCAACTAGAATGGAAGCTCCATGAGGGCAGTACCATGTCTCTTTCCTCACTAATTTGGGTATTTACTGTGATGACTTAAATAACAGCTACTCAATATTCTTTGAAAGAAGAAAGGAAGGGAGGGAGGGAGGGAGGCATAAGTGTAAAATAAAATCATGAATTAAATATATGCCATTAAAAGATTTTTCATTGTTTAAAACTAAAATTAGATAGTGTGATAGTAATGCCAATTATGACAGGGAAGGAAAAATTAACGGGCTTATCTTCAACTAATAAAACAATAGAGGGATAAGAGTAGACATAATGCAATATGAAACACTGCCTAAAAGGAATGTGTGAGTGGGCAAGAAATGTGAGTGGTATATAACTTGAATTAGATAGGTGGCTAGAATATTTGTTATAAGGAGAGGAGAGTAAAATGTTAACAGCTGCTTGATAAACACAAAAGTAAAGATGTACTTCAACATTTGCAATAAAACTAGTAGAGCACTTTGCAGATATGGCTCTTTGGTTATGGCACAGGAATGGTCAGGGCATAGATAAATTATTTGTTGATTAGAAAAATTTGTGGAAGATAATTCTTTGTAACCTAATAAACAAAATACTGTAGGACACTGGCAGGCATTCCAATTACTTTATTATATGGAATCCTGCTTAAGGATAATAATTCTGTTGGGACACCTGGGTGGCTCAGTTGGTTGAGCGACTGCCTTCGGCTCAGGTCATGATCCCGGAGTCCTGGGATCGAGTCCCGCATCAGGCTCCTTGCTCGGCGGGGAGCCTGCTTCTCCCTCTGCCTCTGCCTGCCACTCTGCCTGCTTGTGCTCTCTCTCTCTCTCTCTGATAGATAGATAGATAGATAGATAGATAGATAGATAGATAAATAAATAAATAAATAAATAAATAAATAAATAAATAAAAATTTTAAAAAAAGGATAATAATTCTGTTAATAATGTTCCTCAAAAGGGGATATTACCAGAAGTCAGTCACTGATGCTAAGATCCAGATAAAAATTATTAAAAAATAAAAATATCTAAAGTTTAACTTTAGAAAAAATTAATCATAGGCAAGGAACAAATAATACAATATGAAAACAAAACCACTGTGGTTAAGTTTATAAAACAGAATATAAATACCGTAACTACTAAGAGATGAGCTACAAAATGTGAATGCAGTAATAACGTAACTATAAGAAGTAGACAAAAATCCTAAAGGATACTATCAAGAATCAGGAATGGGAATTTGATAAGAAAAGTACTTGTGTCCATTTCCTAACTTTTCAAATAAACAGTCAATAGACAGCTTTATTTCTAAAGTTTGTAAATAAAGAAATACAGACTTAAGTTTAAAATTCTTAAGTTTCAAAAGTTAAAGAGTTAAATAAGTGAGGGACGCCTGGGTGGCTGAGTTGGTTAAACGGCTGCCTTCGGCTCCGGTCATGATCCCGGAGTCCTGGGATCGAGTCCCACATCGGGCTCCTTGCTCAGCGGGGAGCCTGCTTGCCTGCTTCTCCCTCTGCCTCTGCCTGCTAGTGCTCTCTCTCTCTCTGACAAATAAATAAATAAAATCTTTAAAAAAAAAAGTTAAATAAGTGAATGTTTAGGAAAAAAAAACATGATACAGACCTTCTAAATTATCAAAAGTAATTTTTGAGGAAAGTTAACATTGTCCATTTAAAAAAAGGAAAACAAAAGAAACAAAAAATTACTAGCAATTAAAAATAAGTTGCAAAATAAAAATTATACTGAACACATCTGTTAAACATCATCTGTTTAACATCTATGAAAAGGAAAACATTATCAAATCAGATGGGGAAACTTCATGATAGGCAACAATTAAGTAACACCAGTAAAATAAAATAGCGTACAACACAACAAAAAGACAAGTAAAAATCCCCCAGAAAAATGCGAACAATAAGATTCAGTAGTCATTATGTTTAAATGATTTAAAATTGAATTCTATTTGAATTTTGAATTGAATTTGAAAAATGAAAACACATTAGGGCACATTATGATGTAAAAGAACATCAATTACAATGAATATATAACTGCCATGAATCTTTTCCTTCTAGAAAACAATACATCAAAACACACAAAGCAAAACAGTGGAAAATGGAATGAGAAATCAAAAGTAGTTGGGATAATTAAACATATTTTCCCCTACCTGTGGCAAATAAATTTTAAAAATAAATAATACAGAGTATCTGAATAAGTAATTTAATAATGAATATGTTTGATTTGTGGTTAATTTAAAAATCTATACATGATAGGTAGAGAAGATACCTATTTTTAAAGGATCTATGGAATATTTTTAAAAATTACATAATATTGGGCTATAAAAAATTTTATAAATGTCTTCAAAAATAGAAAATAGTTCACTTTCTCTCTCTCTGAAATAAATAAATAAAATCTTTTAAAAAAATACAAAGAGGGAATTGAAAAGAAAAAACAAAAAGTATTTATTCATTAGTCAAAAATAAAACCAATATGAGAAAAATAATGTTAATAACATCAAAAGGGAGAGCTGACAATAATGGGAAAAAAGAAAGTATCTAAAATTAAGTCTAGAAAATGAGAAACGACCACAGATTAAGACAAAACTACAAAATCTTTGAGAAAAAAATGTTTTTCTCCTATTAATCTGTCTTTTGTTAATTTATTTTGTAAATATTTATTTATGTTTAAATGACATATAGTCGACATATATTATTTTAGTTTCAGATATATAACATAGTGATTTAACTTTACATACATTAAGACATAATCCCCACAACAAGTATAGTTTCCATCTGTCACCGTACAAGGTTATCAATTACATTATTGACTATATTACCTATGCTATATTTTTAAAATCCCCATTGCTTATTTATTTTTTATTTTAAAGATTTCATTTATCTGACAGAGAAAGAGATAGCGAGAGAGGGAACACAAGCAGGGGGAGTGAGAGAGGGAGAAGCTGGCTTCCCTCCCAGCAGGGAGCCCAATGCGGGGCTCCATCCCAGGACCCCTGGATCAAGACCTGAGCCTTAGGTGGATGCTTAACGACTGAGCTACCCAGGAGCCCTGACTTACTTATTTTAATAACTAGAAGTTTGTACCTCTTATTTTCCTTCACCCATTTTGCCCATCCTCTCTACCCCAAATCTTTAAAACATATTTCTCCAAATCAAATCCTACCTATTGAAATAAAGAAATTAATAAAAGAAATAAAACAACCTACCCGGTGTAGGTTCTATTTCCCTAACTGAATCCTCACATTAACAGACAGCAATTTCAAAGACACCAACAACTATGAACTCTACGATTGTCATAAACCAATTATCAGGATATCATTAATAAAGTATAAAGCTCAAAATGTTTTGCTATAATTCCAAACATTTATGAATTAAACATTTGACACTACCTAAAATGTTTCAAAGAAATGAGAAAGAAAATAGTTTCTAAAATCACCATAACACAAACATCGAAAAGTGGCAAAGATACTACAAAAATAAATTTTCTTATAAATGCCAATGCAAAATCTTAAACAAAATATTAATAGGACAAAACAGTCCATTAAAAGAAAACTATCTCATAGCCAGTTTTGGGACATTTCAAAATTGCATACCTAATAGTCATATACAGAAGTATTCCCATAAAAGTCAAAGACAAACAAGGCCACTTAATGTCAACAATGTTATTAATATTGTTTCCAAAATGACTCTAAAAGAGAGAATATGAGTAAAAATATTTTAAAGAGAGATGTTTTACCCATTTTAATAAAAAAAACAAATGAAGCCATTTGGAATTATTATTTTTCATATATCAGGTTGACGAAATTAAATAAAACAATACGTTCTATAGGTAAGAGGTTCACTAACACACTGTTAGTGGAAAGTAAATTACTGAAATATTAAGTGGGCAAAACTTTATACCCAGAAATTCTACTTCTTGGAATTTATCCCACACAAAAGACTTATACAAGTATATGGATTATATTTACAAGGACATTTATCACAGCTTTAATAGCAAAAAGAATCCATCAATAAGAAATCAAATAAATGAATTATAATGAAATGCAGCCCTTAAAAATTAAGATAACTTCATGTGAAATGTGAAATGTGAAAGCCCAAGGTATATAATGAGGCTAAAAAGTCAAACTTTGCAAAATAGTTTAAAGAGTACAATGCTATTTCTATGAGATGAACAGACATCTCATGTGGATGTGTGTATAAAAAAAAATACAGAGAATAAAAATAAAGGTAACTATTTGTGAAATGTAGAAAAGATAACAAACGATATTCTTTTTGTCTTCAAACCTGAATTGCCTTGTAAAAATTTAAACATTAGAACTAATCAAAACCAAAAAGATCTATATTTCATTTCAAATTCCATCCACAAGCTGTTCAAAATACACACACACTGTGACCTAACACTACAATAGCACTTCCAAATATAGAGCCTACTAAAATATGAAACATCAGCCTTGAATGTATCGCTCCAAATTTAGTACAGATGCTTCCATGAAATTAAATCGCAGCTCTCATGCATAACAGGAAACATTCATCACACTAGAAGCCAAAATAATATCTAAAGTAAAATAACATAGAGGCTCCTGGCTGGCTCAGTCAGAGGAGCATATGACTCTTGGATCTCAGGGTCTTGAATTTAAGCTCCATGTGGGGTACAGAGATTATTTAAATTAAAAACTTTTTTTAAAAAAGTAAAATAATATAGCACGAGATGAGTTACTTTGTTAATCATTACTTGGTAGTGTGAGAAAATATAAAACAATAGCCAGTTAAAGATAATAGAAAATACCAGCAGCTCTTCCATAAAGAAAGTAAAAACTCACTAGTTTAACTTACTTTGGGGAAATAAAGTCTAAGTTAATTTTTTAAATTAAATGTTCAGCTGTTTCTACAGAAAGAACTTTATTCCATTGAGGCATCCACAGTAGCAGACAGGTATGAAATACGAAGTACAGATCCTACCAGGTATTAGTATTAGTATGTACTAGTATTATGTATTAGTAATGTATTTATATGTATTAGTAATTTATAATTAACAAATTAACCATGTATATTAGCAGATACTTAGAAATGAGCTGAAGGAAACCAGAAATCATTGACGTGATTCCTTTGTGCTAGGAAGAATGCTAGAAAGAGGAGAGAAAAGAGTAATTAAAGTAAGGTACTTCTTCCAGCCTTGACACAGTAACTGGAATCAAGTTCATCTTCCCACTGAAACAACTAGAAAACTGAGCATAATGTATGAAACTGTTTTCAGATACAGGACCACAAGCAGCACAGGACTGGAATCCCAAAGAGAAGTGAAAGACCTGAAATTGCCTGTTCTCTGCCTGGAAGTCTTTCCTAAGGGATGTGCAAAGAGACAATCGGAGTGTAAATTCAGAACAAGCATAAACTTAAATGTCAGAGTGAAAAGTTGGACTTTATGCTAATTACAACATCCAATTAGAGAATCTTAGGCAGAGGAGTAACACGGCCTCCGTGTGGTAAATTACACGGTGGTAAATTAAAAGGTCAAAGAGAAAACTGTGGGCCTCACACTGCTTATATGTTTCTTTCTTTCCTTTTAATAATAATGCAAAGCCTCACCTGATCTGAATTTTCTTAAATTCTAAATAAATAGTCTGATTTCATAAATACTAATTATACCTTACCAGAAGAAAAAATAAAATGCCATTTGGAAAATATTTTAAAATAAAATCAGCCAAGATGGAGTAACAGGAAACAAATTTAAGCTTTTTTTAAAAAAAGATTTTATTTATTTATTTGAGAGAGAGAATGAGAAAGAGAGAAAGAATGAGAAGGGAGAGGGTCAGAGGGAGAAGCAGACTCCCCACTGAGCAGGGAGCCCAATTTGGGACTCGATCCTGGGACTCCAGGATCATGACCTGGAGCTGAAGGCAGTTGCTTAACCAACTGAGCCACCCAGGCACCCCAAATTTACGCTTCTACCTGAAAAAAAAAAAGGACAAAATATAAGAAATAACAGTTTCCAAGATACTATCAGGCAATGAAGGACATGAAGTGATCACTGAAAGAAAGAAAACAAACAAGATGAGCCCTACAATTGCCCTGACTTACTGACTTGAGAGGCTGCAGCACAGGGAGGAGAAACCAAAGGGCATGTGAGCAGAATCCCTGAGCTGAGGAGGTGGAGCGAGAGTCTGAGAAGAACAGGCAGCTAGACTTACGGCACAGACTACTGGAGAGGATGGAGGCACAGTGAGAAGCCTGAAGATCCGCAGTGAGCCCTACTCTGGTATTCAGCAGAATGCCCATGAAGAAGCTACATAAACTAGAGAAAAAAATGGCTGAAAAGATAACAGGGAACAGTTTCTGCTGTTTGTATATGATCAGGAATAGTGCCTGTTTCTACTAGCCACCCCAGAAAAACTCATAATTCATGGGGCACTGGGTAGAGCCCTGTTAGTGGGGAGTCATTAGCCCCAGAGTTAACACTGCTCTGACCCTACCTAACAAATCTTAAAATCAAGATCCAAAGGATCAGGCTCTTTCCACATAACTGTGCCTCCTAACAAAACTCAACGAAACACAGCAATATAAACTACCAAAATGAAACTGAGAGAAAAAAAGAATGTAGAAATAAATAAATGGAATATCACTGAGCTGCAGAACACTTTCTAGGCACCTAATATATGTGCAATTAGAAAACCCCAAGGAGAGAGAGGAGGGATAGGAAAAGTATTTGAAGAAATAATGGCTGAAAACATTCAAAACTCAATGGAAACCAAAAAACCCACAGATTCAAGAAGCTCAATGAATCCAAGCACAAGAAACATGAAAAAAAAAACTATACTATCTGTACTATATTTGAGGCAAATAGCTTTGAAACATTCAAACATTTCATAATGATTTATAATAATTTTCACAAAATAAGCTGATTAAATATAAACCCTATCAATTTTATAATTCATTTGATGAGTTCCTGAATATCTTATTTTTTCTTACAACATTTACAATTTCTTCCCCTATAAATGGAGCAAGAATACACTAGTCTCCTTCCCTGCATAGTATATGTTGTGGCTTCTAGAACAGCAGGTATATTTTCATCTGGTGGGAGTTTCAAAAGAACCAAAGAACTGAAGTAATTTGGTGATTCATGGAGGAATGGATCATCTGCGTTAAGTCCTTCAATGTCAGGGGAACTTCAGCCTCTCTATTTAATTGGCCTTTCTAAAATGGAAGCGTTAAAACTTTTAAGCCCTTGTTATTTCAAATAGTACAAATTCTTAGATTATCAATCACTAATGCAATAACCAAAACAAATACTGAATAAAAATACTAGGTAAACAAAAAACAATTAAATAAGTATTTTTTAAGATAAAATAAAATCAAAATAAGCAATTTTGGTACCAGTTCCAAAGACTGGTACCATATATGCTGAGCCATATTACCTCACTCATCACCGAGTCTCAGAAGATAGCCATTTCCAGAAACCTCATGACTACCAAAATATTACTATTGCTATTAAAAAGAGTAAATCTGGATATCTAAACACAGATCAGACCCAGAAGGAAACTACATTACCTTTTCTTTCCCACTACTTTTTCTTCCAGCTTCCTAGACTCACTGTCCCTCAATTGCTTTTGTTCTTGGACTTATAAAGCCACAATTCTTGTTCTTCTGAGGAAGAACAATATCCAGAAAGCAAACAGGCCAGAGTCACCTTTGTCCTTCTGAAGCAAATCACGTTACCTTGACAATTTCTCCTACCAAAAATTAGGTGCTGAGTTAAAGACCCTGCAGTCTCCTCCATCTCTTGCACCCTGTGATTTTTCACTACTTAGCTACTTCCCTCTATACTGTCATCCTCATAAACAACTAGAGTTTTATAACTCATGTCCACAGAAGATTACTTTGTTGATCTAGTTCTAGAGGTTTTTTTTGTTGATGCGGGGCTGAACTATTTGGTTGTTTTAAAGAAAACAATAAATTACCGTAAGGCTTCTGGAGATGTTTGCCTACTCCCCTCTAGCTACAGTGTGATAAGCCTGTTCTCCACCCTGCTGCATCTCATTCTCACTCCCACCCATGTCCAAAGGCAGTTGTTTTGTTATTCTCTACTTCCTATATCTCCCAAATCTTGATTGGCTCTTTCAGCTTAACATTTCTTTAAAAGCAGACTTCCCTTTCCTCCCCAAATCAAACCAATCTTTTCAGTTACTGCTCGATCTAATTTTGTTAAAAACCCCCTCACATAAACCTCTGGGGAAAAAAGTTAAAACTCTGTGTTTGCTTCCAGAAGTTATAAACCAGCCTATATACTTAGGACCTTCTCTTTTTCTGAAGCTCTGTCAAATAAATCATGTTTTCTTTTCTCACATACTGTGTAACACAGAACCAAGAGGAGGAGTTGATGGTCTCCATTCCTTCTCCCCAACTTCACCCCTATTAAGTCTAACCAGATGACCCTCTTCTCCTTCTCTTTAACACCTGCTTCCTCTACATTCACAGGCTTTCTCTTACATACCCCTCACATCAACACTCTGAGGCAAATATCTTCATCTTATAAATAGTGGCAGAGAAATTAAATAATCTGCCAAGGTCACATAAATCTACCTCTTAATGTGCTACCTTAGATGCTGGAGGATACAGAAGTATGGGAACCTAAAGACACTTGCATTGAAAGATTACATTTTGGGGCGCCTGGGTGGCTCAGTGGGTTCAAGCCTCTGCCTTCGGCTCAGGTCATGATCTCAGGGTCTTGGGATAGAGCCCCGCATCGGGCTCTCTGCTCAGCAGGGAGCCTGCTTCCCCCTCTCTCTCTGCCTGCCTCTCTGCCTACTTGTGATCTCTCTATGTTAAATAAATAAGTAAAATCTTAAAAAAAAAAACAAAAACAAAGAAAGATTACTTTCATCTTTTCCTATATACCCAAAAATACATGCATCTTAAGAATAACTATTAAGCTAAACTAATGAGAGTACTTTATAAACTGGTTACAAATTACACAGTAATCTTTAATTGATCCCTATTTAGTACTTTATCATTAAATTAGAGGCCAACAGCCACAAGGAAAACCTATCTACTCCTTTAGGCTTCCTACTTTGCAGCATGAGTAACATCTAAAGTGAGTAAGTCCTTCTAGGCCAAGATTAGTGAGTCATTCTTGATATGAAAGTAAAAATACAAGTGGCCTCACACTATATTTCGGTTTCTAACTAGAATAATGACCTAGACTTCACATCTCCCTAAGCAGAACAATTAAGAAATAAATCAGCATTTACTTTTTAACCAAAACCAGCACCACACTGCATAATTAGAAATAGCACCCTAGGGGTGCCTGGGTGGCTCAGTGAGTTAAAGCCTCTGCCTTTGGCTCAGGTCATGATCTCAGGGTCCTGGAATGGAGCCCTGCATCGGGCTCTCTGCTCAGCAGGGAGCTTGCTTCCCCCTCTCTCTCTGCCTGCCTCTCTGCCTACTTGTGATCTCTCTCTGTCAAATAAATAAAATAAAATCTTAAAAGAAAAAAACAAGAAATAGCACCACCATATGCTGGCTAACTGAACAAAGAAAGAAAGAAAGGAAGGAAGGAAGGAACGGAGGGAGAAATAGCACCACTTTAAGATAAATATACATATAATACACATTTCCCTATCCCCAAGAAAACAAAATTACTGATTTGAGACTTTTAAGTTTTAGAACATCTTTCAGAATCCTGAGTTGTAAACTGACTATTAATATTACATTATAAAATACTGTTTCTACCTGAAAAGTATTTTTCAAAAGATTTTCTACATTCTTAAATGTGATTTTATGTTGTTGTTTTATGACCAAAAGTAATTCCTAGAAATAAATGCATCTTTTATTTCACGGTGAAAAAGAGCAATAATGATCCCATTTATAGAAATTTTATTCTCCCCATCACTCCACCCCCTAAAAAAAAAGACCATACACTATACTACATACACTACATAGCATCACAGATTGCCAAAATGAATCCTAAAATGCCTATTTCACTCTTAGGAAACCAATAGAGGTAAATAGTACCAGTTATATTAGGATGAATACACAATATTAAAAAAAGTAAACACTCCAATTTTGGAAAGTGAAAACTACATGCAGGGAAAAAATGTATATCTTTTAGAAAAGCAAATCATGCTTTCACCTCTGAACTAGCAGATACGTGGTGAGGTAAAGCAGTATTCCATAAACAAGTAGTAATTTAAAGATCTGAGTTCATTATACCAAAAAGTATTTATCCTGGGCAATGAGTCAAAGAACACACAACTACTGTAGCTATAATTATAGTAAAGCATTGAAAATAATCAACAAAATGACTCAAACCTGAAAAATACCTAAATAATAGTTGTTATAAACAGGTTTTCTCTACAGACTGTATCTTCCAATTACTTGCTTTCTTTCCTGCTTGAATATTTTTTAAACACAACAATAAAATTCCAGGAAGAATGCATAGTTTCTGTGACACAATAATTCAAAATAAAAGGTTCTCTGAAACAACAGTTTTTATTCAGAGTTTGTCTGAATTCATAAGAATGTTTTTGGAATTTCTGAGTCTTTATGAGATACAAAAATCCAGAAGACAAGTCATTAAATTTCCCTAAAACTGAAGATTTCAAAGACTGAATTTCAAGTGCAAAGTACTACCTATTCACAAGAGTCTGTCTTTGCGTTTCCTTCAAAGCTTCCTGGTTTCCCTGGGTTAGTGGTTCCCAAGTGTGCCTGCAATAAGAATCACCTGGCAGCCTTTTTAAAATACCACATCTTGAATCCCATGACCAGAGATTCTGACCTAATTGGTTTTTGGATGGGGTGCTGGCATCAGTATTTCAAAGCTCTAAAGTGCAAAACATTTGTGTCCTTAATAATCACTGGGTTATGCAAAATCACACTAAAAATCACAGAGCTTATAAAAAAAAAAAGGTGTTAGATGCACAACAGTCAAAAAATTTATCAGGGACACATTTTTAAATAAAGACAGAAACCTAAGAAAAACTTTGCATGGCTTTACACAGATGAAGTGGTTAAGAATACATAAGTACTACAAAAAACATGGCACTTTACCTTGAAAAGACCTGAGGTTTGTTTATCAAAAGTAGGTGTCAGAAGGGCTGCAGCTTGTGAGTTTTTGTAAAGTAGTAGAAAGAGTTATCTGAATTTGGACAGAAAGTTACAAGACCACATGTGGATGGGTGTGGCTCATAACCCAACAGATGAACAGAGGTAGCCAATAAATGATGAAAGCGTGTGCCTGTGTGAGTTTTATGCATTCCTAAACAGCTCAATTCATCTAGGCAGTTCTTGGCATTCACCCAGCACTTCTTCCAGATTTGTGCATGAACGAATACAAAATCACATTATGTTCAAATTGTTCCCCAATATATCAATGACATTGGAACAAATTCATGTTTTCAAATCAAGCTTTATAACAGAATTGACTCCACAGTCAGACTTAAGAATTACTGTCTTAAAATACATACAGTTAAAAATCTTGTTATACAGATTCTAGTTACAATATATATTTATTATGTGACTACTAAATAATAAGGTTGGTTCATCAAAAAGCAGTCTTCATTACTTTCAATTCCCATGTACTATATGGAATATAGTCTATATTCAGTCCCACTTCGTGTTCAAAAGATAAACCAAGATTTCTCTTCAAGTAAGCTGTGCTGAGAATTATCTGTATCACTACACTATTTCAGAAGAGAGCAGACTGTTGTCTGACAGGTGTAATTGTATATTTTCTAAGTTTTGTTCAGCCTTATTGCGATATTAGTAACATATAACATATGCAAGTTTAAAGTGTACAACATAATGACTTGATACATGTATATATTGCAAAGTGGTTACTACGTAAAGTCAGTTAATACCTCCATCCCCTCACATGATTGTCCGTTTTATCTTGTGGTGATACACTTTAAGATCTACTCTCTTGGGACACCGGGTGGCTCAGTTGGTTAAGCGGCTGCCTTTGGCTCGGGTCATGATCTCAGGTCCTGGGATCGAGTCCCGCATCGGGCTCCTTGCTCAGGGGGGAACCTGTTTCTCCCTCTGCCTCTGCCTGCCACTCTGCCTGCTTGTCTCTCTCTCTCTCTGATAAATAAATAAATAAAATCTTAAAAAAAAAAAAAAAAGATCTACTCTCTTAACAACTTTCAAGTATATAATACTGTACTGTTAAATACAGTCACATGCTGTACATTACATCCCCAGGGATTATTCATCTTATAGCTGGAAGTTTGTCCCCTCTGATCAACATCTCCTCATTTCTCTCCCACCTCCACCACCTCCGTTTCTGACAATCATCATTCCAATCTCTATTTCTATGAGTTGGCTCTTATAAATGAAAACATATAGTAACTTTCTTTCTTTGTCTGACTTGTTTCACTTAGCATAATGCCCTCAGGTCCACCCTGTTGTCGCAAAAGGAAGGATTTTCTTCTTTTTATGACTGAATAATATTCCACTGTGTATATAAATCACATTTTCTTTATCCATTCATCCACTGATGGATGTTTAGGTTATTTCCATATTTTGACAACTGTAAATAATGCTACAATGAACACAACAGTGCAAGTATCTCTTCAAGATAATGACTTCATTTCCCTCAGATATATATCTAGAAGTGGGATTGTGGGATCATATGGTAGTTCTTATTTTTAATTTTTGGAGGAATCTCCATACTGTTTTTCAAAGTAGCTGTACCAAAGTACATTTCCAGCAACAGTATACAAGAACTCTCTTTTCTCCACAGCTTTGCCAACACTTATTACATCTTGTCTCTTTGATAATAGCCATTCTAATAGTTATGAAGTAACATCTCATTATGGTTTTGATTTGTACTCCCTTGATGATTAGTGATATTGACTATCTTTTCATGTGTCTGTGGCCATTTGTTATATGTTCTTTGGAAAACTGTACTCAGATTCTTCACCCATTTTTTTATTGGATTAATTTTTGCTATTGAGTTATAGGAGTTCCTTATATTTTGAATATTAACTCCCTATCAGATAGATGGTTGGCAAATATTTTCTCCCATTCCTATGGTTATCTATTCATTTTGCTGAATGTTTCCTGCTGTGAGGAATCTTTTTATTTTTGCTTTTGCTGCTTCCACTTTTGGTGCAATATCCAAACACTGTTGCCAGGACCAATGTCAAGGAGTTTTTTCCCCTATATTTTCTTCTAGTAGTTTTACAGTTGAGGGCCTTATATTTATGTTTTTAAGCCATTTTGAGTTCATTTTTGTGAGTGGTGTAGGAAAGAGGTTCAATTTCATTCTTTTGTATGTGAATATCCAGTTTTCCCAACACTGTTTATTAAAGAGACTATTATTCTTGGCTCTCTTGTCAAATATTAGTTGACTATAAATGCATGGACTTATTTCTAAGCTCTCAATTCTGTTTTATTGGTCTACATGCCTGTTTTTATGCCATATCATACTGTTTTGATTGTTAAACCTTTATAATAAGTTTAAAATCAGTAATTTGATACATTCAGTTTGGTTTTTTCTCAAGGTAACTTTGGCTATTCAGGGCCTTTGTGGTTCCATCCAAATTTAGGACTGTTTTCTCTATTTCTGTGGAAAATCCCACTGGAATTTTGATAGGGACTGCACTGAATCTATAGATGGCTTTGGGGATTAAGGACATTTTAATAATATTAACTCTTCTAATCCATGAGCACAGAATATCTTTCCATTTATTTGTGTCTTCTTCAATATTTTTCACCAATGTCTTATAATTTTACCGTGTACAGATCTTTCACCTCCTTGGTGAAATTATTCCTAAGTATTTTTTTGATGCTATTGTAAATTGGGTTGTTGTCTTTATTTCTTTTTCAGATAGTTCATTATTAGTGTATAAAAACAACTGATTTTTGTATCCTGTAACTTTACTGAATTTATTAGTCCTAACAGTTTTTTGGTGGCGTTTTAAGGGATGTCTATATATAAGATTGTATCATATGCAAATGGAGACAATTTTACTTCTTCTTTTGCCATCATAATATCTCTTATTTCTGACAAGTGTAATTTTAAATTAATAAGAAAACACAAAGTAAAACTCACCTTACAAGTTCTCAAAATAGCTGTTAAACATATGAAAAGATGCCTATTTTTACTCGTAGAGAAATATAAATTAAAACTATACTAGAAATCATTTTTTACATACCAGACTAACAAAATTTTAAAAGTCTGACAATGTACTCTGTTGCCCAGATTAAGTAGAAACGGCACTCTCAGATATTCCTAGTGGATATACAAAATTGTATAAGATCTATAAATAAATTCATAATCACAATGGCAATATATAACAAAATGACATGCACATTTACACTTTGACCTAGAAATCTCATTTCCAGGAATTTACCCTGAAGATACTCATAATGTACAAAAATACATCTGTAACAAAGTTATTTGTTGCAGCATTATTTGTGATTGCAAAATACTGTGAGACACAAAATTTCATACATAGTAACTTAGTTGAATACCTAAATATTCTCTCTACTAGAAGGAATCAGGAGTCCTAGGAGAAAGGGTTTATTTCAGAACTGGGAAAGGAACATTCAAGATGAGCCTGGGATATCTTAATATGCCAGGAAGTAAAGAAGTGTTCAAAGAATGATAGGGAAACAGTCCAGGTAACTGAAAGCAAACAAGGCTACCAAACCGTCTATCTCCCAATAATTCGCCAAAAGCAATACAAAAACAAAAAGGGAAAAATAAAAGCAAAAAAACCATGCCCTCAGGATTAAAGACATAATGTACATACTTTAAAATAACTTTTAGTAAAAAAAAGAAAGAAAGAAAGGAAGGAAGGAAGGAAGGAAGGAAGGAAGGAAGGAAGGAAGGAAGGAAGGAAGGAAGAAAGAAAGAAAGAAAGAAAGAAAGAAAGAAAGAAAGAAAGAAAGAAAGAAAGAAAGAAAGAAATTACCAAAGCACAAAGTATGATTTCTTACACTCATGTTCTATATTAATGGAACTTAAGAGACAAAACAACTAAATGAAATGAATGATTCTGGATTAGATCTTGAATCGAGGTAAAAAAAAAAAAAAAATGCCAAAAAAGGTCATTATTGGGATAACTGACAAAAGTTGAGTATAGAATGTATTTTTGATAATAGCATGGTAACAATGCTAAATTTCCCAAATTTGATTATACTGCAGGTACGTTCTTAGAAAACACTTAAATAAATATTTAAGAATGAAAGGACATGATGTCTTCAACTAACTCACAAATTATTCGGGAAAAAAAAAAGTAATATATAATTATATTGAGAGAGAAAGCAAACTATAGAGTATATAAAACAAAATGTTAACAATTAATGCATAGAGTAGAGGGCACAGGGATATCTTTGTTTTATTCTTGAAACTCAGCTGTACATTTTAATTTTTTAAAATAAAGACATAAAAGTCACTAGTTGCAAGATTTCTGATTCCAGTCAAGAGAGTGAAACAGGCATTTCTTTATCTGGTTGCATAAAACTACCAAAAACTGTACAAAATATGTGAAACAACAGCATACAAGCCACTGGACATCAGGTGATGGAGGACAGTGAACCCTGAGAGAGACTACAGATCAACAAACTGATCCTTAAGGTTATCTCAGCTTACTGGATGGAGAAAAAATCCAAAGAGGAAGAGCCACACAAAATTCAGTAATACCTGTAAGTTAAAGAGACTGAGTTTAAAGCACAGAGACAACAAGATAGTCACATTATTGGAGTAGGGACGAGAACAGAGTACTACAGAGGAGAGAGCGCAGCACTAAAACTCAGGAGATCTGCAAAGATTCCCCTATGATTGTTTAGCTAAGTACTGATCAGCCAGCCCAAGGGTGTGAGGAAATTACCCTATGCCAAGGGAATAACCCACTCACAGTAATTATAAGGAAACACTGTCTACAGCTCACACAAAACCATGGAATTGTGCCAGGTCCCAACAACCACAATGTAAAACCTTGTATCAGGAGCATCCTTTAAGGACTGAGAATGATCCTGCCTCAGTAGAGGAGATAAACTCACCCTAGACTACAAGTACTTAACAAATGTAAAAGTAAGAGCCAGGGGTGCCTGGGTGGCTCAGTCAGTTAAAAGTAAAAGCCAAAAAGATCAAACTGTCTCCAAGTTACCAACTGCCACCAATCCCAAAACTAAGCTCAAGAATATTTTTTAAAATAGAAAAATATTCAGTACTTAAAAAGGTAAAATCCACAATGCCTGGCATCAAATCAAAGATTACCAAGTATAAAGATGCAAGAGAAAAATGAAGAGAAAAATCAGTCAATTAAAACCGACCTAGAAGTAACAGAGATTATAAAAGACAAGAAGAATAAAAGTTACTTTAACTACATTATAAGACACTCAGGGAAAGAATAAGCATATTAAGTAGACACATGGAAGATACAAAAAAAGATTCAAATTGGACTATTAAAGATAATTCATTAATTTATGACTTGTTCATTTTCAACATAGAAATGGCTCAGCTACTCAGTTTCTCGTTCCTTCTCTCCAATTCCTCCACCCTAAAGCACAGGTGTGGGACAGAAGGCAGAGCTGGGTTTGGGCAGGTATGAGGAGATAAAGCAATAGCACACACAGGCATATTTTTAAAAGATTTATTTATTTATGAGAAAGAGAGAGAGTGCACACATACCTGTGAGTAGGGGGAGAGGGTGAGAATCTTTAAGCAGACTCCCTGCCTAGTGGAGAACCCAACACAGGGTGGATCTCAAAACCCCGGAGATCATGACCTGAGCCGAAACCAAGAGTCTGTCGCTTAACCGACTGAACCACCCAGGCGCCCCCACAAAGGCATATTTAAATTTAAATTGTAGCAAGAAAGTAAGTGGTATTGCCAAAGGAAGAAGAGGAAGGAGGGATGAAGTGACATTGCTGGAAAAGGAGAGGTCAGGGAGAGAGTTAGAATTAAGCTCATTGATAGGGTTATGAAAGGGCACCAAAAGCAAAAAAATCTGACATGAAAAACACACTAAATAAAATTAATGACAGATTAGACATAGCATAAAATAAGATTAATGAAATGGAAGACATAACAATAGAGAGTGACCACAATGAAACACAGAGAAGAAAGAAAGAGTATCAGTAACATGTAGTTTAACTTCAAACAGTCAAATATGTATATAATTGGAATCCCCAAAGGAGAGAGAGTAAAGAGGAAGAACTAAAATATTTTTTGAAAAAATAATGGCTAATATTTTTTTAAAGTTGATGAAAACTATAAGCCCACAGATAAAAGAAGGTCAACAAACCCCCCAAGCACAGAAAGATAAAGTAAATTACACAGAGGCATAAAACAGATTGTTTTAAATCAGTGATAAAGAAAAAAATCTTAAGCAAGCCAGAGGGAAAAAACATCAGGCACAATAATTTTATCAGAAACAATGCAGACAACAATAAAACATCTTTGAAGTAGTAAAAGAAAAAAGCACCAAACTAGAATTCCGTATATTGCAAAAATATTTTTCAAAAACAAACACAACCTAAAGACATTTACACATTTACAAAACCTGAAAAAATAAATTATTAGCAGACTTCCAATATAAGAAATGTTAAGGGAAGTCCAGGCAGAAAAAAAATAATGCCAGATAGAAACCTGGATCTACACAAGGAAACGAAGAGCACTATGGGTTGTAGCTCAATGGATAAATATAAAGACTTATGTTCTTATTATTTAAATTATTCAAAAGATAATCAACAATTTACAGCAATAATAATAATATATTGTGGGATTTAGAATTAAAGTAGAACTAAAAAGCATAACAATAATAGCATAAGGTATAGGCAGGAGAAATGAAAGTATACCACTGCAACTATATTATTACAGATGAGGTTCTATATACGACTAAAATATAATTGTATAGTAAGTTAAAGATGTATCCTATGAACCCTAAAGCAACCACTACGATAACACAATAAGCAATTATAGGTGATAACCCAGCAAAGTAGGTAAAAACAGAATCATAAAAAAAACTCAATCCAAAATAAGAGAAAAAAGGAAAATAAGAACAAAGAAAAAGCAGACAAGACAAAGAGAAAACAAATAGCAAACTGATAGATTAAAACCTGACCATATAAAAAATCATATTAAATGAAACCAGTCTAAACACACCAATTAAATGGCAGTGACTGTCATATTAGGAAACAAAGCAAGACCCAACCACATACTACCTATAAGAAACCCACTTTAAATACAACAACCAAATAGGATGAAAAACACATAATATGCTAACATTAACCAAAAGAAAGCTAAAGTGGTCCTATTAATATCAGAGTAAATTCATAGCAAAGAATTTTATGAGGGATAAAGAAGGTAATGTCATAAATGAAAAATGAGTCAATTCATAAGAATTTAAAAATCTTCAAAAATCAGTCACCTAATACACAAGTTAATTCATTTGTCAAAAAAAAATCCGTAACAATTCTAAGCATTTATGTACCTAATAACAGAGATGTACAATACATGAAGTAAAAACTGATGAAACTGCAAGGAGAAATAGACAAATTCACAATTATAATCAGAGATTTCAATACTCATCTTTCAATAATTGAGAGAATAGGTAGACAAAAATGAGTAAAGAAATAAAAGACTTGAAAATCACTATCAACCATCTTGACCTGTCATTTATAGAACACTTCACCCAACAACAACAGGATATCAAGTGTACATGAGTTACCCTGACAGGCCATATTTTGGGCCATGAAACAAGTATTCATAAATTTAAAAGTACAAAATAGGCTCTTGAAAACCAATGGAACAAGTTCAAAATCAATTCACAAAAATGTCTCTGGGGAAAAAAAGCCCCAAATATTTGGAAATTAAGTAACAGACTTTGAAAGAATACATGGGTCAAAAAAGAAATTTAAAAAAAGTTAAAATGTATGCTGAACTGAAAAAAAATGAAAATAAGCATACAAAAAGTTCTAGGATTCAGCTAAAACCATACTCAGAGAAAATTAAGAAAATTATAAGCTTATATTACAAAAGAAGATAGATCTTAAATCAATAGTCTATTTCCACCTTATTAAATCAGGGTAAGTAAGGGCAAATAAAACCCAAATTAAGTGCGAAAAAATTAATAGATTTCGGAGGAGAAATCAATGCAACTTTAGAAAACAGAAAATCAATGAAATCAAAGGGTAATTCTCAGATAACAGTAAAGTTAATAAACCTCTAGTCTATCTGATGACAAAAAAAGATAAAATAGGCTAATATCAGGAATGAGAAAGGTATTCAAAGGACAATAATGCAAAATAATAAACAACATAAAAAATTTGACATCTTAGACAAGAGTGAAAAATTCCTTGAATATTACAACCTACCAAAGTTCACTCAAGAAGAAAAAGACTATCTGAACAGCCCACTATATTAAACATTAAAAGTATAATTAAAAATCTTCTCTCAAAGAAAACTTTAGGCCCTGATGATTTCATTGGTGAATTCTATCAACATCTAAGTAAGAAATAAAACCAATTCTTCACAAACATTGCCAGAAAACTAAAGAGAAAATACTTCCCAACTTGTCCTATGAGGCCAGCATCACCTTGATACCAAAATAGGGTTTGGTACAATATTACAAGAAAAGACAACTGCAGACCAATATCCCTCAGTAACACTAAGACAAGAATTGAAAAAAAAAATTTTTATTTTTTAGCAAATTGAATCCAAAGATTTAAAAAAAAAATGGACAATATATAAAACTAGGTGGGATTTAATCCAGGAATACAAGATTATTTTAACATTTGAAACATCTGAAAATCAATAAATATATTTCAATATATCATCAAACTGAAAAGAAAAAACAATAAAATTATTTAAGCAGAAAAAGATAAACTGGGAGGCCTGGGTGGCTCAGTCGTTAAGCGCCTACCTTCAGGTCAGGTCATGATCCCAGCGTCCTGGGATCCAACCCCGCATCCGGCTCCCTGCTCAGCGGGAAGCCTGCTTCTCCCTCTCCCACTCCCCCTGCTTGTATTCCCTTCTCCCTCTCTCTGTGAATAAATAAATAAATCTTAAGAAAAAGAAAAAGATAAACCACTTGACAAAACCCAACATCAGTACATGAAAAAAAAAATCTCTCAGCTAAATAGGAATAGAAGCTTCCACAAGCTTATAAAAGATATCTACAAAACACTCACAGCTAACAGCATACTTAATTGTGAAAGACTAAATGCGTTTCCCCTAAGATTACCAACAAGACATGGATATCTATTGTCTATACATTCAGGGTTTTTGCTAGAGGTTCTAGCCAGTGCAAAAATGAAAGAGAAGCAAATAAAAGACATCCAAATGGAAAAGAAAAAGGGAAATTATCTTTATTCACAGAAGACAAAACCACCTGTGTAGAAAATCCAAGGGAATCTACAAAAAAGCTACAAATAAGTAAGTTTCACAAACTTTAGGCTATGAGATCAGTATACGTAGTATTAATGAACAGTGAGAAACTAAAATTTTGAAAAAATACTATTCATAAGAGTATCAAAAAACAGGAAATACACATAAATCTGAAAGACCTGTACACTGAAAACTTGTAACACTACTCAGAAAAATTAAAGAAAATACATACCATGTTTACAGACTGGAAGACCCAATACTGTTAAGATATACATTTTCCCCAAATTTATCTATATAGTCAGTGCATTCCAATCACAATCCAGTAGCTTTTTTTTTTCCCCAAATTCTTTTATTTTTTCAGTATTACAAGATTCATTGTTTATGTACCACACCCAGTACTCCATGCAATACGTGCCCTCCTCAATACCCACCACCAGGCTCACCAGTAGCTTTTTTAAAATAGAAATTGACAAGCTAATTCTAAAATTCATATGGGGGCACCTGGGTGGCTCAGTAGGTTAAGTGTCTGCCTTCTGCTCAGGTCATGATCCCATGGTCCTGGGATCAAGCCACAAGCTGGGCTCCCTGATCCACGGGGAGTCTGCTTCTCCCTCTGCCTCTCTCTCTGTCTCTCATGAAAAAATAAAATCTTTTTTTTTAATAAAATCTTTTTAAAATAAATAAATATATAAAATTCATATGGAAGTGCAAAGGAACTAAAATATCTAAAAGTGTTTTAAAAAAAGGAACAGAAAAATTACACTACTGACTTTGTGATTATTATAAAACAACAAAATAAAAAGTTATTGGTGTCAGGGTAGACAAAAACACAAATGGACACTATAAAGTGTGTAGAAATAGGCTTACGAGTTACGGTCAATTGATTTTCAACAAAGAGTCAAAGAAGAAAGCTTAATCTTTTCAACAAATGCTGCTAGAACAAATGGATAACTGTTTGTAAAAACAAACTTTAATCATACCTTGCCCCCTATACAAAAATTAACTAAAAATGGATCATAAACCTAACCGTAAAGCAAAACTATAAAACTTCCAGATGCAAACATACAAGAAACTCAGCAAATTTAGGTCAGGCAACAGTGGGGGTTTTTTTAGATGCAACACCAAAAACACAATACCCTAAAAAAAAACCTGATATACTGGACTTTTTTTAGGTAGAATAAATGAAGACTTTTCAGTGTTAAGAGGAAAGGCTGACATATTCCTTGTTTTTCTTCGGGTTTCCAACCATTGTTCACTGTTACCTCTCAACATTTCCTCTTTGAAGGCAATCCCGCCCATTTAAACCATCCCTCCCAAGCTTTATCACTTGCCCTAGCTCCCTTTGCAATCCAAAAACTGTCCTGACTTCCTTCATTATTTTAGCATTTGTCTCTATCTATCCTTCACCAAAATACTTGACGCTTCAGTGTCTACACTGATGATTCCGCCACTGACCTGACCTCATAAGTCTTCCATCTTCTATACCTACTAGTCCTATTTCTTGTTACGTTCACTATCTTACTTTTCTAAAGAGTATAGTTCCACTAAAACATGGTAAACAGAAGACATGGCTATTTCTCCACTTCTTCCCAAAATCCCACTAAAATATAATGTAGTTACTTAAAGTATAAATTTACAATAACAAAGAAAATAGAAAAGGTGACAACCACAGATAAGACACGTCAACAAAACTTAAGAAAATGAAAAGTAGGTAAATGGTAACGAATTAGCATATCAAAAAATGTGGAAACATAAGTGTTCTGCAAAGGGTAGGTCAAGAAGAAAAGGCCATGTAGGGGAAGAAGGTGGTCAAAAGGTACAAATTTCTTCTTAAAAGATTAGTAAGTACTAGGTGTGTAACATACAACATGATGGCTATAATTAACATCGCTGTATGGTATATATAAAAGTTAAGAGGGTAGATCCTAAGAGTTCTTATCACAAAAAGGATTTTTTTTCTTTTCTTTTTATTGTATCTACATGAGATGATGGATGATAACTAAACCTATTGTAGTAATCATTTCATAATATGTGTGAATCAAACCATCATCCTGCATACCTTAAACTTATACAGTGATACATGTATGTCAATTATTTCTCAATTAAAAAAAAGAAAAAAAGGCCAATTTACAGGGTCAGACTTATAACTCCTGTAAACTTCAGAAACTGTGGAGAAAACTATATGAGAGAAGAGGAGACTTTACTGAAACAGAGGAATTGATTCAAAGTCTATATAAGGAACAGAGAGAACTCTCATTTCTATTGCTCAGCCCACACAAACGCAACTGTTCTTCCCCCAGTTCGGAAGAAACTGGGCCTTTGGACTAAGAGACATCAGGCAGCTTACCAAAAGCAGGAAGATTAACTAAAGTATAACTCTTAGTACACTCAACCTACTTTCCCTATCAGGTCTGATAACATAGCAGAGTAGTCAAATCAAACACAGGACAAGATAACTCAGAATTTCAGATAAACAATAAATAATCCTTAGTCTATGGTGTCCCAAATATTGCATGCAAAATTTAACTGGTGTCCTATATATTTATTTGCTATGTCTGGCAACACCATCTTCAGACTAGAGCCTAAAGAATTCCTTTTTGGAGAACCTGACTGACCTAGGAAAGGAAGTTAAAGATACTAACATTAAGGAGTTCTCGATGAAAGCACAGATCCTTACCTGATCATACACACCCACATACATTCTATAGGAAACAGTTTCCTCTACAATTTACTCAAATCATTTATAAGACATATTAGTAAAAGAAACACGCTAATTTTTTTTTATTTTCCAAAGTTGTAAAACAAGGAAGATTTTCCTTAACTTTGAATAAGTACAATGAAATGTGATGTTTAAGTAAGACAACGGAAATAAATAGAGGAGAAACCCAAGAACTATTAAGGTATATAATATTTCATCTTTAAGGCCATAAAAGAGCAATTAACAGTGCAATTTGTCCTTTATTTTTATGGCACTTATTTTTAAATTTCATATTTTTATAATCTTAGAGTTAAAAAACCATATTGTTTATCCAAAGAATTTTTTAGTATGATTAACTCATAAGTATATTATTTTAGTAAAATGAATGATAGCAAAGAACATTATGTGTTAAAATACTCCATGTGATTCAGTACACTAATGATTCACAGAAGAATTCAGAGAAGGTGGGTTATAATGAAAGTTTGTATCAAAAGAAAATAACAGGTCTCAAGAGACCCAAGGAAATAGGGTAATAGAGAAAACAAAATTAGTAAAAATGGCTCTCAAATCAAAGTCATTACAATAATCTAGACATCAATTTTTTTTTTTAATTTCAAAATTCAAAAATCTCAGACCTACTAACTCAGATTCAGGAGGTAGGACACAAAAATGCATAATTTTTGAAACTTTCTCCCATGAGATTCTGATAATTAGCAAGATTTTGGAACCGCTGCTTTAGAATGCTAATTTAGGTATGCTCCTTCGACAGTATTATCTACTTGCTCTAAGCACAATTATGATGCTATACACAATAAATAATGAAATTATTCTCCTTACCTTGGATACATTGCTGACATAATTCATTTGAACAGTACTTTCCTTATCAACTTGATTACAAAGGTTCTGTAAAGTAGATGCATATTCTTTATCACTTTTTATTCTCAGGGCCATAAATTTCTTCACTGTTTCCAGTAACCGTAATTCCCAGTCTTGCAATTTTAGCACAGCTTCATGTGAATTCTTCAGGTCACTCCCAAACCCCATTTTTGTAAGGCACTGTCTTATCCTCCACACTGCACTGTGAGCCTTCTAATCAGCACATATCTGTGTATATAAACAGAAGGGAAAAAAGTCTTAAATCAAAAGGAAATTTGTCTTGAAAGGAAAGTGGTGGCCTATTCTTTTAAGGTTAAAAAAAAAATCACTACAACTGAATGCTTTCACCCAAATATCAGAAACAAGATGAGGATGTCCACTCTCTCTACTTCTACTGAACATTGTACAGGAGGTTCTAGTCAGTACAATGAGACAAATGAAATAATTTCCATGGGAATTGAAAGAGAAAGAAGTGAAACTATCTTTATTTGCAGAGGACATGAGATCGTATACACAAAATCCTAAGGAATGTAATAAAAAAGAAGTATTAGCATTAATAAATGAGCTTAGTTAGATTACAGGGTACAAGATCAATATACAAAAATCAATTGTACTTCCATACAATAGCAATGATCGATCTGAAAATGAAATTAAAAAACTATTCTATATACAACTGCATCAAAAAGACAAAAATATTTAGGAATAAGTTTTATAAAATAAATTAAAAACCTGTGTTCTTGAAACTGCAGAATATTGTTGAAAGAAATTAAGGATGACCTAAATAAACAGAAAGACTTATGTTAATGGATCCAAAAGACTTAATAATTGTTAAGAAAGCAATCCTCTCTAATTTGATCTACAGATTGAACTTAACCCATATTAACATACGGATCTTTTTTTTACAGAAATTGAAAAGCTAATCTTAAAAAAAAATCTCGAAAAAGAAGAACAAAGCTGGAAGACTCACACTTCTTGATTTCAAAAGCCTAATGAATACCTACAATAATCAAGACAGTGTGGTACTGGAATATAGACAGACATAGAGATCAATGGAATAGAAGAGAGGGTCCAGATGTGAATCCTCATATTTATGATTTTCCACACGGGTGCCAAGTCTTCATTCAGAAAAAAAGTCTTTCAACTGATGGTCCTGGGACAACTGGGTTTCCACATGCCAAGGAATGAAGCAGGATGCCTTTTTTTAGGCCATACGTAAAAAAATTAACTCTTAAGGGATAATAAATCTAAATATCAGAGTTAAAACTATAAAACTCTCAGGGCGCCTGGGTGTCTCTGTGGGTTAAAGCCTCTGCCTTCGGCTCAGGTCATGATCTCAGGGTCCTGGGATTGGGCCCCACATCGGGCTCTCTGCTCAGCAGGGAGCCTGCTTGCTTCCCTCTCTCTCTCTGTATGCCTCTCTGCCTACTTGTGATCTCTCTCTCTCTCTCTGTCAAATAAATAAAATCTTAAAAAAAAAAAAAAGAACTATAAAACTCTCAGAAGAAAACACATTAGTAAATCTCTGTGACCATGGCTCAGGAAATGGTTTCTTAGATAAGATACCATAAGCAAAAGCAACAAAATTAAAATACATAAATTGCATTTAATCAAAATTTAAAACTTCTGTACTTCAAAGGTCATTGTTAAGAAAGTGAAAAAAAGCACAGAATGAGAGAAAATATTGCAAATACTTATTTGATAAGAGACTTCTATCTGGAATATATAAAGAATTCTTACAACTCAATAATAAAAAGACAAATATGGGACGCCTGGGTGGCTCAGTCTGTTAAGTATCTGCCTTCAGGCTCAGGTCATGATCCTAGGGTCTGGGGATCGAGTCCTGCATCGAGCTCCTTGCTAAGCAGGGAAACTGCTTCCCCCTCTGCCTGCCACTCTTTCACTTTCTCTCTCTGACAAATAAATAAATAAAATCTAAAATAATGATAATAATAATAATACAAAGAAACCAATTAAAATGGGCAATAGACATTTCTCCGAATAAGAGTTACAAATGTCCAATAAGCACATGAAAAGATGTTCAATTAGCCATTAGGAAAATACCAATTAAAACCACAATGAGATACTACATCACACCACTACGATGTCTTTAATCAAAAGACAGTTAATACCAAGTGTTGGAGACTGTGAAGAATTTAGAACCCTAATATACTTCTAGTGGAAATGTAACATGGGGCTGTTCCTCAAAGTTACACATGGAGCAATGATATGACCCAGAAACTCCACTCTTGGTTACATATCCAAGAGAATGAAAACATATGCTCACACAAAACTTGTACATCAATGTTCCAGCAGAATTTTTCATAATAGTTACAACATGGAAATAATGCAAATATATAACCACTGATGAATGGATAAATAAAACATGATATGTACATACAACATAATATTAGCAATGAAAATGAACAAAGTATTGATAGAAGCTACAATATGGATGAACCTTGCAAACATTATGCTAAGTAAAAGAAACCTAGACACAATGATCTCTTTATATGAAATGTCCAAAATGTACAGATATAAAGTGGAATAGTAGTTGCCTAGGCCTGGCAAATTTGGGAAGAAATGAGGAGTAATTGACACTGGATATTGGATTTCATTTTGGGGCAATGAAACTGTTCTAAAATTGATTGTGGTAATGGTTGCACAACTCTGTGAACAGAATAAAAACCACTGAACTATACAGTTTAAGTAGGTGAATTCTTCAGTATGTGAGTTATATCTCAATAAAGTTGCTTTAAAAAATCACTACAGTATAACTTACAATCATCTAAAGGTCAGTCCTCGGAAATTTCCCCAAAATATCCTGCTTATTTGCTATAAATCCCAAAAACTATGATAGCATTTATTTTGCTCTCCAGACTCCTAAAATTTCAGGCAATCAATCTTTCAGGGCCTATTAGAAGAAATGAAGAAACACACCTCTTATTTTTAGTTCTGGCTTAGCCATACCAGAAGTCACTTTCTTGTTAATTCAGCTGAGATCCTCTAAGCTATAGAGAAAATGAGAAGAGGTTTATGTTTCTAACCTCAGTGGTAACATCTAAAGAGATGGTAAAAATGTGGATTTTCCAAATAGAGAACAAATAACAATTTTTCCCCAACAGAAAACTGGCCAGTTTTGTGATCTATCAAATAGGTAGAGGAGAGAAAAAAGGTTCTGGAAAACTGTACCTCATCAAAGTTCCCAAAGTAACAACCTTAACATAATTAACATAATTAAGTCAATACAGAGTATTTGACTTACTCACTTTAATGTGGAGTAGGATAATTCCAGTTTTTTTACTTTGGATGTAGTAGCTTTAAAATCTTTACTTGGATACACTGTATCTTTATAGGACACAAAAATTTAAAATGAACATTTTTCTGTTATTTTAGCTACAGCTCATCGAAGTCTCAGTGAAGATACATTCTATCTCATCACATGGTTTCGATGGAAAAATAAGGAATAATTTTTGAGGCCAAAGAAATGTGAAACATTTTTCCTTTTTTCAAAAACTATATCTGAGATTGTGGTTCATTTTGTTCCAAAACTTGGGATAAATTATCACTTCTGCTTCTAAATATACCTACCTCTGATCTAAACTTTGATAATATTTTTTTCTTCCATTACCAGGAACTTCAAAAGGATTATGAAGAGCTCAAAAGGATAAAAAAGGAAATAGAATCTGGCACCTATAAGAGAAATCCTCCAGTCCATCCTAAAGGTGTATATATATATATATATATAACCAGTATTCTAGGTCTAGAAATATAAAATAATTTCACATATGGTACCACTCCTTAAGGAATGAAAAATGATAGAATTTTAAAAACAATTCCATAATAAATTAAGACCTTGTCTAATTGTTAAATTGGTAGAGATTATAAATACTTTAGGAATTAAAGGAATGATATCCTACAGACAAATGATATAAATAAGACTATTTGTTTCAGTAGTGTTTAAGATAACGATATGAAAAAACTCAGAAATATCCATCAAAAGGAATTGACTAGGTAAATTACAATCAAGGCTGCTGCATCTGATTGTAACTGAACAATTATAGGGACCATCATTCAAATCACAGTCTATGTGAATGTGTTCACTGTCCAACCTTCACAATCATATGTGGTAGATCTGATCGCGGTATATTCATTCAGCAGAATATCATTCAGTCCTAATAAAAAATGAGAAAATCTTTTGTGTATTGATCTGGAACTATCATTAAAAACTTTCAACTGAAAAAAGTGAGATATAGAACTTGGTATGCTTACATTGTATAAAAAAGAGGAAGAACGATAGAAATTATTTTTCCTTATAATTACAAAAAATATTTCCCAAAGAACACATAGTGGCTGGGGCACTGGAGTGGAAGAAGGACTTTTTACTCTATATCCTTTTGTACATTCGAATTTTGTGCTAAGTGAATGAATTGACATTACCTATTCAAAAAATATATTAATTAAAGAATTTTTGAAGAGAAAAATTAAAAAAAAATGAAAGCTAGACCAGCCTAGAAAAGTTTCCTAGAAATGGCAAGAGTTGAGATAGGGGTGGAAAATGACCATGATTTAGATTGTAACAAGTCAAAGAGGAAATGTATTCCAGGAAGTAGGAGCAGTATGGGGCAAAAAAAAGTGAATATGAGGGAAAGCAAGGAAAAAAATGTCTCAAAAATCAAGCTATACGTGGCAAGCAATGGGAGATACCATACCAATTTATCTACTTTATTCCACTCTTCAGGAAACTAATAAGGATCAAACTCCTTGAATTAATTGGTTTTTAAGGCAAAATAACATGATCATGTGATTTTTTTAATGATTAATTTACTGGTGCTAGTTACATAAGTATATTCAGTTTGTGAAATTTCATCAAGCTGAGCACCTGTGATTCATGTACTTTTCTATATGTATGTTATAGCAATACAAAGAGAAAGAGGTACATAGAGATAGATTTTAATCTGAAAGCTAGGGATAAAATAGCTTGGAGAGAGGAAAAAAACATAAATGAGACATAAGACAAATGAATAAGTCATAGCAATATACAACTTGAAAAATGAGAATCTATAATTGACTGTATCAGTGAGAATTAAAAAGAAAGATCCTTGACATGGTGTATAAATTTAGAAAACAAAAGAGAGACAGATGATCCAAAGACAACTGCAAGGCTTTAATAAGAAATTTTGACAATACCAATAGAATTGGAAGAATGAGAATATGGAGCTCCTTTAAAGAAAAAATAAAAGAGGTTTGGTAGCATTACAGATGCCAGGATGAAAACGAAGATATTCACAATACCAAATGTTAGAGGAAGATGTGAAAACCATTAAAAAAAAAAAAGTCGTTATTGGAATTTGGGGATAAATTTGGTATGGTGAAGCAGTATCTCAAAAGCTCTTACCACCAATAACTAATAAAAAGAACAAAAAACTGTTTTTAAGGGGTGCCTAGGTGGCTCAGTGGGTTAAGGCCTCTGCCTTGGGCTCAGGTCATGATCTCAGGGTCCTGGGATCGAGCCCCACATTGGGCTCTCTGCTCGTTGGGGAGCCTGCTTCCCCCTCTCTCTCTGCCTGCCTCTCTGCCTACTTGTGATCTCTCTCCTCTCTGTCAAATAAATAAATAAAACCTTTAAAAAAAAAACTGTTTTTAAGAAACACCAAAAATTTAAATATATTATCAGTAGATATCTTTATGCCACAACATTCACAGCATGGTTTCAAAGAAAAGAAAGAAAATTCGGGTGCTCTAGGTACTATGGAAATGTGCCCAACAATACCCCAACTTCCAGAAGACTTTCTGAGGAATCAGAGTTAAACCAAATCCTGAGAATTCACACCAATATGAAAAGAAGCAGGCATAGTGAAGAGGCCAACCTAGGGAAAGTCTAGAAAATATCTAAAGAGAGAAGCCTCTGTGCACCAGGATAGGACATTACAAATTGCAGAGAGGGAAGCCTCGGCTTGTCATATTCCCGGCTCTGTGAAGAACTGGTGAATGAAATTAAATCCAGTAGTACAAGATGTTTAATGGAATGTCATAAGAGAAAGTAAATCTCAGGGCTCCAAACAAGATTAAACTCAGCCCCAGCCAATATCTCCCTACCACCTCCATGTTCATACAACAAAGAAACCAAAATTAAAAGTAAAACCCAGCTTCTGGTCCAGATAAAATGACCATTCTTCCCAGCTCCATCGCACAAAACACAACTATAAACACGAGAAATAGCACAAGAGACTACCAAAAAAGAACTCTGAAAGGTGGATTGAAGGCAACCTCCCTTGGCCCTAGGACTAGAAGAACAGCACAGAGGCCAAGTGTCTTATGTTCTTCTCACCCAACAGGAGGTCACTGAAACCTGACTTTTCTCAAATTCCCGTCTAGTAACAAAAGGCAGCCCATATATGGAGGCTAACTCCCTCAGGATCCAATAGGAGTCCCTCTGACAACAATCGGAGAGCCAGACGCCACCAAAAGAGAAATTATTTATGAGCCCCACCAAAAATAAACAGCCAGGATAAGCACTCTCCTTACCTGCTAGGCCTAGAGAATCCCCTTTCCCACCAAGAGAAACTGAATGAGGCAGGAAGAACCAGCAACAGAGACCCAGCTATCAGGTAAGGAAACCTCTTTGTTCTCACAGGTCTGAGAACCTCCTTTCCCACCAGAGATACCAGAGCGGGCAGGCAGAACCAACAAAAGGAACCCAGCTGAAGTTGCTGTGTCCAAGACTTTCCTCTCCTGCCCAGACACATCAGGACAGCTAGGGGGCACAGGAGGGAAATTCTACCTTAGCCCTTTTATACCAAGAGAGATGTAGTAGCTCAGCATAAGAAAAACATCTGCTCTGTCAAGCAGCACCAGCAGGAACCAGTGGGAGCCCTAGTTATATCAGATGAACAAAGCAAACCAAAATAACAGCAGAAAGACTCTGACAATTAATTGTCACTGAAACCACAGCCCATAAAAATAGGCCAAAAGGTCTGCATGCAAAACCTAAACAGAGGGACTTCCTGTGAATATAAAACATTGAAATAGACCCCAGGGTCTCCAACATTAATAGATAAAATATCTAAGATTCAATTGAAAATCACATCTCATATCAAGAACCAAGAAAAATCAGAGCTTGAATGAGAAAAGACAATCAACTAATACCAACACTGAGATGAATTAGATGTTGAAATTATCTGAAAAGGATTTTAAATCAGCTATCTTAAAAATGCTTCATCAGTTATAAATTCTCTTAAAAACAAATGTAAAAATGGAAAATCTAAGCAAAGAAATAGAAGTTATAAAAATAACCAGATGGAAATTACAGAACTGAATATGCAATAACAGGAATAAAAAACTCATTAGATAAGCTCAATAGAAGAGTGGAGATGAAAGAGGATACAATCAGTGAATGTAAGGACAGAGCAAAAGATTTCAACTAATCCAAACAACAGAGAGAAAATAGACTGACAAAAAAGAATAAAGCCTTGGAGACCTGTGGGACAATAACAAAAGATCCAACATTTATATCATCTGAGTTCTAGAAAGAGAGGAGAAAGAGAGTGGGCCTGAAAGATTATTCAAAGAAGTATGTCCATCTTGGGGACTAAGCTAATATAAAGTTACAGAAATCAAGACAGCGTGATCTTGGGAGAGTATAAACAACAGATCAATGGAACAGAATAGAGAATCCAGAAACAGGTCCACACAAATATGCTCAAGTGCTTCTTGACCAGGTCCAAAAGCAATTCAGTGGTACTAGAGCAGCTGGATAGCTATAGGCTAAGAAAAAAAGAGTGAGAGAGAGCAAGAGAGAGCCAGAGACAATCTTGACCTAACACCTTACACAAAAATTAACTCAAAAGGATCATGAACTGGGGTACCTGGATGGCTCAGTCAGTTAAGTGTCTGACTCTTGATTTCGGCTCAGGTCATGATCTCAGGGTTGTGAGAACGAGCTTGCACTGGGTATGGAGCCTGCTTAGGATTCACTCTCTGCCTCTCCCTCAGCCCTTTTACACCCCGCCAGGTCTCCTGTGCATGTGCACGTGCGTGCACACATGTGTGCGCTCTCTCTCTCAAAAAAAAAAAAATCATGAACTTAAATATAAACATAAAACTTCTAGAAAAAAAAAAGAGAAGGATATCTTCTGGATCTAAAGCTAGGCAAAGTTCTTACACTTGACACAAAAACACAATCCATAAAAAAGAAAAATCAATAAATTGGGCCTCATCAAAAGTAAAAACTTTTGCCTGTGAAAGCCCATGTGAAAAGGATAAAAAGATAAGCTACAGACTTTGAGAAAATATTTACAGGACATATCTGACAGAAGACTAGTATCTAGAATATAGAAAAGTCTCTCAAATTCAACGGTTAAAAACAACCAACAATCCAACTAGAAAATGAGCAAAAGACATGAACAGACATTTCACAGAAAAGGATATAGAAATGGCAAATAAGCACATGAAAAGATATTCAACATAATCAGCCATCAGGGAAACGCAATTAAAATTACAACGAGAGGGATGCCTGGCTGGCTCAGTGGTTGAGCATGCGACTCTTAACCTCAGGGTCATGAGTTCAAGCCCCATGTTGGGCATGAAACCTACTTAAAAAAATAAAAATAAAAATAAGGGATGCCTGGGTGGCTCAGTCGGTTAAGCATCTGCCTTCAGCTCAGGTCATGATACCAGGGTCCTGGGATCGAGTACCACATCGGGCTCCTTACTCAGCGGGGAGCCTGCTTCTCCCTCTGCCTGCCAATCCCCCTGCTTGTGCTCTCTCTCTCTCTGACAAATAAATAAATTGAATCGTAAATAAATAAATAAAATTATTAAAAAGCTACAATGAGATTATCATTACCCACTTATCAGAATGGCTAATAATAAAATATAATGACAAAACCAAATGGTTGTGGTAATATGGGAAAAACCAGATCATTCATTTGTTGAAGACAAAACAGTACATCCGCTCTGGTTTCTGATAAAACTAAACATTCAACTACATTATGACCCAGCAATTGCACTTTTGGACATTTATGCTAGAGAAATTAAACATATCTTCATACAAAAACTTGTACACGAATGTTCATAGCATATTTATTCATAAAAGCCATAAACTGGGATCAGCCCAGAGATCCTTCAATGAGTGAATATACACCATGGAATTCTACCCACAGTAAAAAGGAACAAACTATCGATATGGGCAACCACTTGGATGAATCTCCAAGAATCGTATTGAATGAAAAAAGGCAATCCCAAAAATTTACATACTGTATGATTCTATTTCTATAACATTCTTGAAATGAAAAAATTTTGGAAAAAGGACAAAGTAAGGGTTGCCAGGGTTAGGGCTTGCAGAACAGAGGAGGGAAGCCAGGGGAACACAAGGGATTCTATTAGTATTGGAACTGTTTGATACTTTGATGATAGTAGTAGATACATGAGTCTAGACTGGTAGTAAAATTTTATAGGACTTAATATACACACAACAAATGAATACAATTAAAACTGAGTATGATTAAAATTCGTATTTCTATAAATAACATTGGCGAAATGTGTCAATGTTAATACACTGGTTGTCGTTTTATATTTGGTTTTGCAGAATGTTATTATTGGGGGAAATTGAACAAAATGTACCAGGGATTATTATTTCATACAACTGCATGTTAGTCTACAATTACCTCAAAAGAAATTCCAATTTGAAAAAAAGTTATGTCCAGATCTCAAACTATACCTCTGAGGAAGAACAAGATGTGGATGGGACATCACAAATTCAGCTATATTCTTCCAGAAATAATAGGAAAGAGCTGCCTATGTTAACTCTATGGAAGATGAAAAAAAATGGCAAGGAAAGCATACAGTTATGCTGCAGCCAAAAATTACAGAGAGACAGAAACACAGAATGGCAGGTCAGAGGGGCTGTTGTATCATAGACTGACATGTAATGTAAGTTTCAATCAGTCAGGGAAGTACTCCGCTCTGTTCCCCCAGTATACCTCCAGTGCTTAAAACTGTGCCTTCCATACAGGTGCAATAAATATCTGTTAAATGAATTAGCTACACAGCCACACAGCATTGTACAAGCATTCTCTCATGCCCCACAGTCCCTACTTCGGAGTCTTCATTCTTTAGTCTTAATAATACTAAGTATTAATTTGACAACCCTAACCTACAGGTTCAAATTCTAATTCCTTTGCCTGATAATCAAAGCTGGCCCCAGACAACCTCCCACCCTCAGCAACAGTACCACACCTTACTATTTATGGTTCCTTAAATTTAGTCTCTGTGTCTTTGCAGATATTCCTTCAGTCCAAACGCTTTTCCTCCCTTGTCTGCCTGAAGAATTATCAACAGCTAAACTTTAAAGTAGTATTCTCTGTGAAGGCTTGTCTGACTATCCCCACAATCATAACCACCGAGGCTGACTCTGGTGTTTCCTTTTCTCAGATCTCAGGCATCACGCAAGTATCTGTGATTAATATAACACTTCTCATGGTATATGACAGCTATCTGTTGAAATATATTTCTCCCATTAAACTCTGAAATATCACATATTTTTCATCTTTACATCACTGGGGCTTAAGTTACTACCCAGGGTACAGTAGGTATTCAATTTGCTGCAAATAATTGCGAGAGCAAACTCATTTTTTAAAAGATTTGTAAATGAAATTTTAAAATAAAAATAGCTATAATTGAGTATAGTAAGTACAAATCAGACAGTAACAGTATTATACAAAAATGCATGCATGTTATTAGCAAAGATGTCTGTTTTAAATAGTATCTTTTAAAAAGTGAAAATAATGAAACTAATGAACTATTGACTATTTAGGTTTATTTAAATTTGTTTTATTCAGCTTGTTATCAAGAATCAAGTGAGTTATGCTGAGTTTTCAATTTATCAGAGTTATTAAAAACTTGAAAATAACCACTAAAAATTGCTATATTTTCAAAAATTAGAAGTTCATGTTGTATAAAAGAAATATATATATACTTTTAAACAAAAATGGAATTTATTAAATAGCAAAATATAAAACAGATAACTAGTTTCTTTAGTAGGATAATAGAATTCCCATGGTATTTCTTGTAAGTATAAGGGTATATGCAAGTATTTCTTCTAAAATGTCTCCTGTTTTTCAACTTTTGGCTTCACAACTGGCAACTTTTACATTCTCTGAGAATACAGATGTAAATATTGTTTTTATAAAGCATAAAGAAAGTTTACTGTGTATTGAATATTCTCTTTCAAGTAAGGGTGATTTATTTTAACACAGATGATGTCTTGTGGTCAAAAATGTCTATTTAGTTATTTCCTTTAACACTGACAAAGAGATTCAAATATACCACGAAGGTATGCTGATTTTTAAAAATCTGCAAATAAGTGAAAAAAAAAAAAACTGTGTAATAGAAATAGGAAATATTTCATTCTTCCCCCAAGAGATATTTTCACAAGCTGGCAAGAAATTCAATGAGTTTGAATTTATAGTTCTTGACTAATAAAACCCATCAAAATCAGTTTATGGTTCAAATTACTTTATTACTATATGTTTGTTCATTGATAAAGACTATAACATCATTAATCAGTTAAAGTACAAATATAATTATCTAATGGTGCTTCTTACCTTTCATATGCTTCAATACTGACAGAAATCAGAAACAGTGACTCTGTCTGAACAAAATAGTAAGCTGCCTGCAGCACGACAGAAACAAAGGCATAAAAAGCCACCAAGTACGCAAGTAATAACCAAGATTACAAACCAAAAAGCTGATGTCATATGAATACGAAGTGAGGTGTTTTTTTCATAAGCAGTTAAACAGGCAGGAATGAACAGTCACCAAAGTTTAACTATAAAGACAACATCATTCATTACCAGTTAATATATGCTGACCTTGGCCACCTTACAGATTCAGTATTTAAAACTCCTCTCATGCTTTATTTGAAAGTGTTGCTTTGAGCTTACTTTAAAGTAAAAGTTAATTAACTGAAACAGCACTGGATTGTCCAGCCAGCCTACTGGAACAACATTAATGGATGATAATATTCCACGGAGAAGGAACACTATACAATCTCTAAACAAATGAACAATATGTTTGTTTTTGAATGAACTGTTTTTTAATTTTAAAAATGTATTTGAAGTACTGACATTTAAAATTATTTGGGGAGAGCAGAATTATTAACAGAATTTTTTTCTTTGTTTTAAAGTATTAATATAAATCAACAAGTATTTATTGAGTAACCATGGGAGAGATACTGTTACGGGTACAAAGATAAATAAAATTTGGATTACTACCTTCAAATACTTATAGTATATTAAGAATAAATAGACAACTTTATAGGTAACAAATGATACAATTCATTCAAAATTCATTCAGCTACATGTATTGAACATCTATGGGTCAGACATATTTCTCAGTGCCAGGAATATCAAGACCCATAAGATTACAGGCTTAGTCTCAAAAGCCCACAATTTACTAAGGATGACAAACTTGGAAACACACAAATGCCATATAATTAAAAAAGGTTCACAAATATAAATGTGCTACAAACTCGGTGAGAATACAGAAGCAGCATGCATCTTTCTAGAGGTCATGAAGGAAGCCTTCACAGAATATAAAAGCATGAGGTATAAAGTGCTACAAAGACACAGAAAAAGGAAAGAGCACAGCTGAGTAGGGAGCTCAAAAAGCTTTTATTAGAAGAGAACATCACCTCACAATATATACGTGTATCATATAATGCACTTGAAAACACCCAATGTTATATGTCAATTGTACCTCAAGAAAGCTGGAAAGCATTTTTTTTTAATTAAAAAGAAAAGAGAGAGAACATCTCCAACAAGCCTGGAGGGATACTTATGAAAGGAGCACATGCACATGGGTCTATGTGCAAACATACGTGCAGGAGGTGGCTCTGGGAACAGACACTCCTGGGTTGAAATGCTAACTCTACCATTTAAGAGCTAGCTGTATAACTACATTTTAATTAACCTTCTGGAAGCCCAGTTTCCTTATCCTTAAAATTGGGATAGTAAAACCTACTTTGCAGGGCTGTTATTAAGGTTAATGAGATAAAGTATATAATGTGCCTGGCTTTGGAGAGACTTATTAAAAAGAAGGGGTCCAGACTGAGAACAACGATCATATTAATTTGAAGGTGGTGGGGCAGGAGGGTTCTGTGGTGCAGTTTAAGATTAAGAGGCATACAGCGCTTAATAAACTAATGAAAAGGTTTGTCAATGAGGCGGATCAGATTCCGATCTGATGGGCAGCCAATCAATGAAACAGACACACCTGCACAGTTGGAAATGGAGGATGAAGATACAACTGATGTGTTCCAGCAGCAAACAGGAGGTGTCTACTAAAAAGGGAACCTGCTACTTTACTCCAGAACTCTGTTCTTCCAGACCAAGAAGATATTCTCAATTAGAAAGCCACAATTTGGTTCCACCACATCCTGACTACTACAGTATAGTTTTCTCTATTCCTTCATTTTCCCCTTCCCCATTCCTTTATTGTACATAAAGTAACTGTGTATGTGCACAAGCATATTGCATTTTTGTAACTAAATGGTCAATGGTATGTTTCAATAGACATCAAATGGAGATGCAATGGGGGAAAATACTGCTTCTATGAAAATACCCCATCTTTCCATTAGTGGCATGCTCAGTCAGGTCTTATCTTTACATTCTAGTAAGTTATTTTGTTCTCACTGCTTAACAAAAAAAGAACAACATAAAAATCCTTGCATACCTTGCTCGATTGGAGAATTTTAATGTTTTTCTTTAATCATTGTAAAACCAAGGACAATTTTATAACTTTTTTGTATGTAGCTGTTACATGTAGGGCAATCTGTCTTTAAGTAGGGATAAATTACTCTAAAAGAAATGAATCCTAGATAGTTTTCCCTTCAAGTCAAGCATCTTGTTGTTTAAATAAACTTGTTTGAAAAAAAAAGTAATCCTTACTAATAAAGGATGAGAGAGAGAGACAGCATCTCCACTCAAGACAGGACATGGAAGAGCAAGTGATGAGGGAGGGTTACTTTCCAAGTAGAAGTTTAAACATAAGCAAGGTTACACAGGTAGGAAAATGCAGGACATGTTGGTGAAACATTGTTAATCTGAAGGAAAAGAGAACAAGGGCTAAAAAAGTTAAGTATGGCCACAATGCATACGACCCTGTGTGGTCTAAATTCTAGAAATATAACTATAATCTAGATACCTCTTAACCTTTTACTCTTCCTATGTGATCAATTATTATAAAAGGGCTCAGTGTTTCAATTAAGGTCAAACAATTTTTTTCCCTTCAAAGAGAATAGCAATACAACAGGGAGAAGTCAAAATAATTTCAAAATCCACATGCGTACTTTCAAATAGGTTCATTAAAGACATACAGTAGCAGAATGGCAACCACAAAGGTTTCATAAATTATAATCCAAATGAACTAAAACAAAGCCAGTTTCTACCCTGCAATGACACAGCCTCTCAGAGAACCCAGATTAGAGAAACCTCATGACACTGTTGAGAACGTGGAGGAAAGTCCGTTCCATTCTTGGCTTCTTTATAATTCAGCTTTTCTGAAAAGGCAAGGCCTAATCCCCACGCCTGCTCTATCCTTTCTCTAAAGTCATATCTTTCCGAATTGTTCTTCTAGAATTCCATTCAGTTCGTAAACAAATTTCCTTAAATCTCTACCCTTCAACTGCTTACTGTACCTGAAACCTGGATCCCAAAAAAATAGTGCTCACAGGTGGAGACCATACCTCCCCTACATGTTACCACCCATAGCCATGGGGCTTAGGGGGTGGAAGGATGGGTAACATTATCCTGATTCCTTAGTGCCATGTCCAAATCACTGCTCTTCCAATCTCATTCAAAAATCTCTTCTTATTCAGCTTTAACAAGTCCTACCCCACCTACCTTTGTTGTCTCCAAATCTTTCAGTCCCCACTTGCCCCCAAATCTTATTCTCTCATCCAATTCTTATCTTCATCCATGGAGATTTCAACTTCTACAATCTTTCTCTTCCCCAAAGATCCAGTCAATCCAACTTCATTTCAACCATCCAATGCTATTGCCCATAGCCTAAATCCTAAACTGTTTCATCTCTGCAATGGTAAATTTTAATATTCTAGTTTTAGGCCATAACCTACTATGTACCATTTCTCTGGTACTGTTAACTGTTACCATACATACTCTTCACCCTCAAAAAGATCTCCAGCCATCCATTGACTGAACTACGTTCCCTAAAATGTCTCAGGACCCACCATATTCTCTCCCTTTTAGGGTATGCCACTGATCATCCAGAACTGATGATCCACAAATCACCCAGGATATTTTTAAGAGTAAAAAGGGGTGCTACTCTTTATTAGTCCAGGACAACAGATATAAACCTGGACTGTCCCAGGCAAACTGGAGCATGTAACCCCCCTACTTCTTTCCCTACACTTACTAAATTAACTGACTTCCCCTGACCTTCCGTCTTTCTATTCCATTTGTCCTAACAACCTTCAGCTCCGAATCAATCCTTCTTCATTTCCTCTAGCCATTTTTTTTTTAAAAACTTTGGGACTGTGTTCATATTGCCTCCTCCAGGCAGGCTTCTTGGCCTCTACTCTTTATTATAGCACTCAGAAATGACAGTGTGTCATATTCATGACTGTATATTCACGTACTCAATAAATCTTAAAGTTTTACTCTATCTCTTACGTGTTTATTCTACAATGCATCATATGAAAAATGATTATTTTTATAATTTCATATAGGTTAAACAAGTCAAAAAAGAAGTACTTCTAAATTAATAGCAATTATACTAATAAAAACTAGGTATTTTTCTTATTCTGAAATCCTTAAATTTTATCTTCCTTATACATTCAATTACTCTGGTTTTAGGCTATTATTCTCTGCTGGTGTTTCTGTCTTCCTAAATAGCCAATACATTTTGGAATTATATGGAGCATAGGTAAAACTCAAAGGATAAGTGGGAAATCAATGATCCCATTTTTAAAATTATATAAGCATAAACATGTATGTTTTTAAATACATATATATTTTGAAAGTCAAAATTCATATAAATCAAACTGTTAACATTAGCTACTTCTGAAGACTGAGACCTGGAATAGTAAGTAGAATATCAGTTTCTATTTTGTATATTTCTAGTTTGTATATTTATCATAAGCAGGTATTTGTTTTATAATGCACAAAAATATAAGGAAAAGACAAGACTTCCCAAAAAACTTTTTTTTTTTTAAATTTATTTATTTATTAGAGAGAGAGAGCACACGAGCGTGTGGGGAGAGGGACAGAGGGAGAGAATCTTCAAGCAGACTCCCTACTGAGCACAGAGCCCGATGCTGGGCTCAATCCCACAACCCATGAAATCATGACCTGCATCAAACCAAGAGTCAGACGCTTAACTGACTGAGCCACCCATGCGCCCCCAACAAACATTTTAAAACTGACTATTAGTAAAAATCAAATTTCACAGATGGAATGCTTAATAATAAAAAATTTTTCTCCTTCAAATATATTTATTTTATTTAGAAAATGACAAAGGTGCTTACATCATGATAGCTACTTCTCTGAAAAATTTCCCAATTATATTCTCACTCATAGAGTGCTCTCGTTTCATCTCTGTCCCTCTCCTAGCCTCCTGAACGAATTTCAGCTCTAACTGAGCACCTCAACAATGAATTGATCAAACCACATCCAGCCATTACTGTGATTGCCTGGCAAAGGAATCTGTCCTTTTGCACTAGATCTTAGTAAAAGTCTTCCATTCATTCATTCATTTATTCATCCAGTAAGTATTTATTCAATGCCTACAATATGCCAGGCACTGAGTGAAGTCCTGGGTACAAAGAGATAAAAATAAATAAATAAATAAATACTGGTCACAGCTTCAGGGAGCTTATTAAGGAAAAGCAGTTCTAACACATAGCAATAATGGCTATAGGAATCCCTAAGCCTGGCTGAACAAAAAGACGTAAAAGGCTTCATAGACTTCCCTAAACCACCATGAGTAGTCCCTTCCTCACTGACACTTTCTTCTATCCTCTCAACCAAAATATGACTCTCCCCTCTTTAAAAATGCTGCTTAATAGTTACCTCCTACTGCTTCCCCACAAAACACCACTTGTTCCTAAATGCCATATAATGCTTAAAGAAAATCAACCAAATCTGTAAAACTCAAAAGCAAGCAAAGAAAGAAGAATACTCACTGAATGCCAGCTCTACACAAGTAACAGAGAGAACAGGTACTTAAATCTTTCCTCACTGTGCCTCGTTCTGGTTGCCTCTACAAACATCCTTGTTTATCATTTGCATTTTAATCTGCTTCCTACTTGAAACTGTGCATTTTTCAAAGACAAAACCTTAGACTGCTGCTGCTTTATAATGTCCATGGCGCCTCAATATACATTCCTAGGTATAACCAACTGGTTAGAAGGTGGGGGTGGGTAACGGTGGGTAGTAGAGGAAATCCTTCAGACTTCTGTCGTCTTAAATGAATTTCATTTAATGCTGACTAGTGTGCGTAGATCAAATGCAACATAGATCTCCTAGTTTTCTTATCCTTAATTTAACGCAACCAAATGTAAAAACCTCAGCCAATGTCCACTTAATGTTGGAATGATGTTTTTTTTTAAAAAAAAAAGCTTTTAAAAAAAAAAAAATTTTATCTCCAGCAACCTCAGAGAAATGGAAAGAAAGAAGCAAATTGCAAATAAGTTTTAGATGAAAAATGATCTAAGAAACCAGGCAATTCCCAAAAGAGACACCAAGTATAACAAACTATATCTCTTAAATAAAATATAAATCATGGAAAACAAAAGAGGGACTATTCAAGATTAAAAGAATATAAAGAGACGTAAGAATCAAATGCAATGCATGAAACCCGACTGAATCCTGGATCCAGAAATCTCAAAAAAAAATTTTAGGGACAATTGGAGAGATATGAGTAAGGACCATTAATTAAAGATATTCTTAAATTAATGTTAATTTTCCTATATGTGATATTGATATTATGACCATGCAGGAAATTATCTATGTTCTTAGGATATGCATGATAAAAACTTTATATTATCATAATCTCTTAATATAGTTTGAAATAACTTAAAAAATATGTAAATGGGGCACTTGGGTGGTTCAGTGGGTTAAGTGGCCGGCTCTTGATTATGACTCAGGTCATGATCTCACGGTCCTGGGATCCAGCCCAGAGTCGGACTCGGCCTCAGTGGAGAGTCAGCTTGAGATCCTCTCCCTTTGCCCCTCCCCCTGCTCATGCGCATGCGTGTGCACTCTCTCAAATCTTTAAAATATATATATAAAGTATATATAAATCTTTAAAATATGCATATATATAAAATGTGCCAAAATGTGAACATTGAGTGAATACAGATGAAAGGTAATATGGGTGTTCGCTGTCCTACATTTTCCATTGTTCTGTAGCACTGAACTTTATCATAATGAGATGTTGAAGGGATGGGAAGATAGAAGGCACAGAGAGGAGGCCAGCTGGAATGAAACATAAGGAGTGCAAGCAGCACTAGTCTCAGCAAAAGTGAAAAGCAGCTGTGTGACTCTGGGCAGGTCACAGAACCTCTCTCTGTCTCAGTTGAAAGAGGAAGAAATAGATGACTTCAAGGTCCTTCCATCTACAAATTTCCATTACTCTACTACTTCTTCTCAGCTCTAGAACCCAAAAGATAACTACATGCAAAGTGGAAAAATACATTGGGCTATTCTAAGGATAAAATAAAGTATTTAAAACAGCTAGCCAAATGCTTGTCACATGGAACACACAATAAATAGTAATTCCTCTCTTTTGAGAAAATATTTTTAAAATTCCTCATCAAAAAAAAAAAAAAAGACAGGGAGGACTACTAATTAACTTAAAAGAAATAAGTAACACAGAATTGGAAAGATTTATTTTAATATCTATTCAATTTCAGTTTGCACATAAAATATCTATCCTAAGAGGTAAAATATAAATATACTCTGATGAAGCTACAAAAAGAAAAACCATAATAAGTGAATCTCCTAAGAGTTTAGACAAGCTGCATGCTTTCAAGTGAACACAGTATGATACACATCTAATGATAGGATGCTCCAGAATTTGCAAAATAAAATAACAATAAAATTATATATCAGAATTTTGGGTAACAGTCTGAGAATATTTCGGACTGGCTTAAAATTTTTAAAGACATCTCTTTTAAAAAGAGAGCATAGGAAAGAAGGTTTAGAATTCAATATCAAAATAGGGTTGCCTGGGTGGCTCAGTTGGTTCAGCATTGGACCCTTGGTTTCACCTCAGGTTGTGATCTCAGGGTCCTGTGATCAAACCCCACATCTGGCTGCACACTCAACTTGGAGTCTGCTTGAGGTTTTTTCTTCCTCTCCCTCTGCCCCTCGCCCTCTGCCCCTCCCCCTCTGCTCCTCCTCCTGCTCGCACACACACACATGCTCAAAAATAAAATCTTTTTTTAAAAATTCAATACAAAGTATAGCCAATTATTTTCACTTTCAAGATTCTGAAGCCAAATGAAAGTAAATTCATAATTAATTAAAAGTCATATAAATTAAAAGGCACTGCATAAGGAATACAGTCAATGATCTTATAATAGCACTGTATGGTGACAGATGGTAGTAGCTACACTTGTGCTGGGCAGAGCGTAATGTATAAACTTGTCAAATCATTCTGTTGTACACTGGAAACTGACGTAACACTGTGTGTCAATTATACTCAAATAAAAGTAAATTTAATAAAATAAAAATAAAAACAAAAAGTCACATAAATTAAATTCCAACGGAAAAGCAAAACAAAGTATGAACCAGAACATATTACAAATTTGCTAGATGGTTTTATTTCCAGCACTAACATCATTTCTAACATTATAATTAATTTCCCTTTTGGTGAAATAACCAATCTTTAACGTAATGGGAAGGATAGTTGTCTAAAAGGTTTCTAGGCATGAGGCCAGCATCCACCCAGTTGCTCAAAACCCAATATTCTTGGAGTCATCCTTGAGAATGTTCTGTTTCCACACCCAAACTATTCAAAGTCCCATAAATTCTGATTCAGATACATTTCAAATCCACCCATCTCTCTGTCTCATGTTGCTAGCACCTTCTCAGGCCATGACTATCTCACCTCAGCTCCTAAAACTGACAGCTTTCACTTTCACCCGGCCAGTTCATTCTTCACATAGCAGCTCAAAGGATGATATCATGTAGAATAAAATACAAGCTTCCTACCAAACCCCTCAAAGCCCTGCATATTTCTATAACCTCTTCCTACCCATTTCTGCCTCTCTCACCAAGTCAGCCACACTGGGGTTTTTTCTGTTCCTCAAACTCAGCAAACTTTCCTGCTCCAAAGTCTTCTTACCCACTATTCCTTCTTTCCCTCTACCATCTCCAGCTTTATTAAGATGTTACTGACATATAACATGTATAAGTTTTAAGGTATACAATGTGATGATTGGATCTATGCATATATTACAGAATGGTTACCCTAATAAGGTTAGTTAATATCTCCATCTCTTCAGATAATTATAATTGTGTGTGTGTGAATGTGGTGATAACATT
>CM052895.1:71913319-71946425 GCA_028534135.1 Potos flavus | reverse complement strand
TGTAAATGCTATTTGAAAAAAATTATAATTACATCACAAATGAGATAGAATTCAGCAGGATAAATGACAAGCAAGAAATACATAACACAAATATGAAATGATTGTTTGGGTAGAATAATCTAACATAAACACTACAAAATCAAGACAAGTCAAAACTGTTTAACAGTTTGTTTTTAGTAAGTCACTAAGAAGAGTAAAGTAATCCTACCTTACTACTATTCATTGCTGGTCATATCTTAGCTAAAGTAGCAGGTCCATGTTGAAGGATTACACATTAGGGATGAGGAAGACACTGGAGAAAATGTGCAATGAAGTCTCACGGGAATGACCACAGGTCTGGTCAGAAAACATGAGCTGCAAGAAGAAATTCAAGGAGTCAGAAACGTTAACTACAGAGAAAAAGTAAAAATGCACACATGGAGTATAGCAGGCTACTATTGGAAATTAATCGTGACAGTGTATCAGAGTCACCACATTAAAAATAAGAATGCTATATTTACCTAACTTTTCTATCCCCTGCTTACTCTCTCCCATTTTTTTCCACAACTTTCTCAATGTGTAACGCATTTTACCTTCTCCCATAATCTATTCCCTCAGTTTTGAATAGGTAATTTGTGTTTTTCTCCATTTTCATAGCATAAAACTCATTTCAAGTTTGAAGCATATCAAAAGCAAGTAACTACATTTGTTAAAATATTACCCCAGCCTAAAGAAGCAATTAAATATGTAAGAAAAACTCTCAAAGGCTGGGAAGGTTTGGGAAAGAGCCTCCCAGCAAACAGGCATTTTCTCTAATATGCCTTAGCATGCCAAAGCCTGACTCCTCTGTCGGCTGTTCTCTCAATTCTTGTCACTAAGAGAATTTCTAAGGTGCTTCTTGGTCACTGGCTCTTTTTTTTTTTTTTCTAATTTTATTTTATTTTTTCAGTGTTCCAAGATTCATTGTTCATGCACCACACCCAGTGCTCTATGCAATACGTGCCCTCCTCAAAACTCACCACCAGGCTCACCCAATCCCCCACCACCCCCTACCACTCACCCCTCCAAAACCCTCAGTTTGTTTCTCAGAGTCCACAGTCTCTCATGTTTCGTCATCTCCCCTCTTTATCACTGATGTCAATATATGTCGTTTACAGCTCTGTCACCAGGTCTCATTTTCTGCCTCAGGCCCTTGTATTTCTAATCCCAACTTCTTGGTTATAAGATTGTTTGCCTATTCTATTTCCTGTCATTTCCCCCACTTCCTTGACTTTCACAAGAATCAGAGGACACTTCATGGAGGTTACCAATAAGATTACTCCTTCCCGGGGCGCCTGGGTGGCTCAGTGGGTTAAAGCCTCTGCCTTTGGCTCCAGTCATGAACTCGGGGTCCTGGGATCGAGTCCCGCATCAAGCTCTCTGCTCAGCGGGGAGCCTGATTCCCCCTCTCTCTCTGCCTGCCTCTCTGCCTACTTGTGATCTCTCTCTCTCTGTCAAATAAATAAAATCTTAAAAAAAAAAAAAGATTACTCCTTCCCTCTGGTCAGGAAACTGGCCAAAGTATGTCAGGAATATCTTCCAAATCTCCTACTCTTCTAAGCTTTTTACTCATTTCCAAAAAAGTTCCTTCTTGGTCCCCCACACAAGCATATGCTCTCCTGCAGATTTGGCAAGGTTCCCAAAGCTAGAACTGATTGGAAATCTAATCTACATATAATAAGAGTATTATTACATCCCTTTTCTTCCATTAAACTCTGACATGATTGAGAACAGGGATTATCATCTTAAAATAGCCAGCATCCTACACAATCCCTGGAACACTGTAGTCGCCAAACAAGTGAGTACTGAATGAATGAATTTCCAAGGTAAATTATGACTTTCTCCAACTTGTATACTTTGGTGTAAAGTAGGGCTTTTACAGTAAATGGTAAAATTCATGACTTTAAATGATACTTAAATATGAAAATTTTAATCATGCTGCTGGCAATAGCTTATCTTCAGTTAAGCCCCGTAGATATAATAAACAGTATTACTTATAAAGATTTCCAAAGAACAAAATGTATGAGTGCATACATAAATGTACATATTGTATATGCTACGAATTCCACTCCAGAGACAGACCCCAAAATTACAGGACACTCCATTTAACCTGAAATTTTTTTAGCCACTTCTCTATCTGCAAAGATAGCTAAGAATACCTAGAATTTCATATTCTGGCCTTTCAATGTGATATAGAAATAGTTATTTTCAAAGACCTAAGAACAAGAAAGATGACTACTGAACTAAGACTTCATGCCGAACATTGAGCAGTGTAGTGTCAAGTGTCTTGCTCAAGGAAGCTAGTCAAAGCACCCATCTGTTATTTACGTGTCACTCTCCAACACAACTTGCTTCTATAATTTTTATTTTTCAATGAAAAAAAACCAACTTTCCATATGATATTGAAATACTTTGGGTTAAAAATAAGTAACAACTTCCTTGGTGGCATTTCTAAATGGAGCATTTCTTTTTTCAAACTAATATGAAACTATGAATAAAAATTATATCCCTTATGTTATCTCAAAGATATTACCATCCTCATTAGAACTCAGCAAAGATTCTATAGACAAGTTGGAAACGCATAATAACTACTTTCTTGTGCACCTTAATCTTCCCCACTAACTTCACCAACTACATAGGCTACCATCTTTAACTCACAATCTCAGTAAAAATATAGTTCCTATTCCTTAACTATGCTTCTCTTCATGAGGTAAGAGGGGTGCCTAGGGTGCAAAATTTATGGAGACATTCACTCTCAGGGTCATACCAGTGCCACCCTGTAGCTGCATGACCCTAAAAGCTGCATGACCCTGAAAGCCAGTCTTAAATTATGTCTTAGGCATCTCCCTTGCCTCTCACACTCATGGTGCATACTTCTTTTTCCTACCTCTACCCCTCTTACCTCTCTAATAAGTAACACCCAATTGTGATTAACCAAAATTTAATTCTGGTAAGCCAAATATCTAAAATGAAGTGATAAATTTAAATATAATTTTACATCCATTTAAAATCATGTTTTCATGATATTAGATGAAAAACAGATGAGGCAGTAATGTCTATATATAGGACAAGATTCTAAGTTGTTGGGGGTTTTTTAACCAGTTTGGATTGCATGTACACACAAGAGACAGAGCTGTGTTGTATTTTATTCCCCTTATTTTGGTAGCAGCATCTCAATATTCTTCTATTGCTCTACCCTTCTCTTATTCTGAATCCATGTAGTTTGAGTAACACTAATCATTCCCACTCTAAGGTACCTAAAATAAGCATAAAGTTCTTAGAATAAGTACATAACCCAGGCCTGGACAATCACTGTATTTCCTTCCCCAAGCACTAGTTCAGGAATGCGTATGTGACCCAACTGGACAACTAAAACTCAATCCCAAAATTTTTGCCAGAACTAATTAGAAAGTTCTCTTTTGGCTGAGGTTGCTAAACTGAAAGAACTAACTTGTCAGAGAGCCAGCCCAGAGAAAACAAAAGCCAAGAGATGGAAAGAGAAATGAAAGCTCTGAAAATATTTTGTCCCTAAATCTAATTACACCTGAGTTCAGGTGAATTCTGGTGTAAATAGATGTAGCTTCTAGAATTTTAGAATTGTTGTTGAGAAACAATGCTCTCTGGATTTCCCATGTTCCTGCACAATCAGAGGCTTCCGAGCAAAAGGTACCCCAAGAGTAATTGCACAATATCCAGCCTTGGAATCTAGAGAGCATGTCTCGGTAAAGATAGAGACCTCCAATGAGCTTTGGAGAAATAAACCCCTCTCCTTCCCTCCCCTGGAATATATTTACCTATATTCTTTTTTTCCTTATATTTCTTATGTTACTTTTTTTTTTCCTTATATTTACTTATATTCTAGGGCACTAAACCTAAAGACAATTTCCCATTCTCCTCTGGAGAGATATGCTTAATGAATAAATCTCTTCCTCTATAGGGTGATTTCAGTCCCACGTATTTCAGACTTAATAGTTACATGCAGCAATAAATTACCTTTTTTAATTAATTTGTTCAACAAATATTTGTTGAGAGCCTACTAAGCTATGTGCCATGCACTTTCCTACAAAACATCACAGACAAAAATTCCTCCCTCATGGAGATTGTATTCTAAAGAAGAAAAAAACACAAAATAAATACATAAAATACATAGTATAAAGTCCTGATAAATGTTATAAAGAAAAAGCAGGAAGAAGGCCTGGGTGGCACAGTTGGTAAAGTGTCCCACCCTTGGTTTTGGTTCAGGTCATGATCTCAGAGTCCCGAGATCGAGCCCCATGTCAGGCTCCATGCTCAGTGCAAAGTCTGCTTGAGATTCTCTCCCTCTATCCCTACCTGCCCCCACTCTCTCTTTCTCTCTCTAAAATAAATGAATAAATCTGAAAAAAGAAAAGAAAAAGAAAATGGCCTCCAAATGGCAGAGGAGTCGGGGACCTTAGTTTTGTCTGGTCCCAGGAATTCAGCTAGATCTATCAAATCATTATGAATGCCTGCGAACTCAACCAGAGATCAAAGAAAAGAATAGTTACAACTCTACAAATAGAAAAGTGGCCACTTTCTGCAAGGGAGGGGCTGCAGAGAAGTGAAGTGAATCCGGGGCGATATATGGGAAGACAAACTGTGGCAGGCGGGGTGGGGAGTTTCCCTAAGCCAGTTACTGGAAAGTGATATAGCAGCAGAGCACAATATTGGAACTTTTAGAAGTCTGCTCAGGTGAGGGACATCCCTGCCTGAAAAGCACTCTAGTGGCAAAATGGGGCAGAATCCTAAGCGGAACAGTGTGGTCTCAGGATCCTCAGGGTCACAGGAAGACCAGGGGTGCCTGAACGCAGCAGATTTCCCAGACATCAAAGACTTAGAACATGAAGTGATATTTGAGCCAGGGCCTAAGGGCGATAACGAAGGAGGTCACATGGATATCTGAAGAAGAGCATTCCAGGCCAGGGTAACAGTAAGTGTGAAGCACTTAAAGACAAGCAAGGAGGCCTGTATGGTAGAGACAACAAAGAAAAGATCCTGCATGAGGAAGGAAGAGCAGGACCACAAAAACTAGCTGATTACGAGGTCTCGAACTTGTACTCTGAGTTACATGGGAAGCCACTGAAAGATTCTGAGGAAAGAAATTATCTCTTACTTTTTAAAAGGATGACACTAATATTCTGAGTCTAATTTTCTGAGAGCTAAAGTAGTAGGAGGGAGCCTTGTTAGGAGTTACGCAGAAGAGAGGACAGATGGTGTTGAACCAAAGTGAACTCTAAATAGAGGTGGTGAGAACTTGGTCAGATTTCATATATATTGTCATTAAAGCCAAAAGAATATGCTGAATTAATGTGTGGTGGTAATAAAAGAAAAAGAGTCAAGGGTAACTTCAAGGTTTAGGGTCTGATCGAAAACAAGGATGGAGATGCCACCTACGGATATGGGAAGGATTAATTTTTTAACTAGTGTTCTACTACTACAATATAAAAGAAGCCTGACAACTATAAAATTTATGCCAGAAACCAGGCAATACAAGTGACAGCCCTAAAATGTGGAACTGAGTCAACAGTAGAAAGTGGAGGGTATTTGGTATCCCTCTGTTGTGGGATGAGAAGCAATCCTTAATAAGCAAAGCCGCCAGCAAACTGTCACCTCTTATAAACTGGACTATGTGCCTACTAAGGATGGAACTATAGGATATTTAATAAAAAATGTTAGGATGTTGGTACATTGTCAACTATGTAGCAGTCTTCCGTAAGGTCATTCAAAAATGAAGCACACTTTGAGTGAAGCCTTTTTTTTTTTTTCTTGACACAGAGAGAGAGAGCACAAGCAGAGGGAGAGGGAGGGAGAAGCAGACTCCCCACTAAGCAGGGAGCCTGACACAGGGTCAATCCCAGGACCCCGGGATCATGACCCCAGCTGAAGGCAAACACTTAACTGACTGAGCCACTCAGGCGCTCTGAGTGAATTCTTAATAAAAGAAAATCTTGAGGCGCCTGGGTGGCTCAGTCGTTGGGCATCTGCCTTAGGCTCAGGTAGTCGTCTCGGGATCCTGGGATTGAGCCCCGCCTCAGACTCCCTGCTCAGCGGGAAGCCGGCTTCTCCCTCTCCCACTCCCCCTGCTTGTGTTCCCTCTCTCACTGTGTCTCTCTGTCTGTGAAATGAATAAATAAAACCTTTAACAAAAAAAAAGAAAAGAAAATCTTTTCAGTCTTTCATTACAAATCCAAGATGGCTGATAATCTTGCAATTTACAGGGATGAAAATTAAATATTCCTAAACTAAAATTAGAGCATTTAACCACACACAAACACAAAATAAAAGAGAAGCCTAATGCTCCAGGCTCATCCCCAAGCATCCTAGCATATTTACCCATTATAAAGAACTATCCACAGGGTGCCTGGATGGCTCCTGCGGTTGAGGGTCTGACTCCTGGTTTCAGCTCAGGTCATGATCTCAGGGTCATGAGATCAAGCCCCGAATCTGGCTCAGCACTCAGCAGAGGGTCTGCTTGAGGTTCTCTTTCTCCCTTTCCCTCTACCCCTTCTCCCACTCGTGTTTTTTCTCTCTCTCTCTCTAAAATACATAAATCAATCTTCAAAAGAAAAAAAAAAGGACTATCCACTGTGACACATCCTGGAAGCAGGGACGAGTTAGCTCTGAGTTATTACCTAGAGACACTGCTCTCAATGGCTAGAAACAGAAGCCAACAAGAAAACTGAGAAACCTAGGATCTGCATGGTTTCTCATCTCCGTACTACTGGCATTTTAAACTGGAAAATTCTCTGTTGTAGGAGGCTGTCCTGTCCATTGTAGGATGTTTAACAGTATTATTGGGATCTACCTACTCGATGCTAGCAACATCTACCTACTTCCCCTGTCCTAGCCTCCCATTACGAAACAAAGATATATCCATACATTGCCAAATGTCCCCTGCGGTAAGAATTGCCCCATGATGTGGAACCACTGGGTTACAGTGATAGGCAAATTGTTTAGAGGCATACCAGGCAATGATTTGTTCAAGAACTAGGAATCAGACTTTAGCTACTTGAGAGAAGCTGATCAAATGCAAATAAATAAAACACTAAGTTTATAAAAAGTTGTATTGCCTAAGAAACTCCCAACAAAGATTTGTTACTGCTCGACCCCTAAGACAGCACCTGTGACCCCAAAACCTCATCAATGGTAAGTGAGTTTATTGAGGCAATGCAGTCCCCAGTACAGGAATCTCTCAATGCTCATCTTGGCTGTAACTAGGAGAAAAGAAAACAAAAAAGACTTTCCCAGATGGTAGAACCAAAAACAGCCATATTGGCTAATCAAAAATCTTCTTCCACTGCCAGGGCAAAGAGTCCTTGCCATACCTGTCATGAAATATGCACGTGTAATGGAATGGAAAATCTCTGTGGGATGTTTCTCCTTTTTCTCTTTTCTAATTGAGGGTTTTATTGTCTTTATGCTATTTTTCTTCTACCACTGAACACAACCTTTATTACAACTAGTTATATGTCATTTAACCGTAAGTTCCTACACCCTAAGGTTATCTATTCAAACAGAACTGAGAGAAATTACCCAAAGATCTTAAACTTAAAGTTAGATGCAGTACTTAAATGAATCTTTGAGTTGCCTTCCTTTGCTGGGGGGCAGGTGTAAATGTATTGGAAGTTGTAAGTGAAAAATTTGCAATAAGTCAGGTGAGGACATTTTTTTCAAGGTTGTGTATGTGTGGAAGGACATGAATGCACACTGGGAGGATTATAGTGAATCTCCTGTTTATGCTTGTCCAGCACCCACTGCCCCTTCTCACAGTCGCATTACAGTCTTTCTTTCAGTGACCTCAGTCCACATGATTCAGACCATGTGACGACCATACTTCCTAATCCCAGTGCCAGCAGTTAGTACCTGGACCCAGATCTGGCCTATTATCAGATGCTGTCCCTCTGACCACAGACATCAAGGATGGAAACATGACCCAATTCCTTCAATGATATGTAATCCCAAGATTTATACTATGGGTAAGAGAAACATTTTTTACATTGGGCCTGCTAAACTGAAAGACCGTAAGTCTTGAGCCATCAGAGGGTGCCACATGGAGAAAACCTACCTGAAAGTTCCTATAACACAAGAGAAAGAAACTGAGACCATTGTTTGAACCCTTAAAACCATCTGCATTTGAAGAAGCACACTCCTGTTTGAGCCAGTGGCCTAAGCTAGTATGAGCAGGATTTTGATCTCATGCAACTAGAAGAAACTGAGAATTTTAATATTATCATCAGTTATCAGATAAACTGATAGCTGATTTTCAAATGAAAAAACTAAAGCTATAAGAGTTAAATTATTTGCCTAAATTCATACAACAAATTACTGGTAGTGTAGATTCAACCCTAGGCGGGTCTGGTTCTAATATGAATGCTCTTTCCACTACATCATACTCTCTTTCAGGAAAACAGTCTGAAACTTCTCTTTACTTTATAATTATCTGGAGCCATAAGGTAAGTCCTTACATGGAGTGAGTACTCTACTAACATTTGTTGCATGACCAAAAAAGGAAGAGTCATATGTCCTCCTGCTCTCTCTCCCACTCCTGTACAACCCACTTCTTATGTTACATGGAACATTTCTGAATTATTTTTATAATGTAGACCTGCTTGAGGACATGTCTATTTCTTTACCACCTTCACCCTCCTCCAAAAACTGTATTACTATATATAATATAGCAAGTGTCTCTAAGCCAAGCTACTTAAATCCTAGAACGCCAGTTCCAGCCACAGGGTAAATCAAACCATAGGCTCCAAAATACAAAACAGAAATCGGAACCTTAGAAAGAGCCCATCACCAAGGTCTAGCTACTCTTCTGTAATAATTAACTGTGAAACTCAGAAGACACCTATACTATAAGTGAGGATACTACTATTCAAGTTAATATTTTAAGATATTTGTAAGAACTACATCAACTTCCAAAAAGTAGCAGCTATTTATAAAGTCAAATCTCTTTCAAATATTATTAAGGGTGACAGAGAAGGGAAGTGGGACAGGATTTATGAATATAAAATCCCTGACATTTTCAAGATGACATTTTCAAGAAATCTGTCTAAAACCATGAGAATTTTTGACAGAGCTAGAACACTCAGTAACAATGCTTCACAAGCCAACTTTTGTTTTCCTAGGACATGTGGTAGATTGATTCACAACCAGGTCAAAGACTCACTGGATTCAACATTCCATTTTTACGCTTACTCAAAAATATCTACTTTCTGGCTAACATCTACGACTTTCTTAGACTTCTTTACTTTTTCTTTATTTCCAACAGCTGATTTTTTTTTTCAGTAATTTTTTTTTTTTTACAAAGAACCAATGTTTCATCACTTGACAAAAGTTATAATATAGGACAATCTCAAACAGAAAACAAAGCCAAGACAAGATGTAAACATTGGGCAGTTAGCTAAAGTCATCCATATATGAGGGTCTCACTTCCAATAAGAATTCATTGGAGCAAAACTGCAAATATTTCAACATGGACCTTTAGAACCACTCCCAGATAGTTTAAACTGCTGTCAAATCCAAGACTGCTAATAGTTATTATATTTAGGCATTTACCATTTCCATTCATTTAAGGTTTAGCATATAAAAGAACTAAGTTCACACTTTATGGCTGGGTCTCCTAGGATATAGGATGTGACCTGACATTAGTTTCAGATCACAAAAAGAAAAAACAAGCTAGGGGGATGCCTGGGTGGCTCAGTCGGTTAAGCATCTGCCTTCAGCTTAGGTCATGATCCCAGTATCCTGGGATCGAGTCCTGCATTGGGCTCCCTGCTCAGCGGGGAGCCTACTTCTCCTTCTCCCTCTGCCTGCTGCTCCTCCTGCTTGTGCTCCCTCACTGTCTCACTCTCTCTCTCTGACAAATAAATAAATAAAATATTAAAAAAAAAAAAAAAAAAGCTAGGGACGCCTGGGTGGCTCAGAGGGTGAACCGTCTGCCTTTGGCTCTGGTCATGATCGCAGTGTCCTGGGATCAAGTTCCACATCAGGCTCCTTGCTCGCAGGGAGCATGCTTCTCCCTCTGCTTGCCATTCCCCCTGCTTGTGCCTGCTCTCTCTCTCTGACAAATAAATAAATAAAACCTTAAAAAAAAAAGAAAGAAAGAAAAAACAAGCTATCCAATTTACAGAGTTGTCAAGAAAATCAAACAAATGCATAAAAAGTGTCTAAAACTTTCGGCAGGCACCAAACAAGTGTTAATGCCCCTCCCCCATAACAGTATCTGAATCCATGTAATTTACTCAAAAAACTTTTACTGACAGAAATTATTTCTACCTTGAAGGTTAAAATGTTCAAGAGGGAAGAAAAAAAGTAATATATATGAACAAATAATTATAATATATTATTTACACATATATATACATACTTGTATATATCAGTAAGAGAAAGAAATCAGTTTCTTACTTTGTAAACATTTTCTGTTATATATAAACCCAGATAAAGATCTTATAGGGGCACCTAGGTGGCTAAGTCCGTTAAGCGTCTGCTTTCAGCTCAGGTCATGATCCTGGGGTCCTGGGATTGAGCCCTGCATCTGGCTCCCTACTCAGCGGAGAGTCTGCTTTTCCCTCTCCCTCTGCTCCTTCCCCCTGCTCATGCTGTCTCTCTCTCTCTCAAAAATAAATACGTAAAATATTTTTTAAAATATGAAAAACGATCCTACGCTTTGTCCAATATAACTGTTTATAAATAATTGGAATAGTTAACTAACAAGTTGTCATTAATAATTATATGAAACAACTGCATTGTTTAGATCTCTTTAATTACTTTACTAGTGTCAATTTATTCGATACAGAGAAAGCTAAAAGGCCTCACAAAGTGATGGTACTTAACCAGAATATATACATTTAGAGTAAACTCAGAATGGATATGAAATGTGACAGTGACTGGCTCTGCATCGTTAGAAAGCCTACCATAAACCACAGATTGCATACTAAAATAAAAAGGTGTTGCTTGAAAATGTTTCCTTTGCTCCTAGAAAATCTGAAAAACCTTAATGAAAGTTGAAATAATGGTTAACCTGTATAAGAAAGTATACAGAAAGCATGTGATTCTGAAGGAAATATAGTTCAAGAGAAGGTGAAGACACTGTATAAACATTTTCATGAAGAAGTGGTATGGCAACTAGGGTAGATAACTGATCCAGTTATTACCCAAACTGAATATTAGTAAGAGTCAAATTTTCCTTTGTATAACATGATATTAACAAAAAAGCCTGGACTAACTAACAAGAGAAGCTTGGGAAGTCCTGCCAAACTGGATACTCAAAGAGCAGTTAGGACACAAACTACAGAAGTGTTTGACTCCAAGGACAACATATCCAAGAAACAGCAGCAAGTGTTAGGCACTGCAGTCCAAGAACTAACAACTCTTCGTCTTTGTGACAATGCAGCAGCCTTTGTGATTAAATCAGAAATATTCTTATTCCGCAAACCCCAGGACACTAGAGTCAAAAATGAGAACCTTTTCTGTAATACATACGAATGATGTAATGCAAAATTATCCAGACTTCATTTTAGAAGCAAAAAATTATTTAACAATAGAATTATTACAGGTCTGAAGGGATCACTTAAAATTTTCAATTAAGTTTGATAGTATTTTATGGAGACAGTTATATCCTAGATCCACAAAGCTTTGGAAAGATACCACTTGCTAATGTCAAGGGTTCAATAAACACAGGCTTTCTAAGTTTTCACCTCTAACCGTATATTGTATATACTACATCCATTCAGGATGACCTATTTAAAAGCACAGAAATGTAATTTTAAAGATACTTTTCTGAATGAATCAGTGTAAAGAGCATTTTTATACACTAAACACCTAGAATATAAATATTCTAGCATTAAGGGCTTCCCCTTCTCCTAAAACCATTTGTTCTGTGGTGCCTGGGTGGTTCAGTATGTTAAGCATCTGCCTTTGGCTCAGTTCATGATCTCGGAGTCCTGGGATTGAGCCTTGTGTCAGGCTCCCAGCTCACCAAGACGTCTGCTTCTCCCTCTCCCTCTGCTGTTCCCCCTACTTGTTCTGTCTCTCTCTCTCCCACTCTTGCTCTGTCAAATAAATAAATAAAATCTTTTAAAAAAATAAATAAATAAAACCATTTGTCCCACTACAGAAATACTTTTTCTGCAAGTAAAATAATTTATACTGGAAAACTTCAATATTTCTAGAACAATTCAAACTATTTTATTTACAATAAAGACCATGGAGTTATTGCTCACATATTTTTAAATGTTCATTATCAGTTACTTTGATTTTTAAATGTAAGACTTTTCATTATCAGTTAAATAAAATTAATATAGCAATCTTTTCTTCTATAGCATTACAAGACTCACAAGTGAAGAGGCATTCATTTCAGGAAAATGTAGAAGTAACTTGGGTCTCAACACTAGTACTATAAGGTGTGTCTCAAGGATTATCAACTATATATAGTTATACTTTTTTTTTTTGAAGATTTTATTTATTTGACAGAGAGAGAGAGAGATCACAAGTAGGCAGAGGCAGGCAGAGAGAGAGGGGGAAGCAAGCTCCCTGCTGAGCAGAGTCCAATGCGGGCTCAATCCCAGGACCCTGAAATCATGACCTGAGCCCAAGGCAGAGGCTTTAACCCACTGAGCCACCCAAGCGCCCCAGTTATACACATTTTTAAATAACTTGCTTTCCTTGAGACATCAGAGTAGATTCAAATTTATCCCCATAATGATGTCACTCTTAGTCATTTGCATTCTGATATGGTTTCTTGCATGGGGGTTGGGTGAGATGGAATTACAGATAGCATGCTAGGAAACCGCACATTAGAATATGTCATACATGTAAATATCTTATCCTTGAGTCGGAAAAAAATTGAGAATCATTGACTTAGATACAAAATTTTGTTTCATTGCTGGATAAGACATAAACTATGTAGTCCAACTCCTAACTCTTTATTCAGCTCAGTGCTTGTTTCATGACACCCTGGTCTGTGCATTTAAATGCCAAGTGGGTGCTTTTTAGGAATTAGGATCCTACACTTATAGAACACACATTTTGAAATGGGGATATACATATAAAATAAGGGTCCCTAAAGAATAATCATACACATTAGTAATAGCAGGAAAAGATTCACATAAGAGTTTTAAGTACTATTACCCCTGAAAATAAAAGTTTAAGTTTTAAACAGGCTAAATAAATGCAGTTGAAGGAAAGGAGGAATACTAGTTAAAGATTTAAGAAAGTAACATTTAGCTTTTCTGTACCACTTTTAAGCAAATATTTGTGGTTAAAATGAAAGGAATTTTGGGAATCCATCCGCCAACAGATGATAATCTAAGGTGAAAGAAAAATAATTCAGCAATTCAGACAAACTAGATATATTTTGAGGTAAAAAGCATTTAAAGTGAATTTCCAATTACCCCTACTGAGACACGGCAATTGAAGAACTATAAAAGAACAGTTAATAGGAGATAATACTAATTATTTCCTTTGTACAAATACAAATGTCATTCGATTTACTTAATGTACATTACTGAATATCCAAAGTCTAAAATTTGGGGACCTTTAGGATGGTAGAATAAACACAGAAATACTAGGAGAGATAAAATTAGAGCTACCATGTAGGGAACTTAATATGAAAGTTGAGAACTTCCTAAATTCAGACATTTTACCTAGATTGTCTCATTCTTCTTCATGACAACCTTGTGAGGAAATCTTATCCTCCTCATTTTACAGATGAGGAAATTATGATTTAAAGAGATTATATAACTTGCCCAAGATACCACAGAAGAAAATTCTGATTTGTGACTGAAACCCACAATAGTTTAGCTCCAAAAGAAATGAATCTTCTTTCACTACACCTTGCAACCTGGCAAAAAACACATTAAAAATTTTAGTATTTTAATTAAAACCTTCAAAAGGAGGAAATGATATCAAACTTATAGTGATGATATACAGACTAAATATTAGTCATTGTTTGGTAAGTACCTATAAATATTTAAGAAATAATTCCAAGTCATCCATGACATTTAATTCTATAAAGCTAAAGATTTAATATCCCCCAAAATGGAGAAATCTGAAAATTTTTGCAGAAATGTACTAAGTAAACCTCATCTGACCTAGATATTTTGAACACAAAGAAAAAACTGGAGAGGTCCCATATTTTGTCAGCCATACAGCAATTTCACATGGGGAGCTAGGATTATATTTATACTTATATACTAAGAAAAAGTGGGAAATTGCTTGTCTGGTTTCTTTTGTTCTGACTCTAATCTGTCCTCGATTTATTCTTTTCCATTTTTCCTCCAGATCTTGGAGCCCTCTTCTAAATTAGGGTAACCAAGTTTCAAGTTCGGGAACTGCAAGTTTAGGTGCAGGTGCAGATATACTACAGTAAAGACCTGCAATGATTGTAGAGTGTTACAGAAGAAACAAAAGTTTCAGTAATTTTCCAAAGTATTAACCATCATGGAATTATCGGTGACTTTTCTTCTCTATACTCTTTTGTTGTTGTTCTTGTTATTGTTTTAATGTAAGTTCTACACCCAACGTGGGGCTTGAACTCATGATCCCAAGATGAAGAGTCCATGCTCTACTGACTGAGCCGGCCAGGCACCCATCTTCTCTATAGTCTATTTAGCTGATCTTAAAGCATTTAACTTTTATAAAAAAGATAAAAATAGTAAAGAAAGAAGAAAAGAGAGAGGGAGGCAGGTAAAAAAAACTAGACCTTCAATTAAAAAATATTTAAACATCTTATTCTTTTTGAAGCTCCAAAACTATGACCTGCTTGTTCTTTTTAATCTCTCAGGTAGTGTGGTAAATTAACCATACATAAGCATGCCAAAGTCAAATGAGATATGGAGAAATAATATCAAGGCAATCTAAGATCTATAAATTCTGAGACATAGCTCTTAATTTCAATATTTAAGAAATTAGTTAGATAAATGAGCTAATAATGAAAAACAGATTTAGGGTATACTAAAACTGAAAAGCAGGATTCAAATACTTAAAGAAGAATGTAGAAATTTCCTAAGCATGGAAAAATTACAAATATACCCATATGTGAACTTATACTCATTTATTATTCTTTTACTATAAAGTTCTGTGTTAAAACATTCTTCTAGAAACACCATGAAACAAGACCCAAGATACTTTTGAGTCCTATCAAAATACTGACTTAAATGTTTCTAGATAACTACTTCATTGTCCACAAAATAGTTCTACTAAAAAAAGTTCCCACTAAAGTCCTACTTTAATTTTTAGTCCTACTAAAAAAAGTTTGTTACTGATAACTGAATAATGATAAACACTAATTATAGAAATACTGAATAATCGAAAAAGACAGCCCTTTAGACCGGTCTTCAAAAGAAGATGCTCATTCAAAAGTCAAGTACGAAAGTATCACCTACTAATCCAGAAGTCCAATTTTAAAACAAGCTTTTATTTGTATAACAAGTTTGATTTTTTTTTTTATTACCAAAATGCAACTTAACTCATCTGGGCCTTGATGTACAAACATGACTTCCTACTCACAAGATTGCTTTGTAAGTCTCATGGAAATTAAATTACTATAGTTTTTATAAACACTATTTCCATCTGCAAACAGAAATTAAGCTCCTTACAATATTTTGGTATGTTATGTATTTATGCTGGTTTTCAAACTTGATCATTTCAGGTCCCCTTTTCCTTTATATTTACCATATGTAACAGCTACCTGGGAAATGTTATTGCTGTGTAGGTGGTTGGGTAGTTACTGTACAATTCAACCTTACTTCACTGTTTGAAAATTTTCAGGGTAAAATAAAGAAGAAAATAAAATGGCAGCTTGAAAGTTCACGGACCAGAGTTATAACTATGTAATAGTTGAAGATGAAATGAAAGTGATTTGTCTACCAAAAGTGTGAATTCTTACTTCCAAACTATTGACATCAACCTTTAAAGTAGTGCAGAAGCTACATTAACTAGACCCTAAATCATTTACCTGGTAAGTATCTAATGCTGCCTACCATCAGTGCAGAAGAGAAACAGATCTTGACCAAAGGCCTTTCAGAGAAAAAAAAAAAAAAAAACAGGGAAAAGGTTTCCAAGTATGCCTACCTACTCTCTTAATACATTCTCAGTACCTTCAGAAGTATATAGTTAGTTCCCTTGATTCAAGAGTACTAGCAAAAAACGATGCCTGGATTACGAAAGATTACATTCAGTCTTTCTTTGCATTCTGACAAATGAGTGTTTCTTGAATATTTCTAAGGACTATAAAGGTATACGAAGACCAGCACACTACATTCGTGAAATAATTACATTTTGCAAGGTTTTTTCAAATCCTATTCCCATTCCATAGGTTAAAAAGTGTTTTCTGGTCTTTAATCACTAAAATAGTTTTAGCTTTTTATTAATTTTTCTGTAAAACACTTTTATACATAGTGCCTTCACTGGGGAAATTGTTTTATTATCTTAAAATACCTGGAGAAAGACGAAAATGGTACTACTGCACCTTTAGAGTAGTTTATGTCAAAGTGACAGACCACTATGAACATACGCAGCTTCTTACGAATTAAAAAAAAAAAAGATAAAGCCCCCCTTTTTTTCTTAAACCATTAATGCGAAAGAAAATGAAAGGCTACCAGCCTTAATAAATTATTAGATTTGGGACTGCACAGCACTAAAAATCAAGATCACAAATGTACAAAGTAAAAAACGACAACCTCACAGTTAATTTGTGCATGACAGACCCGGCCCGGCTCTACCAACACCAACCCAATAAGCGTTTCAGAAAGTTGATACTAAGAAGACTCTGAGGCAGAAAACTAACCCAGAGTTGCCTCGAAACACCTCCTCAACCCTAAATGGCAAAGAGATTACAGAGCAGAAATTGCCCGGCTGCATGAGCTTCACACTTAATAGTTTTTCTCTTGACTATGTCTTGGGGGTCACCTCTGGCCAGGACAGGAGCCGGGATCGAAGGTAGAGGATAAAAGCGGGAGGCCAGGAAGCTGATGCTTGGGAGATGGGCTGGGGACCGGCTGCGCGCGTCAAGGGGGACTTCAGGGCCCGCCCGAGAGGTAGAATGGCATTGAAGGAACACCTAGGGGTTGAGGGTAGCCCTCCCAGCTGGAGGGCGGCGCCAGAAAAAGAGCGCTAGAGGAGACCCGGGTGCAGCGCTTACTCCGCCCCACACCCCGCAGCCCACCGACCGGGCGACGGGGCGGGGCTGCTGCGCCCGCCTCAGCCCTTTCGCGCCGGCACCCGCCCCCTCAGCCTCCACTCCCGGGTTGGTGGGAGGGGCCGGCCTCGCCGGGCCGGGTGTATAGCCCGGCCCGAGCCCCAACGAGGAATGCTCCGCGGCGGGTGGAGGACGGGTGGGAGACCCTGCAGCCTGGGGCGGGAGTGGGGGTGGCCGAGGGCGGAGGAAGAGCCTTCGGCGCAGCCGCCGCAGCCAGGGCTGAGTCCCAGGCGCCCCCCTGCGGGCAGGGAGTGTTGCCCCCCGTTCTCCGCTTGCCTGCCCTCCTTTTACCCCCCTTCCCTCGGCGTTGCCCCAGGCAACAGCGCCAGCCGCCGGTGGCGCGAAACTCACCTACCTAGAACCTGACAAGCAGGAGCCCCTCAGACCCGGGAGCCAGTCGCCACCTCGCGTCACGGGGGCGGCCGCAGCCAATGGGCGCCGCTGTCACGAGCCTCTGCGGCCAATCAAACTGCACTCCGGTCTTCGGGCACCCTCGAGGCCCCAGCCAATGGGCACGAGCTGGAGGCGGGAGCTGCCGCCCGGCCCCCAGCCCCCTCCTCCCCCACCTCCCAGGAGGCGGGGCGCGGCCGATTGGACCTGGACCGAGAGGGATGGGATTCGGGCTCCAGGCCAGATGGGCGCGCGCGGAGCCGGGGCTGCAGGCGCGTCAAAGGGAGGCGTGGACCTGTGGCTGCCGCCCTCTGGGTCCGCTACCCGGCTCGGGTGGGGTCTCGAGGTCCTCCTGTTCGTACTGCCCTCCTGGTCCCTGTGACCCGCTCCTCTCTACCCGGCGTCCAGGGCTGCGGGGGTGGGAGTGAAGGCGGGATGGGGCCGGAGGCGGACGGCGGCGTCACAGGAAACTTTGGGAGGCTCGCCTGGCCGCGACCGGGAAGTGGCCGGGCCAGGGGTTGATAAGCTGGGGCCGCCTGGAAGGGACTACCCCGCGGGTCGGCAGCCGGAAAGGAATTCGGAGGGTGGGGGCGGAGACGTGATTAAAATGTTAAGTGTGCCCGCGGGGTGCTGGGCGAGCCCGGGAGCTGAATCGCAAAGAACCGAAGCTGCTTTGGGGCTGCGGACTCCACACCCCTGAATACGCACTTTTCACCCTCAGAATCATTGACCTTTCCTATACATTTTAGTTGCTTCTACTATAACATTGATACTTTTAGAATGGTTTTCGGCTAAGGCAGGAACTGTGTCTTTCTCATTCCTGTAATTCCCAGTGCCTGAGACTGTCTTTTTTTAAAAAAAGGGGTTAGACACTCAATGTTGGAATTGGGATGGATGCTGTTAAACCTACAGCAGGTCCTGCGAGTGGTCCCCTGTAATAATAAGCCCTTACCTCTTCCAGAGTCTAGAATGCGCGAAGAACCCAAATTGGTTTGCTCTTCCAGTGAGGATTGTTTCAGAAGCGTCCTTCATCAAAAGAATTCAGTGGAAAATGAGTAATGTGAGCTAAACAAAGATAACTAGGTGATCTGTAAACAGTATGGTAGGTGTTATTAGTCTCTATTCGAAGGTGTGTTCCTGTAGCCGAGTTTTTAAGGTATTGTATCCTGTACATTGGTTGAACCACATTCTTTGCCTGGGGCAAATTAACGTCAACCCCTTCTCCACCCAACCCCTCTAAAACTTGAATTACGTGGAAGCCAAAGAAGAATGATGAATATTTTTTTCGACAATGTTAGTTGTTTAACCATAGTGAACAGCTCTACACATAAACAAATCTTAAATTGGACTTTTCTTGTCCACTGTTTCAAAGTCAAAGCAAAATATGCCGTAAAGACAAAAAAAATTTTAAATAAGAGTTAATTCTTCCTCTTAAAGATGTGAGATTTCCCTTTCTCAGAACATTTGCTTTAGAAAACCTGTAATTGTCGAATACATTCTTATTTCTTTGAATTGTATATACATACATCCTTTTTAAAACTAGTTAGGTCTCCCTCAGCTAATGTTTTGTCAGCTTTACATTCCAGAAATGTCTTTAAAGACTTAGGAGATAATCAAGATATCACTCTGAAATGTGAACATCAAGAAACATACCAGCACCCAGAAATGGAAAAAGAAAATGTGATATATAGATATAAATATCTATATAGATAGATGCACGTACACCCTCTGAGACACGATTCAGCTAGAAAAAAAGAACGAAATCTTGTCACTTGCAACCTTGAGGATGGACCTTGATGACACTGTGCTGAGTGAAATAAGTCAGGCACAGAAAGACAAATACCCAATGATCTTACTTTATGTGGACTCTTTAAAAAAAAAAAAAGCTCATAGATACAAAGCAGATTGATGATTGGGAGTAGGATTGAAATGGATGAAAGGGATCAAAAGGCACAAACTTCCAGTTATAAAATAAATATGCCATGGGGATGTAATGTACATCATGGTGACTATAGTTAATAATACTATATTGCATATTTGAAAGTTGGTAAGGTAGAAAATCTTAAAGAGTCCTCATCACAAGTAAAAAAAAAAAACAAAACCAGACTCATGTAACTATGTTATGGTTCCAGATATGAACTATACTTATCATGGTGATCCTTTTGCAATATATACTAATATCGAATCATTATGTTGTAAACCTGAAACCAATATAATATTATGTCAATTATACTGCCATAAAAAGCAAAGGGAGATAACACCCACTTTCCATGGGAAACTAAGAGTCTAACTTCAGTGGGCAAATCACTCTGACTTGTGAAACTACCTTCTTTCATAAAGATATGAGAAGGTTGTTTCTCCTCCGGATAAAGCTAATTAGTTAACACAATATGGTCACCCCAATTACAAAATAAAATTAAGATGAATTATGTGTGCAAATGGTATTGTCAAGGCCTCTTATTTGAGAACTGGTTATTGTTTATCTTGAAAACTTATGTAATGGGTTGTATCTGCTTGGCTATATAAAGGGGTGAAATATCTTTCTGTCTTTACAGTCTCTTTCCTAATTGCCTGTAATGCACATCACATTCTGGTTTAATGCTGTTATTCCTTCATTACCTTTGTGGAGAGGATTTCTGGGTTGGGAGAAGATTTTATTTTTAATTCTATTTCCCCATATACTTATGCCCAAAATATTGAGACTAGAAAGTGAAGGAAAGTTGTTATATTTTAGTTTTTAATTTGTTCTCAAAAATGATCTCAGATTAGATGATACCTAATTGCTGAACTACAAATACATTTTAATAGAATCAGAAATGATAACAAGGTTAATGTTTGATATGTATTTTGTAGTGACTGCTAACTGCACAAACTAAGCATATGTGAATAAACCTCTTAAAATAGAAATTAATTTTCTTTGAATATTAAATGTTGTGATACATATCATGTCAATATAAATGAAATCAATAAATGTCTGTGTATTAAACCATTATGTAAAGCCAAAATACAGTTTTGGAGATTGCTCCGCCAAGGCATATCTTTTCTAAGAACCTGAGGATTTCTCTACCATTATTCAAAGGGAATCTAAATCTGGAAAGATGTGTTTGGTAAATTAATTATTACATATTTGGAGAAACTAGTTTCAAATAAAAGTCTGATGGTGAATTAGAACGGTTTGATATACATTGTGTGTGTGCATGTTTATATGTGTGTGATAAGGAACTCAAATCTCTGAAAACAGAATCTTTCCAGTTTCTCAACAATTTTCTTGGCTCTCACCTATTCACTCAAGAAACTTAAAAACTGCTTGCCATATGCCAAGCATTGTGCTAAGAAATGCAATTTTGAATGAATGTACTTGAAGTAAATGAATGTGCCAAAACAAAAACCTATACTGCATTTTTGAAGCTGAAAAAAGCAATTACAGCAAAGCCACTTTAAATTTTCCATCTGTTTTAATTATCACTTTGCATTGCAACAAATTTAATAAACACTTGATTTCACCTGATCTCAAAAATACTGTGCAACTTTTCTTACATCTTGTAAATGTAGGGAAAGTATGGAAGAATAAAGGAAAATAATTTCCTATCTACATGACCCATAGGCTTTATAAAATATCAGACACCCCCACAGAGCCTAGAGGGACATGTATCTTAGTTGAAGTTGTTGGCATAGGATTTAAAAGACTCTTCTACCATTAAAATTTAGATCTATACCAAGTACAACCACGACTTTTTAAAATGCCACATTACTGCCAAGCTATAGATAAAAAAAAGTCCTTCGTATATATTCCATTTTACCAAATACCAATTTTTGTTCTAATAACATTACTTACCGGGACAAATGAATATAATAATGTGGATGTCAAACCTTCAACAATTAATTAAGAATGATTTTAGGGGTACCTGGTGGCTGAGTCACTCAAATGAATGGCTCTTTTTTTTTTTTTTTGAGCTCTTCTTCAGCCCAGGTCATGTCAGGGTCATGGGATGGAACCCTATGTGAGGCTCCATGCTCAGTGGGGAGTCTACTTGAGATTCTCTCTCTCCCTCTTCCTTTGCCCTTCCCTTCCCCACTTAAATAAAGAAATAGGCAAACAAGTAAATAAATAAATAAAATCTTTTTAAAAAATTATTTTAAAAGTGCTTTCCTTAACCTATTTCTCCACCACTTATCTCCTCCTCCCATTTTCCTTTTAATAGTTTCTCATAATTCACTTCAAGAGAAATCTTGGCCGTGTGCCATCTCAGTTCAATAGTCACCATACCTACCTCTCTTTTCCTTAACCTATAGTTCTTCTCTTTCCTTTCTGCCGTCGCCTTTGCTTTATGACTCTCTGCCCACTCTAATCCACAATTCATACTTAACTACCAGCACAAACCTCATAAAATGGAGATCGTGATGAGGCATGCAATATGAAAATCATAACTGTCTTTATTCTATACATCCTGCAGTGTCTATTTTCAGTACATATATAAATTTCTTTGATTTTGAAACCTGTTCTCTTGAATAAATACTGTCACTAGCGGTCGCATTTATGCGAGATTTTCTTTTGGACTCTTTTCCTTGGCTTTCCAAATAGCTATATGGCTTCCTTTATTTTACAAATGTGTGTAAGGAAAATAAAGGAGGAAAGGAGGGGAGAAAACAGGGTGAAATAGAGTTGGAGGAGGAAAATCTCTATTCTGTCTTCAAACTAGATATTAAATCCATTAACGCCATCTCACAACCATCCCTCCTAGCAAAAGGCTGGCTGTCCTCTAGCACTCTGATATTGCTTCCCCTGCTTCCCTGATCGGCTCACCATTGAGAAATATGACTGTCAGTATCCCCAGTCAAGACATGTCCTCCCCAAAATGCCCCTGGATCACTCAAGGCCTGTCCCTTTTTATGTCTTCCTTTTCTCAGAATTTACCTCTCCTTTTCCTCATTCCCTTCTTCCTAGTTCACTGGGACTTCAAAGGTAACTGTCAAATGTGTACCAGTGGGGGAGTGCTGGAGTAATTACTTCCAAATGCGAATTAGTACACTAGCTTCATCAGAAGCACCAGAGAACTTTTTCAAAAATACATACTCTCTGATTTATCCCCCAAAGATTCCAACTTGAAAAGTCTGGGGAGAGTTCAGAAAATCTATCCGTTTGGAATGAGAACAATGAATCTGGTCAGCATGGTAGATTAAGTATAGGCACTTATCTCTGCTCCTTCCCCAAACTCCTTGGCACAGAATAAAGACAGATCCAGATCACCAGGAATCCAAGGCCCAGGGATCTCTGAAGGCATTAGTGAGAAGAAAAGCTGAAAACAACAGAATTGGTTGATAATCTATATTAGTTGGTAAACCTTCACATCACTTCCCAACCAAACAGCTGGGTAACATACCGCCCTAACCTAATCTAGAGACAATATGATATACTCGCTGGTAAGGGTGAACAGGAGAAGCCCTGGCCTTGAAGACATGGAGATAGCTAGCTGAGAATAGAGGCGAGGTGTCTTATTGCACATTGGAGAGAAGGGAGTAAGTGAAAGTCTGCATACTGAACTATGAAAGTTCCTCTCCCACTTAGCTCCTATAATGGCACTTTCCAGATTTGTATCCAGCAGAGAGGATATCAGAGGATTCCTTTGAAAGGAAACTGACTTGCCTAAGGAAAAATACTTTTATGGATACTGGGAGGTAGTTTCCAATAGTGGGATCACCTGCCTAATCACATCGAAATGAGGTCTGCCAATCCACAAGTTCCAGCCAGGCAGGCAACTTCTCTCACTCTTACATATAAATAGACATCCGGGGATCACCACGCTCTTTGAGAAAACCCACCATCACGAAAATCAGACAACAAGACAAACAAAATCTGCAGAGGTTGAGGTGGGGGGAGGAGGTGGAGTTGAATGAACCACAGCAGAAAACAAAAAAAAATCTGAGAACTATTAGTGATATCCTTAAACAAAGAAAAGATTCATGATTGAAAACAGGATGCTCTTTTTTTAAAAAAGTTTTCAAAGGAAAAAAATGATCTTTTGGAAATTAAAAAATAAATTTTAAAGTTCAAAAGAAGTAAATAAAATGAAGTTGCGAAGTCTCCAAAGAAAAACAAAAAGACAAACAGTTGAAAAACATGAGAGAAAAGAAAATCTAGGATCAATCCAGGTGTGTCCGGTATTTTCACCATAAGCATCTTTGCTGTAATCATCATTGCTGCAAGCATTTTCTCACATAACTGATTAGCTGTAAGGCAATTTTGTCATAAAAGATAAAATAACTGCTGACAGTTTTGTTTCAATTCTCCAGTGACAAAGCTCCCATTTTTAAATTATATAAATCTCAGCTAGCCCTCATAATGGTCTATACGGTAGATGTGGTGGTCTTAAACAGTGGATGATAACAACTACCTTTATCGACTTGATAGAAAATACGGTGATAAAATTTATCAGAAGCATGAAATAATAGAGTGTAAAGCCAGATTACATACTGTCCTAGAAAATGTTAACACATCAGTTACAACAATAACAAACCTCAGTTAGAAATGCATTGCAGCATTAGCATCTCTTCCACATTTCCCATTGAACTTTAGAACATCTATCAAGGAGCATGTGAGAATATGCCAAGAACAAATAACAGTGTAGAGGGCCTTCACAACGCAATACAAATGAAAAATATGAAAAATATTGCATTTTTCAGTGAAAAATATTGCATTTTAGGGGCACCCGGATGGCTCAGTCGGTTAAGTGTCTGCCTTCAGCTCAGGTCATGATCCCAGGATCCTGGGATTGAGCCCTATGTCAGGTTCCCCACTCAGGGGAGAGCCCGCTGCTCTCTCTGCCTGCTGTTCTGCCTACTTGTGCTCTCTCTCTGTCAAATAAATAAATAAAATCTTTTAAAAAATATATTGCATCTTAGTATTTGGAAGACTGATGCCTCTCTTAATGAATGAAGAAATTAATAATTAATTTTATTAATGTTTTCATGTTTTGCTATGACCTTTTTTTTTTTTAACATATAATGTATTATTTGTTTCAGGGGTACAGGTCTGTGATTCATCAGTCTTACACAACTCACAGCACTCACCATAAGCACATACCCTCCCCAGTGTCCATCACCCAGCCACCCTATCCCTCCCCACCCCGCCTGCAGCCCTCAGTTTGTTTCCTGAGATTAGGAGTCTCTTATGACTTGTCTCCCACCCTGGTCCCATCTATGACCTTTTTAAATATCCCTCTTTTATTTTTCTTTATTTTATCTTTTATGACAAAATTGCTTTAGGACCAATTAGTTATGCAGCGAAAAAGTTTGTGGCATAGATATGCTTGCGGCAAAGATAAGAGGTCTACCACAAAGATGTTTATGGCAAACTATCTAGAACCCAATTCAGGAGATGAAACATCCAGCCTCTAGGAGTTCCAAAAAGAGAAAAAGAGGTGGGTGGACAGAGGGGTGGAATTATCAGAGAAAGGCATTTTCCCAGAAATGAAAGTGTTTTTCCAGATTGAAATCCATCTAGTGATTGCCTTCCAAAATGAATAAAAAAGACTCACAGAAAGGCATTTAATCCTGAAATGTCAGAACAGCAGAGATAAAGAGAATCCCTTAAATACTTCAGATAGAACAACCAACTGCAGACAGAGGATTAGGCATGATAACAGAGAAGAGAATTGGGCTTTTCAATAATGATACTGTAAACCAGAAGAAAATAGAGAAATATCTTTAAACTCCAAAGGGAGAGTATTTACAATCTAGAATTCCTTACAAACCCAACCAATCAAGTCTAAGATAAAATAAAGCTATCTTAAAAACGATCAAGTTTATATACAAAAATGATTAGCCAAGAGTAATAACTCTGGCAGTTGTAAATATCTTATGAAAATTTACAGGTTATTGTTAATTATTTTCTACCAAACAATTCATTTGAAATGTATGCTATATAAAGAAGTGAGATTCAAATCAAGATAATAAAAATTTTATTCAGTTTAAGATAAAAGTGTCCTCAGACACGCAAGATTACAAAAAGCTTTATTCCTATGGAACCTCCTCTCAGGGAGGTATTCAAAGATGTTTTCCACCAAAAAGGGGAATTTAAAAAGAAGATGAAGATATGGATAAATACCAGAGAAAGAAAAAGGGAATACCGAAGATGATGGTGAAAGAAGTTTCTAGGATTGCAACTGTATGACAAGCCTAAAAAGCAACCAGTACAGACTAAGGCAGGAGAAGGAAAGTCTCCAGAACTGATTATCTCCAAGAAAAAATAAAATGGGATCAATGAATTCTCAACATATTTCACTATACAGAGAGATGTATTAGCATTATAACACAATGTGGAGATGACTTAAGAGCAGGCATATAAGAAATGAAGCAAATGGAAAATGATGCAATTATTATCTACAAGAAAAAAATTATATTAAGAAACTCTGAATTCTAAAAATGTAATCATAGTATGCATGTGACTCAGCCTTAAAAATAATTACATAATCTTCCTAATCTAAGAACTGAATATTGATTTAGTCCCAAATTATAATATTGTAGGTACTACAATATTTTAAGAATAGGGTAAGGGCGCTGATATGAGGAATTTGAGAAACAAGACAGAGGATCATAGGGAAAGGGAGGGAAAAATGAAACAAGACAAACCAGAGAGGGAGACAAACCATAAGAGACTCTTAATCTCAGGAAACTGAGGGTTGCTGGAGTGGAGGGGGGTGGGAGGGATGGGGTGGCTGGGTGATGGACACTGGCGAGGGTATGTGCTATGGTGAATGCTATGAATTGCGTAAGACTGATGAATCACAGATCTGTACCCCTGAAACAAGTAATACATTCTATGTTAATAAAAATAAAATAAAAAGAATAGGGTGAGGGCGGGGTGCCTGGGTGGCTCAGCCGGTTAAGTGTCTGCCTTCCACTCAGGTCAATATCCCAGGGTTGTGGGATCAAGTCCCACATCATTGGGTTCCTTGCTCAGTGGGAAGCCTGCTTCTCCCTCTCCCTCCGATGCTCCCCCTGCTAGTGCTCTCTGTCTGTCAAATAAACAAATAAAATCTTTAAAAAAAAAAAAAGAATAAGGTGAGGGAAACTCTTGAGTGAAAGTAATGTGAGAGAGCTAAATCTACTTCTTCCATAGTAGGAATCAGCAGATAATTTCTAACACTGAAAAATGAAGCAAGGCTACTATAAGTCCGCTTCATGGTAGGAAGGATAAACACCAGTGCTGAGAGAAGAGTTCAACTATGGAGCTGATGAGAGGGACTGAATAGTAACAGTGGGCCTAGGGGATCCTTAATGTTATAGGTCTTAGGGTATCACTTCACTTGTATTGCTTTGATGAAAAAATTTTAAAATAGTAAATAAATAATTAAAAAGATCTGCAGGTGAGTCTGTTGTCCAGCCAGATTTGAGAACTACTGGGTTAAAGAATGGGACAAGGAGCAGATATCTGTCCCCATCACTACAGATGGCATACACATTTAAAAGGATAATACCAGACATAATCAGGCTCCATCTCTGCTTTCTAACTCTGATGGTTATTCACTCAGGGAATTTTTTGAGCATCTATTATATGCCAAACACTGTGAGAGTTCTGAGGATTTGACAGGGAAATGCAGGGTCAGAACTCTTCCCCAGGAGTCCAGAGGTACATACAGACAGTAAGCAAGAAAACAAATTCATAGACAATCTACAGATTGTGATGAATACAAGGAAGGAAATGAATAAAATGATGTGAGGGAATAAAGAGAACAGGAAAGCATCAAAAGGCCAAGATTCAGGTCTTAGCTTCACAGTTACAGAATTATGAACTTCAGCACATCCCCCCTCGTAATTTTTCTCAGCCTTCCTTTCTGGGTCTATTAATCACAAATAATTCTGACCTCACTGGTTCTTAAGAGGATTCATTGAAATGGAGTAAATGAATGGATTTTCCACTTATAAATTCCTATTCATATATAAAATTTTTACCCTGAGGGGAGCCCTTTTCAAGTTCTTAACTGGTTTCTTTGCCTGCTTCCTCAGGGTTCTATGCTGCACACTGTCAACAGATTCAACCATCTAACCATCATTTTCATTTTGTTTTTCTCACATTCAGATGCCTTGGCTTAGAGGTAAATCTAGTTTCTGAACTTGGCTTCGAGGCCCTTTACAAATCTACAAGCAATTTAACTATCTAGACTTTTCTTCCACCTCACTGTTACCTCTCCCTCTTCCCCGACAGCAATGGAATACTTTATGCCTCTACATGTAGTTTAATTTCTTTTCAATTTACATACAGTAAAATTCATTCTTTTTGGCGTACCGTTCTATGAGTTTTGACTAATGCACAGGCACATAACCAGCACTACTATCGAGATGAGGAACAGTTCCAAACCTGCACCTCCGACACATGCACACACACGCACATGAACACACACCAAATCTCTTTATGTCACCCTTGTGAGCCCTCCTCCCACACAATACTGATCTGTTCTTCAGTTCCTCAGTTTTGTCTTTTCAAAACTGTCATAAATGTAATCACATCGTATATAGCCTTTTGATTCTGACTTCCTTCACTTCACATAATGTATTTGAGATTCATCTAATGTTACCGTGTGTATTAACAGTTTCTTCCACTTTATTGCACAGTAGCATTTCATTATTTATCCATTTCCCAGTTGAGGGATAATTTTATTCCAGTTTTTGGTGATTATGAATAAAGTTACTCTAAACATTCACATACAGGTTTTATTGTGTGGACATATATTTGCATTTTACTTTAGCAAATACCTAGGAGTGAGATCTCTAGGCCCCATGGTTAGTATATATTTAACTTTACAAGAAACTGCTAGACTTTTCCCACAGTGACTGCACCATTTCACATTTCACCATTTCACATTCCTACCAGTTCCAGTTCTCCTCATTCTCACCAACGATATACAATGGGAGAAAGCTAGTCTCGTCAACAAATAGTGTAGGGAAAACTGGACAGCTACATGCAAAAGAATGAACCTGGACCACTTTCTTACACTATTGGCAAAAATAAACTCAAAATGGATTAAAGACCTAAATGGGAGACCTGAAACCATAAAACTCCTAAAAGAAAACATAGGCAGTAATCTCTTAGACATCACCCTTGGCAAAATATTTATGAATATGTATCCTCAGGCAAGGGAAACAAAAGTAAAAATAAATTATTGGGACTACACCAAAATAAAAAGCTTTGCATAGCAAAGGAAACCACCAATAAAACAAAAAAGCAACCCAGTGAATGGGAGTGGATAATTGCAAATCATATATCCAATAAGGGGTTAATATACAAAATACAAAAATCTCATATGATTGAACACTAACAAAACAATCAGAAACCAAGGAACAGACTCTTAACTCTAGGGAACAAAAATGATGGTTACTAGAGGCTGGGGGGGGGCGGTAAAGGAGATGGGTGAAATAAATGAAGGGGATTAAAGAGTACACTGATCATGATGAGTACCGAGCAATGTATGGAATTGTTGAGTCACTATATTGTACACCTGAAACTAATATAACACTGTATATTAACTATACTGGCATTAAAACTTAAAAATTAATTTAAAAAATACCCAAAAAAAAAGAAAGAAAAAAAATCAAGGGAATAGAATTCGAAAGGGAATACCAAGTGTGAATGTCCTAAGTGGGAATGCAAGTAATAAAAATGACAGTTTTGAAAAAAAAAAAGGAAGAGGACATGAATAGACATTTCTCCAAAGAAGACATTCAGATGGCCAACAGACACATGAAAAGATGCTCAGCATCGCTCAGCATCAGGTAAATGCAAATCAAAACCTCAATGAAGATATCACCTCACACCTGTCAGAATAGCTAGTATCAAAAAGACAAGAAATAACAAGTGTTGGCAAAGATGTGGAGAAAAGGGATCCCTTGTGCACTGTAAAGTGCAATGTCCAATGTCTCCACAAAGATGTGGAGAAAAGGGATCCCTTGTGCAATGTAAAGTGGTGCAGCCACTCTGGAAAACAATATGGAGGTTCCTCAAAAAATTAAAAATAGAAATACCATATAATCCAGTAATTCCACTACTGGATATTTACCCAAAGAAAATGAAAACACTAATACAAAAAGATATATCCATTTCTATGTTTATGCAGCATTATATGCACTAACCACCATATGGAAGCAACCCAAGTGTCTACTCATAAATGAATGGAGAAAGAAGATTATATGTATATATATTATATTATTATGGCTGAATATTATTCAGCCATACAAAAGAATGAGATCTTGCCATTTGTGGCAACATGGATGAACCTAAAAGGTATTATGCTAAGTGAAATAATTCAGAAAGAAAGACAAGTACCATATGATTTCACTTATATGTGGAATCTAAAAAACAAAACAAACAAACAAAACCAGACTCTTTAATACAGAGAACAAACTGGTGGTTGCCAGAGAGGAGGTGGTTGGGGGATGGGTGAAATAGATAAAGAGGATTAAGAGGTACAAATTTCCAGTTGTAAAATAAGTAATGGAGTTGAAAAGTACAGCATAGGAAATATAGTCAATAATACTGTAATAACACAGTATGGTGACAGACGGTGACTATACTTATCATGGTGAGCTCTGAGTAACGTATAGAATTGCTGAATCACTATGTTGTATGCCTGAAACTAAGATAATATTGTATGTTAATTATAGTTCAATGAGAAAAAAAATTAGAAAATTTTGCTCTGTGAAAGATATTGGCAGGAGATGAAAAGATAAGCCAGAGAAAATTTTTCAAATCAGACATCTGACAAAGGGCATGTAGCCAGTATAAAACTCTCCACCTTCAAAGAAACGCTTTCCATTCTTTCAGGCTTAACTCAAATTTCATCTCTATGAAAACATCAATGACCAGATCAGCTAGAATTCCTATGTCTGGACCACTAGTGGATGAATGAATGAGAATTTCTCAGCCATTATTACTTTCCTATAAAATAATATACTCTAATAAACATACACTAGTGTAATAAACATATTCTAATATTCTGGTCCCCTTTTTAACTAAAAATCTATATGTATTTGCCAGACACTGGTCATAGTGCAGTATGTTACCATGGAATGACAGGAAACCCTACTGACTGCAATAAATAATAAGGACCATGGATGGATGGGTTCACCTTACAGATAGATTCCCCTATTGCTCACATTAATGACTTAGCTCTCGGGAAATTATATCTAATGAAGGCTGGGCTGAAAAGGTGTATATTTTAACTGCGTATAATGTTTTCCATGGACCTGTGAATGTGTATTTGTCTATATACAGTAATAGAAAAGTTTTAAAAATTGAAAAAATACTAAGTTACATATGTAATTTAATTTGTTGAAATAAAAATGTTCCTATTCATTTTTAGCTCTTATCACATATGCTGTTGCATTATTATTTCCTTTTAAAATCAAAAGTTTTTGGCTTTTGTGGAAACCATTTATTCTGACCCTGTTTGTCAAAAACACTTGATTTGCTAAATTTTAATGCAGCTCCTTTTGCTAAGGATCAACTGAAGAGCTTTTAATAAATTAATACCTTGGGCAGTGGTATTCCAGGGGCCCACGAAAATATGTAACCTTGATGCTTCCCTCAAAGATCTTAAAATGTTAAGTTTACTATATACAGAGTTTCCCCATAGATACATTAAAGGAAGAGTAGGCGCATTCAGGGAGGTGGATACAGGTAACTGTGGGGCATGGGTACAGTGTAGTTGTTCAGGTCCCTGCGTTCAGAGAGGCCCTGTCCTTGATTTAATGCTCTCCCATCACCATCTTGAACTTTTTTTTTTAAGACTTAAACTCACAACCCCGAGATCAAGAGTCACATGCTCCACTGACTGAGCCAGCCAGGTGCCCCACCATCTTGAAATGTTTAATAATTTTTATCTTTGAACTTGTGTTTTGCAAATAAAGTCTAAAGGGAAAATGGAGCATAGAAGTAAACAGAGAAGATGTGCACAATACGCGTGTCCACCATTCCTTTCCACTCTATTCTCATTAGTATTCTCAGGGCCTCATGAGTACAGCGTTCCAGTGGACTCACAATGCATGAGATTCAGCGAGTCTGAAGTGAGTACAAGGTCAGTGTGTTATGTCTGTCACAGAGTAAACAGAGGCACTGACAATCCCAAGAGAACATGCTTGTCATTCAAATCAGAACTTGCTTCAAACGCAGAGAGAAGGCAGTGGCATTCCAAGAAACAGGAGCATCCAAGGAACAGTATCAGATTCTTTGTCACTTGTGTCACTTCTTGTATTGGCCAATTACTTATACTAAAATGAAGACACAGGAGGAAAAGGAGAGACAGGACATCAAAGATTTAATTTCCTTTCTTACCCTTTCTCACTTATCAGAGAAAGCTAGAGAGGGTTGATAGATGGGCACATATCCAAGAAGCAAAATTAAAAAGTTGAGTTAGTTTTGTGTAGTTTTCACCATCCTGGTGTACAAGCTACAAAATATGAATTCTGTAATTTTGCTGATTCCATATACAAGTTAAATGGTCTTATAGTTGCATTAAAATTGGCATTATATAATAGAAAGATGAACAATAAAAGTCATGCCAATAATTTAAAATTAAAGATTCTCTACTTAGCAAATAAAACTCACCATCGTAAATTGGGAGACAGGCTGAAGAAGAAAGGAAAAAACCCTTCTATTTCAGAACCTTGAGGCATTTTTTCCTGCTTTTTGTAACGCAAAGGGAAAATTTCATTTTTTTTATTTTATTTTTTACGATTTTATTTATTTATTTGACAGAGAGAGAGAGAGAGAGAGAGAGAGAGAGCGTGCACAAGAGGCAGAGAGGCAGGCAGAGAGGGGGAAGCAGGCTCCCTGCTGAGCAGAGAGCCCGATGCGGGGCTCAATCCCATGACCCTGGGATCATGACCTGAGCTGAAGGCAGAGGCTTCAACCCACTGAGCCACCCAGGTGCCCTGAAAATTTCATTTTATACTGAGGAGTCCTACACAGGTCCATCAGCTTAACTGAGAAGGAGATATTGACAGAGCTATTCATTTGCCTGAGCCAATCTATTAGTGCTGGCATGTAGTTTATAACCATAGTTTACAGTTGGGATTGAAACAAAAGCCTCACAGAGGGCAGGTGAAATATGTATCTCAGTAGCTTGTGTTTAATTGCGTTTCCAATTCTAAGTTAAAAAGAAATAATTTGAGGGATGCCTGGGTGGCTCAGTTGGTTGAGCGGCTGCCTTCGGCTCAGGTCATGAACCCAGGGTCCTGGGATCGAGTCCCACAACAGGCTCCTTGTTCGGCAGGGAGCCTGCTTCACCCTCTGCCTCTGCCTGCCACTCTGCCTGCTTGTGCTCTCTCTCTCTCTCTGACGAATAAATAAATAAATAATCTTTAAAAAAAAGAAAAAAATAATTTGAGATTATAATTTTATCTACATCATCTCACTCACTGAAGGATATCTAGAATATCAAAAGAAACTAAATACAGGAATATTTTTTTCATTATTTATTACTAGGG
>CM052895.1:71853460-71912819 GCA_028534135.1 Potos flavus | reverse complement strand
TTTTTTTTATTTTAGTGAGCTATAATTAACACATAACACTGTGTAAGTTTAAGGTGAACAACAGGTTGACTCAATACATTTATATATTGCAATATGATTACCACGTTACTGTTTGTTAACCCTCTATCACATCACATAATTATCATTTCATTTTTGTGGTAGGAGCAATCAAGATCTAGTCTTAGTAACTTTTAAGTTTGTAATACATAATGTGGACTATAATTACTGTGCTATAATTACTGAGGCTATATATTAGCTCTCCAGAATTTATTTACCAGTTCCAAGTTTGCACCCTCAAACAATAGATACCCAATTCCCCTAACTGCAAACTCTGGTAACTACCATTCGACTCTGTTTTTGCAAGTTTGGCTTTTTTAGATTGCACATATAAGCGATATCATATAGTCTTTGCTTTCCTCTGTCTATCTCGCTTTGCATAATGCCCTGTAGGTCTATCCATGTTGTCACAAATGGCAAGATTTTCTTCTTTCTCATGGCTTGAATAATATTTTATATATATTTAATATATATCACATCTTTATCCACTCATCCATTGCCAGACACTTAGGCTGTTTCCATAACTTGGCTATTATAAACAGTGTTGTAATAAACGTGAGAGTGCAGATATCTCTTCAATATCCTGTTTCATTTCCTTTGGCTATATACCCAGAAATGGAATTGCTGGATCAATAATAGTTCTATTTTTAATTTTTTGACAAACTTTCATACTGATTCCCACAGTTGCTGCACCAATTTACATTCCCATGAACAGTGCAAGGGTTCCCTTTTCTCCACATCCTTCCCAACACTTGTTATCTCTTGTCTTCTTGATTATAGCCATTCTAACAGGTATGAGGTGATATCTCATTGTGGTTTTTTTTTTTAAGATTTTATTTATTTATTTGATAGAGAGAGATCACAAGTACGCAGAGAGGCAGACAGAGAGAGAGGGGGAAGCAGGCTCCCCGCTGAGCAGAGAGCCTGATGCGGGGCTCGATCCCAGGACCCTGAGATCATGACCTGAGCCAAAGGCAGAGGCTTTAACCCACTGAGCCACCCAGGCGCCCCTCATTGTGGTTTTGATTTGCATTTACCTGATGATGAGTGATATTGAGCATCTTTTCATGTGTCTGTTGACCACTTGAATGTCTTTTTTGGAAAAATGTCTATTTAGTTCCTCTGCCATCCTTTAATTGAATTTTTTGTTATTGACTTGTATGAGTTCTTTATATATTTTGGATATGATCCCCTTATCCAATAATTGGTTTACAAATATTTTCTCCCATTCAATATGTTGCCTTTTCATTTTTTTGATTGTTTCTTTTGCTGTGCAGAATCTTTTTGGTTTGATATAGCCCCACCTGTTGATTTTTAGTTTTGTTCCTTATGCTTTTGGAGTCATATACAAAAAAAAAAAAAAAAAAAATCATTCCCTAGACGAATGTCAAGAAGTTTCTTCCATTATATTCTAGGAATTTTATAGTATCAGGTCTTATATGTAAGTCTTCAATCCATTTTGAGTTAATTTTTATGAGTGGTGTAAGATAATGGCCCAAATTCATTGTTCTGCATGTGTTTCTCCACTTTTCCCAACACCATTTGTTGAAGAACTATCCTTTCCCCATTGAGTGTTCTTGGCTCCCCTCTTAAATATTAAATATGACCATATATGTGGGGACTTATTTCTGGGACCTCTATTCTGTTCCCCCATTGTATTTTTTTGGCAGTATCATATTGTTTTAATTCCTATAGCTTTGTGAGAATTTCACTTTTAAATTAATGCTTTGAAATCTATGTTGTATTTTATGTTTATTACTTTACCAAGTGGTGCTTTATTAAGTTTCTAAAATGTACTAGCAGTAAATCCTCCATTTCAGTGGGGGAAGGATAATAAACAATTAAGTAAATACGATCATTTTCAGATTATGCTGAAATTATGTAGAAAATGAAACAAAGTAATATGAGAAATAGCTTATGTGTTATTAGGTGCAGAGATGGTCCTGCTAAGTATTAGATAAAGAATCTGAGAAGGTGATACTTGAAATGAGACTTGAAGGGAAAAAAGGAGCCAGTCATGGGAAGGTCTGGAAGCAGAATGTTCTAAACAATGATTACAAAGTATAGCCCATATAAAGGCCCTGAGATGGAAACGATTTAAAGTGTCCCGGGGGGGGCCCTGGATGTGCAGTCACTTAAGCCTCCTACTCTTGGTTTCAGCCCAGCACATGATCTCAGGATTGTGTGATGGAGTCCACATCGGGCTTCATGGTAAGTGGGGAGTCTGCTAAAGTTTCTCTCTCCCTCTCCCTCTGCCCTTCCCCGTGCTCACTCTCTCTCTCTCTCTCTCAAATAAATAAATATTTAAAAAAATAAAAAAGAAATAGTATCCCATGAACAGAAAGAAAGAGAACCAATGTGAATGGAACATACTGAACCTATGGAAAGGAGGCAGGTAGATAAATGGGAAACTGAACACGGCTTTATGAGTAAAAACAGGACTTTATATTTTATTCTAACTGCAATAAGAAGTCAACAGAGAGTTCAAAGCAGATTAATAATGATTAGTTTTACTTTTTGAAAAAGGATTATTTATGCTCCTATGTGGAAAATGAATTGTAGGAGAGCAAGAGGGGAACCAGGAGATTGTGAAAGTCGTCTAGGAAGTGGTGATGGTGGTTGGTTTGCATTACCATGGTAACATTAAGATGGAAAACAGGGAAGGAACACAGTATATTAGGAGGGTATCTTTAAGATGATATTATTATTGTAAAATAATAGATTCTAATATACTGAACATAATTGTAACAAAAATGTAACTCAACTTGATCCAACAATGATTTATTACATAACGTGTCCCTGGTTTTCTGCTGTATGAATCCTTACTTATAAAGTATTTCTGCTGTCAAGAAGCACAATATTACATTTGTGGAAATATCTGTAGGGATAAACAATCTCCAATAAAGAACAATTTTTAAAACTTATCCAAAAACAAAGTCCATTAGCAACTTAAAAATACATAACTTTATCATGGGCTGTCTCTAGAAGAAGTAATAAAACTTTAGGAAAAGAGGTCTGACCTCAGTTCTCTCTCAAATTGTCAAACTACTGGCATGTAAGGAGATTCAGATACTTTTTTCAGGCACCTTGAAAATTGACACAGTTCTAAATAATCACCAGGAATCCTGTAGTATGATATACAAAATTAATATGTAATTTATCTTATGCAATCTTTAAGAAAGAAGCTCTATGGCATGCTCTGGAAAGAAAATATACTTGGTATTGCAATGTGCAAAAACACAAAAGCTATGCTGTTGTGGGCTAAATTGTATCTCCCCCAAATTCATATGCTGAAGCCCAGTACCTCAAAATATGACTGTATTAAGAGACAGGCCCATTAAAGAGGTGATTAAGTTAAAATGAGGCCCTAATCCAATCTGACTTGGTGTCCTTATAAGAAGAGGAAATTTGGACATACACAGAGACACCAGGGATGCGTACGCACAGAGGAAAGACTGTGTGAGGACACAGCAAGAAGGCAGCCATCTGCAAGCCAAAAAGAAAGGCCTCAGAAGAAACAAAACCTGCCAATAGCTTGATCTTGGGACTTCTAGCTTCCAGAACTGTGAGAAAATAAATTTTTGTTGTTTAAATGACCTAGTCTGTGGTATTTGATTATAGCAGCCTTAGCAAACTTATATATAAGCCAAGGCACTGAGTCACACCCATGTCAGCCCAATAATATTTTTTAATAAAATAAACATTTTAAATATAAAATATTTTAAATATGTTTTAACATAAACACAATTCTAATATAAAATATAAATATAAAATATATTTTAAATAAAATAAAAATATAAAATATATTTTAAATAAAATAAACACAATCTTAAATATAAAATAAATAAATTTTTAAAGATTTTATTTATTTATTTGACAGAGGGAAAGAGCATGTGAGAGAGAGCTCACATGAGCAGGGAGGGGCAGAGGGAGAGGGAGAAGCTTAGCATGCAGCTTGACAAGGGACTCAAATCCCAGGACCCTGAGATCATGACCTCAGCTAAGGCAGAAGATTAACCAACTGAGCCATGCAGGTGTCCCAACACAATCTTTTAAGACTTGACACAAATGAAAATAAAACAAAAGAGAAAAACAAAATAGAAAAATGAATGTAATAGATATATTTAGAAATACTATTAAAATAATCAAAGCTACAGTGGCATGATGCTTGCAATAGGCAATGTCAAAAGATGATAACGTTATCATTAAAGGAAATACATTACGTGCAAGCTAAAATCTGACAATATTAGAAGCTTACTGTATGGCAGCTTCTGCTGGAATCACACAGTTTAGGTGGACACAGCAGTTCTCCAAAGGGATGGGTGCTAATCACTACCACAGACTACCACTACAAGCAGCTACAGAAAGACTGATTATGGGTCACTAAAAGAGGACAGATAGTGTGGGGATTCTGTATGTTGTTTCCATTTCAGAACATTAGAACTTTTATATAATTAAAAATTTCCTAAAAAATTGTTTATAAGTTATATTTTTGGAATACACACACATATATTAGAGAATTTACTATTTGTAGTTGGTTGTTTTTTTTTTTTTTAAAGATTTTATTTATTTATTTGACAGAGAGAAAGAGATCACAAGTAGGCAGAGAGGCAGGCAGAGAGAGCAGGGGAAGCAGGCTCCCTGCCGAGCAGAGAGCCCGATGTGGGACTCGATCCCAGGACCCTGAGATCATGCCCTGAGCTGAAGGCAGAGGCTTTAACCCACTGAGCCACCCAGGCGCCCCTATAGTAGGTTTTATCATGGGGTTTATAATCGGACTTCAGGGAGTCCGTGTGCCATAAAATTGTACGGAAAATTGGAAGGTTATATGATATGGATGTGTACAATAAGGCACACTTTCCTGAGGAAAATGTTCGAGTCAAAGTTCTTGGCTCCGGAGACAACCTGCCCAGGTGAAATCATAGCTGGGTAATCTTACTCTGGTTATTTAAACTGTATACTTCAGTTTCCCAGTCTGTAACATGAAGATAATAATACAAACAACTTCAAAGGGTAATCTTGAAAATAAAAACTTAGAACAGTAAGAGTTCACTAAGCATTCACTGGTGTTATTTCAATAGCACTCTATTCACAGTAAAATTCAAATGCCAAGTAAGATTACAAATAATGAATTTAAAGAAATCCTTTTGTGAATCCTTTTCAAAATAGACTAACTACATCCATCTGTATTTGTTTTCTGAATCTGGATGTTCATAGTAGGCTTCAAACCACAGTGCAGCAATAATGACCATCAATATAATGTGTGTTAGAAAAGATCTACCAGAAACCTTAATAAGCCAGGTTTGATTGGTATGACAAAGTCATTCTTTATAAATCTCTTCCTTAGAGAGTGAGCCTGAGTTTTGTTTTTTTTTTTTTTAAGATTTTATTTATTTATTTATTTGTCAGAGCGAGAGAGAGCACAAACAGGCAGAGAGGCAGGCAGAGGCAGAGGCAGAGGGAGAAACAGGCTCCCCGCCGAGCAAGGAGTCCGATGTGGGAATCAATCCCAGGACCCTGGGATCATGACCTGAGCTGAAGGCAGCTGCTTAACCAACTGAGCCACCCAGGCGTCCCGAGCCTGAGTTTTTACTGAGTATTTAGTGATATTAGTGAGTATTCAAATTTAGAAAGAATGCTTTAGTACTTAGTCCATCACTAATCGTGTAAAAGTATCCAGAAACTGCTTTTCCTATAGCAGTCATAGATTTTTTCTTTTAAGATTTTATTTATTCAACAGAGAGAGACAACACAAGCAGGGTGAGTGGGAGAGGGAGAAGCAGGCCTCCCGCTGAGCAAGGAGCCCAAAGCATGGCTCGATCCCAGGACATCAGGATCATCACCTGAGCTGAAGGCAGCCACTTAACGACTGAGCCACCCAGGCGCCCAGCAATCATAGATTATATTTAGTCATGGATACACTCTTATCTCCTCTTCCGCCCTGAGTGAACTACTCACATGTTCCAAAGGCAGGGAGAGGTAAACGTTTTACTTCTTCCTCCTACAGCAAATGCCAGCGCCCCTGAGTCTTCATAGACTCTTGTTAGAGAATGCTATCACATGCACTATTGGGTTTCAGTAATAATAGTATAAACTGAGTACTTATGTGCTCAGACACTTACCAACTGTTTTTATACACACTCTCACTTATTATTAAAATCCTATGGGGTAGGCACTAATATTATCGGATGCAAAAAAAAAAAAAAAAAAGGCAGAGAGGTTAAATACATGATTCGCAGTCTCACAGCTTATTAATAGGGATATTGTGATTTGAGTGATCTAATGACATGCAAGAGTCACTTAGTCATCACAGCTGCCCGGGTAACTAGGTCTATTGATTCAGAAGAGGAGTGATTTTGAAAGGAAAGAAGCATGACCACTATCTGTGCAAAATGACAGGACAGTAAGGATGATCAGATCATTTAAAGTAAAAATGAACACAGATATAAAAATCTCTGTTTGGGGATGCCTGGGTGGCTCAGTCGGTTAAACATCTGCCTTTGGCTCAGGTCATGATCCTAGGGTCCTGGGATGAGTCCTGAGTCAGGCTCCCTGCTCAGTGGGGAGACTGCTTCTCCCTCTCCCTCTGCCCCTCCCCCTGCCTGCTCATACTCTCTCTCTCAAATAAATAAATAAAATATTAAAAAAAAAAAAAATCCCTGTATAGCTTTAAAAATCAGACAAACCTAAGTTTGAGAACATGCTCCACAATTTTCCACCTTGGGGAAACTACTAAGTCTTAATAAGGATAATAAAAGCACTAACTTCTAGGGTTGTTGCAAGGATTAAATGGCATAATGCACATAAAATGTTTATCATGGTGCCCGGCATTTAATAAATGCTCCATAAATGTTAATTACTGTTACTATTATTTTTAGTATTGAGCTTTGCACCCTCAAATACCCTTTTCCCTCTGTCTTTGTGATCTAAGTAATTTTTCCTACAATGCTGAGCTGCACTTGAGCCCTACTAAAACAGGCAACCAGATATCTTCACTTTCTTCCTGCAATTCCATTTGCCACCCACTATATCTCCACTGATTTAGTGCCAGATTATAGATTTTCATCCACACATTTTAATTTAGAACCTTTTCTTTTATCTGGGTTTGAAGCATATTGTGTTAAATTCCCAAATGATACCTTTACAGTTTGCTGCAAAGTCCTTATCATAGCTTTCAGAAAACATAAAGTTGTTCTTAGGGGAACAATCATTGCTTTGCATTTCATTATTGAATAGAAAAATCTAGAAGAATGATACCAACTTTTAAATGAAATTATGTCCTGGAAGGGGAGTATAAATGTAAAAAGGAGAGCACCTCATTATCACTCCTTCAAGCTGCTAGAGTGAAACTTGAGTCATTGCACATTCCAACATCAAAAACTCTCTTGGATATACTAAAGAACATCATTACACACACAGCAATAAAATGAGGACGTTATTAGAGGGAACCACTAAGAATAAAAGATTGCCAAGACAGATTTCTAAAACGGATAATATAATAAGCTCGTTAATAAGTATTCTGAAATAGCTCTAACACTTTCCAACTGGAACTGAATTCCTTGGGGTTTTTAACTAGTCAGGGGTATCAATTTTATTTTAGTCTTCCTGTTTAGTTAAAGTATCCATACCTCTTTGCTAACCCACTGCAAGAACGTTTTTACCTACACCTGTCTGAACTTAAGCATTTGATTTTGGTATTGTATTTATCAGAGTACGGCTATGAAAATAAATGGAATAAGACCCAGGGAACTGACAAAAGCCTTTTGAAGAATAAGCATGGAAGGAGTCCTGCTTCACCATCTTGTTAAAATCTTCTAAACTGCCTTCATAAGGCAGAAACTCTTCTAACTGCAGAACATTTAAGAATTATTAATAATTCTTAATATATATATTTTTAAAGTAATCTCTACACCTAACATGGGGCTCAAACTCAGGACCCTGAGATCAAGAGTCACCAGCTCTACTGACTGAGCCAGCAAGGCATTCCAATAATTCTTAATAAATCTGGTCATGAAGACTTTTTTGAGACAATAATTGTACATTTGGAAATACAAGTACCAGTTCATTTTCCTTGCTATTTCCATTTACCTCCTTTTTTGGTTACCATTTACTTCTATTTTCATTTGCATTCAGTGTATTGGGCTCTAGGCCTCCTCATCTTTAATGTTGTGGTTCTAATGGTGGAGCCTTTTTTCCCCTCTCCTCCATCGTTGTGTACTTAACAAAATCTGAGCTAATTAAGGAGTTGGCTACAGCATAGGTAGTAGAGCAACTGTTTGATCCTTTCTTTAAAGCTGTTAGCTCTGCTTGGAGAGAGAAAGAGGTCCCGGTGCCATACTCAGCCCAATGCTTAGGGAATTGCAGAGAGGGTAACTCTCGAAAATGCTTCCACCACACCAAAGCTTCTATAGCAACAATTAGAAACAAAATCAAGGGATTACACAAGAAATCACTGGAAAATAATAAAGACAAACTAAGAAATGGTAGGGTTTTTGTTTTGTTTTGTTTTTGTTTTAAATTTCCTTCCTGCCACGCAGCAAAGGAGGTGCAATTTTGGGCAAAACTGACCGCGTTGTTCTCTGAGATATTTAGAAATCAGATCTTCCAGAGACAGCGAGTTCATGGAGTAGGGTACAGAAGCCAGAGCGTCCCCCTCTCCTCCTTGCCTTCTCACAGGTCCTGCCCCGGCTCTCGGGCTGGAGGGTTGAACGCCGGGCCTGCGCTTCGCCCGGGATTCGGGCCAGGGCCAGCCCCAAGGTAGGCGGCTCCCGGCGGGGCCTCCCAGCCCCAACCAGAGAGAGGACACCGCCCCTCCCTCCGGCGTCCTAGAGCGGTCGGGGGGGGGAGGGGGGGAAGGGGGGCCCGCGGGGTCCCGGGGCCCGCGGGGTCCCGAGCCCCGTTGCGGGTCGGGGAATTTTGGTGGTTGGCGTTCGGCCGCCCGCTATAGGTCCTTGGGGGTAGCGGAACCTCTGGCGTTCAGGGCCCTGGCTACCTGAGTCCCCATGCCGGGATGCGACGCTCTGGCGAAGCGGTTCTCTTCCACGAGTCGGGTTCCAGCCCACCTGGCCCTGGAAGGTCTTCCTCCCGACCTCGGAGCTGCCTCTCGCCTCTTCCCACCGCGGAAAGGGGCTTCATCTGGGGCAGGCCGGCGAGGAAGACCGAGCCGCGGAGTGCGAGCCTGGGGGCCGCCGCCTGTGGTAACCGAGAAGAACCCGGCCCGGGGAAGCGGACACGGCTGGCTCCCACGCTGGCGTTGTTGCTCAGGGGTCGCCTGACCTCCGGCGAGCTGCCTACCTTGCCTTGGTTTTCTAGACCGCAGTACCGGGTTTAATACGTCTCGGGTTTTGTGCAAATTAAATGATATAATGAATGTGTATATCAGTAAGTTCTGTTTATTTGTTGAGTGCTTCCTAGGGGCCTAGCAGTGTTAAACAGTTAAGACAAGCTCATTCATTGATTCAATAAATACTTACTGATTACAAGCTATGTCAATACTGCAAGGCGCTGAAGACGAATGCTCACCCCTTGGCGAGAAAAACTGTGAAGGTCCCCACCCTTCTGCCCTTCTAAAGATTATTTAAGGATGAGAGGTTGATTGGACTATGGAAGAGAGAACTGACTGACTCACCACCAAACACGCTATTTAATGACAACTTTGAGAGCTTATAACAGGGAGATACTTATGGCAAGGGGTTGGAGACAGGCAGAACAGAAAAGACTTACCTGAAGAAATACTATTTCAACCATTCCTGAACGATGAGGAGGAATCAGCCAGACTCAAATGATATTAATCTAGGCCTAGGGAATACAGTGTGTGAGGAATTGAGCTGGAGGATTCCTGTACTGGCCTAGCACCAACAGTGGAACTACTCAAATATGTTCTCTGACCATTGTCTTCCGCAGCCCCATAGTAGCCATAGTAGGGCAGTGAAGCTGGAAGCTAATTTTGGTCCTAATAGCCTTTCCTTACACTAAGCACCATGGGTCTTCCTATCTTCTGTTTGATCAAAACAGATATTTTTGAAAAGCTGAAAAAAAAAATAGTATATCGGAACACCTGGGTGGTTCAGTCGATTAAGCGGCTGCCTCTGGCTCAGGTCATGATCCCAGGGTCTTGGGATTGAGCCCAGCCTTGGGCTTTCTGCTCATCAGAGAGTTTGCTTCCCCCTCTCCTTCTGCTCCTCCTCCAGCTTGTGTGCGCTGTCTCTCACTCTCACTCACTGTCTCTCAAATGGATAAATCTTTAAAAAAAAAAAATAGTATATCATCTATGGTTTCTTACTATCTTCTAAATCAAATACAGTAGTCACCTCCTTGTCTGTAGGAGATAAGACCCAGGCCCCCAGTGGATGCCTGAATTTCCTAACCCTATATATACATTATGGTTTTTCCTATACACACATACCTATGATACAGTTTAATTTATAAATTAGTCCCAGTAGCGGTGTCTGGGTGGCTCTGTTGGTTAAGCATCTGCCTTTGGTTCAGGTCATGATCCCAGGGTCCTGTTATCAAGCCCCAGGTCTGGTTCCCTACTCAGCTTGTCCCTCTCCCTCTGCTGCTAAACCTGCTTGTGCTCTCTCCCATGCTTTCTCTCTCTCTCTCTCAAATAAAATCTTAAAAAATTAGTCACAGTAAAAGATTAATAATAAAATAGAGCAATTATAACGATGTACTGTAATAAAAGTTATGTGACTGTGGTCTCTCTCTCTCTCTCTCCCTTAAAGTTTCTTATTGTCCTGTTCTCACCTTTCTTGTGATGTGATGAAGTGAGGTGAGTGATGGAGGTGCTGTGACATAGCGGTAGGCTACTTGCTGACCTCATAGTATGTCAGAAAGAGGGTCATCTACTTCTGGACCACAGTTGACCATTGGTAACCAAAACCATGGAAAGAGAAACAGAGGATGAGGGAGGGACTGCTGTATAAACAACTAACTTGCTTGAAAATTTCTCTATCAAACCAAGGATCCATACTCAATTCCAACTTCTGTTCTGCTGCACCCTTCACTATATTCTTCATCTGATGTTCACTTCTTTTGGAACCATGTACTCTTCCTCTCAATTCTCTAATCCACAAACTATTCAAAGCATCTCACATTATGAAGCACATTGATTCCTGGTATCCCAAATATCTCCTTACCTCCACAAAATGTTTATTTCTTAACCACTTCCTGATAGCACGATAGAATAATACTAGCACTTTAAATAGTCGCAATTATTGAATATAGGCAGATTTTTGTAAGAACTTTATCCCAATCTAACACGTAAATTATTTATTGTGCACTGATTCTTTTTCTTCCCACTAAGGAGTCTTTCATCTCCTACTCTTCCACCCCAGATGCTAGCCGGACATTTCAGAACCATCTGATGTAACAGGATGGAGACTGATTCAACATCATCCCACCATCTACCTTCTGCCTCTTATTCTTTAATTTCCTTTGCTTACTGCTGCTCACAACACTGTAATTCTACTTTAAGCAGCTTCTGTACATTTATGCCCGTTATTTTTTTCTTTCCTGTTTATGACTAGAAAATTAATTTATTAGTTTTATTTATGAACCGAAAAATAGATCTAAACATGAAGAGTAAGCATAGTACTATAGGATACTAGTAATACTAGCTAGTATAGCTAATTGTTCCTCCTCTTTGTTCCCATAATATCCTTTGGATATGTCTATGATTGTATTTGCTACAGTGTGCTATGACCAGTTGTGTTTTTCTCCACTCATTAATTAGACTTCCTTGAAAATAGATTGAGTCTTTTTTTTTAAAGATTTCATTTATTTATTTGCCAGAGAGAGAGATCACAAGTAGGCAGAGAGGCAGGCAGAGAGAGAGGGGGAAGCAGGCTCCCTGCTGAGCAGAGAGCCCGATGTGGGGCTCGATCCCAGGACCCTGAGATCATGACCTGGGCCAAAGGCAGAGGCTTTAACCCACTGAGCCACCTAGGCGCCCCAGATTGAGTCTTTTTTTTCTCCCATTCGTTTTCACTGTCCTTAGCACAATGTCTGGTACATTACAGGTACTCACTGATGTATTCTGAATGAAAAAAAGGAATTCATTGTTAAATCAGAATTTTTAAGTGAACTAGGTACAAATGGGAGGCTAACTTCTAAATTGTGAACATGCCTAGAAATTACCTTTAGAATCTCCATACACTTTCATCTATCTTCTTACCCTCTAAATAAATATACTTTCCCTCAAACATTAAAGATAGTAGTAAAATGAATTCTTACTCAAGTTTTTCTTCTATTGGGTTGGGTTGTGTGTCTCTGTGTGTGTGTACTGGTATTTAAACTAAAATAAAGATAAGGACCAATATGAGAGGTATCAAGTCCCCACTTTACCAAAAGAAAACACTCTCAGAATGTTAAAAATAGTAATACTTTCAGTGAAAGCCAACCAATGTTGAAATCCAGTTCCTCTGATACCAAAACCAGTGTTCTTTCTTTGGTAGAAACTAAACTTTGTATTTTTCTTATGGTTCAAGTAATGTAATTAACAATAGAAAAAAAATTAGAAATTTCAGATAAGCAAAATAACAGGAAAAAGAAATAAAATTCATCCAAGATTTCAGCATTCCCAGCCAACCATTGTTAACATTTTTGCACATATATACACTATACATACACACTTTTTTTTTTTTTTTTTTTTACAAAAAATGGAACCACACTAACTTTAATCTTTTTTGTTTAACAATATGTGATAACTCCTCTCTCTTTGCTCATTTATTCCAGGGTTTTTCAAACTCAGCTTGATTGACATTTGGGGCCAGATAATTTTTTTGTTGTCAGGGGGTGTTCCTGTGCATTGTAGGATTGCATTGTAGGATACTTAACAGTATCCCTGGCCTTTACCCAGTAAATGCCATTAGTACTACTCCCCACTTCATTGCCCTAACCAAAAATATCTCCAGACATTGCCAAATGTCCCCTGGGGAACTAATTAATTCATATAATAATATATTAGAATTATAGCTTAAAATATATAACTTCAGGGGCTCCTGGGTGGCTCAGTTGGTTAACCGTCTGCCTTCCGCTCAGGTCATGATCCCAGGGTCCTGGGATCGAGCCCCGCATGGGCCTCCCTGATCAGCGGGGAGCCTGCTTTTCCCTCTGCCTGCACCTCCCCCTGGTTGTGTGCTTTCTCTCTCTCTCTCTCTCAAATAAATAAAAATCTTAAAAAAAAAAAAAAAGAATATATAACTTCAATCATTTTCTTCTCGATAACTATCTACCTAATGGCTATTAGAAAATCAACTGCAAATGCTTTTCTTTTTGATATATATATATATTTAGAAATAGTTAATATCAAATGAATACTAGAAATTTTTAAAAATTAGATGTTTAACACTTTTTATTAAACTCTAAAGTAATGTCACCAGGCTCATCATTTTAGAATATGCCCTCTTTATGCCCCATGGATTTGTCATTGTTTAAAATTTAAAAGTTGATTTTGAGTGAAAAAGCAAAAATTATCTCAAAGCAAAGACATAGTAGCATCATAAGAGCATTAGGACTGATAGCCTTTTGCGAGGAATGAATTTGCTAAATGAATGATCTTGATAAAGTTTCCATGTGCAGATATAATATATTTGACAGATTTTTTACCATTGTAACCTCTCATATTTTTAGTTTTTAAGACTTCTAAAACAAGGATATTCTCTTATTTTATTTTTTTAAGGTTTATTTATTTATTTGAGAGAGTGAGAATGGAGGGGAAGGGCAGAGGGAGAGGGAAAGAGTCTTAAGCAGACTCCATGCTAGGCACTGAGCTGCAGATGGGGGCTTGATCTCACGACCCTGCCATCACAACCTAAGCCAAAACCAGGAGTCGGATGCTTAACCAACTGCACCACCCAGGAGCCCCTAAAAGAAGGATATTCTTATACTAAAAATTCACAAACATCTTTCAAAGGCTATTAAAAAATTCAGAGTAAGTTTTCAGAGTTTGTTATATTTTACTTTAAAATGTTTTTATTGTTAAATAAAACATGTAAATAGAAGATTGCATGCAACATAAACATGCTATTTAATGAATAAACTACTGTTAACATCGTGTAATCACCAATTCGGGTCAAGAGGTAAATCACTGGTAAAGCTCAAGAAGCACTACTTCCACACCCATTCCCATCCACAGCATCCTCTCTTTCCTCTCTTCCTTGCTTTCCTCCCTCTCCTCTTTCTTACTTTGATGGGAAACATTATGTAGAATTTCCTTGTTCTTTTTATTCTTTTACCATCTAAGTATGCATTTACTTACATGAGAGTTTAATTTAACTTGTTTTTGAAGTTCATATAAATGGAATCAACACTGTGTAGTCTTTTCTCTTTAGACCAACATTATGTTTGTGAGATTCTTCTGGGTCATGACTCCCATTATAATTCATTTATTTACACTGGTGTATAGTTTTACACTCTATGAATACATCACTACCATTGACAAACATTTAATTGTTTCAGGCTTTTGGCTAATGACATTCTTATACATGCATGCTGATAATCATATGCACACATTTCTGCTGGGTATATAGGCAGAAATTGAATTGCCACATCAAAGAGAACACATTCTTCAACTTTATGACATGATACAAAATTGCTTTTCCAAGTGGTTCTACCAATTTATACCCCACCATCAGTGTGTAAGACTTCTCGTTTCTCTACATCTTTGCCAACACTTGGTATTTTTAGTCTTTTTTGATATTTATCCCTTCTGGTAGGTTTATAGAGACTTTAATTTGTATTTTCCTATTAATAATGAAGTAGAATACCTTGTCATATGTTCATGAAAAGATGGGCTCCTTGATAGTATCTGGTCAAGTTTCTTGCCCACTTTTCTATTGAGTTTTCCTTCAACCTTTTTCTTAATATTTTGTAGTAAGTATTTTCTCAATCGGTTGTTTCACTCTGTGACTTGCTTCTTTACTTTTTAATTCCCAACTTTTCTAGGTAGTTTGTATTAGGTATATCTTTTATTTCATATTTATATTTTGTTTCATCATCTTTTTGAGGGTTATTTTGTTTCTATTGGTAAATTTATTGATATAAAAGACATTCCTTAGAAATTTCCTAATTTCTACCTTTTCCTGTATATGATCTCTATATTTTTATATTTGTATTTTATATTTTACATGTGTGTTTATTCTGAACATGTTAAAAATTTGCATTTTAGGCTGCTTTTAGGCTAAAATTTACCATAAGTTTATATAATATACTTTATTTTCTATTTCTTTTTATTTTACATACACTCCCGACCATGAGTAATACCCTCTTTTTCCACTCCCTATCCTCTAAAACCTGAGTTTAATTAACCGAATTATTTTTCTACATTTTCTAATATTTTCTTTTTTTAAAAGATTTTATTTATTTGTTTGAGAGAGAGCACAAGTGAGAGAGAGAGCTATGAGTGGGGAGGAGGGGCAGAGGGAGAGGGAGAAGCAGACTCCCCACTGAGCAGGGAGCCAGAAGCCAAGGCCGAGGTAGAGGCCAGGCTTGATCCCAGGACCCAGGAATCATGACCTGAGCCAAAGGCAGATGCTTAACCAACTGCCCCACCCAGGTGCCCCTCTAATGTTTACCTTTATATCTTGAAATGTGGTATACATTTATGACTTATCTGTCAACTTTAAAACCTGACTTCATAACCTTGGCTGCAATATAGAGAAAATCAACATCATCCACACACCCGACTTTTTCACCCTTTTCTCCAATCCTCTTTTGTTAAAGTTTCTTTGTTTCTACATTGTCATGATTCATACACCTTACAATCTATAACTATACTTTTCATGGTTGTTTTAATCTTAGTCTTAAATTAAATGGATTCACTGATTACAAGCACTGTTGGAAACAATACTAGCTTCCCAGGATTGTCAAGAGGAACAAATGAAAATATGGAGTCAACCTTTATGAAATTTAACTGAGCATTTAGTATATTGCAGGCCCTGTGCCAGGGACCTGAGAATACAGAGGGTAACAACATTTCCTCTGCCGTTAGGAAGCACCCATGACTCATGGAAGAGACAAACCATTTCTGTATGATAAAAGGTGTTCCAGAGATAAGTATGATGTGCTCCAGACCACAGAAAATATGTCTTTTTTTTTTTTTTTTTTCAGAGAAGATGTCTTAATCTAGGCTTGGGGATGAGGCAAAGAAAGAATTCCTGGAGAAGATGGGAGCTGATAAGGTACATCCCACTGATGATGGGGTGAAAGGCATTCCTGGCCTAGACCACAGCAAAGGCAGAGGCATGAGAAAGAATCTAAATTCAGGGATTTGTAGTAGTCCTGACTGTACTTGAGCATAGGGTATAGATGAGGAAAAGAGAAGTGATGGGGCTAAGAAACAAGAGGGGAGTCATGAAGGCCATGTGGAACCACTATGGACTCTTACATGAAGAAAAGACTAGTTGAGAATGAAGCCTGAAGTTCCCACTTACTGAAATTTAAAGACTCAACAAGTCAAACCAAGAAGGTAGTGAGAGTAACTCCAGGAACATCAAGGCACAGGAGAGGGCAGGCAGAGGCAGGTGGGGGGAGAAGGGCTGCCTCAGCCTAGCCTGGCCCAGCCCAAGTGGCTTAGGGACAGATATCTGATGAGCCCTGCCTGAGGTTCTGAGTACCTCCCATGACTGAGAGGCTAGCTGAAGGTGGGTGTGGATGCTGAATGACTGCGAGCCACATCTCAGGTCATGGCCGAGCAGTCAGCAATTATGTACTCAGGGCTTTACCGGCAACACCAGCGTCCTGTCTATGGGTACCCTGTGGGTAAGCTTGTTGAATCCACCCCAGGGGGAGGGGAAGGGACATACTGAAGGACTCCTCTCTCTACACTGTCCCTATCAGTTCTCTGCTCTGGGCCCACATTCCCATCCATTCAGCTACTTGGAGTCAACTACCATGTCTCCAAAGCCATGGAAATACATGATCATGCGGCCACGTTTCTGAAGGTGGGCTTGGTCAGGGTTGGGCCCTTTATAAGCAATATCTTCAACTTTTGCCTAGGTTCCTGTTTTTCAAACTCCTGAACTGCTATTCAGATTGTCACAATTTTAATGGAATTAAAAAGAAAAGAAACAGCAGCAGCAGCAGCAACCGATCAGATTTGCATTCCTTATAGAATGTTGGCAGCAGCAAAGATGTGGACTCAATGAGGCCAGACTGGAAGGAGATTGGTTAGAAAGTCACCTCTGTCATAACAATGTGATTCTTTGTGAGACTGACACCAAGATTTTAAACCATTTGTGAGGAGAGACTGAAAATGAGCTAGAATGAGGTTGATGCAGCCCAGCTTCCTCTGGATTATTGATGTCCCATGAAAAATTATTTAAAACTGAATTACTCAGGCTTTAGGAAATGAACTGATATTGGCAGTGTATTCTGATATGATTATCTTTGGGGGCTGGATCATATCCCTGTTAGGGAGGTGGTGAAGTTTTGTCTGCAAGGAATTTAAATTCTTCTGTCAATCATACTGAGAATGGAAACTGACAGATCTCAGACAGGTGAGGGGAAAATTTCCTTCTATTTCTGGTGCCAGAATCCATTTGGCATGGACTCCAAGTCATGGAGATTCCTGGGGCATTTCTAGAGCCAAAGCCATCTTGGCCAGGGAGGGCTGGCTAGGAATGAGGTCCTTGCATGGAATCTTTGCATGGGTCTGGGCCTGTGCAAGTTGTGCATAACTACCTCATTCTACATCCTTTCTTTTTATTCCTAAACCTACAGCAAAATTTTGTCAAAAGTTATGATCTGGATTTAGTTTTACTGTGGGGAATTTGGGGAGGGTTGTCCTGTGCTTCAAAAAGAGATGAAAAGGTGAGAGCAGGACACCTCCTCCTTGAGATCAAAGTGCTGGTAACAGTTGGCAGAAAGCCATGCCCAGCTGAATGGTCAGCGGGACCTTACAGGAAGACACTGCTGCCACCCAGCTTTAGTGGACACAAGAACCCCGTGGACATTTTCAAGAGACTACACGGAGGCAGCCGGCAGGTAATGTGATGACAATTGATTTCTGGGAATTAGTTGGGATTGAAGCTATTATAATTTGTGCACTAAGAAGATAGGGTTTCCTTATTTTATAGCTACAAGATGGTGTGACTGTTGACGATGGAGTCACATAGTAATCCAGACAAATAAGGATGAGGCTAAACCATTGCAGTGGTACTGAGGGCAAAGGGTGGGAGAGAGGAAATACTGAAGACAGAAAATCAGTGGGATGTGGTAACACACTGGAGTCTGGGCTAGAGATAAATATTTGAAAGTCATAATCATAGAGATGAGAATTGACTCTACGGGTATAGATAATATTACCTGGGAGACAGTGTCAAGAAAGTATTTATAAACAGTAAACCATTATGTAAATGTTAGCAATTAACTTCATATGCTAACGAAGCAGTCTCATCATTTTAATAAGCCCATCTCATAACGTGTGTATTCAGTGTGAATAGATACACACATATCTGTGTATATATCTTTTATCTTTTTTAATATCCTAACCTTTAAAGACAGAAATCTGTAGTGAGTCCTTTAGTTTGGGCTAGAGGAGGGTTTTTCAGTCTTAGCACTATTAACATTTTGGTTTGGAACCAGATAATTTTTTATTGTGGGGGACTGGCCTGTGCATTGTAGGCTGTCTAGAAGCATTTCTGGCTTTAGACAGTGCTGGTAGCACTGACCCCCTACACACCATAACAAATAAAAATGTCTCCAGACATTGCCAAATGTCCCTTGGAGGGCAAAATCAGCCCTGCTTAAGGACAATTAGAGGACTATATATACCTGTTAAATTTATCACTGAGAAATAGGAGAGTAAAATATTTTGAAATAACAGATTCTTTAATAGGATCATTAATTCATCATTTCTGTAGTTATATCTAATTGTATCTGTTCTATATACCATGCTCAGGCATTCATGAGATCAGAGATACATTTCCTATACAGCATATTAAAAGTAATATCAGTAGAAGAATTAATGTGCATCAAACTAATTTTAAAAAGTGTCAGTATTCACATGGAGCCTAAGTTGAAGTATGCCAGTGCTTACTTAGTCTTTTCTTTTTCAACAAATTAAGAGTAAATAAGTGACAAGAAGAATTTTTAAATAATTATTAATTAATTATTAAGAATCTAATTTTTAAAGTATCCTTAAGTACTTCGAATTACTATTTAGATTTTAGCAACTGATATACTAAGCAGAAATATTTCCATATCATTCATTATATCTGGACCATAAAAGTCACTTAACTAGGTATTGTACTTTTAGATTGATCAAATAATTCTGAACTGAGTTTGGAAATAAGACATTCTGTCAAATATATAATTTAGATTTTCCATAAATTTATCCTTGGTGCCTCACAGTTAATGTGTTTTAGAGAGAAGTTATCATAACAAACAAGTGTTTAAAAAATGGCCTTCTGATCTGAGAACATGGTTTGTATTTATGTTCTTTTCTTTTAGTCTAATCCAGTTTCCAGTTTCCAACCCATAACCAAAAAAGGCATCTGAAAGTGAATGACAGTTTTATATTTTCATGCTTAAATAAGACACTTTTAATATTTAAAGAAGCTATTATATGCCTAAAACTAATACAATGTTAGACATCAATTATATCTCAATTTAAGAAAAAGAAATTATTGTTAGACTTTTCATTTTGAACATTAAGAAGTGAATTCTGGAAGAAGGAATTAATTCTAGTGTCCATAACTTTGGTATCATTCCTTCCTAAGAAGTCCTAAAGCTTCCTCAGAAACACATATGAAAAAGTGTACCCAAAGACTATAGGAGAGCAAAGAACAGGACCATCCTGTAATATAACTGAAAGCATCCCAGTTGGGGGATCAGACAACTATCAGTTCAAATGGCTTTACTGGTATGAGCTGGCTGTAGGCCAAATGGCTGGGTTATGTGGGGTCAAGTTGGTTAACTTAGGTTCTCAGTGTCTTTATTTAAAAATTAAAGATAGTGATGTCTAACTTTCAGATTGCCAAGGAATCAGAAATAATATGTGAACAAATATGTTGCATATGCAAACACTAATCACAGTTGAGCCATGTAGTAGATGCTGATTAATTTTAGATATTATTCTTAACCATAAAAATATAGAATTAATACACATAATATATAATAAAAATAAAAGTCTTTATCTGTATTTTTGATTATTTTTACCAATATTTTTTCCATAGGTAATATACGACTATTGTATATATATAAATTAAATGTATTTTTTAATTTTTTTAATTTAGGAAATGGGTTTGAATGTATTTAAGTGGGCTGATGGTATAATATATGTAAACCTATTTTAACAGAGGGAGAAAATATGGTTTTCTTTTTTTTAAATCGTGAAATATATATACATAAGAGTGTATAAAATGTATGCACATAACTGAAAGAAAAAAAGAGTATCTATAGTTCAGGTTACAAAAAAAAAAAAACAAACTGTCAATACTTGGAAGCCCCTAGTGCTTTTCACCTGAACATATCCTTTTCTCTCTCTCCCCCACCCCGGGGATTACAGCCATATTTACTTTTATAATAATGTTCTCTTGCTTTATTTTATAGTTATATAACCTATATATGCATCCCTAATGACATACGGGTTATTTTTCTCTGCTTTTGAACTGCATATAATGAAATCATATTTTGTGTATTCTGTTTTTTCTTGCTTCTGTCACTCAATAATATTTTGTGAGATTCACTCATGTTGCTAAGGGTCTATTCCGTTGTATGAACATACCACAATTTATCTAGCAACTCTACTGTAATGGATTCATTAGTTATCTCCAACTTTTGCTTATTATGAACCAAACTGGTATAAATATTATTATATAAAAATCTTTGTGCACCTGGGCAAGAATTCTTCTAGGTCACTTATCCAGGAGTAGAATTTTTTTGGGGTAGAATATGACTATAATCAACTCTACTAGGTACTGCTAAACATTTTCCCAAGGCAATTGTACCAATTAACAGTTCTACTAATAGGATTAGGAGTTTCCAATGTTCACTAATACTTGGTATTGTCAGATTTGCTATTTAAATTTGCTTTTTCCTGATTACTAATGAAATTGAGCATCTTTTCTTATTTGTATTAGGCATTGACTTTCCTCTTTTGTGAAGTTCCTGTTCAAGTCATCTGCCCATTTTTTTAGTGGGTTATATATCTTTTTCTATTGTTTTGTAGATCTTCCTATATTCTATATACTAGTTCTTTGCCAATAATTGCATTACAAATATTTGCCTTTTTTGCCTAATTTGTGACTTGTCTTTTATTGTCTTTACCATGCCTACTAATTAAGAATGGAAGTTTGTAATTTTAAGGTAACCAAATAGGTAAATTAATATTTTTCTTTATTGATTATACCTTTTGTGCCTTGTTTCAGGAATTTTTCCTATCAAAGATCATAATACATTTTGTAGGATTAAAAAAAAGTTCTTCCTTATACCAATATCATAAGGATAGTTTCCTATATTTACTTACTACATATTTACTTTTTTTTCTCACATTTAGGTCTTTAACACATCTGAAATTAATTTTTGTATATTCTGTGAGGTAAGAAGTCAAAAATTTTATTTATTTATTTTTAATAATGTCCACTCCCAACATGGGGCTTGAACTCAGAACCCTAATATGAAGAGTTGAATGTTCTTCCGACTGAGCCAGCCAGGTGTCCCTGTCAAAATTTTTTAATCCCCATATGGATAACTAGTTTTCTCGGCACCATTAACACTCCTCTTTTACTCATTGTTCTATAATGTCACCTCTGTTATATATTAGGTTTCCATATATATATGAGTTTGTTTGGGGGCTTTGGTAATGTCTTAATTATCATAAGTTTATAATTAGCCTTGAGAGTTCTAGGGTAAGTATCCTGTACTTTGTTCTTCAAAATTGTCTTGGCATTTTTCATTTGTTTTGTTTGGTTTTTCCTTACACATTTTTTAAAAAAGTAATCTCTTCACCCAGCATGGGGCTCAGACTCACAATCCTGAGATCAAGAGTCTCATGCTTCACCAACTGAGCCAGCCAGATACTCCTGGTTTTCCTTATATATTTTAGAATTAGCTTTAAAATTCCATCAAGGAGCTAGAGAGTGTTATGCTAAGCAAAATAAGTCAGAGAAAGACAAATACCATATGATTTCATTCATATGTGCAATTTAAGAAACAAAACAAACGAGCAAAGTGGGGGAGAAAAGAGAGGGAGAGGCAAGCCAAGAAACAGACTCTTGAGGTGCCTGGGTGGCTCAGTCGGTTAAGTAGCCGACTCTTGATTTTGGCTCAGGTCATGATCTCAGAGTCGTGGGATGGAGCCCCTGTCGGGCTCCATGCTCAGTGGGGATTCTGCTTGAGGATTCTCTCCCTCCCCCTCTCCCCCTCCTCCCACTCACACACTCTCTCTCTTTCTCTCTCAAATAAATAAATCTTTAAAAAAAAAAAAAAGACTCTTAACTATAGAGAACAAACTGATTGTTAGCAGAGGGGAGTTGGTGAGGGGAATGGGTGAAATAAGTGATGGGGATTAAGGAGTGCACTTCTGGTGAGCATGAGATGTTGTATGGAAGTGTTGAATCACTATACTGTACACCTGAAACTAATATTACACTGTATGTTAACTAACTGGAATTTAAATAAAAACTTTAAAAAAAAGTTCTATCAAATACTCTTGGTATTTTTTAAAGTTGCATTAAATTTATGAATCCATTTCTGGGAAATTGACATTCTCAGAATATTGATTCTACTTATCCATAAACATGGATTTCTGTTTAGAAAATTGTACATTTTTTCATAAACATCTTACACATATTTTTTAGATTTGTTTCTATGTATCTGTGTTAGATATCTCCCATTTGGCTTCCCATGTCCATTCCTCACTCTTCTTCACTTTGTTCTCTACTCTGGGGACTATATCTCTTATGCTCTCAGCCAATAAGGACCCCAGCAGTAGATCAGAGAGAAGGAGAAGAGTGAAGTCCAGGTATTATTGACTACTCAAGCTCCTGCAAGTGTTGCCTTAGGTTGGCTCTGTCCCACTGAGTCCCACTGAGAGTTACTTCTCTCAAAGTGGTACAACTTTCTCTCCTTTTTTTTTTTAAGATTTTATTTTATTTACTTAGAGAGAGAGAGAGAATGCACATGTGAGCATGCATGGGGGAGGGGCCAAGGGGGAAGGAGGGAGAGGGAGACAATCTCAAGCAGACTCCTTGATGAACATAAGCCTGACACAGGGCTTGATCTCAGAACCCTGAGATCATGACCTGAGGTGAAACCAAGAGTCAGATGCTTAACCAACTGAGCCACCCAGGTGCCCCCAACTTTCTCTCCTTCTAAGTCCCTCCTTTCATCCCTTTGGGCAAAAACTGATAACGGCTTCTTAGAAATTAAAGAAGAGCAATACAAGGGTTGGACATTAAAGATTAAGGCTTGTGGCCCAGAAGAAGAAAACACATTTAGTAAGTATGGAATGGTGACATTTTTCACATGCTATAGAAATGTCAGGAGAAATAAAGACTATGAAAGCCTTTAAAAAATAATAATCATGAAATTATTGGGCAACAACTATGTGCCTTGCTCTGTGCTAGGTGCTTTTCATATTTTATCTCACTTAATCCTTATGATACGCTTATGAGATTGATTTAATTATCCCAATTTCACAGATGAGGTTTTAAAATGCTTTCTCAAGGTCACAGAGCTAGTTAGTAAGCAGTAGACTCAGATTTTAAATGCAAGTCTGCCTGATTCCAAGACCATTCTATTAACTACCTTGCTGGTCTGTCTACATTAAGTTAATAATCAGGAAATTATGTCCTTTTAGAATGTAGTTTCAGTTAACTGATCAGGAGGTAATTTCAAAGGAGTGATCAGGCCAGGTGATCTTCAGAGGTTAAGGAATTAAGTGGTGAGGAAATCAAGATGGCAGTGGAATATGAGCTGTTTGATAAGTCTAGTAGTAAAAGTTTGGAGATTTATCATATTAGATGCAAAAAGTCCTGTTTTTTTTCCTAAAAAATTTATGTCACACAAAGTCTGACCTTTCTCAACCTAAGACATGTTCAACTGGCTTTCTCTGAGAGTTCTACTACATTATTCCAACAGTGATGCCCGAGATCTATAGGGGTTTCTCATCTTCATAGGAACAAAGAAGCTACACAGGCTTCTTGGGGCCAGAGCATCTCATTCATCTCTGCATTCAGACCACAGAGCCTAGTGTGCTTGGAACTAAACATGGTGATTTGGGCTCTGCTATCTGAGTCTTGTTGCAGGGTTTGTTTATCCTCATTAGCATTAATACAGTGACTATCTTTCAGGTCACCTTGTCCTAGCAGCAGAGAAAGAGATACTTATGTTTGTCATCCTCCTGGCTTTCCTTCCTAATAGTTCTGGTACCTAATATTTAAGAACAGACAGATGCCATTTAATAAAATCCTTATAAGAGGGTTGGGAAATAATTAGCTTTGACCTTGCATCAGCAACTCTAAAAGAGAAAAACCACTGCTGTCACAGGAAACGGGAAATTTTCCAAGGATAGTAGTCAAAATACAGAATGAAAACTAACACCCAAATTATTGGTGAATAGATACTGGAACAGGTAACTAGACGCCATTTTTCCCACTCATCTTAAGCACAGGTCAAGAAGAACCTAGATAAGCCTATCTTTGACTTATGGCAGGTCTCGTAAGATAACAGAACTTCTTGGGACGCCTGGGTGGCTCAGTCGGTTAAGCACCTGCCTTTGGCTCAGGTCATGATCCCAGGGTCCTCGAACTGAGCCCTGTACCAGGCTCTTTGCTCAGTGGGGAGTCTGCTTCTCCTGCTCCCTCTGACCCTCTCCACTGCTTGTGCTCTCTCTTGCTCAAATAAATTAATTTAATTAAATCTTTAAAACAAAAAGAAAGAAAAAAAGAAAGAGAACTTCCCAAGCAAGAGACCACAATTCAGCTAACTAATTTCTTCTTTCTTTTCCTATAACTTTTTTTATTTGTATGCATTTTTACTTCCTTCAAATCACATATTTTATGCTATTAAAATATGTTTTAAACAGTGCACTATAAAAGTCACTGTAATAACAACTGTTAAATCATGGAAAACAATAAATAAATGTTACTCAAATGACTGGGAAAAGCAAATATGGGAAAGGAGGGTTGTGAAGACTATAATAAAAGCCTGTTAACAAAAGATCACATATATCTAACTAGCAAGAAGGGAGGGGGATCAGCAGAACATATGTTGTACTTATGAAAGACCAGTGATAGTAGTAATAATTGTCATTATTACTACATGACAATAATTATAGGGAAAGCTCCTATTTGAGAACGGAAATAAACAGGAAGCCACAGAAGACTGCTGAGCCTAATAGAAATGTCTCCTTTTTTTGTTTTAAACTTTAGAAAGTGAACTTAAAATAAATTTTTTTTAAATGATTTACCATAGCATGGACAAGGAAAAGTGGTGCTTGGAATCAGAGGTCCAACAGCTTGTTTTAGCCTCCATAATTGGATGACATGACAAAGTACATGAAAATATCTGGTCTAAGTGACGTTAGAGAGGTTTTCACAAGAGAAGCCCAAGAACTATAAAGTAAAAGACAGTTTGGAAATGAGGTTGGATGTCTATGTTCTTGACAACACAGAAAATGTGAGCCATTTTTAAGTGTAGGAGGATTCCAAAAGTAAGAATCTCTCATATTTCATTTGGCAAGTTGATTAAATTTTTTTTTCCAAATTAAGTGAAAAATTAGATGCTTTGTAATCTGTTTCTTTACCATAAGGCATTTCTTTCTTTTAAGGTATCCCATTATATTTGAGGAAAAAAGATATTTCTTTTCTTTTTATTAACGTATAATGTATTATTTGCCCCGGGGTACAGGTCTGTGAATCATCAGGCTTACAAGATATTTCTTCCTAAGATATTTCTCCTTTCTTAAGGAGAAAACTTAAAAATTAATTAGTTGGTAAAAGTTTGCTTGCAACATAGTGCAAAACTAACCCTTCTAAGTTGTAGTTCAATATAAATTTTAATACATCTTTCCTTTAAGATTTATTTGACTCATCTAAAATGTTACCCTATTGACAGTATAATTTTGAATTACGACAGCATGACAATAATAAAATTATCTTAACAAAATGAGGATGAAAAGTGAATTCACACTTCGTAATGTTTTACATAGATTTGACCTAATCAGATCCTCAATTTTGGTGGAAAAAATTAGAATTAGATCTCTGCTCCTGGATTGGACTAGAATAATTTATCTAAAGTTGTTCAGAAGATCATTAGCCACTTTAAAAGAAAAATATATCAGATAAATAATATTTCAATGAAAATAAATGACTGTATTATTCCAAGCTCAGTAAAACAAAAATATCCTTATTCATTCTCCTTTTCTCAGACACTGCAGCCTTTAGCATCTCATAAATCCTAGCTAATTAAATGTCAAGAGAAAAGGTTAATTATAAGTTTAATAAGCTCCCCTTTTTCTATCTAATGAATCAATATCACATGGAGAATGCTAGGGTAATAGAATAGAAATGCAAATATTTTAAAATAACTACTTTAGTGGGTTCTATATGTGAAAAACTTCCTAAACAATGATGCTGCCCCACAATGGAAAATGCCGCCTTACTAGATAGACTATTCATTCAAAAACATTTATTGAGCGCTGAGTCTGTTCCACCCATATTGTGCTAGGTTCCAGGTTGTATAAGGAACAGGGAGTATGTCTGGCTCCCAAAGCAATGCAATTCACAACTGGTTATTATTCTCTTCATTTATGATTATAATCTTTTTTTTAAAGATTTTATTTATTTATTTGACAGAGAGAGAGAGATCACAAGCAGGCAGAGAGGCAGGCAGAGAGGCATGGGGAAGCAGGCTCCCCGCCGAGCAGAGAGCCCGATGTGGGGCTCAATCCCAGGACCCCAAGATCATGACCTGAGCCAAAGGCAGAGGCTTTAACCCACTGAGCCACCCAGGTGCCCCATTTATGATTATAATCTTCGAACATTATAAAAGCAACACGTTTTGATCAGTCCTAAATGAGGGAGTACAAAGGCCCTTCCCACATCTTGATTTTGGACTTCTGGCCTCCAGGACTGTGAGAGAATAAATTTTTGTTGTTTTAAGTCACAAAAATTTGTGGTAATTCATGATGGCAGCCACAGAAGACTAATACAACACTCTAAGAGAATAAAGTAGAGCACAGAAAGGCATTTCCATTGTAATCTCAGCTATATGGAAAGATCTATGGAAAAATTTTGAAAAGAAACTCACCACCCTGTTAGCAATGGTAGCTCCTTGATGATGAAATCATAGTAACTACTGTTTGCTTATTTATAATTTCTGTATTTTCCAAAATTTCTAGAATAAGTATTGTATTTTTATTAGAAAATAAAATATATCCCTTCGGGTCATGAAAAGCCATATGCATTGATATGTTAATTGTATAACTTATGGTGGACAAATTAGAGGCAATCTAATTATCTAAGATTTGCTAATGGTCAAATAAATTCTGGTGTGTCCTTTTGATGGAATATTAAACAGCTATAATATGACTATTCTGTATCAATAAGAGTTTTAAAGAAACAAGGAGACAACATAACTAAATGGTTAAGATGGGGAGCACTGGGGGATGCCTGGGTGGCTCAGTTGATTAAGCAGCTGCCTTCAGCTCAGGTCATGATCCCAGGGTCCTGGGATCGAGTCCCACATCGGGCTCCTTGCTCGGCGGGGAGCCTGCTTCTCCCTCTGCCTCTGCCTGCCACTCTGCCTGCTTGTGCACGCGCTCTCTCTCTCTCTCTGACGAATAAATACATAAAAAATCTTAAAAAAAAAAAAGAGTACACTTATAAAAAAAAAAAGATGGGGAGCACTGGAACCAGACTTACTGTGTTTTATTTTTATTTTTATTTTTATTTTCTGACTGCGTTTTAAAAAGACCTGTTTTCGTAATAATGAAGCACCTTGATAACCTCTTTGTTTCTCAGCTTTCTCATTTGAGGACTAACAGAATTGACTTACAGGTTGTTTGAGGATCAAATGGATAACATTTTATCTACTCTAAGAAGAACTTTTCCACATTTTAACATCTCTGATATTGGGCTGTCACTGACAGTTGATGGTGTCTTACAGGCACAGAGTTGCCTACACATGTAAATATCATCACTGTTCATGTGGTTGTAACATCAACTGAATTATGTACATTGTGGCACTCTGTAATTTGAATTTAACTGCTGTTTAAAATGCCTTAAAAATTACATTGTGATTCAGCATGGAAATAAAGATTAGTGTGTATGGACAAAGGCACAGAAGGAGAGTTGAACTTAAATTTGATATTAGCAAAACAACTTTTTGTCCCTGAAGGAAAGACTGCCACTCCCTACTTTCATGCAAAGCAACCTTGAAGAGGAAGCTGTCTTACATTTTGGGACTAAGATATGAGCCTATCATACATCAGCAATGCCACTGAAAGCAAGAGAACTGTGAAATCCCTCGAAATAGATAAAAGAATTTTCAAAGTAATAGAGGCTGGTATAACCAATTTATGCTTTGTGAGGAAATATCATTAAAGTGTCAAGTGTCAGGATATTGGAAATGTCCTGTTGCCTTTAGACAGAAGTTGCTTACCTTCTAGAGGTATAAGGTTCAATAGAGGGAAAAAAGCCTAAGTGTTGTTTGTGTTAGAGTTTTAGTGAGCAGTTTTTTAAAGTTCTTTCTTAATGATACACAAGATAATGGTGCATGTTACAATCAATAATATCTCAGTTTCAATGAAATATGATTCAAGAAAATTTCTAATCACCATGCCTGGCACATGGTAAGTACTTCCTAAGTGTTAGTTACATATACTGTAACAAGCAAAACAAAACAAAACAAACCCAAAAAACAAAACAAAAAAACCCAAACCCCAAGAACGACTATAAAGTTGTATGTGTACATATCTCAGTGTAGAACTTCAATCAACAAAGATTTAGAGGGAATATGTAAAAACACAAATTATGTTAGATCGATGGGTTAATGGATGCTTTTTTCTTTTGCAACTTGTTACAGAAATTTGCCATTTTATTGTATTTTAAAATTTTTTAACTGAAAAAAATGTATTTCGTGAGCATGGTAAAAAAAAAAAGGCAACACTTTATTAAGGGGTATATAAATGAAATGGAAATCTCTCTCCCATCTCAGGCTTTATTTTTATATTCCCAGAAGCAATTACTAATTTCATTTTCTTTAAAATCTTCTTGATTTTTCTATGCATAAACAAGTATATATGTGTGTGTGTATTCTTACACAAATAAATGTATACTTTACACATCTATTCCCTACTTTTATTTTTCTACTCTAATAGTTGTTGTTCTGTAGCCTACATAGATTTTAATTCTTCTTGACATCCATATAGTATCTGTCAGGATACAGTACAGGAAAGAGAAATCACTCTAGGTATTTCAGACAGAAAGGAACTTAAAGCCGGAAACTTGGTACTCACAAAATTGTGGGATGGTATCAAGGAGAAGAAGGCAGTGGTCTGCTACCAGATACTGATTTCAAGGGCACAGCACTTTAATCCACGGGTCAGCAAATTGCTGCTGTTTCCACTGCTTGGGTGCTGACCTTCCTCAATTCCCACTGAAGTTGGTGACTAGTGCCTCTGGGACACTGCCTTCAATCATAACAAAGCTGGTAACTCAAGAGTGGAATGAATGCTGAGTCTGGCTGCAAACACTAATGAGCTGGCAGCTCACTATGAGGAAGAAGGCCTCCCTTGTACTTCCAGCATCTCATTGGTGGAAGCAAATTCTCACCCAGAACCACAGCTGCAAGAAAGTCAGAGAAAAGTAGTTCTATCCTGTGGGAAGGCATAAAGGGGTAGAAATGGATGCTGAGGGCTAATTGACTATAAACAACACAGTGTTCCACAGTATCCATCAACAGTGTGTGTGTGTGTGTGTGTGTGTGTGTGTGTGTGTGTGTGTGTGTAGGGGGGTGATATGTAGGCCTCTTAAAATATTTTGTATTACAAAATATGGCAACAAATTTCAGTCTAAATATGTCTTTGAGCATCTTTGAGAATACCACAAACTCTAGGAAGTAAAATTAGTGGCATTATCAGGTGGTTGTACACTTCTATACATAATTAAGAAAGGAAAAAGCACATCCCACACTGCCTAAACACAAAATGACATTGGTAACTCAATTATATCATCAAGGGTAGATTTAAAATATTTTTCAATGTTAATCATGTAACATTTAAATCCTACGGAAGAATGCCTCCACCCCCATTTCCTCTGGTGTATCTGTGATATACAGAAATGTTTAGAAACACCTCCATTCCTCTATCTTAAAACCTAAGGTAGAACTGAGCTGGGCCTACAGGTTCAGGCCTCTCACCAAAGTCTCCATTTCCCTGTGGCTTCATTGTGTTTACCAATCCCGCCCACAGGACAGCACAAGAAGGGTGTGGCCAATAATTGGCACAAAATTAACGAGGCCATCAGGGCTGGAACCCATGAGTTCCTTAGTGCAGTGTGCTTACCACCTACAACATCCACAGGCAGAAGTCATAGCAATGATTAGCATTCTTGGAGGGCTTGCCAGAGGCCAGACACTGGTCCTTCATCTAATCTATCCTTAGGATGATCCCATGAGGACTAGGCACCTCTATGAACCCCATGTAGGAGTGAGGAGATAATCCTCAGCAAGGTGAAAAATTTGCCCCTGGTCAAGGCTGTTGTTGTCACCCCCTAGAGTGGGAATTTATTCTAGTTCTCAGGATTAAGCAGGAATTCAGGAAATATGAATCCAGCAGAGACAAAGGAACTCATATCTGCTGTAGCCAAACACGACAGACCCTCCGCCACAGGAAAAATCACGTGTTTTACAGCCACAAACCTCACCTCACAACAGTGGTTCTCGTGATGATGACAAGTGAGAACATAACCGTGGATTAGAATAAATCTACTCCTGGAAAAGCAATGCATGGGTACATAGATCTATTCATTTAGTTAGTCAGCCAGCCAGTAATTCATTCATTAGCTAGTTGCTCTTCACAGAATCCTGGAGATCTGTAGGGACTAAGAAAGCAATACAACCTGCAGCCTCCCTTATGCTCGCATGGAATTTACAGCCACTTTGTAGAGAATAGAGAAATACATACCAAATATCTAACAATTCGAGTAAAAGACAGCATAGTATCTTTGTAATGTCCTGTGCAACTTAAAAACTTTCACACTTTAATTTTTTTTAAAACATTCTATTTATTTACTTGAAAGAGGAAAAGAGCATGAGTGGGGGGAGGAGCAGAAGGAGAGGGACAAACAGACTCCCCGCTGAGTGGGGACTCTATTCCAGGACCATGAGATGACAATCTGAGCCAAAGTCAGATGCTTAACTGACTGAGCCACCCAGGCACCCCTTTTATACCTTAATTTTTAAACATTGTTTTAAGTATGTTCCTATCATTGTATGATAGGGGTTGTATGATTGGGGGAAAAAAATCTATAAAGTGGCTCTAACAGGGAATGAACAGGTTTTAGCACAACTGGAATAACCAGCAAGCCATCATTATATGCTCAGTTCAAATTTCAACTCTATGAAAACTGCATGTATTTTTAATCTTAGTTCTAATTTCTACTAAAGACGATAAGAATCTTTTCAAAACATACTAGAAAAAATTTCCCAGGAAAATGACAAAAAGAAAAAAGAAAAAAAGGGCCCCACCTCCCATGACCCATGATTGAACTTCAAGAATGGGAAATATTCCGTCTCCCAGCAGCTCATTGACTTGGAGAGGGGGAAGGAGGAGGTGGATGTTACCAGTCTTGGCCAATCAGATATTCCTATGTGAGGTGGGGATGGCCGGCAGTGGTTGCCTCATGGCAGCCAGCACCCAGGAATGTGGAGACCAGCAGGGTAGCATGAGTGTCTGATGGCAGCAGGCTACTACTGTGAAGGGATTTTGACGTGCAACTTGACCCTACTGGTTCCTGTCCATTTCCAGATCAGGATTCCAGCTGCCCTACCAGCTCAGTGGGCTACTTGATAACTTTATAATAGATTCATTTTATTTTTAGACTAAATTAACCAGAATCAGTAACTGTTGCTTGCCATGAAGAATCTAGAGGAACAGGACGTTCAGGAACTTTGGGGCAGAAGCTTCAGTGTGATGAGTGGCAGTGTGTCTCCAGTGGCAGGGGTCTGGGGGATGGCTTGAAGAACATCCTTGGATCTCTGCTATACACAACACTGGCAAGAGGAGGGGCTCCAGGCTACCTCTCACAGGTCCTTGAGTGCCATCTGCTCTATAGGGAAGTGTTAGGCTGAAGTAAAAGAACACTGAACCATGAGTTCTAATTCAAGCACTGCCCATTACTAGTCAGGTGACTTTCATAGGTCTAAGTTTCTTTTTTTTTTTTTTTTTATTAACACATAATGTATTATTTGCTCCAGGGTACATGTCTGTGAATCATCAGGCTTACACAAGGTCTAAGTTTCTTATTCATGCTTTACAGTTGAGGAGGACCGAGCACCCATAAGAGCCCATCCTGTGTTAAGATTCTATAAGGGTCCTATATCATTCCAGAAATCCAAGGTTGGGATTTTTAAATTCATTTTATTTATTAATTGTTCAATAAATATCTATAGGTTATGGGTTGCTAGTAATAAACAATAAACTTTGCTTTTATTGTGACATAATTTGCCTTCCTGACCCTGAAACATTAACTTTCACCAAAAAGTCTGAAGTGAAAATAATTTCTATGTTCCTCTGTAATATAATTGTCTTAAATATGTGTACTATATTAAAATTGATTTAAATTAATTTTATAAAGTAAATAATTAAATATTAGTAAACATGTTCTTAAATGTCATCCAAAGATGATTTCTCACACAGCATTTCCTAAAACACTGAATTTTGAATGTGCATTAAACTTTATGAAGTTTGTATTAGTAGGATACTCTAGAGAGAAAGAACCAATACAAAATTTTAGACAGAGATAGTTTTTTTTTTTCAAGATTTTTTTTATTTGACAGATAGAGAGAGGGAGAGAGAGCCCAACTAGCGAGAGTAGCAGGCAGAGGGAAAAGGAGAAGCAGACTCCCCGCAGAGCAGGTAGCCCGATGTAGGGCTCTATTCCAGGACCCTGGGATCATGACCTGAGTAGAAGGCAGATGCTTAACTGACTGAACCACCCAAGCACCCCCAGAGACAGATTTATTTTAAAGCATCACAAGATAAAGCTCACAAGATAATGGAGGCTGGCAAGTCCAAAAATCTGCACAGTAGCCTGGCAGGCTGGAGACCCAAGGAGAAGTCAATGTTGCCTTTCAAGTCCAAAGGCTGTCCACTGGCAGAATTCCTCCTTCTTCTGGGGAGGTCAGTCTTTTTCTATATAGGCCCTCAACTGATTGGATGAGGCCCACCCACCCAGTAGAGGGTTATTTGCTTTACTCAGTCTACTGATTTAAATGTGAAGCTCATCTAAAAAATACTTTCACTGAGACATCTAGAAAAATTTTTGACCAGATATCTGGGTACTGTGGCCTAGCCAAGTTGACACAGAAAATCAATCACCACAATGCAGTGGTCAAGTGTTAAAATGAATAGTGCAGACAGTAAATACTATCTATCCTCACTGAGGGAAAAGAACACCCACTTAGTTAGAATGCCTGGGGAAAACGTCATGTAAATGGTGCAGCTTAAACTGAGCCTAGGGGTAAGCAGAGACGGCAAGAACTTCTGCTTTCCTTTTCACCACTGAGATAGTTGACAGGAGGAAAGGAGGCTATAGGAAAGGAGGCTGCTTCTAGACGTTCCTTGGCATATCATTCTCAGTGAGTAAGCACTTACCTCCTCTATGAGCCCATCTGAAGCCTAATTACTTTTTTTTAAAGATTTTATTTATTTATTTGAGAGAGAGAGAGACAGAGAAAGTGAGAGAGAGCACAAGCAAGGAGGAGAAAGAAAAACAGGCTGAGCAAGGAGCCTGATGTGGGGCTCGAACCCCAGGACCCCGGGATCACGACCTGAGCTGAAGGCCGACGCTTAACCGACTGAGCCACCCAGATGCCCCTGAAGCCTAATTATTTACTTCAGATGCAGATGAAAAATTTTTCTTTCAGAAAAAAAACAGAAAGCTATGAAACCACGGCTAATGTTTATTGAATATCTACTATATATATTGGTCAGTGCTAAATGTATTATCTAACTTAACAGACACAAGACACAACACCTTAACATGGGTACTGTTATTAACCCCATTTTACAGACATAGAAGACTGAAGCTCAGAGAGGTTAAGTCACTTGCCCCAAATCACACAACTAAGTAGATGGAAAGCTAGATTTAAATCTAGGCCTGTTTAAGGCAAAAGCTCATGATTTTAACCACCAAACTAGATGTAAAAAGGAGGGGGGAAAGTGCTACCAGGATAAGAAATTGCCAACGCTTCAAGTTTATCTTAGTTTGGCTCCTCCTCAAGGCAAACGTGACACAAGGTGTTGGAAGTGCGTAAGCTCATCTGGGAGGTGATCTCAGAAGCACAAATAGGAGGAGGTAAGGCAGAGAAAGGAGGGAAGCCAATAAAGGGTGTATTAATACACTGCTGTGTGGGCTCAGTCCCCCAGAGAACTCTGACAGACTATAGAACGTGGCTCAGAACTGACCGGCCAAGGGGCAAGGAAGCTGGCACATTAATCTACCAACTCTCATCCTTCGTGGATTGGCCATTGTTCCTAAAGTGTTGAGTTCCCTGGCATTCCTAGCCGCAGCATGCATGGGCTGAGCAGGAGACGCAGGCACTTAAGGAAGGAAGCCCTTGGTGTCTAGAGAACTATTACTGAAGTTACAGGTGAGCTGCACGTTAGCTCACTGGATCTGAGTGGGACACTGACAGCATCTGCTACAGGATATGAATTAATTCAAAACAAGTAATTACCAGAAATTTTCCTTATTGTGTTAGAACAGTTTATTTCATAAATAAATAATAATGGATTTCTGCCTCAGTGAAATTGTATCATAAAACAAATTAGCCTTCATCCTGTAAATTCCCCTTTAAGGAACCCTTATAATATAAAAAAGAAACAAAAATGATATCCATTTCTAAGAACACACTAGAATTGATTATAGAGTCACATATTAAAAAATATTTGCAGCACCAAGCGGGCCAACCAAACACTGTTCTAGACAATAACTAACCATTGTCAAGTAAATTGTCACTGCTTTTACTCACACTGGAGACATATGGGATATGTGTGCACGTGTGATTGGATCGCCCTTTGCAAACCTGAAAGCCTGCAGTTGTCCTGGAGGACTTTCTTGTCTCTCTGAAATGCCATCCTAATGATTTTCCAAAATGAATTGCGTGGGCACGCTTGTAATGTCATTTTTGCTTGTTTTTTTATTTGTTTTTTATTATATCAGACCATCTTCAACATACCCTTCAAATTTGGTGAAATCTGTTCAGCTACTTTTTTTCCACAATGTAGCAGTAAGCCAGCAGAGACTCCATTTTATTTATAGAACCCATTTGCTTTATATCAGTAACAAACTGGATTTCAGAACTAAAATAAGCTAACGTAGTAAGCAGTGAAATCACAATTTCCCCAAAGGACAGAGCTGAAGGCCGTTTTACAATTGTTTATTTATTTCCTTATCCTATGACTATACTTTTTAATTGGTTTTTAATCATGGGTTCTAATAAATGTTTTCCCTGTGCTTCTTATAGCTGACAAAAAGGAGACCCAGGCGCTTTCTTTTAGGTAATGACCTAAAAATTAGCAAGTTCGCAAGGGGGTTAAGGACTGACTTTAAAAATAAGTCATTTGTTATGGCAAAAGTGAGAAATTTATGACAAAATTTGGAGCTACCTTCTAAATGGGGAGAGAGTCAATAAAGATCTTGAAGAAAAATGGGAAGGTAGAGAGACATGCCTGTTGAGTATAATAGAGTTAACCTGAGGGTGTACTCCTGGAAATACTCGATTATCATTCTATCCTAGGCTAAAAACACCCTTAGCTTTTTAGCCTTGAGTTTATTTCCTATAAATACCTCAGCTCCCGAGTTTATTCAGTAGAGGCTGCAGTTATTGCCTCATAAAAAGAAAGCATCCACAACCTATCTCCTTAAGGAGAGAGATTGGTATTTAATCCAGGAGTGGGTCTCAGAGGACTCAAAGTCCTCAGAGTTGGGAAAGTTGAAAACTACACACGCTGATGGGAAATGTGCACTCATTCAAAGGAATTTTTTTTTTTTTTTTTTGCTTTCTAATAAAAGTGTGTAAAAGGTCCAAATGTCCTTTAGGATGTAATTTTTATTTAATATATCATTGTCACCATGGATATTTTCTTTAAATCTAGAAAATTACCTCAAATAGACAATTAGACTGAATAATAAATTGAGAATAAACATAAATAAATATATAAATACATTGAGAATAAATATAAATAATATAAATAAATTGAGAATAAATAATAAATCAAAGTCAAAGTCAAAATCACGTTTCTACTTTAACATTCAGTATTTGAACACCTAAGTGGCCTATTCTTTGAATATGGGGAATCTTTCTGTTGCAAGTTCATTAGGCAAAAACTGAATCTAAAACCACCACTTTGTATCCGGTAAATAGGAGATTACTCTTGAGAAATTCTCTGCTTGCCTGCTTTGTCTGCATTGATTCCTTAAATCTCAGCTGCAACTTATTTTAATAATCTGTTTATATTAGGACACTGGGAATACAGAACATATTCTACCTGTCCTTTGCAACTAATATTACCCGTCTCACCAATAGATTTATAATATAGGATTGTTTTGCTATTACTATCTACTCACCAGATACAGGTAAATATTTGAGGTGAAAAAAATCCTTTACTAGAAATAACAAAAAAAATAATAATAATAATAAAATAATAACCATTTTCAAAACATGACAGAAAAAATTTAAATTCTACTTAGGGGGTGGTTAAAAGAGCAGTCTCAGAGTCCATCTTATTTATTTTTAAAGCTGAAAAAACAAAACCCAACTACAGTGGAATCGAAAGGAATGCAGGACTCCAGCATACAGATTTTTAGGATATTACATTTGCATAAACACAAGCACAAGTAAGTTTCATATAATGTCATTTACGAGTGTTTGTTTATAGATAACAAATTCATTAAATTTGTTTCTATTTTCTTTCACTTTCAATTTTCAGTACAAACATTTATGCTGCTGTGTTTTAACCTATACATTCTCTTTGAATGAAGCTGCTTCTACCTTTGGCAGCATCTTTCTTCCAAGGATTTCCACATATTTATTAAGTCGAGCACATTCCACTCTTTCATTAAGACAAGAGTTCCTAGAAGAGGCTTTCTGTAACTTCATCTTTCCTGTAACCCAACTGTAATCACACAGTACCATTAAAGCTAAATAAAACAAAGAATTTATAAATATTTCTGAACGTTCAGGTATCGTTTTGTGAACGTCGTTATTGGCTCTGTGAATCTCAGCTTCCTTATCAGTAAAGTGAGGGGGTAGGACACGCAATCTTGAAGGGTTTCTTTCAGCTCTGACTTTCCATTACTTAGGTTGTGGCATCAGAATGCCTAGGTTCGAATGCTGGTTATTTCTTCAAAACTTTAGGAAACAGACTTGACATATCAAATAATGAAGATAAGAATAACACCTACCTAATAGGACTGTTATAAAAATTAAATAAGCTAATGCACGTAAAGCCCATTAGACAGTGTCTGGCACATAAGCGTCCTTTAATAAATGTTAGCTTCTGTTATTATTTTATAATATCCTCATTTTATAAGTAGATATTCATCTTTCATTTATTTATTTAACAAATATTCAACACCCACTCCACAGAGGTATCAGGAATAAAAAAAAAAAAAAAAAAGACATTATTCCTGATTCAAGGATCCTAGAATCTCATGCAGAAGAAAAACAAGTAAATAAATAATTATGATTCAGTGCAGTAAGTGCTTTAGTAGTAGAAAGAAGTTTGGGCACAGGTGGGGTGAGGTGGGGTGAGGGAAGGCTTGTGGGATGGATGAGATCATGTCTAAGTTGAATCCTGTAGTTTGAGCTACAGTTAAGTAGAGTTAGCAAGGGCACAGGGCAGTAGCCAAGGTAAGGACTGGGGGTGGAGGAGTGAGGAAGTCCATGGAGAAAGAATATCATGGGCAAAGATTCAGATGCATGAAACGGCATGGACTATTTAGAACCGTAGATGATTCTGCAGGTGTGGAGAGGGGAAATGCATGTGGCAAGTGGCAGACAAGCTAGTGTGGTAGATGGGGGCCAACATTTAAGAGAGGAGCAGAGGAAAGTGAAAAAGATTGAAAAGGAGCAACCAAAAGGAAAGAAGAAAACTCAAGGTTAGCATGCTCAACTGTATGGGATACAGCAGGGAGATTATTACCTTATTCCTCTTTTTCTGTCTACCTTTGGATTAAGTTTTTATGTTTCTGTTTTATCTCCACTATTGACTTATTAGCTATACTTCTTTGTTTTATGGGGGTTTTTTAGTGGTTGTTTAAGGCAGGGCTGATAAGTTTTTCTCTAAAGGTTCACAGAACAAATATTTCAGGCTTTGTGGGCTATACAGATATGAAAGCAAATGGGCGTGGCTGTGTTCCAGTAAAACTGTATTTACAAAACAAATTTGGCTCACAGGCCTAGTTTGCCAACTCCTGCTCCAGCATTTACAATATACATCCTTAACTCATCACAGTATACCTTTAAATAATATTGTACCACCTCAAAGTGTCTTTTCAGAACTACACTACAGTATGCCTTCATTTCTCTCCTCTCTTACTTTGTGCTGTTTCATATTGTCATAAATTTTACTTCTACATATAACTCCCATAATATACTGCTATTATGTTTGATTAATGTCACTGATCTTTTTTTAAAGATTTTTTAAATGAGAAAAAATAATTATTTTTTATTTCTGGACATATTTGCCATTTCTGCTGCTCCTGGTCTCTCTGTCCAGATTCACATTTCCATCTGATATCATTTTCTTCTGCCTCAGTTGGGAATGGGACTCTGGAACCATTAGGGGTTAGTCAGACCTTCGACTCTTTCTCCACATGTCCCCTTCATGTAACTAGCGTGACTTCCTCACAGCATGGCAGTCTAGGGGTAGTCGGATTTGTTACATGACAGTTGGCCTCCCCCAGAGCAAGTGTTCCAAGAGGGAGTCATTTCAGAGACCCAGAAAGAAGCTACTAGGTTATCCATTATCTAGCTTTGGAAGTTATGCAGTTCCATTTCCATCACATACTACTGGTCAAAAGTGAGTTACAGAGTCATCCCAGACTGGGGCTACACAGGACCTTAATATCAGGAGTCTGGTTCATGGAGGCAGGGGGAGGGAAGGGCTTATCCTTAAAGACAAGCTACCCCAGCTCAATGACAGGATTATTGCATTTAGGATTATTGAGGAAAAATTTCACTGAAGAGATGGGACCTACGCAAGGCTTTGAAGGATGCATGGGTTTTTACTAAGGAAAGAAAAGTGCTCACAGTGAAATGAGCATGTCCTCTCAAGATGATCTGGATTTGAATCCTGCTCTTCCATTCACTAATCACCTATCTTCGGGTTCAAAACCTCACTGGTTAATTTAGGTTGGAAACAGTAATAATCTATCCCAAAAGCCTGGATTCTAGCAAGGGCTCATTAAAAGGGGAGCAATTATTAATAAAAAAGGACAACATTCCAAGCTGTGTAAAAATAAGAACCAAAACATATACTGAAGGCATAGTGAGTGAACTCCAACATAAAGTCAGTGGTGTTCAGAATCTTCCCTCCTTCTGGATGCTTTTAAGATTTTTTTCTTCAGGGGCATCTGGGTGGCTCAGTCAGTTAAACATCTGTCTTCAACTCAGGTCATGATCCCAGGGTCCTGGCTCAGCAGGGAGTCTGCTTCTCCCTCTCTCTTAGCCTCTCCCCCTAGCCCCTCCCCCTGCTCAAGCTCTCTCTCTCTCAAATAAAATCTTTAAGAAAAAAATATCTTTTTCTTCAATATTCAATGTGCTCCTTTCTTTTTTCTGATTGTTTTTAAGATTTTTCTGTTTATCACTTATTTTTGGCAATTTCTCTATGAAGTGCTTAGGTATTCATATAATTTCCTGTTGCTGCAGCAACAAATGATGACAAATATAATGGCTTAAAACAACATAACTTTTGTGCATCAACTATACTTCAACTTTAAAAATGCAAATTTAGGGAGCCCTAGGTGGCTCAGTTGATTAAGCGGCTGCCTTTGACTCAGGTCATCATCCCAGGGCCCTGGGATGGAGCGAAATGTTGGGCTCCCTGCTCAGTGGGGAGTCTCTCCCTCTGCCCCTCCACCCCGCTTGTGCTCACTCTCTCTTCAAATAAATATATAAAATCTTTAAAAAAAATAAATACAGGCGCGCCTGAGTGGCTCAGTGAATTAAGCCTCTGCCTTCAGCTCAGGTCACGATCTCACAGTCCTGGGATCAGCCCGGAATTGGGCTCTCTGCTCAGCAGGGAGCCGGCTTCCCCTCTGCCTCTGCCTGCCTCTCTGCCTACTTGTGATCTCTTTCTCTCTGTCAAATAAATAAATAAAATCTTTAAAAATAAATAAATAAATACAATAAATACAAAGTTATCATCTTAGAGTTCTAGATGTCAGAAATTTAAAAATCAGACCGATGGACCTAAAATCAAGGTTGCGGCAGGACTGCCCTCTATTAGGGGTCTAGGGGAGGATCTATTCTTTGTCTTTTTCAGCTCTCAAAGGCTGTGTGCATTCCTTGGCCCCTGGTCTGCTCCTTGCATCACTGCAAACTCTATTTCACTGTCACATCTCCTTCTCTCTGACTCTCTTGCCTGGGTCTTACAAGGACTTTATGTTGCGTTCTCCCAGGTAGTCCTGATCATCTTCCCATTTTAAGACCCTTAATTTGCAAATGATATAAGGTAACATATTCACAGGCTCCAGGGATTAAGACATGGTTATCTCTGGGGACCATGATTCTGCCTACCAAAGTGTTGGTTTTTTTCATATTTCTTAACTTGAAGTATGTTGAGTTTCTTGTAACTGTGGGTTTACAGGTTTCACTAAACTTGGGAAAACATTTCTTCAAGAAAATTTTTTTCCCCATTTTACAGCCCACTTTTCCTTTTGTGACTCAAATACATGCGTATGAGACTGCTTGATATGCTTCCTCAGGTCACTGATGCTCTATTAATTTTTTTTAGTCTTTTTTTTCCCCTCTCTGTTGATAATTTCTATTGCTAGTCTTTAAGTCCAGCGATCTTTGTTTATTTGTGGCATCTAATCTGCTGTTAATTCCAAACAATGTAGTTTCCATTTCAGATATTGTTTTTAGATTTCATCCCAGATATTATATTTTCATCTCTAGAATTTCCAAAGGTCTTTCTTAAATCTTTAATTTCTCTTACCATGTTCATGTTTCTTCCACTTTCTTAAACATATGGAATATATTTGCAATACTTGTTTCAACCTGCAGTTTTTATCTGCTGATTCTAACATACATGCAATTTATTTTCTCCTAGTTAAAGATCCTATTGTCCTGCTTTTTGCATGCCTGGTAGTTTTTTATTGGATGCCAGATATTTTGAATGTTATTTTGTTGAGTGTTACATTTTGTTGCTTTCATTTAACTATTGTTGGGCTTTGTTTGGGGACATTTAGAATTTGTTTTGATCATTTAGAGGCTTGCTTTTAAGTTTGTCTGATTTGGCCCAGAACAGTCTTTAGCCTAGAGCTAATTTTGCCCCTTCACTAAGGCAATAGCCATTTGAGAGGTCTACCTAATGTCTCACGTATTAGGAAATTTTTTCCTTCGCGCTGGTGTGAACATGACCCACTCCTAGTTTGCATTAATTCTAGTGATGTTTATACTTCTTCCTATTCCTTTTTGTTGGTTCACTTACTGGCCTTGGGTAGTTTCCTCATACGCATGCCTACTCAGATCATTACTCAGATGAAGATTTGAAGAAATCCCTTTGCAGATCTTGGGAGCTCACTCTCTTTGCAGCTGCTTTCTCTTCATTACTTTGTCCCACAAATTCTAGCCTCCCTGACCTCCCTGGACTTTCAACTCATGAAACTGCCAGGCTCTATCTGGGTTCTGTTACCTGTGCTGTAGCCTCTCCTGGCAGTGAACTAAGGTAAACACAGGCTTCCTCTCTTGTGGATCACAATTCTGGCACTGCCCATTATCTCATGTTTGAAAATCATTGTTTTCCATATTTCATCTGGTTTTTTAACTGGTGAAGGTGGGAGGGCAAATCCAGATCCTATTACTCCATCATGGCAGAAAGTTTTCAGTATTTATTAAAGTACAAAAACAAATATATATTAAATATATACACTTACCAGAAGAATTTATAGGCATTTATATAACCACTCCTCAGAAGTATTCCTTAAGACAGGAACTATGTCAGTTACTGTCTTAAGACTGGCCAAAACTCAATTTAGTCTACTGTCCTTAACAATAGCTGGGTCCATAGATCAAAGACCAATCTCAATATGGAGCAGACAGTACACTGAGAGCCTCATTCTTCCACTCCAATCCAATAAGATTCAGATTTTGAGTAGATGGCTCCAATCCCTAGGGCTGAGTTCCCACGGTCTTATCTGTTCACTTTGACCCTACCTGCCATGGACAGAAACGACTGGACTAGAGCTGGACTATCAGTGAATAGAAATTGTAATAGAGTATTATCTATCTATCTATCTATCTATCTATCTATCTATCTATCTATCTATCTATTTTCTACCTAACTTTCTAGAGAGAAAAAATTGCAGGAGACTAAGGGTAATAAAGAGAGATTCAGAATCTGTGTGCCTGGAATATGACATATAAACTCAGAAGCTAGGAGATGCCACATTCTTTGTGGACCACAATCAGTTATCCACACGCATACAAAGAGAAGAATGTAGCAGATGTACATTGAGAAAAGAGATGGCAGATCACGACCTGAGTTCCTGGTGTTTTTCCTGTTCTTAATTCCAATCCCATCTTGAATTTCTACCTTTGGGTCCTACAATACCCCTTTGCATCCCTTTCTTCACTAAAACTTGTTTGTAGAGTTTTGCTACCCTTCAACAGATCTGGAATTTGGGTTTTCCAGAGCCAACCACTAGGAGCCCACATTTCTGAGTGTCCTTTGCTGCCTGCCAAATATGGAAGAGACCTGTTATCCTCTCACAGAAGCTCTTTTCACCACTGTGTATTTCATTTTCCAGGATGTGCTTTTTTTTCTCTGGTCCTGCTACTCATCTTCCCCTTGCCAGCTGCTCCTGGGTCACTAAAGTCCTGCCTCCAAACCTCAGTGATCACAGCCCTTCTGCCTGATTTCTAGGATAAGGCCCATCTAACTCAGGGACCACCCATTCATGATTCCTGGCTCCTGCACTCCTGCCTAAGAGGGACCTGTTGAATCACACTGAAAAGGCTGCCACACTTCCTACACACAAGCCAGACCCAAAAATGATATAGATTTTCCTTCTAACATCTGGGGCAAAGCAGACTGCTGTACTTTGTAATATTCTTCTTTACAATCCAGCCAAAGATATGGGAGGAGTTTGGCAATGAGGGAATGAGTATCATTCATCATGTCTTCCTTTTTCTCTCAAGAGAGTACCTAGCTAAGGCCAACTTATATAAAAAGGTATAATTGAACACATTAATAATGAAGACTGCATTATGCTATTTTCCAGAGTTGCAGAAATGCTGAAAACTGGCACTTTCAGAATAAAAATGAACAAGTGTTGCCTCCTATACCTTGAGTATATATTATTATTAGAACCCATTTTTCCTTTCACATACCCATGTTTCTCTCCAGCTGATCATAAATTTGCTAAGCCTTGACATAAAACAATTTTTAGCAAGAGGGTGCATGAGGATAGTCATAGTGGGTTATTAAAGCAGTGGAGGGAAACCTAAATATTGCTGAACAGGTCATAAATGAAGCTTTAAAATGAGCAGTTAAATAGCCTAAGAGTACTGATTAGAGAAATAAAAAAGTAGAAGACTCCATGTGAATTTGGACTGTAACTATTAAACTCTTGTATGACTTTACCCAAACTCCATAGATACAAACATCTTTCATTTATTTTTTTAAGATTTTATTTATGTATTTGTCAGAGAGAGAGAGAGAGAGCACAAGCAGGGGGAGCAGCAGGCAGAGGGAGAAGCAGACTCCCCACTGAGCAAGGAGCTTGATGCAGGACTCAATGCGGGACTCGATGACCTGAGCTGAAGGCAGACAAACACTTAACCAACTGAGCCACCCAGGCATCCCTGATATGAACATCTTTTAAGGAAAAGAAGCTTTTTATGTCTCTAGTGAGTTTCAGGGTTTTTTTTTCATTTTATAAACTAAAAAGCCAAGATTAATTTCTGTCCTATGATAATATGTCTTTCATCCAAACCACAAATATATCAAAATGAAAAGTATATTATGACCAACTTTTAAAAACGACTACATATCCTTAAATTTCACTTAAGAAAACAGTAAGAAAAAGTACTCAAGGACATGAATAGACAATGTACATTTGACTAAATACAAATGACTAATAAATATATATGAAAACATGTTTAATCCCTCTAATAAAGATGCAAATTGCGATATCACAGCATGGTACCATTATTTCTCTACCACATCAATAAAAAGTTTTAAAAAGAGGGGCGCCTGGGTGGTTCAGTTGGTTAAGCGTCTGCCTTTGGCTCAGGTCATGATCTCGAGGTCCTGGGATTGAGCCCTGGTTGGGGGAGGCTCCCTGCTCAGCAGGGAGTCTGCTTCTCCCTCTCCCTCTGTCTCCTCCCCACTGCTCGTGCTCTGTCTCTGTCTCTCAAATAAATAAAATCCTTTAAAAAAAAGTTTTAAAAAGATAACATCTGATCCTAGTAAAGGTACACTGAAATAGTTGTTCACGTATTGCTGATAGTGCAAACTGATGCAGCCTTTCTCAGAATAAATTTGGAAATAGGTATGAAAAATATTAAATATGTTCATTATCTTTGACTCAGGGTTTTTCTTCAGAGATTCTATTCTGGGAAATAATCTGAAATATGGACAAAGATTTATGCACAAAGATGGCTGTAACAGCAAAACTTATAAAATATTTTGTGTCCAAATAACAAGTACCAGAAATCCTGACACAAGCTGACTTAAATATAAGGGAAACTTATCTCACATAACAGGAAGAATAGAGGAGGTAGGTTTCAGGGTTGTGATTCAGTAGTTTGTCAATGTCATCAAAGAACTAGGTTTCATTCATCTCTCTGTGATCTTCAGAGCTGGCAGACAGTAAGATGGTTATACACCCACAATTCACAATGTCTACAAGAAGAAGAGAGACTATTTCTTCTTATAGCTCTGTCTTAGATGTGAGGAAAAACTCCCCAAATCTCTTCATTAGAACTTTCCTTCACATCTTATTGGCTAGAAGTGGCCACATGCCAGGGAAAAATAATTGTATCATTTTTAGGCCAACCAGGTCCATTCCTGGAGCTCCTAATAGAATTATTTCTTTGAGGTGCGTGGTTACATGGAGGAGTATATTCCTGAACGAAATCATTTTCCTTTTTGGAAAACAGTGAGAGCAACCAAAAATCAATCAATCTATCTATCTATCTATCTATCTCTAAATGAATTAAATTAGCAGTTTGGTAGAATTAGTATGGTACATTCATGCTATATGATGGATTGCTATCCAGCCATTATAAATACTGTGTTTGAAGAATGCTTACCACAGAAGTTTTTCATTATATAATGTTTTCTTAGTTTGCTCAGGATACCATAGAGTGGGTAGACTAAACAACAGAAACTTACTTGTTAGAGTTCTGGAGGCTGGGAAGTCCAAGGTCAAGATACTGGCTGATTCAGTTCCTAAGAGCTCTCTTCCTGGCTGCCTTCTTGCTCTGTCCTCACATGTCAGGGAGAGAAAAAGGGTAAGCGCTCTGCTGTCTCCTCTTATATGAGCACTAATCTCATCATAAGGGTCCCACTGTAATGACCACAACCCTCATTATTACCTCCAAAAGGCCTCATTTCCAAATAACATCATCGAATTGGAGATTAGGTCTTCAACATATGAATTTGGAAAGGGACACAAACATTCTGTCCATAACAAAGGTTGTGTCAAAAAAGAGATTAGAAAACCACATGCACATTATAGTTATATGATACATACGCATACATGTGTTGGTACATACAGAGAGAAATCAGAAACAAATGATAAAATATTAGCTGTGGACTTCTTTATGTAATAAGATTACTGATGATTTTCATTGTCTTCTCTATTCTTTTTTTGTATTTTTCATTCTTTTCTACATGGATACACATAAAAAAGCATAAAAGTTATTTATAAAAATTCCACTCATGGGGCATCTGGGTGGCTCAGTGGGTATCCAACTGAGCATCCAACTCTTGATCTCAGCTCAGGTCTTGATCTCAGGGTTGTAAGTTCAAGCCCTGTGTTGGGCTCCACACTGGGTGTGGGGGTGTGGACCTTGCTTAAAAAATTTTTTTCACTCATATTTGAGGTTAATGGCAGCTCTAATTCCAGTAAAGTCAATTCTTCACCTCTAATTACTCACTATATATGGTATTTTAAAATATTTGAGGGTATTCTCTTTGTCCATACTTGTGGTTTGGGTCTACAATAAATCAAGTGTGCTGGATTATTTGATCAAGAAGTCTTTAAAGCCACTTTATTTTAACTGTTAACGCAGTACTCAGTCGAATAGCTGTTGTGCGACTATTCACACCACCCAAAGATCTAGCTTATCTTTGATATCAGCATTTGCAATACCTGTGATAAACTTTTGGGCAGCTGTCCACTGTTGGGGCTTGAGGACATCTATTTCTAAGAGTATTGGTTAAGGTGGTGAAACATTCCTTTACAAGTCCATGGCTCAATGGCCTTCTAATTGTTGCCATACTAACATACTGGAATAAGTGGGACTCTTCCATTTTCCATGAGCCAGACCAGCTCATTCAACCTTCTTATCATCAGTGTCTACCTTAAAGGGATACTAAAGGAGTTGGAGAAGTGGGACACCTGGGTGTCTCAGTCGGTTAAGTGTTTGCCTTCGGCTCAGGTCATGATCCCAGGGTCCTGGGATGGAGTCCCACGTTGGGCTCCCTGATCAGCAGGGAGTCTGCTTCTCCCTCCCCTTGCCTATGTGTGCTCTCACGCTCTCATTCTCTCTCACACACACAAATTAAAAAAAAAAAAAAGCAGTTGGAGTTGGAGAGGAAAAAGTTTAAGAACTGGAAAAGAAGGCTTTTAGGGTATCCTCCCACAGACAGGTAGGGTGACCAACCATCCCAGTTTCCCAAGATCAGGAGGTTTCCCAGCTTGTGTGCTAAAACCAGGGAATTCCTAGGAAAGCTGGGCTGGGTTGGTCTCCCTAGTCACAATTCCATAAATTGCTCAAGCCAAGACAGCCACACCTGGAAATCATTGAAAAATGATTTGGGAAGCTAAAATATTATTTTTGTTTTCCTTTGTTTTCTTATTAAAATCTCCCCTGGAACATTCCAGGCTGTTTCTGTTGCTCTACAAAGAAATGAAAAAATTTTTTTTTCTTTTTGCCACTTTTCAGTCAAGAGCCAAGGGAAGCAGAAAGACTCAAGAGGTTGGGTGGGGTGGCAGCATCAGGAAACCCTTAGCAGGCAAAGAAAGAAGTAAAACCCAGTAGGGAGGGCCTACTTGCCCAGGGAGCTACAGAAATCTTGTACATTGGAAACTTCTTTTTTAAAAAATTAAGGATTTGATCCTTCTGTGAGGTCCACAAACCAAATTTTTATTCATCTTTATCCTCACTTGCAGTTTTCAAGATCTGTTGTCATGGCAACGACATGAATCGAGTTCAGCCTTAATGTTTGTCGGTATCTGCTATGTTATTTAAAACTGCAAGATTTTCTAAAAAAAAGTTCTTGATATTTTATCACTCAATCTCCTTAGAAATCATTCCATGGATTTATTATAATGCTTATTCCTGACAGGAACACCAGAGCCATATTCAACACATAAATGATCTCTAAGAATTTTATCATAGGCCTCATTCTCACGTACAGAGATTATGTGCAAAACCAAACTTTGTCTTTGTAGAATGACACAAATAGATATATTCTATATGGTATGTTATATACTGCCCTCTTTTTTTTTTTTTTCACTAAATGTGGTTATAAGAAAGGTTGAGAAAAAACCTTAAATTATGAAAATCCCTATACAGGTAGCAATAGCACGATATCAAAACCTTTTAAGAATATGAGTTAAAAGCATATTTTAAAAATGAATGATTACCATGGTTTCTAGTCTTAGGTGCTACTTAGGAAAAACAAAATATTTAATATTTATATTTACTGCTCCAATTCAGACAAGTCCTTAAATACTATATAAACTATATGACGGTTAAACTCAGACTCTGATGACTTTAGGCTATTGAGATGCATTTTCTTTGTTTTCCTTAATTAGCACATAAATGCACATTAGTGTCTTAATGCTTTCATGTTTGTTGAATGAATCAGCCTACTCTTTAGGACGTGTGGCAGAAAAACATGTTTGAGAAATTAACTATATTATTTTTCTTTTTATTTCTTGTACCCTCTTTCTCTCCATCAGGCTGTTAGTTTGATCAGATGAAGAATGTGTCAGAGAGAAAACCATCCTGGTTATCTACGCTGACTGGCTCATAGACCATTTAGAAGTAAAATTACTGTGCCCCCAATCTGGCATAGAAGCTTCAAAGAGCTGCTGATCTTATAAGGAGCTTTGTTAACCAGCACTATGGACCACTCTGACATATACTGGCCTGTAGACAATTGATATTCAGAGAAATTCACCTTGGCCCTTGGTGCCTGGAACCATGGAACAATTGGTGGGAGGTAGGTAGGGGTTAGAATGAGTCTAGCAGTTGGCAAATAAAACTCTTCAAAAAGACATTTAAATTTTCAAAGGCTAGGGGCGCCTGGGTGGCTCAGCCCAGTCTGCCTTCAGCTCAGGTCATGATCCCAGGGTCCTGGGATGGAGCCCCGAGTCAGGCTCCTTGCTCAGTGGAGAGCTTGCTTCTGCCTCTGCCCCTCCCCTCCATTCGTGTTCTCTCTCTGGCTCTCTGTCGAATAAATAAATAAAATCTTTAAAAAAAATTTTTTTTTCCAAAGGCTAAGCAAAATGGCTAAGCAGTCGCCCAAGATGGCCTTAACATTCCCTTCAACTTAACCAAACTTCAGACAAACTTTCCTGACTACAGGCTTCTGGCTGCCTTTTTCTTTCCTTCTCTTTTTTCTTTTTTTCCCTAAGATTTTATCTTTTTTAAGTAATCTCTACACTTAACATGCGGCTCAAAGGCATAACCCTGAGATCAAAAGTCGCATACTCTACCCACCAAGCCAGCCTGTTGGCCCTGGCTGCCTTTTTCTTAGAACATTTACTTTAGAAAATTTGCAATTGTAAATTCTTTCTCTTTCTCCTTTAAATGTAAATTTTCTACAACACAAGAGAGCCATCCCTTTGAAAGGAAATCACTGAGAAAGAGCCCTTGTGTCTTTGTGGAGGGTAGGATCTTAACTTCAAAAAAAAACCCCAAAAAACACAAAACCCCCAAAATTAGTAAATGCAGATGGCCTAATATCATTGACTAATTTTCCCTCAAGTTCTCCAGCACTTTTCCATTAGCTAACCCCAGCATTTAGGAATCCTCCTGCCTTTTCTTTCAGTAGGGTTCACTTTCTCTCTACTATTCCAACAGTCTCTCTCCCCTTTTGCAATAATCTTGAATAAAGTTTTCCTTGCCTGTTTAACTGGTCTGGCACAATTTTTCTTTTACGGGACTCAAAAGTAAACAATTAAGCTGCCATATAAAATTAAAAATTTCTTTTTATCATGCAGTTCAGTTTGTGGCCTGAAATTCTTAAGGCTTAAAAATAGAAACACTTCTGCTCTGTAGCTGGCTTCTGACATCCTGGATATTTTGCATATTAGAGTCAGATTCAAAAATAAACTGTTTCCTTATAAGCCTGCTTCCCTTTTGAATGTTTCTTGTTCTTACCATCAAAGCTGGTTACTATTTTCCCCCCAATATGATCATTTATATTCCCTTGTAGTACATAAAAGTTGCTATAAGGATTGAAAGTAGGATCTGTAAACTGAATAGTACAGAACCTAGACCTTAACAGCCATTCAGCCAATGCAAAGAGAATTGCATTCTTTCATCAAAGTGCTAACACATTCAATGGCCCATTGGTACAGAAGGAAACATCCTAATTTAAGGACTTATTTTTCACAGCTCAAGACGGAGATATAAACTTTCTTTTTCAATTATAAACAATAGAAGAACTGAAACAAAAACAGCTTAAACAGTAAAGACTTTTTAAATCCTACATAAGAAAAATTAATGATATAATAGTTTCTATCCTAGTTTGTTGCTGTAAATAATGACTACAAACATAGTTGCGTGGCCCTCAAGTCTGTGTCCAGCATTTCTTAAGTGGGTCTTTTACTTAAGAAATGCTGGACACAGACTTGAGGGCCACGCAACAAGACTGAAATCAAGGATCAGCCGGACTGGGTTCTTATCTGTAGGCTCTTAGGAAGATTCTGCTTTCAAACTCATTTAGGTTGTTGGCAGAATGCAGTTCCTTGAGGGTTATAGAACTAGGCTCCTCTTTCCTTGATATGGCCCCTTCATCTTTAAGCCAACAATGGCATATTACATCCTTCTCAGGCTGCAAATATCTGAGTTCCTCTTCTACTACCAGCCAGAGAAATAGCTCTGGTTTTAGGAGCTAATTTGATTACATTGGATAATCCCAGGATAACATTCACAAGAGTAAAATCAGGGGGGAAAGGTCATGGGGACCAAAATTCTGCCTATCACAGATGGATCGGAAATATATTTTGGAGGTAGAAGTCAAAACTTGTTTTGAAAAGTATTTGACATTTTATCTAGTGAGATGTTTATCCCTTATCAAGAAATTTATTAAAGGCCTCTATCATTTCCTTCAGCACTTGTATTCCTTAGTCTACAAATATCCTGCTTGTGGGCTTTCAGTGTCCGAAAAAATAGGAAAGACAACATATCAGTCAAGGAAAATTTGAATGTGGTGTTAAAAAGAAACAACAGACCCCAAATAGAGTCACTTTTGCTAAGCCCCTGCAAGACTTAATACCTACCCTAACTACAATTTCAGCCTCTCTCAAGAGTGGACTTTAAATGAATCAGCCTGGAATTTCCTGATCAGCATTAGTTAAGTAATCTGCAAAATAAGACCCCTTGCCCTTGCCTTGAAGGGCATGCCTTGTCTGAAATAATCCCTTCTTTTCTTTTGCTAATAAACTCATTGGCCTGCCCTATTTCTGCTTATAAAAACCCTTCCATTTTGTACAACTCCTAGGAGCTCCTTTCTACTTGCTAGATGGGATGCTGCCCAATTCATAAATCATTGAGCCAAATAGATCATAAAGCCAAATAGATCTTTAAATTTACTCAGTTGAATTTTGTTTTTTTTTAACAGTGGTAATAAGAATTGTGGTTTGTGAAGCAAAGACATGATGAAAGTAAGCAGGAATTTGTAGTGTGGAAGTAAGTCACTTTTCCAGCCTCCTCCCTCCACATGGGTGTGCTGGCATGAACAGAAGCAGAAGAAATTAATGCAGAGGAAAGTGATCTGGGGCTCGGGGTCACATATAATATGTAAGCAGTGAAAACCAGAAGTGTGTCATATCAAAGAAGGTAAAATGGTAAAGACGACCCAGGAAGTCTTAAGTAAGAAGAGGCCAAATAAAGGCAAAAACAGCATTAGAACCACACAATGTCATCAACTAGCTAATCTCTTTGGAAGAAATATTTATTGAGAAGGGTATATTTAAAAAAAAAAAAAAACTTTCATAAAAGATAATCTCACTACCTAGAATCAACTCTGTAATTTCCTAGTAATATTCAATTAATTATTGAGATCCTTGTCAAGTACATCGTATACATACACATGTATATATGCACATACATATTCTTTGTGGGGAGGGAGGGCTGCTATTTTGGGGAGGAAAAGCCCAAGTGAAGACTGAGTGGACAGCTTGATAGATTTAAGACAGGAAAATATGCTAAAGCAAAAGGCCCCTTGAAGTGTGTTCTACTTTCTCTCATAAGCCTAGGGCCTCTGCAAAACATCCACAACCACCACAGAAAATGCACATTTTATTCTGCTGCTCCTTCAAGCAGACAGTGATTTGGATTTTTAATGAAAAACAAGCTTGCATTTATGATCCAAATTTTAAAGCCTCCAGGTCACTGTGTAATAAACAGATTAATAGAGTTTGCTTTCCATTGCCTTAGATCAGCTAAACCGATTATGCCCTCTAGTCTCTAAAATCTGTACTACAGGGGTGCCTGGGTGGCTCAGTGGGTTAAGCCTCTGCCTTCCGCTCAGGTCATGATCTCAGGGTCCTGGGACTGAGGTCATGATCTCAGGGTCCTGGGATTGAGCCCCGTATCAGGCTCTCTGCTCAGCAGGGAGCCTGCTTCCTCCTCTCTCTCTGCCTGCCTCTCTGCCTACTTGTGATCTCTCTCTCTCTGTCAAATAAATAAAATCTTTAAAAAAAATAAAATAAAATAAAATAAAATCTGTACTACAAAAGCCATCTTAACAGTGTTTGCTTTAGCTTTGTCCTCTTCAACTTTGGTTCTTGAAGTCAAAAGTTAGCAAAAATGTGGTACAGATTCACTAAAACTCCTCTAGGTGTAAGCAAAGCAATTAATCTCATCTGGAGCATAAACATGGGTATCGTTGAGGTTCATTTGCTCTCTTAGCTCTACCAGAAAAAAAAAAAAAAAACTTTAAATTGTTTTTATGCTAATACATGTTTGCAGTCATATTTTTAATTTTTTACATATTATAGAAAAAAAATACTCCCGAAAAGTTGCTAAGGAGAAAGTTATCCATCATTTTCCTAATAAAGGCGCACAACTAAACACATAAAGACAACTTATGGAAGTTGCCCGCCTGACCTTCATTAGCCACCTGGCATTTAGGATGCTGATCTTTAAAAAGCCACCTTGGCATCTTTTAAAAAATGCTTTGATTTGATCTATTTCTACTTTTTCTTTGAGGCAATCAGGCCAGGAGTTCTGAGAACACATTCTGTTTGTTTATTTGTTCCTTTGATCCTTTTATGTCCTGTCTGCATGCAAGGGCACACCTCACCTTGAAAATAACCCATCAGCAGTTCTCAGGAATGGGAGTTCAATGCCTTCATCTTGGGCCACCTTTAACAGGATTTCATTTTTTTCCCTCTTTGATTTTGAACAGTGCATATACTTGGAATTCGTATGGTATGCATATAGTTGGAATTCAGATCAGTTGTCAGGTTATCAAAATACCTTCCCAGCTAGATAGGATCGCTGTTAATTACTCTGATCAATTGTAATACATGGTTAAGACAGAAAAAAATATTGCAAAGAGACCTTAGTCAATCTAATTTTATTTCATGGACAAAGACAAATGACTGGTTTATTTTAGTTAGGGAGGCCAGGAAGGAAGAGGAAGCGACACTAAGAATTAAATGCTTCCAGCAATCAGTTTCTGGGTCTTTAAATCTAAATGACTAATCTCACTTGGTTCTTTTAAAGGCTATCTGGAAATAAAACAGGAACAGTTTGAGGTATCTTCCTTGGTATACAGAGGATATGATTCATAGCAATAGCTATGTGGGCCTGGGCATTTTGTGTCAAACAAACTTCACATTTGACATCTCTACAAATAAACAAAAATCACCTTGGAGCTTTAAAAGCTCAAACCACCTTCGAGCTTTGAAAGATCTCATTTCAGAAATGGAGGAACAGGGATCCTCAGGAGCAAGGGTAGCTTAATGTATCTTCTAAAGCCCTGGATGACGATCTTCCTATGCCTTAATTATTCTTAAGTTTTCTTTTCTTTTTTTTTTTTATTGTCTAAATTCTCAATGAGAAATTCACTTAATTTTTTTTTCTTTTTTTTCACTTAATTTTTTAATGTCTAAGCCTCTTGCCAGGATAACAAACACCTTTGGGATGGTTAAGGTAATCTCTGTCATTCACAAATGTATGTATATAACTAGGTGAGATTGGTTTAATAAACCTTGGGACAAGAGAGGATTTTTTTCCTTAAGTTTTCAAAATCACATCACATGACAGGAAATTCAGTGTCAGTCATGTTTAGGAGGCCCTCCTCCCACCTAGCATTATGTAAGAATCTCAAGCAGCTTGTGTAGTTCAAAAAACTCAAGAGAGGAGAACCTGGTGTTGCACTCCTCATAGTTGCGCTGAGCTCCTCCTTTATTCATGCTAATGTGGTTTTCTGCTAGTCATGACCCCTGCTACCTCTGCACCCGAGTCCCCAGACCCCACCAACCTTCCACTTTTTCTAGTCTCTGGAAGGAGGGCATCCATTCTAATAGCTAGGTTCTTCTCTCTTGCTTAATCAACAGAGCTCTCCCTCTCTACATAATAATCCTGTTGTTAAAAAGAGGGTGGGGAGGAGGCAGGCTTTTGAAAACTAAAACTTCTTAATCTTTCCCTGAGCAGAGAAGGCTTCAGACCTTCAGAATATTTGCCATTTTGAGAAAGGAAAAGTAAAAGCCTCTTTTTTATAGAGAGAGAATTTGTTCAGGTTGTCTACAGCTAGGTAACAAAGCACACCAGGTTGGCTCAAAACAAAAGCAATCCTTTATTTGGCATTCAAATTTGGGAGTTGACAGGACTCAGGCAGTTTTCATTTGGGGTCTCTCACGTGGTTGCAGTGGAACGGTGACTGGGCTTGGGGCCGTCGTGAAGGCGTTTTCACTCACAGAACTGAAGCCTGGACTAGGAAAACTCCAACAGCTGAGGCCAGAACAGTTTGGATTCCTTGGGCATCTTTCTGTCTTTTTGTGGTCTCTTAATGTGGTGTCAGGTAGCATTAGGGTAGCAAAATTCTTACAAGGTGGCCAAGGCCTCCCGAAGTGAGTAGAGCAAATATCACAAGAGATACCACCACAAGCTGCATGGGCTTTTCTAATCTAGCCTTGGAAGTGACTCAGTGTCACTTCCACTGGATTCTACTCATGGAGGCAGTCACAAAGATCCAGTCAGGTTCAAGGAGAGGCTCTACAGATATCATCAGTTGATGACAGGAGACTGAAAGAATTTGTGGATGTAATTAAAAACCACCACAAGAGCTTATAAAATAAAAAGAAGAAATGACTTGTTTCTCCATTTGTTTATCTTTCTCCCTTGTGTCCACCCATAACTGCCAGGCTTCTGCAAACTCTTTCTGGCTTGGAAATTCATCGCCCTTCCATTCTCCATTCTCTTTGTAGAGCTTTCTTGCTCAGTCCCACTGCCTCCTGATTATCTCTCTGCCTGGGGACTAAGCTGAGCTGGGCTCGATTCTGTTTCTAAACAGTTTTTGAAGTTCTGTGTATGTCAGAACCCATGAGCAAATACTATTTCTACCCCTGGGCAGGCTGCTGGGGAACCAGTTTCCAGCTTAGGCAAGAAGCAGCTTCAGTTTTTCCAGAAGGGAGACTGGGGAGGTGTCAGAGGCACCAAGGTTTGAAGAGAGCTGGGCCAGAAAGAAAGATTTGTATGTGGAAGTGGCAATCTCTATTTTGGCAATTCACCGGACTAAGAATTGGGTAGAATTTCTCTGAGCTTTGTGTCTTCCGTCTTGGGTGCCACGGCCCTCTCACGGGACACACAGCACAGACTAACACCACTGGTCCTGACTGTAGCTCCATGCAGGTTACCTGTGAGCCTCCACTCTCACTTAGAAAATGGGCAGCCTTGTGGGATTAGGTATCTAAAGGTTTCAGTATCTAGAACTACTTTTGTGATATGAATCTGGCCCACATTTACTCACTGGCAGTACTTTTTCTTCAGCAAGATGTATCCTAAGCTCTGAACTGTCCACTTACAAAATAAATGGAAACGTAAACCTACTGTAAGTTGTGTATTACTTATAACTGGGGGGTCTTACCTCATTAACAGTGATCCAGAATCAACTGGCCGCAGAAATTCTTTCTGGCACTGTTAGTGAATTATTATTTTTTTAAATAATTCACAAAAAATTTGGCAGATTTGACTCATCTTCGATTTTAAAAATATTATTTTAATAAAACTTCTCCTCAAAGAAGTGCTTATTCATGACACACAATTCAGCAAACTAGTTCTTTCAGCTCCAGTAGAAAAAACACAAGGAAAGCAATTCCACTGCCTCTTTTGTGTAAAATGAATCTTTCCACATTTCTTCTAGTTAATTTCTTAAAAAACAAAAGAATGACAGCCTGAACCATGCTTCTCATATTTGTCTGTAATGTTGTGTGGTTAACAGTCCAGTCTTGCATTTGCATGAGGCCAGCTGTCAAAGATGGCACCACAGGGAATCCACGATAATTTTAAGACATGTTGCAGAGTCACATATGTCCATAAATCTAAATTCACTAGAATGCTTATGGGAACACAGTCATCGTTAGATTTGAAAATGAATCCTTTATTGCTTTCATTTTGAACTTCACCCTTTACTTGACTCAAATTATCTTTATCAGATAATGGATGAAGGGCCTCATAACGAGTAAACAAGTTTCCAAGAGCAACCTCATTTGCAAAACTTCTTAAAATTCTTGTCAGAGCCCATTTTGAACACAGCCAGGGCAATTATTTTTGTTCTTGTTAAGAAAAACCTCCTTGACCTAGTTATTATCTATAATATGTTACAGTTAACATGTAATGAGAACAAGTCAAAACCATAAACTCAATAAGTGCACATTAAGAAATTTGAAATTCAGGAGCACTTGGGTGGCTTAGTTGGTTAAGCCGCCAGCTCTTGATTTCCACTCAGGTCATTATCTCAGGGTCCCTAGGACTGAACCTCCCCTTGGGCTCTGTACTCAGTAGGGAGTCTGCTTGGGATTCTCTCTCTCCCTCTCCTTTTGCCCTTCCCCCTACTCATGTGCACTCTCTCTCTCTCTCTCATTCTTAATAAATCTTAGGAAAAAAAAAGAAATTTGAAATCCACACAGATTGTCAACCACACCATAAAAATATGGTGTCTCATCCCACACATAGCACAGATTGGTATGCTTACCTACAAAACTATCTCTATCTGCTTGATAAAAATCATTTTTTAATTTATATATAAAACAGCCCTGATGTTTGTTAAAAGAGAAGGGAAAAAATGGAACTCAGCCCAAACACTTGCTCATCAGTTTTTGAAAAGTCAGTGCAGTTACTATTTATTTAATGACCTAGAGTACTCGAACCATATAAGTCATAGCCTCCCTTCTTGAATATTCTTATGAATAAGTATAAAATCTTAAATAAGTAAACATTCCTAAAAGTAAGCATAAAATGATGTTCAGATGAGATTTAAGCATCTTCTCTCCCCACCCCCACCTCAGCCCCAGTCAATTCCAAACCCTGAAAGACTTTTTCCACACACACAAGTTGAGGGAACTTGGTGATGTTCTTTAAACCTCTCTGAGCCTCCAGGACTTCATCTGTGGGTGGAAAATACTTTCATGTGGGACAATTAGACAAGATGCAGCAGGAGTAAAGGTGGTCGGTTTAATATTCCATCAAGGGGGAATAGGTCTCCTTCCTCGAAATCTGGATTCTGGTAAATCACTGTTTAAAATAAGTTACCAGCACCTTCCTCTTGTTTACCATTATTTCACCTGAATCCCTGTCAGAGCCTGCCACTCCAACCCTGTATTATCAGAGTTGTGTAACATTTCCATTCCACACGGGGGCCCCTCAGAGATGTTGAAGAAAATCCCACAGCTGATTTTACAGATGCATGGTTCCAGCCTTAGCAGAGGCCCCTCCCCTTAGTCTTCCACATGTCCCAGAATGTTCTTATGTCCATTCACCATCAGGGGCTGTTTCACCCAATCCCCCCCTTAGTCTCCACTATCCCTCACATTCTCTCTTTCAGCAGATGATCTTTTGTCCTGTAACATTAGAAAAATAGAGACTGCAAGGCAATTGCTCAACTTCCCACCCCTTCTGTGCCCCCATCCTCACTCTGTTCCTCATTTCTTTAATTTTATCCTATTTCTGGTGTGCCTTCCGTGTTTCCCTCTTCACTGACTTCTCACCTTATGTGACTAAACCTCTCTAAGCCCAAAAGAGCTCCTTTCAATATTGCTTTCTTTTCTATTCAGCTTCAATCCCAAATCTTACTTCTCTTTCACTTTTATTTTTTAGTATTCCTGAAAGAGTGTCCTGGGCTTGTGGACTAGGATCCATTTCCATCCAGTCTGGGTCCCGCTGCTACCATGCTATTGATGCTACTATGATTAATGAGTGCATTAATTAATTCAATTACCAGGAATGGTGCTAGGCACTGGGGATACAATAGTAAATAAGGCAGACATGATTCCTTTTTCTGGAACATATAGTGGGTGTGTCAGTTCGGGACTTCTGAGAAACAGTTACCAAGATGGGAGTAGACATCCAAGAGATCTACTGAGGGAAGTGCCTGTACAAGAGAAAGGTGTTGGAATAGGCAGAGAGAGCTTTTAAATCACATTGCAGGTCTGATACCAGTGAAAGGAGAGAAGGAAGGAAGGATTGGATGGGAAAACCACAGACCACAGTGCAGCTCTAAGAAAATCTCAGCTGTGCTGATGAGACATCACTGAGCCAAAGTTTCCTGTTAGAAGAATACCATGTTGAGCAGAAGTGGACTGTCTCTATGACCCTGCCGTACTTAGTAATTGGAGGCAGTCTGTGAAAAGTATGATCTCAGTGTTTCCAGGACAGAAGACAGAATTCATCCATCAACTGTGTATCTTTCAGCAGTTTGGAGGTCTGGACCAGCATATCTCCATGATTGCCACACTTTACACCATACGCTGCACAGATCCACTTCTCCATTCATGTTTTCCATGGTCCTCATGTACCTCTATTCCTGAAGGGAAACTTAGAAGAGGGAGTTCTCCTATAGGGATAACTACAGCCCCCATTGCTACCATTGATCTCAGGCCTCAATGATAATCATCTTCTCCCTCCTCTCACTCTAAACTGTCTCTTCCGCCAGTCTTCTTGGCTGACCTCGTGCCATAACCCAAAACCTCAATCTTAATGGGTCTGATCTCTTGGAAATCATAACTTTTTCAGGCTGTGGTTGCTGCACACGTCCACTCACAGTTACAAGCAAGAAAGTATCAAGAAACACCCAAGCAAACCACCTTGGTTGCATACATCTACTTTCCTGTCCTCTTTTTGTCAAAGCAGCCCTACCTCTTCCTGCTGGTTGGGTTAAATTATCTCTGCCAAGATGACTCCATATCTTACCTGCCAGTACTTA
>CM052895.1:71790518-71852960 GCA_028534135.1 Potos flavus | reverse complement strand
TTTTTTTTTTAATATTTCATTTATTTATTTGACAGAGAGAGAGAGATCACAAGTAGGCAGAGAGGCAGGCAGACAGAGGAGGAAGCAGGCTCCCTGCTGAGCAGAGAGCCCAATGCGGGGCTCAATCCCAGGACCCTGAGATCATGACCTGAGCCGAAGGCAGAGGCTTTAACCCACTGAGCCACCCAGGCACCCCTCTGCAGTGTATTTTAATGTAACTACTTTTGTAGCCCTAGCTTTTACCTTTCAGGGCCAGGAGACTCTCAGCCTGCATCTTCTATTAATTGGTAAAGCACTTCGCCACTCCATGCCTCAGTTTCTCCATCTACAATATGAGAGTTTGGATTAGATTAGTGGTTCCCAGGCTTTTTGACAAAAAAAAAAAATTGGAGACTGACATAGGGTTACCAGAGTTTTAGTCTATGATTAATTCTGATATTCACATAGTCTATCTTAATAATATTGTGTTGCAAATAAAGTGAATTATAACAACATAAATAACAAGGAAAAACTGATTAAAGTTAACTCTATAAAAAATTCAGTTTGTTATCTTTGTTGTTTTAATTTAACTCTGGACTTCATAGATTGTTGGGTACTGATTCTTAGATCAGCATCTGAGACAATGGATGACTCCTACTATTCAAATTGAAGCCTTTGACCAGGGGCATCATATCACCTGAAAGTTTGCTGGAAACATTGAATTCAAGAGTCTGCATTTTAAAATGACCCCCACGTGATTCATAAACACATTAAAGTGTGAGAATGCTTAGACCAGATGCTATCCAGCAAGAACATTCTCTGCTATCTACGATTCTCTTGCATGTCCTTGGCACAGCTGTCAAACTATGACTTTCCCTGTGACCTGCATCAAACTAATCTTGTACTTTTCTACCATGTTTCTTGTTGCTCGGCCACCTCCTTGTGGCCATGCCCTCTTACCTGTTCTTCAATCGCTGGCTCAGGTTTCATCTTTGCTCCTCTATACTTCAGGTCTGTGTGAGGTCAGGAAAGTTGATTTTTCCAATGCAAGTCACAGTTTCCTCAGCGATGAAATGAGGATAATATCTATTTCATAAGGCTGGTGAAAGATTAAATGAGAGAATATTTGAAAATTCTATACCACAGTGCTAGACATCATAGGCTCTCAATAAGGAGTAGCTGCTACTGTTGTTGTCTTTGTACTTATTGCAATGGTAATACTAATCTACCAAACGCACAAAATTCCTTGCCCGTTGGGGCTTACTTCCTAATGGGTGCTGCTAAATAAATGTTTGTTGGATACTGTAGTCACATCTTGATTTGCCAGGCAGTCGCTCAGCAGCTCAGTGGGTCCCAAAGATTGCCAGAAAGCTAGCTATGAGATTTTTGTATGCTTATGACATTTACCATATTACGTGTTACACCATGGCTATTTATGTATTTTCTCACTTTTCATATTCTTAAGCACCTTGCTTCTATGTATAGTCCCTTGGCACCTGACGCATAGTAGGGGTGCTTAGTGGATTAGAGAATTTTAGGAAGCCTCTCAGCTCTCTCTTTATCCTTCCAGTGGGAGGCTGTTGTGGTCAGGGGCGCTCAAGCAGCCATCTTAGAAAAAGATGTTCCTAGTTCCAATCAGACACTGTTCTCTGAATTATGCTGTGTGTCCCAGCTGTTTAATGTGGATGTCTGTATTTCTAGCCTTGCTATCTTTAAGTTGCTGTGTCATTGATGCTGATGGCTTTAGGGAAAAACTTCTAGCTAGAAAAAAACAATGCCAACCACAGGCTGGTCCCAAGTGCATAGGTTTTTGTATATCATATATTATTACAACATACATTCATTTTCTCTGGCTTTCTGATGTGGCCTTTCTTGTAGTGTCAGATGACTATCAATCTTGGAAACTTTGGGCTTAAATATAAAAACTATCTCTAAAGAAATTTCAGGGAAATAAAGAACTGCCTTATGATTCCTTTTGGCCTTGTCTGCCCCGAGATCTAACTGATACCCATTCTTTTTCAATTAAATCACCAGATTCATTTTGGCATATATGTTAATACAATTTATCTTTCTACCACCCCCTTTGGTAAGGTCCAGGCTGGTGCTTCTGTGAATCAAAATTCTTGAAACCAGGTCAACAGGAGCAGAGAGGGCTTAGAAACCACAATTCACTGGAACGGCCTAAAATCACCTCTCCAGCTACAGTTGCCTTCCGCATTTCTATCTCATCACCGATTTGCTGATATGCTTCTCTCTCTCTAACAAGCCCCAGTAAAGCTGCATCCCTTATTGAAAACACCCATGTTCTCTACGTCCTCAAATCGACCATCTAAATCCAAGATGCTTGGGGAGATCATTAATTCAGACATTTGACTGAACAGAGCCCTTTATCCTATTTTCCCCCAAATAGCAAGCCATGCTAAGTGCAGGGTAGGAAAACTCAATAACTCATGGCAAATGCATTCATTTGACTTTTAAATTTCAATCACCAGGGTGAAAGGTCAAAAAAGGCCATAACAGAAATTCTTGCAGAAGAAAATCCCCCTGTTGCCCTGCAGCCAGTCATCTTCCGGCTGAATAAATCATTACATTCTGTGGAACGTCAGCTCCAGCTGTAATCAGAGTGCTGAAGAGAAGGGCTTTTCTTTAGGGCTTCTATTTATTTTGGTCAGCTTGACAGATGAACAGCCTTTTCAAAACAGCAAGATTCATTAAAGAGTCATTCCTATGCATACACTTGGTGCTGGCCTGGTCCCACTGTGGGAATGAGGAATTGCTCCCCATCTGCAGCACACACACACCTCCCGGCCCCCTCCAACGTCACCTGTAGTGGCTGTCCACATCCTCCTACTTCACTCCTTTTGTCAAGATACCACAATATTGAAAAGACAAGAAGGATGTAGACTTTGATTCTGTAGCAAAAGGACAAAGGAGAAAGTCCTGCCTTTTGCCTCTCTCCCAAATGGCACCATTTCCTCTCATCACCTGTCTTCCCAGCCCACCTGTACACCTGAGCTCATTGCCCTCCCCCCAGGGGTCTGAGACTCCCACACCTGCACCCGGCCCCTTTTCTATTATGTGCCAGGCTCCTTCCTACAATTCATCTAATGACAATATACCCCCACCCACACCATACCCCTGTGTTCTTGGTTAGCACTAATGCTAAAATAGTATTCTGATTTATTCATGAAGGTTGAGAAAAAGAGGGGCTCATGGATTTGGAAGGTCCTTCCACCCTGCTCTGCTTCTGCACACCCCGAACCTCATGAGGGTCTTCACCATGACAACAGCCTCACTGTGCTTACAGTGAAGGTAAAAGAGGAGGCATCTCATACTTCCCTCTGCTCAGGCACAATGACCCTGTGGGAATGAAGACTGTCCGTAAGACTCTCAAACTGTGACCATGTGATTCTGGGGTGGAGGAAGGTTGAAGGTGGAGGAGGATCCTAGAATAAATGAAGTGAAAAATTCAAGAACAGAAAGATTGAATATTTCTCCGGCTTTGAACTCCTCACTTGCCAATTATTTTTCACTAGGACACACAACCAGGCAAGTTAAACACAACACTATTGCTTCTGTACCACATGTATTTCACTTAATCTTCGGGACGACCCTATGAAGTTGGTAACTCTCTTTTTTCAGATGAGGAAAGAGGTTTCAAAAGGCTAATAACTCAGCCACAGTCACCCAGCAACTCTGATACACAGCAAAGATCTTAGCCCCATTTTAGACGGCTTCCTTCACAGGAGCCACTGGAATGAATGTGATCAACATGGGGAAACTGATAAATCACAGAGGAGCTATTCTGACAACAACTAACTACAGATTGGGGAACGGAAAAATTCTGCAGACTGACGAGCCAACTTGGAGGATTAGTCTATAGACAAGGACTAGAAAGTAAGAAAGTGGAAGAAATGAGAATTTTCAATTGTTAGAGGAGAGATCAAGAAAAGAATCAGCTTGTCACATAATCTGCCCTGTACTCTGTTACTTATCCACGGTGACTGGCTCGGCAAAACCCCAGGCTACTGATTGTCTTCAATACATGTCAGGACCTTACACACAACTTCTGGCCACAAACATAAGAAACCATTTGGATTGGTCACTGTTAAAAAATAATGCTCTGATCTTTCTGCCTTCTGGGGTTATCTTGGTGTTTCCCAATGTTTGGATCTGGCTTCTGGATTTTGCTCAGACTTCACTTCCCAACTGCCTGATAAAATCTCTACTGGGAGCACCACTTATCTTCAAACTCAGCACTGACAAGCTAAACTAGCTTCATTCCCAAAGAACCTCTCCTGACACCCATTTCTCCAGTTGACTAGATTTGAAAACAATTATCTTTGATGCCTCATTCTCTTCCACAGAATTCGGCCAATAACCAATTGGTGCGACTTACAAAATGTCTCTTTAATCCATTGTCTTTCAAATATCAGGGCCAATATTTCTAGTTCATATCCTCATTTTCTTCTTCAGACATTATCACTGGCTCCTCTCATCTCTTGTCTGACTTTCAGTCACTCCCACCTCTTTTTTGTCTTCCATCTTGGGACCAAATCATTCTTGGACAGCTCTAATCATTGTACTTTTCTTCATAAAAATGTTTAATGGTCTTCCATTGCTGAATCAGGTGCATGTTCTTCAGCATGGTTTCAGAGCCCCCAAAATAGCTACCTGGAGGAGATATCTGCAATTTTTCCTCCCCAGAAGCCAGTTCTTTTGTGGTAAGTGCTTTTAAGATTCCTTGTGGGGACCCCCTCCTCATTAATCCATTTGGTTTGGTTGGCACTGATCCCTCTTCTTGGCTCTAGAAGTGGACACGTGACATACCCTCCAAGACACAGTAATAGGTTCAGGGAGAGGCAGAAATGACTTAAATCAGAACAATGAGTCTCTATTCTGAGGCTTTTGCCTAAACGTTTGAGAGAGAAGCTAATTTTCTGTGGAAACTGTTAGAAATAACAATGATAAAAGTTCAGAGCTGCCAGGAGTTAACAAGTATAACATAATGAAGCCAACAGAGAGAAGAGAGGTGAAATTTGGAGAGCAAGGTGGGAGTCCCTGGATCCAGCTTTACTGAAGCCAGAGCATCCCCTGTCTTTCCAGTGCATGTCTTTCTGAGCTTTGTCCAGTTTTACTTGCACTGCACTGACCTTCCATCTAACTGACCAATACACCTTCCATTTATCTTTTTGAACATCTCCTCCTACCCTTCTACAATTATGTTGAAGGATATTTGCTCTTGTCTTAAAGTACAATGATTTTACACATTTGTGCTTTTGCTCCTGCTGTTCTATCTGGAACACAGTCTGTAGCCATCTCCACCAGCCCAATCTTTTAAGGTCTCTTTCAGATGTTAACTCCCATCTGGTGTCTCGTCTGCCCTTCAGCCACATAGTGTTGTCCCCATTTGAATCCCCCCACCACCACCAAGCCTTCTGTGCCATTAAAAATTTAACATCCTTCACCAGGGAGCCACATTAGATGCTCAGTAAGTAAGTTCTTGTGAATTAAGTCAAACTAAAAAGGAGGGGGCTTCCCACATAGAAATGAAGTGAACATTTGTTGGATTGAATTGACTTTAAGTCCTGAGGAAAATAACAGAAAATAGTTTATCCTTCCTACATTATACCTGGCTTTTGTTTCTTCCAGCAGACAGGCAGACATCTTCACTGCTACTTCCTTAACCACACATGCCACCATAAACTATAATTCTGCAACATAAAAACACTTTAGTTTGAACCTGTGAGAAACAGCAGTACTTCTGGTTACAGGAGGGCATTTTATTTACTTTAATATTGGTTGCTTCCTTTTACATAGAGACTTTTTTGTTCTTTTGTTGGTGTCCTTATCGTGTTGGTGTTTGTTTGTTTGTTTTTCCTCAAATTCAAAGTTGTAGATTTATTTCACTAATAATATCAGTATTTCTGAGGCTTTTGTATTGCCTTCTTCTTTGGAGTACTGCAATTCTTTGAGCCTTGTTGGTTTTACTATGGCACTATTTGAAAGGAATGTTCACTTGCATTTGGTGTTTATATAACACCTGCCAGTTGATCTTCTAAATGATTTTCAGCTCCTCTGTGGAAGAGGAAAGTAACTACATTGTAGTCTGACTGAAGAGGGGCTCTTTATATAAATGCTAGCCTGAGTGGTTAAACACGAAAAGTCTAATCCAGTGCCTCAAGTCGCTTTTCTATGTGATGCCACGGACCCACTTTTTGCCCCTTAAGTTAAAATAGTTACTTTGATGTCAGATAAACACGACCTAAGGAATCAGGCTTTGAATTCAAAAGAAATCCTAAGACTGAAATCCAGACTTTCTTTTCCCCCTCAATGCCATAGGCTACATCTTCTTGAAGAGCTGCTTTACTGTTAAGCAGAAAAAAAGAATCAGAGAATGTATGTTTGTCTTGGTAAGCAGCTTAGAAAAGAAACTCTAGATACTCTATGCCCTTGTCCATATTCAGCTCATAATATCATTGCGAAATGTTTTTCTTACTGACACTGAAGCATAGGGAACTTTAAGTTTAGGGTTTATATATATATGTGATGTGAATTTCTGAACTAAAATATTTACTGTTTCTACCTGTTTTTATAAGCAACACATATTCACTGTTAAAAAGCAAGATCCACAACGAAATACTATTTTATCACTACTTTTTGGGCAAAATTTAAGAAATTTGGCATTCCGTGTGTTGGAATATTTCATATGTTGCAAGTAGGAGTGTAAATTGGTTCAATTACTTTGGAAAATAACTTGGCACTATCTTGTATAGTTGAGCATTCACATACCCTGTGGCATGAAACTATACTCTTTAGTACATACCCAAAAGAACATGCACCAGGAGTTTTATACAAGTTTTATACAAGTTTTATACAAGAATGTTTATAGCAACCTTGTAATAGTAATAACCAAACAAAAACTGGAAACAACCAAAATGCCCAGAAATAGGGAAATGTACAAATTAATTATAGAATATTATGCAACACTGAAATTGAATGAATTGTAATCATAGGCATAGTATATATGAATCTTGGTAACATACTGTTAAATGAGAAAAGCAAATTTTAGATTATATACAACATGATACCCTTTTAGCAAAGTTCAAAAACAATTAAATATTAAATTAAATAAATATTTTGATTAAGCATACATTCATATAAGGAATAAGAAACCAAGATAATGGTAAACCCCGATTTTAGGAAACTGGTTATTTCTGTCAGGAAGGCAAGAGAATGCTATGGGGAGGAAGACATGGGAGAGTCAAATCATTGTTAATGTTCTAATTCTTGGATTGTATAGTGGTTTGTGGGTATTACCAAGAAATAAAAGAAAATGAAAGAGAGCTATGAATGGACCAATGATGGCAGTATGGCAGTATGCCAATAACCAAGATTTAAGGTGAATCCAACTCTATGCAATGAAGTCCAGAGTTAAAAAACAAAGGATAACAAATAAATACAAAGATAAAAAGAAAAAACACATCACCTGAAACTTTTCATTTTTAGGTAGTAGAAAACTCAACTATAGTGGCTTAAGCAAGCACCAGATTCCTTATCTCTTCCTGCACTGACATTCTTAGTGTATAAGACTTTCACTTTCATGAAAGTCTAAAAGCCAAAGAAGCATGCTGACCAAGGCTGTCCTCTTTAAAATGATTCCCCAAAGCCCCATCTAGCTTCTGTTGGCCCATTCATTTACTTTTTATCTCTGCTTTTACTGCTTCTGCTGCTTCCAACTACCTTCTCTCTACTTTCCCTCTCTTTTTTATACCGCTTCTATTTATTGCCCCTCATTGCTCCTGAGTATTCATGACTTCAGTGTCTTACCTTCCCTCTTGGTGCATTTCACTTTGTCCCCAAATGAATGGTTCATTCTAATGCCATAAGTTCAGAACTCCTTGAGAGAGATCTATTTAGCCAAAGCTCACATGTTGGCCCCCTAAAGTGTCCCCAACCAGTGGGTTTGACTGGCTACCTTGGTTCATTCTCCTATTCTCCTAGGGCCATCTACAACAGTGAGACCCCTTTAGGGATGATCTCTTCTGAAAAAGATTGTGGGTAAGGCAGACAGTCTAAAGCTTGACCCATCAAAGACAAGACAGCTCATAATGTATACCTGACATATAGGGTCAGCAGATAGCCTAGAAGAGCATATATAAATGGTAAAGAAGAGGAAGGATTTCTACATCCTTATGGTAATGGGAAATGTTACAAACTCTTTTAGAGAAACGTGTAAAGGATTCTTGAGGGAGATTTTTTTTTGAAAGAGGAAAAGAAAGAATGAGTCTCACATATTATTATTGGGTTTATCCCTCTTCAGATATCTTTACTGTCATTTCTATGGGACACTGGAGAAGAGAAATAAATACAGGTTTTCAGTCAACTTCCTAAAACAGAACCTGGCTTCTGCATTTTGATGAGCTTGTTCATTTCAACATCAGTTGCATCCTTGAAAGCAATATACTTTCACAAAATAACCTTTCGTACTTACCAGTAATATACTGAACAAGAAATTTTAAAAGAGGTGAAAGGCAAAGTCTGAACACTACTGCAGACAACTGAGTCAATGGGCTAATTTGTGGCTTCATTATATGAGGAAGAACTCATCCTCCGGAAACTTTGCTGTGACTGACCATCAATGGGTTTTTCCAGATATACCTTGCACCTGGGAAAGAAATGGAGACTAATTTCTAGACAGCTGAATCATATTTTCAGGATGGGCTGAAGTGGGTAAGAAAAATCTAAAAACTCAGCTCAGGTAGGCCAGCAAGTAGCATTTGTTGTCTTGTTAATTATCTTAGTGTTATTTTATTTTATTTTTTTTTAAGTAGCAGTTGGTATTGATGGCATCATAACACAACCACAGAACAAGCAGCAGCAAAATCCTCAAAACAAAAAATTGGCAGTAAATTCAAATGCTTCTTCCCCTCATCTCTTACTGACATTCTTCTTTTCCTCAGCAGTATAATAGGCTGTTCTAAATAATTTACACTTGCTCAGCTGGTTCCTGCTCTAAAAGATGGGATACATTTGCAGGGAAGTTCCAAGAAGGTAAGTATTTAGCCTTTGGCTGTGGGATGGGAATTTAATCTGAGCGAGGATAGTGACCCATTTGAGATTTAAATACATGATCTTGCCTCTAATTCATGGACCGACCCTATATGGGGAAAAATCAATAGGCCACCAGAAAGTACTTATCTACTTAAACATTTATTTACTATTTCCTATAGAGTGTTCAGTATTATGGCATGTGTTAAGGATAGAGGAGTGGAATCGGATCAGCAATGAAAAAGCAGAAACAACATTTATTAACTGTCAATCTAGTTAGGTAGATAAGATAGATAATGAAGCAAATTGTAAGGTAGAATGCCAGTGATTCTCAGCCTTAACTATACATTGGAATCACTGGGGAGCTTTAAAAAATACCAGTGTTGATATTGATCATACAATGTACTTAGTATATAAAGTATTTGTCTGGTAAGGACTGCAAGTCCTAGTGCTTGTTTTCAACATTAGCAGCACATTTTGAGTCATCTGGAGGACTTTTAAAAGTCCTTGCGCCCAGCTCAATAACATGAGAATCTCTGGAGATGCAACCTAGACATTAGTATCTCTTAAAGTTCTCGAAGGTTGAGAACAATATTTTTAGAGAAATTCATAGCAAAGGGAAATGTCTGGTGCAGTCAAGAAGATCCCATAAAGAAGAGCATAGATATTTTTGGCACAGAAGAAGAGGGTAGACTTTCATGTGGTGATAAGCATGGGCAAAAGCACAGAGCTGGGACAGAGGCAAGTGGGAGCCCAGAACACGAGCTACACAACAGTAGTTTGAGAAGAGTAAAAATACATTTGGAAAGACAATGTGAATTGAAAGAGGGGTTTAAAAGTCACACTGCACACCTATTAGAATGAAGAAAACCCCAAACACTGGCAACAACAAATGCTGGTGAGGATGTGGAACAAGAGGAACTCTCATTCACCGCTGGTGGGAATGCAAATTGGAACAACCACTTTGGAAATAAGTTGGGTGGTTTCTTACAAAAAACCAACCAAGCAACCATATATTTATCATACATTTCAGCAACTGCAATCCTTGGGATGTACCCAAATGAGATGAAAACTTACGTCCACACGAAGTCTACACACAGATGTTTACAGCAGCTTTATGCATAATTGTGGAAACTTGGAAGTAACCAAGATGTCCCTTAGTAGATGAATGGATAAATAAACTGTGGCACATTCAGACAATGGAATATATTATTCAGTGTTAAAAAGTACAAAAAGACATGGAGAAAACTTGAATGCACATTACTAAATGAAAAAAGCCAATTTGGAAAGGTTGCATGATGTATGATTCCAACTACGTGACATTCTGAAAAAGGCAAAACTATGGAGAAGGTAAAAGGATCAGGGGTAGCCTGGATATAGGGAAGAGGCAGGGGAAAAATAAGCAGAGAACAGAGGATTTTTAGGGCAGTGAAACTATTCTGTATCCTACTACAATGGTAGATACATGTCATTGTACATTTGTGGATACATTCTTTGAAATATGCAAAGAATGTGCAATATCAAGAGTGAACCCTAATATCAACTATGGACTTTGGGTGATAATGTGTCAAAGTAGGCTCATCAATTTTAACAAATCACCACTTTGGTGCAGAGTGTTGATAGGGGAGGAGGCTCTGCATGTATGAGGTAAAGGAATGTATGGGATCTCTTTATAATTTCTGAATTCTGCTGTGGGATCCTAAAACTACTTGAAAAAATAGTCTTTTTTGGGACACCTGGTTGGCTCAGTTGGTTAAGTGTCTGCCTTCGGCTTAGGTCATGATCCCAGGGTCCTGGGATCAAGTCCCACATGGGGGTCCTTGCTCAGAGGGGAGCCTGCTTCTCCCTCTGCCTGCCGCTCCCCCTGCTTCTGCACTCTAATAAATAAAATGTTTAAAAATAAATAAATAATAGTCTATTTTTTTAAATGGGGGAAAGAGGATGAGGAGTTGAAGGTTTGGATAGAGGCAGCAGAGTGCTCTTACATCTCTTGAGCAGGGACCAATGTGGTAAGAACGATGTTTTAAGAATACTTTCCAGGCGCCTGGGTGGCTCAGTCTGCCTTTGGCTTACTTAGGTCATGGTCCTGGGCGTCCTGGGATCGAGACCCACGTGGGGCTCCCCGCTCAGGGTGAGGAGTCTGCTCCTCTCTCTCTCTGACAAATAAATAAAATCTTTTTATTTTATTTTTTTTAAAGAACACTTTGTCACGGTGTATAGAGTGGATCAAAACGTTACGGAAAAAATATAAGAAGCAAAATGATGAGAGAGGGTTGAAGATTTGGTGATGATCTGAGATTCAATGGGAAGGAAGTTTTAATATTGACATCTCCTCATCCTGAGCCCCGTGGTTCTCTTTTCATTACATGATAAAGAAAAGTGGTGTTGGAATTATCTAAAAGAGAAGGGGGAAAGTATGAAAGAAGAGTTGAAATGTGTCCTAGGCTCTGAAAAATCTGTGCTTCAGAATGAGGCTAGAAGGCGGCATATGGGAAGCACTTGAGTACATTAAAAAGCCGCCACGTGAATTATTTTAAAAATCTAATTTGCAAAGGCCACTGGCATTGCTTGGGTGCATTTGTAAATCAGGCAGTCACTAAGTCATCTTGAACAGTTAAAGCTATAATTTCCATGAAAAGGCTCAAATATTAAAACATTAATTGAAAAAGAGCACTTTGAAAATCCTGTTTGCAGAGTTCATTCAGCTGGGCAGGATAGGGTCAAGGTAGTTTTTCATCTGCAGGGTAAGCTAAGCCTTTTTGCATGATTGCCCTGGAAAACAAATCCTTCATATTGTAAATGAATGACTCCTTGGTCTGTTTGCTTTATTAAAGTCTATTGCAGTCCTTTTTATTTATTACGCTCTCAGTTTCTACTAAACTCTCAAACTTGAATATAAAATGTCCCATGTTATTTAATCTGCTAGCTATTGTTTATCCCCTCGTCTCGTGAAGCCAGGGCTGGCAGACTCAGCTTTTATTATAATGGCCGTAAAGTGTCTGTGGCATCTGTGATGGGGATCAGCCTGGCAGGACAAGGGGTCTGCTGTTCCCTGCTCTTCTCCTGTGGGCTGGCAGGTGGGCACAGAAGCTCCCCAAGCGCTCCCTCCCCAACAGCTCCTGCCAAACCTTAGATCACCTTTACAGAACAGAGGGTAACTCAATGTCAGCAAATCACACAGGCTAATCTTTCCTCTGAGGCAGTTGACAAAAGCTGCTGAGAACAGAAGATTGACTCTGGGCTCCCTCTCTGAAGGTCTTTGCTGTTTCAAGGTCAGGTAGGTAATGCACATAGTGTCTTAATTAGGGCAGACGCTACAAAGTCTGGAAGGGAATGGAAAAAAAGGAAAGACCTGTATGCCTCTTCTAGTCCAGGTACTTTACATTAGCATAATTTATTCTCTTACCATCTTAGGAGAGAAGAAACATTATTTCCCTTATTTTATAGGTGAAAAAAAACGAAGGTATAAGGAAATATAGTAACCAGGAGGCAGGCATGCTGATAAGTTATTAGTAAATGACAGAACAGGAGGGTTAATCTAGACCCACCCAATTTCAGACCACTCCACTAATTCTTGTCTTGGTTCTGTTACCAGGCCCGTCTGGACCTGACAGTGCTCTGTGCCCCTTGTCTGTGTGACCCATTCCTGCATTACTTCTGAGGTCCTTGCCTGAATGGCAGAGCCCAAGGACTCAACCATGGAAAGTTACTTCTCTTGTCATTCCCAGACTGCAGATCAGCTGGGAAGTCCTCATTCTTATCACACACACGGATTTTTGTCAGTTGTAGGATTAATTTAGCTCATTAAGCACCTTCCCATTAGGCTTGTGGCTTAAGTGAGGTGTCAAAATTTGATGACTAATATTTTATGAATTATATTGATGTGCTACTTCTTTGATCTCTTTTCATAGACCATGTTATGGCCATCTGTACACTTCTTTCTCTTGGAGTTTTTGGGATGGCAGCCAAAGCAAGTACAGAATGCTGAACAGATCAATATAGTTAAGCACATTACCATAATCCACAGACATTAAAACGTCAATACCTCATTCCCCTGACAAAGCTTATATCAAACAGAAGGCTCGATGGCACAATAGATAGATTCATTAGGCTTTTACCTCAGGGAATGGGTTTCAACACGGCCTTGGTCACTTGAAAAAGATGAGTTTCATGGTGTTAACTTTGCCAAACTTTATTTATTGGCATTTGGGCTCCAATCACAATCCAATCACGTTGGCAGCTTTTCCTTACCAAAGAGGTACTCTCCACACTTGTCTCATTAAACACAGGAATTCATTTGAGCTTTGTGTGACTAGTATCCTATTCTATTAAAAACACTTGCAAACATTAGACTGTGAACCTTCGCCCATAACCATATCAGTATGTTAAGCCAAGACATGAAGAATTTTAAAACTCAATGAATATTTCTCTGGCCTTAATTTGTGTGCACAGCACTGCTCTAAGTGCTGGAGGTAAAAAAGGGGTATACAACAGACTAGGGGCTTCCTCTACAGAATTTATGTTGTAAGTGGGGAGACAGACAAGCAAATATACATATATATATAAAGTAAATTCAGGTAACTATAGATGAAATGAAGAAAGCAGATCTGGAAGTGTAGAGTAGGGTGGTGAGGGCAGGGCTTGCTGAGAAGCTAGATCCAATATGTGGAGAGAGGAGCAAGGAAGAAGTTCAGAAGTTGTGGAAGAGGCATTCTAGGTGGAATAGGAAATACAATGCCCTGAGGTGAGAATGAGCTTAATCCACGTGAGGAACAGAAATAAGGCCAATGAGGACCTTAAAGTCAAGCTGAAGCTGGCATAGGCTAGATCATGCACAGCCTTCCTAGACATGATGAAAGACATGGAGAATCACTGGAGGGTTTGAAGGAGGGAAGTGACATAATTTTTTTATTATTTCATTTTTTATTTTAATATTTATATCATTTTTTTTAATTTTATTTATTTGACAAAGAGAGAGAGATCACAAGTAGGCAGAGAGGCAGGCAGAGAGAGAGGGGGAAGTAGGCTCCCTGCTGAGCAGAGAGCCTGATGCAGGGCTCTATCCCAGGACCCTGAGATCATGACCTGAGCTGAAGGCAGAGGCTCTAACCCACTGAGCCACCCTACATCATTATTAATTATGATTCATGTTTTAGATAAAAATTATTCTGGCTAGGCAGTTATTCTCAGCACAGGGTGATTTTGCCCCCCAGGGGACATTTGTTAATGTGTAGAGACACTTTTTGGTCATCACAACGGGGGAGTGCTACTAAAATCTAGCAGGACGCTGCTAAACATCCTATAATGCGCAGGATAGCCCCATGACACACGGCTAGTCTAAAATATCAGTAGCGCTGTGGTTGAGAATCCCTGAGCTCTGTATGGTATGGAGAATAGATTATTCAGGAAGGGGGAAGAGTGGAAGCAGAAGGCTAGGACAGTAACCAATGAGAAATTATGGTTATTTGGACTAGAATATCAGCAGGAGTGTTGGAGAGAGGTAAAGTGACTCAGGTTATATTTTGGAGATAAAGTTGAGAGGACCTGCTGATAAAATTGGTTGTAGGAAGTAAAGGAAAAATGAGTCAAGGATGCCTCCCATGTTTTCACTGAACAACTGGGTAGACAATGCTGTCACTTACCAAGATGGGACAGAATAGACAAGGAATAGTTTAAGAGGGGAAAGATCAAGAATTTTATTTGAGGCATGTTAAATGTAGGATCTGTTACACTTCTCAGTAGTGATATCAAACGAGAGGCTGAATATATGAATCTGAAATAAAGGTGGGGGTCAGCTTTTCAGCACGTAGATAATATTTAAGTCTGTGGGACTCGAAAGGAGGACTAAGAGGAACAGAGAGGACAGTGCAGCCCTCTCTGATATTTAGGGTCCAAACTGAGGAGGGAGATCAGCAGTGTACACTGAGCAAAAGGTGTTAGGGAAGGAAGCAAAAGGGAAACCAGGTGAATGCGGTATCCTTGAAGATAAGGAAGGAAAGGGTTTGCAGAATGGAGCTGTCATCTATGCTGAATGTTTCTGAGAGTTCACATAAAATGAGAGAAAGAAGAAAAAAAGACCTTGAATTTGGCTGGTTCAATTTGGCCAATGAAGCAGTGACAGACTAGAGAAGCTCTGGTGACATGGCTGATATTGAACCCTGATTGGAGTGGGTTGAAGAGAGCATGTTCAGAGAGCATGTACAGATGTCATCAAAGAATATGAATTCTTTCAATAAATATTGCTTAAAAGAGGAGACAAATGAGATGGTGACAGAATTCTAATTGTAGAATAACAAAAGAGGTTTTTTCCCCTAATTGATTCCTTCCTTTGTAAGTTGCAATGCATTACATTTACATATGAAATTAACCGGTAATAGTTTAAACAGATAATTTCATGATTTTCTAGGCATTGGTTTATAACACAAGCATTTTATCAATAGTAGAACTCCGCTTCATGAATGAAACTGAAATAAAACATTCCAGAACCACTGAACAAGCATGAAAGCTTCAGAATAGTAGTTTTTCTAAGAATGTATTTGGAAAACCACTACATAAAGTTCATTTAATTTAAACAATGAAATTTCATGAGCCAGTCCGTGGGAGGATAAACTTGTCCTCCCAGTAAGTTCCTTCCCCTGAACCTGAAATTGTAGCAAGAATTTAATCTTGCTGCTGTCACTTCTTAGTTCTTTGGGCAAGTTGCTTCATCTCTTGACACACAAGATTCCTCATTTATAAAACAGTAGAGGTTAGTATGAAGATTAAATGAAATAATACATGCAAATTCTATGTGTCCCACATGGGGCCTGTCCCCTCCCTTCTTTCTGGCATCTTCAATCCAAGACTTTCTGACTGAGGCTAGCCTTGCAGTGATTTTGTGCTAGAATATCATATGTGGCACTGCTGGTCATCATGCGAGTTCTGTTTTCCTCCTGCATCTCACCTGTGATGTTTTCCCACCTGAGCTAGTACACAGTCCAGAATGCAATGGAATTTTCATACACTTGCTGCCCATTATCCTGAAGCTTCTAAACAACACCAACACCAAAGTAAGATTTATTTCTGAGGTTTCTGGATTTCAGTGTACAAAACAGAGTGGATTACCAAATATGTAAGCTGTGACAAATTCAAAGGGAGAACACCAAATTTTCGGTTCGGAGGTTAGATATAGCCAGGAACATATGTAGTTACTCTTCCTCAATCATTCAACCACAAACAGAAGATTTCTCTAAGAAATAAGGGGGAGAAAGACCCAAAATTACAACAGTAACTCTTGAATTATTTATACAAGTAGAAGCGAGAAAGTCTCTTCAAATCTAAAAAAATTGCCACTGACCTAACATTTAGATTTTCAAAGAGAAAAGAACTTATTTGTTGATTGTATTTTCTTGTCAAAAATGGGGATTGCTAGGAGAAATCCATAAAGACAAGCAAATTGTAATCATGAAACCTTAGTATAATTCAAGTAAAGCAGTCAGCCCTCATATACCAAACTACAGGCCTCTAGAGTTCACCAGTTCAGAAGAATGACATATTCACAAATGTATCATTAGGATGAGCTAAAGGATTCTGGTTTTGTTTTTATTTTTAGACAATTTTAGACAATATCTGCCAAACAGTGTTCATCTTTCTGTGCTTCCAATAAATGGATGCTGATAACTCACTCCGAGTCCCAGACTTTTTTCTGACCACAAGTATTTTGGAAAATTCTTTTATTTCTGAGTTGCCTAGACCTCTCCCTGTCTCTCTGCATACATTTAGGGAATAAATTTGATGTGAACATCTCAATAATTACCTCATTTTTAGCTTATTTCTGTGCAATTCCTAAGATCTATCCAGTATTAAACTGATTTAAATGAACAAAAGACATCATTAAGTCATAGACTAGCTTCTAAAGAAAGGTGATAAAGCCAGAGGCCCATCTTTTCCTCAGCAATGTCTACAACCAGTGGTCATCTAGATTTCCATTCTACCCTATAGAGATCTAAAGGTGAATATACAAATACGGAGCCCATGCTGATTCCAGTCTGTTTAAATGGCTCTAAATTCATCCTCTGAAGCCACTCAAAACCAAATGAATTTCCCTTTCTAGGCAGGCATTGGCCATAATGCAACTCAGTTCTGCCTAGTACAGAGTGAAGGTTAGGGGGATCAGGTGATGAAGAGGAGCTAGTTGCTATGGGAAGGTCACCAGGCACAAGGGGAAGTACCTTTGCTTAACCTGTGAGAAGAGTATAGATGAGTGGGGATTGTGGGAGTAGACAATGTCCTTTGTTAATGCTAAACACTTTTCAAGTCATGGTTTGAATCCTATGCATATACTGAAGGATGTATGTAATTTCAGGCCCAGTTACAGGTGTTAACAAGTGAGTGTCACACATTTGTCCTTTCTAGTCTCAAATTCCCCACTACCACTCTGCATTTCTTACCTTGGAGCCCAAACATTCCAGAACACCACCTATGTGAATATTCCGAGCTGTGCCTAATAGAGGGGGGATGATGTCCTTGGATTAGAGGAAAGACTGTCATAGAGATGCTAACCTATGTTCAACAACTTTCCTAGGGCAGTTTCCACAATGAATGAATCCTGTCTTCAAACACGGAGCTCACTTGGGCTCTTGAAATACGAAGTTAGAGCCAGGCAAGACCAATCAGGGTCTCGCAGCAGTTTCTGTCATGAAAATCTCTTTTATATAAATTGTCTTCTTAAGGAGCTTCCAAATTCATGGAGGTGGGGAGTGATAACAGAAAGTCCACAACCCTTCCCACATTACCAGCATCTTCAGTACAAGACTTCTGATACAGACATTAACAATAAAGCAGCAGGAAGAGAAATTCAGAAAACAATCCCATTTAAAATTGTACCAAAAATAGTAAGATATCTAAGAATAAAGTTAGCCAAAAAGTGAAAGACCTATACCTTGAAAACTATAAAATACTGATGAAAGAAACTGAAGACAATGCAAAGAAATGGAAAGATTCTATTCGCATGAATTAGAAGAACAAATATTGTTAAAATGTCCTTACTACCCAAAGCAATCTACAGATTTAATGCAATCCCTATCAAAATACCAACAGCATTTTTCATAGAACCAGAATAAACAATCCTAAAATTTGTGTGGAACCATGAAGACCCCAAATAGCCAAAGCAATTTTGAAAAAGAAAAACAAAACTGGAAGTATCACAATTCCAGACTTTAGGTTGTGTTACAAAGCTATAGTAAGCTGGCATAAAAATAGACACATAGATCAATGGAACAGAATAAAAAACCCAGATATAGACCCATAATTATATGGTTAATTAATCTTTGACAAAGGAAGAAAGAATATGCAATGGGAAGAAGTCTCTTCAACAAATGGTGTTGGGAAAACTGGACATGTAAAAGAATGAAACTGGACCACTTTCTTATACCACACACAAAAATAAACTCAAAATGGATCAAGGACCTAAATGTGAGACTTGAAACCATAAAAATCCTAGAAGAGACTACAGGCAGTGATTTCTCTGACATTGGTTGAATCAACATTTTTCTAGATCTATCTCCTGAGGCAAGGTAAATAAGAGCAATATATATATATATATATATATATATATATATATATATATATAATAATTGGGACTACATCAAAATAAAAAGCTTCTGCACAGCAAAGGAAACAATCAACAAAACTAAAAGGCAATCTACTGAATGGGAGAAAATACTTGCAAATGACATATCCAATAAAGGGCTAGCATCCAAAATCTATAAAGAATTTATCAAATTCAACACTCAAAAAATGAAAAATCCGGGGCACCTGGGTGGCTCAGTGGGTTAAAGCCTCTGCCTTCGGCTCAGGTCATGATCTCAGGGTCCTGGGATGAAGCCCCACATGTGGCTCTCTGCTCAGCAGGGAGCCTGCTTTCCTCTCTCTCTGCCTGCCTCTCTGCCTACTTGTGATCTCTCGCTCTCTGTCAAATAAATAAATAAAATCTTAAAAAAAAAAAATGAAAAATCCAGTTAAGAAATGGGCAGAAGACATGAACAGACATTTCTCCAAACAAGACATCCAGATGGCCAACAGACTCATGAAAAGATGCTCAACATCACTCATCATCAGGGAAATACAAATCAAAACTAAAATGAGACATCACCTCGTACCTGTCAGAATGGCTAAAATCCACAACATAAATAACAACAAGTGCTGGCGAGGATGTGAAGAAAAAGGAAACCTACTGGACTGTTGGTGGAAGTGCAAACTGGTACAGTCACTCTGGAAAACAGTATGGAGGCTCCTCAAAAAGTTAAAAATAGAACTACCCTACCATCCAGTAATTACACTACTGGGTATTTACTGCAAAAATACAAAAACACTAATTCAAAGAGATACATGCACCCCTATATTTATTGCAGCATTATTCACAATAGCCAAATTATGGAAGCAGCCCAAGTATCCATCAACAGATGAATACACAGAAAAGAATATTATTCAGCCATTAGAAAATGAAATCTTAAAAAAAATGAAATCTTGCCATTTACAACAACATGGATGGAATTAGAGTGTATAAAGCTCAGTAAAATAAATGTGGTATTTGTGGTATTTTTTTAACTTCTAAACATAAAACTTTATTACATTTCTAGTTATGTCTTTTTGCGTGATATATTTAGGACCAAGTAGTTAAGAGAAGTCCTAGTTACACCCTCAGGCTGATTTGGTTTCCACCCCCATCGATAGAGTGACTCTTGTCCCCTTCCCCATTCCAGCTTGAGGCACTTGGTGTCACGAAGAAAGTGGCAGCTGGCTGGAGAGATAAGACTCAAGTCTCAAATCCCCCAGCACAAAATGAGAGGGGAAGTCTCCTTTCGCTCAGGGTACTCCCCAGGTTAGCATAAGGAAAGAACACAGACATTTCCAGGGACGCCACAGGAGGCTTTCATATCCCTCAGACCAGGTGGAAGACCCCAGAGCATTTCCCCTGCCCCCATGCTGGCCTCTCTTCCCCCTCGTTACTTCCCGGCCACACTTACAGTCCTACAAAACACCCCATCACCTGACTTTGCTCCTCACTTTCTACTCTGAGCAGCCTGGGCACAGGAAGCAAGAAGTCTCTCTGATCAGAGATCTCAGAAGCACCCAGGGAGGCCTCAGACAGCTTTGGAGAACGGGGATCAGACAGCTGTGAAGGGGCCTGTCCTCTCCACCACCACAAGCCCTGAGGAAGCCCAGGGGAGATGCTGCTCTGCATTGGCCCCTGTGCTTGACTTTGTTTACTCTCCTCTTCCTGCCCTGCTCCAAATAAACAGTATTTATGTATATGCTATCGAAAGAAGAGGGACTGAAGGGGGGAGACCCATGGGCACAGATCTCTTCTACCTTCATGAGCTCGAAGGCACCAAGGGTTGTCAAAGGAATATTGGATAATGGCCTAGGAGTCCAGGAGGCTGGGGACAAATACCACACAATTTGACTCATATGTGGAATTTAAGAAACAAAGCAAACAAACAAAGAAAAAAATTGAGAGAGAAACAAACCAAGAAACAAACTCCTAACTCTAGAGAACAAACTGATGATTACCAGGGGGAGGAGGGGGAGGAAATGAGTGAAATAGGTGAAGGAGATAAAGAGTTCACTTATGATAAGCACTGAGAAATGTACAGAATTTCTGAATCACTATATTGTACACTTGAAACTAATGTAACACTGTATGTTAACAATACTGGAATTAAAATGAAAAACAACAATAACAAAAAAGACCTCTGATAAAGCTCTAAGAAAGACTATTCATTCTTTGGGGGATGTTTCTCCATTTTGGTCATATTTTATTTCTATCTGCCTTGACACCATTTCACTTTCTTAAAAGAATTTATTTTTAAGTTTCCAGATGTGTGGATTAATTTTTAAGCCTTGAGATAAAAGTCAATTCATAGCAATTTAGTAGTGTCTAGTGATTCTCAAGATTTTCACACTCAAGACCCTTTAACGGGTTAAAACTGTTTCTGGATCTCCACATTATCAGTGCAGACAGTTAGTATCCACTGATTGAGAAATCACGTAATGACAAAAGCAGAAGCATTTGAACACATCACAATAGCAACTGAACAAATTCACTAGTTTGAAAGACAACACAAATACGTGAGTCATATTAATCATACACTTTTCAGATAGTGCTTATGGTGCATAAGAATGAGCCAATCCTTTAATTCAGTGGCTGCTCAGGAGTCTGTCTCCATCCTTTCCTCACACTCCCCCACCTCCCCACAAAGACTGCCCTAAAGCACTGATACCTTTCTTAAGCAATGTCCCAACTGATAACACTCACTGGTTTTGCCCAGAATGCACAATAACTCTTCTGGCTTGACCTGATTAGATCCTAAGTTAAAACCACAGAATTTGGAGCTATGGGGACAGTAGAAATCACCTAATTTTACCACCCAATTCCCCAATAAGAAACCCAAGGTCAAGGCACAGGGCACGGAGAGTAGGTCAGAATCAGGTCCTTCTTGTAGCATTATAGTGCCCAGTCCCTGCCTATGTCTTACGTACAGAACAGCCAGGCCTACATCCTGAGCACTGGGTACACCCTGAGGCCTGAAGATTTCCCCGTGTGTCAGGTTGTGTCCTGCTTTTAGCACTCTACTCATTGAACTTCTCTTGCCCACAATCTATTTCTGTCCACAATTATCTGGCAGAAATTTGGTGCATTTTCAAGACTTGGCAAGAGCAGAATCTTCCCATGAAGCATCTTTAGACCCTCACAAGTCAAAGAAGATACTTCTCTTATGCTTTTACTGTAGAAAGAATAATAAAAATGGCTAACATTTATTAAGTACTTACTATGTGTTAATAATGTTACAAATTATATCTCACTCAATTCTCATAACATCCTATGCTATAGGAACTATTATTTGTCTCCAGTCTGAAAATAAGAAAACTGAAACTCAGAGAGATTAAGTAATTTTTTAAGAAGCACCTAGAAGTGAGATGCCTCCCTGACAGAGTAAGTTAATTATCCACACACTTAAGCGCTGTGTTATGTTGATGTATTATATAGTTGTTGACGTGTATCACCTATAACATGGGAGTGCACCTATGCTTGATATTTGTCTTTCTTTCCCACTAGACTGTAAGCTCCTCAGAACAAGGGCTTGTGTTTTGACTTTTTTTCTCTCCATACCTAGTAGCTTCTGTCAGAGAGTAAGTTCTCAATAAACATTTGCTGAATGAATGTACAAATAAAAGAATCATTTTTCATAGGTGGTCCTTAAAGTGCAGTTCCAAAACAGTCCATGCATAATGATCACATGAAAAATGAGAGGGCCAGACTAGTGAGTTATGTGCTTGAATAATGACTTCCCCAAATACATACTACAGATTGTTGGCAAAAATGTCAGACAATTAAAAGGCTTTATATATTAGCAAAATCAAATACTTCTATAGATCCCTATGAGAATTTCAGATTTTCCTCTCTTCTTTTCTTGCTAGGGAAGAAATGGGAGCAAGAGAGAAAGCAGGGAACAGTGGAAGTAGTATCAGAATGGAGGCCAGGAGAGAGAGCCCCATTCTCTGCTCTGCAGTCACTTAGCTTCCTGTGAAATGCAGGCATGGGAGACAGCATGTAAAAACAGCTCTTTCCATTTATTAAAAAAGATGTGCTTTTAAATGATTTCTAAGACTTTTTAAATGCAAATATTCTGGGATCCTAAAATTCACCTCTAAAATTCACTATGAAAAATAAATAAATAAATAAATAAATAAATAAATAAATAAATAAATAAATAAATAAATAAATAAAAAATTCACTATGGCCCATGGGCTGATCCAAAATGCAAGTCATAGGAGAAACCTTGGTTATGCTAGATTTCTTCAAAGTACATATTTTCTATAGTACAGATTTGAAGCCAATCTTTAAACGACAGAAAATGAAAATTTGTAAAATGAAAACTAAACCTATGCTTCATTTCCAGAGGCAGGGCCCTCAAAGATTTTGTGTTTGTGGTGCTGAGAACTAGAGAAGCTCTCACCTATAAATGGTCATCAGCCAGCAAGAGCTGAACAGATGCTGTGACCTGGAGTTAACCCTCCAGCCCACTTTGGTCTGCCTATCTGTCAAGTGTGAAATGGGAGCTCATTGAAGGTCTCTTCCAGGGCAAATGTTCTAGGATTTCACACACTACTGAAATCAACTCATAATTTCCCTTTATACAACCAGTGCAGGTGGGCACCACATAAAAAGCCCCTGTACAACATGTCACTCCTTTTCCTACTGCCTTTCTATTAATGCTGTAGCTTTGGTCACAACCATCATCTCCATGACTGCTGAAGTTCAAAGTCTTTCTTTCTTTTGACTTTAATCCCCTCCCCTCCACCATCCTTCAATTTTTTTGGATGACTGGGAATTATCTGAGGAAATGCCAATACTCACTTATGTCATCTTCTAGGCATGAACCTTGGGATTCACACCCCTTTCTTACAATGACAGAAATACAGCACATATGCATTTAAAATATGACTTTCTTTGGGGAAAAAAAAGTCTTAATTTCACAAACAGTTTATTTGGTTTGACATTTGAAATTATCTTGAGTTATTAGTTTTCATGATTTTCTCTTGAAATATATTTTGCTTTAAAAAATACAAGTAATGAAAAAATAAATAATAAATAAATAAATAAATAAATAATTTAAAAAAATTAAAAAAAATACAAGTAATAAAAATTTAGTGTTTGGAATTAACCATAAATGAGTATTATTTAATAAAAGAGGGTATGATATTCTCAATGATCAGCTATGACGCTCACAGTACACAAGTTCCTGACAGATATTTTTGAACAACTCGTGTCAGCTATTAATATTATAAGCTTCCTTTTATCCTCTACCACTTTCCTTTTTAAACTTGTTAGATATAGTCACAGAATATCACATTTCCCCCACAGGCTGTTTTAATTTGCATTTTTCTCAATGACTAATCTGACATACCAGATAGGAGATTCTTATTTTTTCCATTTTAGTAAATGCTAACGAAGTATTTTGTTTTGTTTTTGTGAATTCTGAGAAACTAGCAATAATAGACAAGAAATAAAGAGTCCAATGTCTGCATGTTTTTGTTCTCAACATGGCCATATTTTTGAGATTATCCTTTTTGCAAAATGGCAGTCCGTGTTTCCATTTCAGTAACTTTGCTGTAATGGAAAGTCATACAAGTGTTGCCAGAATCAATATTTTAAATTCTTGTGTTGGTTTCAGACAGCAGGATTCATAGTGGTAATGCTGTATACCATGTGTTTCTATTTGAAATTATCTGAGTTTCTTATTTGTAGTTATGCTACAAGATGATGTGATTCTGAGTCTCCTTTTCTCCCAAAGATTTTATTGCCATGTTTTTTAGAAGAATGAAATTTCGTATCTGTAAGACACCGAGAAATTATTCTGTTTCTCCGAATTTTTACCAGTAAGAAGGAAACAGTTATCCATCTCTATTTCTTCTCGTCACATTAGTTGCCAAGCTAATCCTCCCTGTGCTTCCAGCGGACATTTGTCTCCCAGTTATTTATAGTCAACTAATGATCACTCTTCCGGAACTTTGTGTTCCACATGTTTTATTGTAATAAGGCAGTCAGTTGGCAAGAAAGTTCAATGAGGAAACCCCTCAAAAACTGGCTTCAGGATATTCCATGTTTATTGTTGGTTAGAAATAGGACTCAGGAAGTATTCATTCTGCACACGTCATCAGTAACACATCAGGGATTTACAATAAATGGAGGCATCCCCATGTGAATAGTAGTCTAGGTTCCCAAATGTAGGCCATATGTGTGATTGCACTTTTGCCATTGGTGTTTACATACTATAAGTAAATCTTGCATCTGGAAGACAGGATAAGTCTTCTAGAAAACTCTCCTGACTGTGGCTGTAGAAACCACAAAGTTCAAGGGGGAGCCAAAAGTTGAGGCTGGGGGAATAGCAAAGATTGAGGAAGAGAAACTATTTCAATTTGCAGAAGGAATGAGACAAGTAAATGTCCTGACTTACTGGTAGCTTTATTTCTGAAAGAGTCATCAAGATTTCTTGAGCAGTTAGGCAGAAAGACCTCAGACTAAGAATAGGGGCGAGATAGAGGTTAAGCAGACACCTCCAGACTAAGAGAAATAAGTAAAAACCATTTCTAAAGCTAGAGAACGCAAGACTAATCCATCCATTTAGTAGCATTTATTGAGAACCTATTGCATGTAAGTCACCAATTATATTACTATGCACACTCACCTCACTACTGCACAGATTGTTTGCCTCTCCCCTTCCCTTGGGAATTGCTCCTCACTCATTTCAACCATGTGACTCTCTTGAGGGATGCAGATCATCATCCTCTATCAGGAGAAGGAGACCCCTGCCCAGGTCAGCCAAACCTTGTATCCCTTCCCCCTGGCCACAGTGACTACGTTAGAGTATGTGATATATGTCAAGCCATGAGAGCCTTTCCTCAAGATTTTCCCAGCTGGAGTTGGCTGGGAAGAACACTCTTTCATATCTAGTTAAGAACTTACCAGGATGTAAGCCTAAATCTGGACATCATTAGAGACTTGTGAGGACAGCTAGCCTCAAAGACCAAAGCTGACACATAGAAAGAAGCAGAGAAGAAATTCAGAGACACACAGACAGAGGTTGTCCTGTTGACCTTTGACTCTTCTATCCAATCATCCATGGGGTCAGATCCCAGATTTTCCATGGTGTGTAATGTGAACCAAATAATTCCTTCTTCAGGTAGTTAGAACTGTGTTTCTGTATTTTACAACTGAGGTCTTCAGTATCCATGGAAAATGTTGCTTTAGGGGCGCCTGGGTGGCTCAGTGGGTTAAGTCTCTGCCTTTGGCTCAGGTCATGATCTCAGAGTGCTGGGATCGAGCCCCGCATCCAGCTCTCTGCTCAGCAGGGAGCCGGCTTCCTCCTCTCTTTCTGCCTGCCTCTCTGCCTACTTGTGATCTATCTCTCTCTCTGTCAAATAAATAAAATTAAATTTTAAAAAAAAATTGTTGCTTTAGCTAAAAAAATGGAAAGAGACTACCACATAGTTGTTATGACTATTCTAGAAGGGGTTTAAAAAAAAGGGTTGGAGAGAAAAAGTGTATATTGAGAAGCTGAAGATTGAAAAACTTACGAAAAACTATATTCCCAAGGTTGGCCAGCTGGGTGAAAATTCACCAAGTCCCTTTCTTGGTGAGAAAATTATGAAGTCCTCGGTAAAAACCATGGAAGGCAAGAATCAAATCACAAGCCAACACCAAGAAGAGACAGCTGATTCACAATTCAGATACCAGATCTGTCCAGAGCCAGCCTCAATGATGACAATCTTATCATGCAGTAATTGCTAAAGTACAAACTCAGATTTATTTTCAAAATTCTAATTTGTGATTATGTGGTTTAAGAACTTACCCTATTCAAGCAGTGTAGTATTTAGCTCATTCATTTTTTTCAGATCAGGCAGAAACCAGGCACTCAAAGTAAGAATATTCAAACCTGGAGTCTCCTGGAAGAAGCAAGAACGATAGAACAGAATAAAGATTTAAAAACAATGACAAGGGAGCAAGCAAGATGACAGAGGATTAGGAAACCCCGTTTCAAATGGTCCCCTGAATTTAGCTGGATATCTGTATTAAACCATTTTGAACACCCACAAAATCAGCCTGAGATGTAAGACTATATATCTGGATCTCAACAAGCAGAAAAACACTTGCTTTTTGCAAGGTAGGACCTGCAGAGTGGTGAATCTGCAGGAAGATATTGTTTATCTAAACAGAAAGGGGATAGAGCCTCCATAAGCTGGCTCCTGGAGAGTGATGTAACACCAGAGCCCTTAGAAATCTGCTCTAGTGAGAGACATCCCTCTCTGAAAGAGGCTCTGGAAATGAAAAGGCAGAATTCTAGATAGGGCATTGTGGTCTCAGGATACGAGGAACTACAGAGCAAAAGAGGGTTCCTGAACCGGTAAAGAGCCTGAGCAGTGGAGCTGGAAAGCAGGTTATGGTCAGTGAGCCCAGGAGGTAAAGCTCAGCTCAAGTTGCCATAAACCATGAGCCGGGCTGGTCGATAATTGCCCTTTTCTTGAGCAGCCTGAAAAAATCGGGAACCTGCATCCACGACCAGGCAAAAAATCGCTGGGGGGGGGCAACCTGGAAAGGATATTAAAGTGGCACCCAGACATGATCCAGGAGCTTCAGGTGTGCATTCGAGCCTGCAGCCACTTGCAGGTTTAGAATCACAAAGGGCAGTGACACTCCTAGGCCCCTGGATCTACCTCTAAGAGAGTTGCTATGGGCATGCACCAATGGAGGCTGTGGTTTTCTGTGGCGCATACAGAAGTGGAGACTATACTGGAGGGTTTATTAAAGAGGGCAGACTGTGAATTTTCTGCTCTGGGCCAGAGGTTTGTCTGCGACCATTTTTGCTCTGATCCTTTGAAGAGGCACAGAAAGCCCCCAGGGAACAAAAGCCACACAGAGGATCTGTTTCCACTGAGCCCATTCCCCTCACGGGGGCAGGGGAACTCCAGACAGGCAGGGGTACCTGACAAACAGCGCAGCAGGCCCCTCCCCCAGAAGACAGGCTGGAAGAACAGGTAGACAACAATCCTATGGATCCCATAAGACTGTAAAATCCCAGTGCTAGGGGAAAATATATATTGAGTTCTAGGTGTGTCCTCATGGACTTGTTTATTTTTCAGATAAAATTCTCCTTTACTTTATTTTTTTTGCTTATGCTCTTTCTCTTTTCATCTTCTCATTTCAACTAGATGTTTATTATATCAACTTATATTTCATAGTTGCTTTTTAACTTGCATTTTTTCACACCTATATTTTTTATAGATATATGCCTCATTTTAGTCCTTTTTTCACTCTATTCAATTTTACCTTTATATATATACAAGTTTTACTTTCCTTGTAATTTTGGGATGTAGTGTCCTCTAACACACAGACCAAAATACACCCAGGAACAACGGAAACACAATTTTTTTCCACACAGAGAGATTATAGTCTCCTTTATATTTATAGTCTCCACCCCCCTTTAAAAAATTTTTTTAAATTTTTAAATTTTATTCTTGTGTTTTACTTTGGCTTTGTTTTTCAGTAGTGGCTTCTGACCACTCCGGATTTTGCTAGGGTGTATCTTGCTTGGGTCGTGGTTGATATTTTGGACTCTGCTCAATCATTCAACCATCCCTCAACAGAATGACTAGGAGGAGAAACTCTTGACAAAGAAAAGAAACAGAGACAATGTCATCTTCACAGAAATAATGGATATGGTAATAAGTAAGATGTCAGAGATCGAATTCAGGATAGCAATCATAAAGTCAATAGCTAGGCTTGAAAAAAGCATTACTGACAATATAGAATCTCTAAGAGCAGAAATGAGATACAATCAGGCTGAACTAAAAAATGTTATGAATGAGAGGCAGTCTAAACTGGACACCCTAACAGCCAGGGTAAATGAGCCAGAAGAAAGAATTAATGATCTAGAAGATAAGCTGATGGAAAGGAAGGAAGTTGAGGAAAACAGAGACAGACTGCTAAGGGCACATGAAAAAAAGACTGGAGAGATTAATGATGCTGTGAAAGGTTCAAATGTCAGAATTGTTGGGATCCCTGAGGAGGTGGAGAGAGAGGGCTAGAAGGTATATTTGAGCAAATCATAGCTGAGAACTTCTCTAATCTGGGGAAGAAAACAAACATTCAAGTCCAAGAGGCACAGAGGACCCCTCCAAAAGTCAATAAAAATAGATCAACACCCCAACATATAATAGTAAAGTTTGCAAATTTTACAGCCAAAGAAATTATCCTGAGAATAACTAGGGAGAGGAGGTTCCTTACATACAAAGGGAAGAATATAAATAATATCAGACCTATCCACAGAAATCTGACAAGCCAGAAAGGGCCGGCAAGACATATTCAGGGTACTAAATGAAAAGAACATGCAGCCAAGAATACTTATTCAGCATGGCTATCATTCAGAATGGATGGAGAGATGAAAAGCTTTCAGGACAGGCAGAAACTGAAAATATATGTGATCACCAAGCCAGCCTTGCAAGAAATATTAAGGGGGATTCTGTAAGTAAAGAGAGACCCCAAGAGTCATATAGACCAAGAAAATAAACAGAGAAAATCCACAGAAACAGGGACTTCACAGGCAATACAATGGCATTAAATTCATATCTCTCAATAGTTACTCTGAGTGTAAATTGGCTGAATGCTCCCATGAAAAGACACAGGGTTTCAGATTGGTTACAACAAGGATCCATCCATATACTGTCTAAAAGAGACTCATTTTAAACCTAAAGACACCTCCAGATTGAAAGTGAGGATGGAGATGGGAGATGGAGAAACATTTACCATGCTAATGGACCTCAAAAGAAAGCTGAGGTAGCAATCCTCGTATCAGTCAAATTATATTTTAAACCAAAGACTGTAGTAAGAGATGTACAAGGACACTATATCATCCTTAAAGTGTCTATCTAATAATAAGATCTAACAATTGTAAATATCTATGCCTCCAACATGAGAGCAGCCAATTATATAAACCAATTAATAACCAAAATAAAGAAACATATTGATAAGAATACATTAATAGTAGAAGACCTCAACACTCTACTCACAGCAGCGAACAGATTATCTAAGCAGAACATCGACAAAGAAATAAGAGCTTTGAATGACACCTTGGACCAGATGGACTTCATAGATATATACAGAACATTCCATCCTAACACGACAGAATACTTATTCTTCTCCAGCGCACATGGAACTTTATTCAGAATAGACCATATACTGGGTCACAAATCAGTTCTCAACCAATACCAAAAGATTGAGATTATTTCCTGAATATTTTTAGACCACAATGCTTTGAAACTGGAACTCAACCACAATAAGAAATTTGGAAGGAACTCAAACACTTGGAAGTTAAAGAGCATCATGCTAAATAATGCTTGGGTCAACCAGGAAATTAAAGAAGAACTTAAACAATTCATTGAAACTAATGAGAATGAAAACACATCGGTCCAAAACCTACGGGATACTGCAAAGGAGGTTCTAAGGGGGAAATACATAGCCATCCAAGCCTCTCTCAAAAAATTAGAAAAATCCCAAATGCACAAGCTAACCTTACACCTAAATGACCTGAAGAACAGCAAATAAAGCCTAAACCAAGCAGGAGAAGAGAAATAATAAAGATTAGAGCAGAAATCAATGAAATAGAAACCAGGAAAACAGCAGATCAGATCAAAAAAACTAGAACCTGGTTCTTTGAAAGAATTAATAAGAATGATAAACCTCTGGCCAGACTTATCCAGAAAAAAAGGGAAAGGACCCAAATCAATAAAATCATGAATGAAAGGGGGAAGATCAAGACTAACAGCAAGGAAATAGAAACAATTATTAGAAATTATTACCAGCAACTATATGCCAACAAATTAAGCAATCTAGAAGAAATGGATGCATTCTTGAAAACTTATAAACTACCAAGACTGAAACAGGAAGAAATAGATAATTTGTACAGACCAATAACCAGCAAGGAAATTGAAGAAGCAATCAAAAACCTCCCAAAAAACAAAAGTCCAGGGCCAGATGGCTTCCTAGGGGAATTCTACCAAACATTTAAAGAATAAATAATACCTATTCTACTGAAGCTTCTTCAAAAAAAATTGAAATAGAAGGAAAACTTCCAAACTTGTTCTATGAGGCCAGCATTACCCAGATCCCAAAACCAGACAAAGACCCCAACAAATAGGAGAATTACACACCAATATTCCTGATGAACATGAATGCCAAAATACTCAACAAGATCCTGGCCAACAGGATCCAACAGTACATTATAAGGATTATTCACCACGACCAGGTGAGATTCAAGGGTGGTTCAACATTAAGAAATCAATCAACGTGATAGAGCATACTAATAAACAAAAAGACAAGAACCAAATTATCTTCTCAATCAAGCAGAAAAAGCATTTGACAAAATACAGCATCCTTTCCTGATGAAAACTCTTCAAAGAATAGGGATAGAGGGAACATACCTCAATATCATAAAACCATCTATGAAAAGCCCACAGTGAATATCATTCTCAATGGGGAAAAACTGAGAGCTCTTCCCTTAGGGTCAGGAACATGGCAGGGATGCCCACTCTCACCATTATTGTTTGACATAGTACTAGAAGTCCTAGCAACAGCAATCAGACAACAAAAAGAAATAAAAAGCATTCAATTTGGCAAAGAAGTCAAACTCTCTCTCTTCCCAGATGACATGATACTATATGTGAAAAATCCAAAAGACTCCACCCTCAAGTTACTAGAACTCATAGAGCAATTCAACAACATGGAAGAATATAAAATCAATGCATAGAAATCAATTGCATTTCTATACACTAACAATGTAACTGAAGAAAGAGAAATTAAGGAATCTATTCCATTTACAATAGCACCAAAAACCATAAGATACCTAGGAATAAACCTAAACAAAGAGGTAAAGTCCTACACTCTAGAAACTACAGAACACCTATGAAAGAAATGGAGGAAGACACAAAGAGATGGAAAAACATTCTATACTCATGGATTGGAAGAATAAACATTGTTAAAATGTCTATGCTGCCCAGAGTAATCTATACTTTCAAAGCAATCCCCATCAAAATACCATTAACATTTTTCACAGAGATGGAACAAACAATGTTAAAATTTGTATGGAACCAGAAAAGACCCCAAATTGCCAGGGGACTGTTGAAAAAAGAAAACCAAAGCTGGGGGCATCATAATGCCCAACTTCGAGCTCTATTACAAAGCTGTGATCATCAAGACAGCATGATATTGGCATAAAAACAGACACATAGATCAATAGAAAAGAACAGAGACTCCAGAAATGGACCTGCAAATCTAAGGTCAACTAATCTTTGATAAAGCAGGAAAGAACATCCAATGGAAAAGACAGTCTCTTCAATAAATGGTGCTGGGAAAACTGAACAGCCACATGCAGAAGAATGAAACTCGACCATTCTCTTACACCATTCACAAAGATAAACTCAAAACGGATGAAAGACTTAAATGTGAGACAGGAATCCATCAAAATCCTAGAGGAGAGCATAGGCAGCAACCTCTTCAACATCAGTCACAGCAACATCTTTCAAGACATGTTCTAAAGGCAAGGGAAACAAAAGCAAAAATGCACTTTGGGACTTCAACAAGATAAAAAGCTTCTGCACAGCAAAGGAAACAGTCAACAAAACTAAGAGGCAACCCAGAGAATGGGAGAAGATATTGCAAATGACATTACAGATAAAGGGCTAGTATCCAAGATCTATAAAGAACTTCTCAAACTCAACATCCAAAAACCAAATAATCCAGTCAAGAAATGGGCAGAAGACATGGACACTTCTTCAAAGAAGACATACACATGGCTAACAGACACATGAAAAAATGTCCAACATCACTAGTCACCAGGGAAATACAAATCAAAACCACAATGAGAAAAAAAGAAAAAGAAAAACCACAATGAGATACCACCTTATACCAGTTAGAATGGCAAAAATCAACCACACAGGAAACAACAAATTTTGGCGAGGATGTGAAGAAAGGGAAACTGTCTTCCACTCTTCATGGGAATGCAAGCTGTTACAGCCACTTTGGAAAACATTATGGAGGTTCCTCAAGAAGCTAAAAATAGAGCTACCCTATAACCCAGCAATTGTACTACCAGGTATTTACCCCAAAGATACAGATGTGGTGAAAAGAAGGGGCCCATGCACCCCAATGTTCATAGCAGCAATGTCCACAATAGCCATACTGTGAAAGGAGCCGAGATGCTCTTCAACAGATGAATGGATAAAGAAGATGTGGATCATATATACAATGGGATATTACTCGGCCATCAGAAAGGATGAATATCTACCATTTGCATTAACATGGATGGAACTGGAGGGGATTATGTTAAGTGAAATAAGTCAAGCAGAAAAAGACAATTATCATATGGTTTCACTCATATGGATCATAAGGAATAGCACAGAGTACCACAGGGGAAGGGAGGAAAAACTGAATGGGAAGCAATCAGAGGGAGACCAACCATGAGAAACTCTGGACTCTGGGAAACAAACTGAAGGTTACAGAAGATACGGAAATGGGGGGATGCAGTAACTGGGTGACAGGTATTAAGGAGGGCATGTGTTGTGATGAGAACTGGGTGTTATAGGCAACTAATAAATCATTCAACACTACATCAAAAACTAACAATGTACTATATGTTGGCTAACTGAACATAATAATAATAATAAAAAGAAAGAAACAGACTTTTAACTATAGAGAACAAACTACTGGTTACGAGACAGGAGGTGGATGGGGTATGTGAAAAAAAAAATAAAGGAAAAGTAAAGAAAAGAAAAGAAAAACAGGGGCGCCTGGGTGGCTCAGTGAGTTAAAGCCTCTGCCTTCGGCTCAGGTCATGATCTCAGGGTTCTGGGATCGAACCCCGCATCGGGCTCTCTGCTCGGCGGGGAGCCTGCTTCCCCCTCTCTCTCTGCCTGCCTCTCTGCCTACTTGTGATCTCTCTCTCTCTAATAAATAAATAAAATCTTTAAAAAAAAAAAAAAAGAAAAGAAAAACAATGACAACAATAACACATTTTAGGCCTTTTATTGATTAAAGAAAGTAACTAAGGGTAAGTAAAAATTCAATGGAAACAAGTAACTATAAATAACTGAAAGTGCAACTCAAACTGGCTTAAGCATAGAAGGGGGATTTATAGCTTATATCATTTATGTTTGGGGTTTCAGATGAAGTTTGATCAGGGTTGCATTCCTTTCTCTGTAATTCTCTGGGCTTTTTAAACACTGCCAGACTCCAGATTATCAGTCTTCCAGAGAGGCCCTCTCTTGGAAAGTATATACTTTCTGCTTTGTTTTGTACAAACTCTCTTAAGCCTAAGCTTGCCTTTTTATTTTGGAATCATATTGAAGACTGCGTGGCATTCTATCCTATTGAATTTTTCTTACCTATTGAATTTTTCTTATCCTATTGAAATTTTCAAAATATAAACCATATAGTTCAGAAAATCTAATAGCCTCAGCTGGCACGTAACAATTTCTGTGTTTAACTAATTGTCTTGCTATCACATGACAATGATCACCAACTTCCCAGACTAGAATAAAGGTGTGTTCACAGCCTTCCATCTAATTTCCACTCAGCAACCCCCACTTTTTTTTTTTTTAAAGATTTTTTATTTATTTATTTATTTATTTGACCCACAGAGAGAGAGATCACAAGTAGGCAGAGAGGCAGGTAGAGAGAGAGGGGGAAGCAGGCTCCCTGCTGAGCAGAGAGCCCGATGCGGGGCTCGATCCCAGGACCCTGAGATCATGACCTGAGCCGAAGGCAGAGGCTTTAACCCACTGAGCCACCTAGGCGCCCCAACTCCCACTTTTTATAGTCTGTTATTTTCAACACCTTATTTCTGGAAACAAATTCTCTGTCCTTATAAGATGTATTTGGTTGGAAGTAACACAACATGCAGAATGGCTTAAACATCAAAAGTGATTTACTGCCTCACGTAATAAACAGTTGGCAATCAGGTAGGCTTCAAGCATGGTTTGATCAGGGCTTTGGCTCCATTTCTCCCTGGTCCTTGTCTCTGCCCTCCTTCTTGTGTTAGTTTGGTCTTCAGGCTGGCTTCTCTCATGGTGGTGAATGACTGCCAATGGCTACCAAGGTTATATGTTTTTTGTTTACAAATAATAAGCTTCTCTCTAAATTTCACATTGTTTCTGTCACACAATAGAGAGACTCTGGTTCACAACTAAGTTGTAGTTTATGGTTTCCACATCTTCATGTACTGACTCAACAGGTACCTCCTGATAAAATGTAGTTCCCTCACCAAATAAGGAGATAGGAAATCTCAATCCGCTTACCTATTTTCACAAACATTTTATTTCAGGATACTTTATTTCAGGATACTTAACTAATGTTAAGCAGGCTCTTCTCCTACCAGACTCTAAGACCCATTTCAATTTTCCTTTTGCCCTCAAATAGAACTTTTCTTATTTCTAAATTGATGTCTGAGAGCAAGAAGGACACATGATGTTGACAAAAATGGAAAAACTTTGGAAAGAGGTTGTCCCAGAACAGAACATTCTATTATGCTACTTCTTTATGACTCTCCTTCTGCTCTTTAGAGATGTCAGTAGAAAGAAAGTCATCCTTCAAAGAGAAACAGTTGTAGGGATAAATTACCACCTTACACATACACCCTGGAATTTAGATATCTGGTTGCAAAGAGGAAGTCTGCTCCTTCACCACTATGTCAGCTCTGCAGAGTCCCTGAGCAGCACTTTGTACCTAGCACAGCTATATTTTACAATCAGGTCTTGTTACTCTATTCTTTTTCACTAAGGCATAAGCAAACACATTATGGTTTTCAAATAGAATTCAAACCACTTCCTTAACAAACTCAAGTATTATAAGTTCATGTATAATATGGGTTAACTTAGAACGTCCAACCACATGTTCAACTAAAAAGGAAATAAAACAGGTTATGAGGAAGATGTAGTTACAGTGGTTCCTAGAAATCTCCCAAGGCAGGGGTCCAACCCTCTGACTCCGTATCTGTGAAATGTATAGAGGTGTACAGAAGACCTGGGGAAAGTCAAGGGAAAAGGCCTTTTCTTTCTTAAAAGAACTTCTGAGAAATTCCAAAAGGGAAAGTATAGAAAGGAATTTGGAAATTTGGAAAACACAACATAAACAGCTCAGATGTTGCAGCAAACATTATTAGATTTGGTGGTTCAAGTTCATAATTCTCTCCCAAAATGCCATTATTTGGGACCATACATGGAATTATGTCTTACAACCTAGATTTTCCCCCATCATAATGCCCTTTTTGATTTAGATACCACAAATGACAGAATACAGTCTGACACCACCTCGGTAGTGACAACAAATTATACTATGCCATCCACTGCTGGAGTTCAGTCAGTGGACAACAGGTCTAAATAGCTCAAGGCTCTGGTGGCAAGGGCACCCATGATGTCTCAGAACAGCTCTCACTTCTCTCCTAAACAGCTCTGTTTCCCAAGCTGCTCAAATGCCCAGCAACTCAACCATGTGATAAATACAAATTAAACTTTTGGCTGTCCCCAACTTTCTTTATTATGATCACTCGGATGGAGCCAATTTAAGAGAATAAGCACTCGAGGAAAAAAAAAACAATTATTTTGATATCATTGTGTACAAAAACAGGTGGATGCAAATTCCCCACTTTATTGCTTTGTTTGGTTTGCTTCATTTCCTCCCATCAAGACCTTCTCCCTCTTTCTATAACCTGTTTTGTATTCTGCTGGTAGATCTTGTTCCTCCTTAACACAGAAAGAAGGCTAAATTGTTTTTAGATAAAAATGTCATCTGCCTCCCTCAAAATGGGAAATTCAATCATACAAATGGCTGTACAAATGACTGTGGAGGCTGGTTCTCCATTTCCAATGTGGTGTCACTTAGAATGAGATGTTCTTCAGCAGCTGTTGTGCATTATTACAGAGGCTGAAAGCCCATTCCTCCAATCACAGCAAAGGACACCCAAAGCTGCTGTTCCCTCCCTCAAACAAATCACTACAGGCTGTAAAATCGTAATTGTCAACAACAAGCAAGAGAGCAGACTGCATTGGGGAAATCCAGTGCACCCAGTTTGGAAGTATGGGCCAGAAACAAAAAATAGGAACAGAGACTTGCTGTGTGGTCTGGGGACAAATAAGTACCTCTCCCAACCATGAAATCCTCAGTGAGGTTAAGGTATAGAGGGCCTGAGAGCCCTAAGAGGGAAAGGGACCATAAAGCTTGGTAAAGCTGGCTTCGACCAAATTTCTGCTCCTGCATTCCAGCTCAATATTTCCTTGGGATTATTGCTCTTCTCTGTTTGGTAGTTTTCTTTACATAAATTCAAACCATGTTTTAAAGACCCTCCCTTTTAGTAGATGCAGCTTAAAGACAACTTTAGTTTATGAAATACCCATATTATACAGCCTCATGATTGGAGGGAAAAAGGCTAATTATTAAAGACATCTGCCAAGAACCAAGTCAGTGGGAATGTATAACAAATTCATTCTAATATGCTCAGATAACTGTGATCCCCATCAAAAATGGAAGCAATAGATTAAAGGGCACTAGCTTCCTCACTTGGCATCCGCAAAGATGGTGAAATGTGCCTATTTGGGTGCCTACTTGGGGCCAGGCCTCAGTGTAGGGGATTTTCATATACATTGTCTCATACAGTCCTAGAAAACCCCGTTAGATAAAAACTAGAACTTCCATTTTTACAGGTAAGAATAGTGAAGCTGACAATATTTAAAATGACGAAGTTTCTAGGCAGAGAGTGAGTAAACTAGAATTTGACCAGTCTACTCTTTTCATTACATATTTCAATTTTGGGTATGTGACTTCAAGAAAATAGATTTAAGTAAGCCTTTCACTCCGTGGGCCTGATCTATTTTAAGAGTAAGTACTATATGGGAATATTATGCCTGGGGGGAGAAAATTACTAATACCTCAAGTAATAAAAATTTCTCTCCTGTTTTTCCACCTCTACAATCTTCTCTTCCTTTTTCCTATTTCCATAAGCATGGGAATTTGCAATAGAATAAAACAGTAATTTTAGGAGAAATATAATTATATCCCTCAAAAAGTGGCCACCCAGGAGAACCTATATAATTCCTTCCTTCTTCAAAAGTCACCCTTCCTGGGGCGCCTGGGTGGCACAGCTGATTAAGCATCCAACTCTTGGTTTTGCTCAGGTCATGATCTCAGGGTCATGAGATCAAACCCCGTGTCACAATGAGAATGGAGTCTGCTTGAACTCTCTCCCCCTCTCCTTCTGTCCCTCCCACTTGTATTTTCTCTCTCTCTCAAAATAAATAAATCTAAAAAAGATGAAAGTCACCATTCCAAGAAACAAATACAAACAAACAAAAAACAACAACAAAAAACCAGATAGGAATGAACACACACACACACACACACACACACACACACCTCTCAGAAAAATTCTGCATGTGTCTCCTAGCCTGGCTGGTGAAGTTATGGGAAGAAATCATTGGTCTTGGACTTCGTCAAGAACTGAGGACTCATTTGGGAAGTGAATAGCAGTATGGCTGGCTTTGCCACTGCTCAAATGGCTGGGGTGGATCTGAGGGTTTGTCCTGAGGTTGGTTGCCCAGGGCTTAGAGAGCCAAGGGATACAGGAAGCCAGCCAACACTCTGGAGGAGATGCAGGACAGGGTCAGAGGTAGGACTGAAGCTGAAAATGCAGAGCCAAAAGGTTAGCATCTGGTGGAAGCAGAAATCTAGGTAAGAGGAGGGCCAAACAAGAGTGAGGACAATCACTGTAACAGCTTTGAATATGTAAATCTTCCCACTTTGGGATGGTCCAATGTTTAAAGAATACCACATGTAAGGTGGGTGGTATGTGGTAGAATGCACAAGTACGTAGGATGGAGACTCACAGAAATGACCCATCAAATATATGTGGGCTTTATTGTTGTCATTGTTGTTATATGACCTTAGGTCAGCACTTCCCAATCCCAACAACTAACAGCTCCATTCTTCCCCCTAGAGAATGCATTTGTTCCTTTCCTTTCTGTGAGGATACTCTTCCTGATGCACACATGTCATTGCACTTCAATCTTACATGTTTTCTATTACCTACATTATTCCAAATGTGATTTGCATGAGTTCACATTTCCTACTTAGTTCTATAGCCATTCATCTGCCTCCTTCTCAAAAAATTCCCTGAAAAAAGATTTACAGTCGGTGGAAACTGTGCATTACTACATGTAAAGTAAAATGGAGACAGTCAGAACATCAGCATCCAGATAATTCTTTAGCCATGGGAACCCGTTCTCTTATAAAAACATTCCCCTTTAGTGTTACACATAGAATAATCTGGTACATAAAGAATTCTCCTAGAAACTAAATAAGCACTATTATAAACTTGCTTTGCAACACCTATGTAAGGGACATTGTGATTCAACCTTGAATAATAAAACACTGAAGTACAAAACACCGTTGAGGCTGCTGTTGTGCTCAAAATAAAACTGACACAATTCTTAAGCTAAAATTCAGAAAGTAGATTGTTACCATCTAAAAGTGAGCTTGGGTCGGAATGGGAACCCTCACAAAGTGTTGCCTGATTCTGCACCCTTCCTTAGGGAAGAGTAGCACTTGAAGCTATCTTTCCTTGGTCAATGCACTCATACGCTGTCAAGATAAAAAAAAAAAAATTTCAAATACATGTATCCTGAAACGAACATCACTGAAGCAGAGGAACAGTCTGTCAATCTCTCTATTCGCTCTGTGAACACTTCTTCAGAGAATCAGAGAGGTGTCAAGACCCTTGGGTCTGCAACCAGGTTGATTTCAGCAAATCTCTAAACCAACTCTAAGTCCCACTTGGGGCAGAAATCCAGAGGGTGATATTTTCTGCCCTCTATAGAGGGCAGAGCTATAGCTCTGGAGCATGCTTTAATAGAATATCTCAAATCAATACAATGCAAGTCACACTCTAAAGTTCTTTAAGACTAAAATTTACCTGAAAATAGGCTGTCAGCATACTTAGCCAGAATTCAAAAATTTCTTTTGAATCCAGAAAATCTCCTAAGGTTTTGCTTCACTACATCACCAAACAGTCCCCTTAGTGGGCTTGTGATGGTTGGGCTGGTTAAGGGCAAATCTGAACGCTATCTCCCCTAAAATATCTTGAGGCTGAAAGACTCTAACTTAGTATTTGTTGTGTTTGCAGATCTTTTTTTGGTCTCTTATGGTTTGGAAATGGGAATACACAGCTGCAGTGTGGCAATCAAAATGAGGGAGGTGATCATTTACATTCCAATACACAGAGACTTCCTAGTCAAGGTTACTTATAAATCAAATAGATGTCATTTCATAAAACCCCCAAACAACTGTACTCCATTACCGAAATAGGAAGCAGTGCTGTTAATGGGTATCTAAGGACTGAAATCAATTTAACTTATAGGCACTCAGCTGCTACAACAGTTGTGGACATGTCTGAATGTTAATAAACACTGATTAGTATTAATATCATACAAGACTTTAAATGTGGCTGGCATGAAATTCTCAATCTAATAAACAGATAAGCCTGTTGACAAAAATATATTCCCTATCCCCATGTCTAAAGAAATTTTCCATAGGTTTAACAGTATTATCAGTTTCACAAAGATATTACGGCATTTCTTCAGTTTTAGATTCTGTAACAATCTCATGAAAAGAAAGTTGATGACTAATTTGTCACTAAGAGACAACACCAAAATGATACAGAGCAAACCCAGAAGCAGCAAGTGGAATGTGAAAATTAGGAAGAAAGACAGTGAAGATATGCAGACTGTGATAACACACACAGCTGGGGAATGAGGGGCTGCTCCTTGGAGGAGAAGTTGACAGCAGCCATGACCTACATAACGAGCGATAATGCTGGAACATGGTTCCATTTTTGTTTCCTTTCAGCTAGAGTGTGAAGGAGCAAAACGACAGGATGTGAAACATATCAATTGGAATTGCAAAGATGTCTGATTTTAGCAAGTTTCATGTGACCCCTGAACTCTGATTTCCTTCTATTTTCTCATTCACCATTATTTGCCTTGACTATCCTGTGATGTGAAACTACTGGATTCATAGTGGATAGTTAACGTTAGGATTAATATGAATTAGTGGGTTTTACTTGAGTAGTATCTGTTATCTAGCATAGCTATATATATATTTAATAGACATAGTGAGGCATAATTGACAAAAATTGTATATATTTAAGGTGTACTACTTGATGTTTTGACATATGTATACATTGTGAAATGATCACCACAATCAAGCTAAGTACCACATCCATCACCTCACATAGCTACCATACTTTTCTTTTACTTTTTTTTAATGGTAAGAACACTTAAGCAAATTTCAAGTACACAATACACTATTGTTAACTATCATCACCATGCTCTACAGTAGGTCTCCAGAACTGATTATTCAGAAAGGTGACACTGCAGTGCAATGGAGGAAAGGATTATCTTTTCGATAACTGGTGCTGGGTAAATAGGCTACCTATATGGAAGGGAAAAAAAGAATTTGTAACCCCTCCCCAACCATATACAAACAGAAAATTCTAAGAGGGCTGCAGATACAAATGTGAAAGGTAAAAGTTTCTTGAAGAAAACAGAGTATCTTCATGACTGTGACTCAGGCAACAATTCCTAAACAAAACACACCAAGAATTTAACTGTATAAACAAGACAACTGACAAATTGGACTATAAGATTAAAAAACTGTTTTAAAGGACACCATTTTAGGAGGAAAACTACAGCCCATGGTGTGCGGAAAGATATTTGTAATATAGAAAACCAACCAAAAACCTGGAAATAGGTTATGTAAAGAATCGTGCAAATCAGTAAGGACAGATAATACAAAAATAAGCTTTTACTTGGACAGAGAATATCCAAATAGCTAATAAACACATGAGAATGTATTCAACTTCGTTGGTCACACACACACACACACACAATGCCACATCGAATTAAATCGAACTTGTCGAAAGTATGTTTTTTGTCACCTTTGGAGACATTTAATAATTTTATGTTTTTTCCTCCATGTTCTTCTGTTAGTACATATGGCCCACTGTGACAGGTAGGTCTTATGTTAGTACACACACAGGTAAGGAAAGCTGCACTTTTCTTCTTGGCTCATGCATATAACCATTCCCCCCACCCGGTATGTTGACTCAAAGTCTATTCTACTTCAACACCACTTTCATTCCTTACTGTATTTCCACTCCCACAGTGAGAATTCTGGTTCTAAAGATTAACACATTTAATCATTGGCTGCATTCTATAATAAAAACAAAAGTATTTCAGAATCAATATACTTATAGTACTACCGGTAACAAGCCAGGTAAAATCTCACGTTTCTTTGCCTTTCTGCATGCATATACTGTGTGCATACAGTGTAGTGTGTTCAGGCATTACTTGAATTGATTCATTTTTGATTCAATCAATATAAATTGATTCAATTTATATTATAAATTTGATATTCACAAATTTAGGTTCTTTTTTTTTTTTTTTTGCTTATATTCAATTTTGGTTTTTTTTCTTCCTTGTTGATATAATAGTGTTGTTTTAAATGAGTAAAATAATGACTTGGTTTAAAAGTAAAACTGATGTTAACAGATATACTCAGAAGGGGTCACTGTGTTCTCTATTCCTTCCATTCGGTTCTCATCCATCACTTGCAGGTAATCGGTTTTATTAGTTTCTGATTTACACACACACACACACACACACACACACACACATTTATTTTCCCTCGTTTACTTGAATGAAAGACAAGGGAAATATTTAGGTGAGGTTTTCTAGCAGTTTTCTTGGCTTGTGAATGCAAATTTATTTGTAAGAGAGGAAAAAGAAAAGTTCTGATTTTTCTGATAAGTATGACAACTGACTTAAAAGATCAAAAGCGGGCGCCTGGGTGGCTCAGTTGGTTAAGTGACTGCCTTCGGCTCAGGTCATGATCCTGGAGTCCCGGGATCGAGTCCCACATCGGGCTCCTGGCTCCATGGGGAGTCTGCTTCTCCCTCTGACCTTCTCCCCTCTCATGCTCTCTCTCACTCTCTCTCTCTCTAATAAATAAATAAAATCTTTAAAAGATCAAAAGCTAATTAAAAATAAAATCTATATGCAGAGAATTGTGTTTTTTGCACCAAAGTTCCAAATATAAAAGCATAATAGGGAATATAATTGTTAGATCAGAACTGTGATAAACCTCAATTTTTTCCACCCTTTTCCCTATTTTTTCCTTTTTTTCTTCCTCTTCCCTTTCTCCTTCCTTTCTTTCAGGCCTTTACTTTTTTATTCATATATGTATATGCATACATAAAAACATATAGAATTATTTTCTTTACTTTTATATAACAATACTGAAGTTCTATAACAGTAGATCGTACTTCAATTTGCTTTTTTCACTTAATGATGTATCTTGGTAAACTCTCCCTAGCCATGATCCACCTCATTTTTTTAAACCTGCTCCATGCAATATTTCATAGTAATGCACACACTACGTAGTCCATCTATCTAATGGATATTTGTGGTTTTTAGTTTTTCACTACTACAAATAATATCTCAAACATTATTGTTCTTGTCTCTTTGTGCACATTTGTGAGTATTTTTCTAGAATAGATATCTGGAAGTGGATTTTCTAGGTCATAGGTAAAATCAAAAGATTTTACTAGATAATACAAAACTGTCCTCTAATAAAAGCTTGGTCACTATATACCAAGAATGCAAGAGAATTTGTTTCCCTCACACTCTTGCCCTCGGCTGATACTGCCCTCATTTTCTGCAAATAAGATAGAAAATACATTATATCTATTTACTTTAATAGGCATTGCTCTCACATCTAAGGGAGTGGACTGTTTTAGGGACGCCTGGGTGGCTCCGTCAGTTGAGCATCTAACTCTTTGTTTCGGCTCAGGTTATAACCTCGTGGATGGTGGGATCCAGCCCAGTGTCAGGCTCCACACTCAGCAGGGAGTCTGTTTAAAGATTTTCTCCCTCTGCTCCTTCCCTGCTCTCTTGCTCTCAAATAAATACATAAATCTTTAAAAAAATAAAGGAGTAGACTGTTCTAAATTATGCTTATTAGCTATTCATGTATTTTTTTCTTTGTAATGCTTGTTCTCTTTATGCATTTTAAAGTTTGAATGTCTTTTTTTTAATGATTTGTAAGATTTCATTATATCATTTAGATATTGATTGGGGTTATTTTTTACTCTTAACTTTAAGATGTCATTTAGTCTGTCAAAAGTTTTCAATTGTAACTCAAGTCCTTAATTTCTTTCTTTATGGCTTCTGGATTTAGGGTATTGTTTAAAAAAGTCTTCACTCCGATGTTATAAAAATATTCCCTATATTTGCTTCTAATTATTAGGTTCTTATTCATATAGGTATTAGGTTCTTATTCATATAGACATTCCTTATTCATAAGAATTTCTATTGGCATATGGAGTTAAAGTAGTAATCTTTTCATGTTTCCAAACGGAAAACTAGTTGATCCAACTCTTACTAAATAACCTATCCTTTACTCACTCATTCAGAACATCTTCCTTATCTTATTCTAAATACCCATAAAAATCCAAATACTTGGATTTGTTTCAGAATTCTCATTCTGTTTTACTAATATATTTTTAAATGGCTCCTTAAATACCACACTATTTTAATTGCTATCTAACATTATATTATTTTGAGGAATGTTCTCCACTTGTTCTCAGTTTGTGAGTTTCAAAATTCCCTGTAGGCAATTTGATCAAACTTGTTAATTTTGTTATTTAAATACTATATGCTGTTATTTATTTTTCTGAGAGAAGTAAGTTGACACCACCTATTAAAATTGTTGTGTTGTTGCTTTTTTCTTTGTAAACTTACAAGTTTACATATCAGTAACTGTCAACATACTTCAAATTTATCTTTTCAGATACATACAGTTTTCTATTATGACTCCTTGGTGGATAACTTCTTGCTAAATTGAAATATCACTCTGCTTCTTTTTCTTTCAAATCTATTGTTATATTTGTTTTCCTTTGAATAGCATTTGTCTGAAATATCTGTTTTTTCACTTTATTTTTCAAATTTCTGTCATTTTAGGTTTGTCTCTTGTAAATACCATATAGCTGGATTTTTTTTCTATAAACCTGGAGTATCTTATTTGGAATTTAGCTCCTTCATATTTTTGGTATTATATTTAAGCTTTTTCCTTTTATCTTGTATTATTTTTCTATTGACCATTTTTATCATGTCTTTTTTCATATTCCTACCATTTATCGGCCGGACTGAATTTTTATTTTCTCCTCTAACATTTCAGCTAATAATTTGGAACCCAGCCGTATTTTTTTTTTAAAGATTTTATTTATTTATTTGACACAGAGAGAGATCACAAGTAGGCAGAGAGGCAGGCAGAGAGAGAGGGAAGCAGGCTCCCCGCTGAGCAGAGAGCCTGACGCGGGGCTTGATCCCAGGACCCTGAGATCATGACCTGAGCCGAAGGCAGAGGCTTTAACCCACTGAGCCACCCAGGCACCCCTGGAACCCAGTCGTATTGATTCTAGTCTTCTGGAAGTTATTTTTATGTATTTATTTTTTTTTTTTTAAAGATTTTATTTATTTGTCAGAGAGAGAGAGAGAGCACAAGCAGGGGGAGTGGCAGGCAGAGCAGGCAGAGGGAGAAGCAGGCTCCCCGCCGAGCAAGGAGCCCGAATGTGGTACTTGATCCCAGGACCCTGGGATCATGACCCGAGCCGAAAGCAGCCGCTTAAACTACTGAGCCACCCAGGCGTCCCTATTTTTATGTATTTAATGGACAACATTATTTATTATTATTATTATTATTGGATAACTTTTCATGTATCTTCAGTTTTATGCCTTCTCTCTCTTTCTCTCTTTCATTCTCTTTCTTCCCTTACTCTTTGTCTTTTTTCCTTTGCATTCCAGGATATTTTCTAAACTTGATCTTCTGGATCACTAATTTTGTTTCAGGCTCATTCATTTTATTATTATGCCCTCCTACTGATTTTTTCAAATTATAACAACCATGTTTTTAATTTAAAATAAGCTTTTTATATTATTTTTAAAAATCATTCTTTTCTTATAGATGCAAGATCTATAATCTTGCATCTTTCTGAGAATACTGGTAAGATTTTTTTTAATTCAATTAGCCAACATACAGTACATCATTAGTTTCAGATGCAAAGTTCAGTAATTCATCAGTTGCATGTAACACCCAGTGCTCACCATATCACGTGCCCTCCTTAATGCCCATCACTCTGTTACCCCACCCCCCACCTACCTCCCCTCCAGCAACCCTGTTTCTTTCCATAGTTAAGAGTCTCTCATGGTTTGTCACCCTCTCTGATTTCTTCCCATTCAGTTTTCTCTCCCTTCCCCTATGATTCTCTGTGCTCTTTCTTATATTCCACATATGAGTGAAACCATATGATAATTGTCTTTCTCTGATTGACTTCTTTCGCTCAGCATAATACCCTCCAGTTCCATCCATGTAAATGGTAAGATTCCATCCTTTCTGAAGGCTGAGTAATATTCCATTGTATATATATACCACACGTTCTTTATCCATTCATCTGTTGATGGGTATCTTGGCTCTTGCCATAGTTTGGCTATTGTGGATATTGCTGGTATAAACATTGGGGATCAGGTGCCCCTTCAGATCACTACATTTATATCTTTGGGGTAAATACCTAGTAGTGAAATTGCTGGGTCATAGGTAGCTCTATTTTCAGCTTCTTGAGGAAACTCCACACTGTTTTCCAGAGTGGCTGTACCAGCTTGCATTCCCACCAACAATATAAGAGGGTTCCCCTTTCTCCGAAACAACAAATGCTGCTATGATTTTTTTTTTACAGTTCTTTTCTGTCCTCTGAATTACCTTTGCTTTCTCAGAAGCTGTTCTCTTCATTCCTCTTGGTCCTTCTTGTTCATGCATTTGGTATCCTTGGTTATCAGGGTACTTCAATGACTGAAAAAACTAGGTCAAATAAAAGGTAGCACATTTATTTTCTATTGCTACCTAACAAATTACCACAGATTTAGCAGCTGAAAACAACACAAATGTGTTATCTCATAATTTCCGTGGGTCAGGAATCAGCATGGGTCAGCTGGGTCTTCTATTTAGGGTTCCTCCACGCTGAAATGAAGATGCAGAGCTGGAGTCTCATTTGACACTCAGAGTCTTCTTCCCTGCTCACTGGTTGTTGGCAGAATTCAGTTCCTTGTGGTTGTAGAACTGAAGCCTTTGTTTCCTTGGTGACTTTCTGCAGGGCCACTGTCACTTGCAATAAGCAGCTGACCACATGATTTTTTTCTTCTTCAATGACAGCAGGAATATACCTCTGCTGCTATAAACTTCCCTGACATCTTTAGCAGGTTCCCCTGATAATTCTAGGGCTATCCAGTGCGATGGTCTTTTATTAACTCAAAGTCAAATTATTAAGTAACCTAATCAAGGGAGCAAAATCCCATTATATTCATAAGTCCTACCCATATGCAAGGGAAAGAGATTAGGGATGCGTACACCAGAGGGTGGATATCTTGGGTGCCATCTTAGAATTCAGCCTATCACAAATGGCATGAGTTTCTTTTTGTAAGTCTAGATCTTTTTCCCCTACAGGCTCACCATTTATCTTATAGGATGATGAACTGAAAACTCTAGCAAAGTGAATTGGGGGTTAAGGCATGCTGGCTGGTTGGTTTTACAAGTTACTTAAAATAAGGAAGCTTTACATTAGGAATGAAGGTCCTTAGGACATTTTACTCCAGGATAAAGGAGATTCATCTGTTGGACAGCCAGTAACCATAACATCTGTTCTCCTTCCCTTAATTCCCTACCCTCAATGGAGAACCTTCTGTAGTAGGTAGTTCACTTTCTTTATCATGCAGATCTTGGGTTTTAACCTAAGATCAAGTGTTGCTACATCCTACTGCTGAGGTTGAGTTGGGAACTGCACTGGCTCTAGCATTCTTCATCCATCTCTTTATTTAATATTTCTAATAGCTGGCCCAAGACAACCTCCTAAACTTGCTATTTACAAACAGTCAGAGCTTGAAGTTTCTCTGGATGTGGCATTACTTTTAAAACTGCTGTTGGTGGTGGTGGTGGTAGTGGTGTGTGTGTGTGTGTGTGTGTGTGTGTAAGGCTATTTTTTCCTCCATTTTTGTCCTATCTGCTTTCTTTTTTTTTTTTTTTGGTCCTATCTGCTTTCTATAGTCCAGGAATTTCCCACAATTTTTCATCTGTTGATAGCACAATTTTTAGATTTGCTTTTTTGTGCTGCTAAAGATTTATTCATTGTAAAATATATTTTCTATTGCTAAAAGGGATTTGAGGTAGCAAGAGAAGTAAATACATGTGCTCATTCCATTATTTTTCTCTTGTTTCTTTTTTGATTCTTTTAACTTTATGTCAAGGTTTTTTGCAATTAGGGTCAACTGTCTACAAGCAGATGATTTAATCAACTCTCAAGCTGATATCCCCACCTAATTTTTGTTCTTCCCTCCTTAGTTCCCTAAATAAAGAGAACAGAGAGAAGGCAATTATGAAAATCAAATACCACTTTTCCTTTTGTGTTCCTCCACTGTGGAAAAAGCTGACTTTGGTTGAAATTTCTGGCTAAAATGAAGGCCCTGCAGTATTAGCAGATTTCCTCCCCATCTGAATACCCAATGCATGGATAGCAGAAGCACTGTCATAATCTACAAGTGACTAGAATATTTCGATGAAATAAGCTTATTCAATAAGCCATCAAAAGCAAAAAGAAAGTGGAATCAAGTTGGTAACCTCTCCTAGGGAACTAAGATGGAAGTACTGACAGCTCAACATCACAGAGAACAATGAAGTTTCCTAACTGGATTACAAAGTGCAGAATGTCTTATCAACAGATAACATGGCATAGTTTAGCCCATGATTTAAGGGAAAGATTTTAAAGAAATGGGTTTTGAAAGGGACATGAAAATATTTAGATCAAATGACATATATGACTTATAAATATATACAAATATATACACACTTTGCTTGTCCAATTCACAAAACAAGATGGTCAGATTTGAACTAAATTTATAGACTTGTATGCTACATGCATATGAGAGACCAGAGCATAAATTCAAGCCCTGAGAGAGTAATAATAACTGACATATAGGACAGAGGAGAGCTGTTTTACATGTTCTTTCAGCAGAAAGTATAGTAAAGGGAATCAGAGGATAAATGTTTCAGAGAAAGCCAAGTCTTGCAAAATGGACCAGGTGAAAGAATATTAATTCTAATATACAAGGCAAGCATTCAAGGGTGAAAGACTAGAGACTGTAATCTATCCTTTTCTATGCCAGATTGAGTGCCACCCATACCATGCCAGGAAAACATTCTATTTAGGGCCATGAACCTAGTGGAAAACTGAGTAGCATCTATAAATTCTATTCACTCCCTTTTCCAGATCATTAAAGGCATTAAACTAGACCAGACCCAACACAGACCCTTGTAACACCTGACTACATATTGCCCTAGAGTTAATTATGCTATCATTAATCATTTGCCCATTGTTTATAATCACCCAAGCATTTTTAATATAACTAGATTCTTATTCAAGTCTGTTTTAAATTAATTTTGCAAATAAAATTTGGAGGGCTCACATACAATGATAGATTGACATCTACATCCATCAATTATGCAGCATTCTCCCTCTTTCCTCCCTGGGAGTTTTTTTGGTTAGATGTACCCTCCCCACAGATCTAAGCTTTAATGTTAGACATAGCTCCTCTGTCTAGTTGTTTACAGTTTTTCTCTTTCAGTAGCTGCACCATAACTGTTTAATCTGTTGACATAAGAACAACCAGATGATAGTGACTCGAATCACACTTGTTTCTTAAAAACTGATTACACATCTGTTTTGTTCTGTATTCACTTTTCCACCTACCATGCGCCTCTCTTTGTTTTCAGTAATATGCCCTAGTTCTCCATGGAAATGACTACTTGATATATTTCTTTAAGACCTTTAGGTTCTTTCATGCTTGGATGTGTGTCACATACATTGCCATTTTGGATTTATTTATTTATTTACTTTTTTTTTTTTTTTTAAGATTTTATTTATTTATTTGACAGAGGGAGAGAGATCACAAGCAGGCAGAGAGGCAGGCAGAGAGAGAGGGAGAAGCAGGCTCCCCGCTGAGCAGAGAGCCCGAGGCGGGGCTCGATCCCAGGACCCTGAGATCATGACCCGAGCCGAAGACAGAGGCTTTATCCCACTGAGCCACCCAGGCGCCCCATGCCATTTTGGATTTATTTAATAAATATCTTATAACTTTCTCAGACTACATTTTGAAAAGAGCTATTTTTCATATTTTTTTCTACAAACTTCAAAAACATTCCATATCTTCCTTTTTAAATAAGGTATGAACCACTGCATTTCTTACTGATTTTATTTTTCTGGACTCACTTCTTCTCTAGCTCTTTGTCTCTTTCCATATTTTTAACTAATAAAATTTAAGTTTTATATGCATATACTTTAGAATCAAATAGTTCTACAAGGTTTGTAATTAAAGAGAATACTTTCCATCCCCGCCCCAGCATTTACGTCTCCAAGAAACAACCAATTTAAACTGTTAAATATTTATTTACCTCCATGACTCAAAATAATGTACTTGAATTTTTACCATTGACTTTTATTTTAGACATTATCTAATGTTTTCCCACTATGGAAGATAAAGGTTTTGCTCCTTTTCCTTCCACATTCCTATCATACATGTGTTCCCTTTCCTTTATCTCATCCTTCCAATATGATTATATCATAATTTTAATTAGGTTAAAACCAGGGTTTATTTTATTATGATGATGTAAAAAGTTAGCTTTAGTAAAAATAAATGGTAAACTCTAATGACTTATTCTTTCTTGTATAACTTTTTGTTTTCTTGGGAATTAATGACTATCTTAATTTTTTGTTTTCTTGATTTTTAAAATTTATTTTTCACTAATTCATCCCCCGACTTCTTATCAATTGTCAAAAGCTCCTCTCAAACCTGTGAGATTCATTAGCATTACCTCCATTTTATCTTCCTAATGAAGGGCCTGACAGAGCCTCTGACTTCTTCCAGTGTGGAATGGTAGCACTCCAGGTCTAATGGACAGCTCTCATCCCGGGATCTGTCACCATCACCCTGGCATTCTTTTAGTCTCCTCTTCAGTTGGCTCTTCTGGTCTTTGTCCTGTGTTTTTCTCTTTCTTGACTTAATCTCCAAGAGTCCTGAAAATACAGAAATGGAAGGTGATGTTCTGTGGAAGCTGCTCTGAAGATGTTTTATGTTACTCTAACACATTGTTGGCTGGGAACAGAAATCTAAATTGGGACGAAATTCTTTCAGATTATTTGAGGCATTATTCTATCAACCTCTAGAGTTTCCAATGTTACTGTTGAAAAGTCTGAAGTATTCTGAGTGTAGCATCTTTAGTGTTTGACTGGGTTTTTTTCCCCATTCTCTTTGTTTCTTGTTGTGCTCTATGTTCTGAAATTTCACAGTAATAAACCTCAGTATAGTTCTCTTTCCATTCATATGTGCTATATACTTGGTGCACCCTTTCAGTCTAGAAATTAAGTTTGCAATTCTAGGAATTTCTTCCCCAATTACTTTGTTGATGATTTCTTCCCTTCTATTTTTCCTTCTTTCCTCTTTCTGGAATTCCAATTATTTGAATATTAAACTTAATTATATATACATATATATACTTATATACACATTTGTGATAATATGGATGGAACTAGAGGGTAGGGTATTATGCTAAGTGAAATAAGTCAGATAAAGACAAATACCATCTGATTCCACTTACAAGTGGAATCTAAAAAAACAAATGAACAAATAAACAAACAAAAACAGACTCTTAAATACAGAGAAAAAACTGATGGTTGCTAGAGGAGGTAGGTGGGAGAATGGGTGAAATAGATAATAGGGATTGAGAGGTACAAACTTCAGTTATAAAATAATTAAGTCACGGAGATGGAAAGAACAGCAGAGGGAATATAGTTAATAATATTATAATACTGCCATATGGTGATACATGGTGACCACTTGTGATGAGCACTGAGTAATGTGAACGATTGTTGAACAAATATATTGTACATCTGAAACTAATAAGACATTGTATGTAAATTACACTTCAAAAAATTACTAAGGGAGTGCCTGGGTGGCTCAGTGGGTTAAAGCCTCTGCCTTCAGCTCAGGTCATGATCTCAGGGTCCTGGGATCGAGCCCCGCGTCGGGCTCTCTGTTCAGTGGGGAGCCTGCTTTCCCCCTTTCTCTCTGCCTGCCTCTCTACCTACTTGTGATCTCTCTCTCTCTCTGTCAAATAAATAAATAAAATTTTTTAAAAAATTACTAAGATTTTCAAGTTACATTGTATAATAACAGATTGATTTCTCTTGATGGTTTTATTTCTTTTTTTAAAAGGTTTTATTTACTTATTTGTCAGAGAGAAAGAGAGAGTGCACAAGCAAGCGGAACGGCAGGCAGAGGGAGAAGCAGGCTCCCCCCTGAGCAAGGAGCCTGATGTGGGACTTGACTCGATCACAGGACCCTAGGATCATGACCTGAGCTGAAAGCAGACAATTAACCGACTGAGCCACCCTGAGCTGAAGGCAGACACCTAACCAATTGAGCCACCCAAGTGTCCCCTCTTGATGGTTTTAAAATGAACAATGTGTTTGATCATTTTCCTACTGCAGTAATATTTAATATTAAAAGTGATTCCTGGCAGCTTATATTCTAAACTCCCACACACAACATCAGATATATTTTTACATATGTTGAGAACTATCTCTCTAAATTAATTTCCTCTTTCCAAAATACAGTATTAGTGGAGGTGTTTATTAATGTGGCCTCTCTCTTCCCTCTAAAGGTCAAAGCTCACTAGATTTGGTGGGCATCTGTACCAAATGCTGGTGATCCAACCACAGACTATGTGACCCTTTAAAAAAAAACAAAACAAAAAAACACCAACTGGGTCAATAAGATTCTTTTCCTGGAATTGGGGAATCAACAAACTCAATCAGTTAGCAGTAACACTTAAAGAAAAGTAGGTACAGAGAAGCCTTGATGACCCATGTTAAGAAAGCCAAAGTTTGGGGCACCTGGGTGACTCAGTCAGTTAAGCAACTATCTTCAGCTCAAGGCATGATTCTGGGGTCCTGGGATTGAGCTCTGCATTGGGCTCCCTGCTCAGCGGGGAGTCTGCTTCTCTCTCTCCTGCTGCCCCTACCCCCTGCTCCTGCTCTCTCTCTCAAATAAATAAATACAATCTTAAAAAAAAAAAAGTCAAAGTTATGGAGGAAAAATTCTAAGCAAAACCAAGAAAAGCAAATCAAGTAGATTGCTGCACCAGGGCAGTTTTCCTCTTCCTGTTCTCCCTTTCAGGGAACGGCACCATCTTAGAAGAAATGGCACAATTCTTTTTTTTAAGATTTTATTTATTTATTTGAGAGAGAGAGAGAATGAGAAAGAGAGAGAGCATGAGAAGGGAGAAGGTCAGAGGGAGAAGCAACTCCTTGCTGAGCAGGGAGCCCAATGCGGGACTCGATCCTGGCACCCCAGGATCATGACCTGAGCTGAAGGCAGTAACTTAACCAAATGAGCCACCCAGGGGCCCAGAAATGGCACAATTCTTAGAAGAAAACTTAAGTGTAGATTTTTGTGACCTTGAGTTAGCCAATGGTTTCTTAGATATAACACCCACCACACAAGTCATCAAATAAAAAATAAGTAAAATGGATTTCATAAAGATTTTATATTTCTGTGCCTCAAAAGATACTATCAAAAAAAAGTGAAGTGACAGTCCACAAAACGGGAGAAAATATTTGCAAATCACATCTAAAACGCATCTAGTATCCATAATAAATAAAGAATTACTGGAACTCAATAATAAAAAATTTTTTAACAGGCAAAGGATTTGAATCCCCATTTCCCCAGTGAAGACATATAAATGGCAGACAAGCTCGTGAAAAGATGTTCAATACTGTAAGTCATTAGGGAAATGCAAAACAACAATGAGATATACTTAGTATCTATAAGGATAGCCATAAAAAAACAGAACAAAAAATAAATGTGTGGGTAAGGATATGGAGAAATTAGAACCTGCATACTTTGCTGGTAGGAATGTAAAATGGTGTAGCTACTTTGCAAAATAAGTTAGCAGTTCCTCAAAATATTAAACATAGAGTTTCCATTTGACCCAGCAATTCCACTCCTATGTATATACAAGATATTCAAAAACATATGTCCATACAAAAGTTTGTACATTAATGTTCATATTAGCTAAAAAGTGGAAAGAACCTAGATGTCTATCATTTGATGAATGAATAAACAAATGTGGTATATCCACACAATGAAATACATTTATCCATAAAAAGGAATGAGATATTCATGCTATAGCACAAATGAACCTTGAAAAAATTATGCTAAGTGAAAGAAACCTGATACAGAAGACCACATATTGTATGATTCCAATGATTTCATTTATATAAAATGCCCAAAATAGGCAAATCCATAGAGACAAGAAGTAGACTGGTGGTTGCCAGGGGCTGGAGTAGATGGGGAATAGAGAGTGACTATTAATGCGGAGAGGATATCTTTGTGGGGTAATGCAAATGTTTTGGAATTAGACAGTGGTGATGGCTGCACCCCTACGTGAATATACCAAAAATCACTGATTATATACCTTGAAAGAGCGAATATGGGTATATGAATTATATCTCAGTAAAAGAAAAAAAACCAAATACAAATTACAAGTACATTAAAAATATTCCAGTATAAGGGCATTACTAGTTTTCCCAATTTGAGCTGTAGTTTTCTTTTCAATTCTTCATTAAATGTTTTAATTAGCTTTGAATGAAAGACAACTATTGACGATTTTCTATAAAACAAAGTTAAAGCAAAAAACTTGGAATAAGATTTAGGTCATTTTGTTTTCTATAAAACATTTGTTTTCTATAAAACAAAGTTAAAGCAAAAACTTGGAATAAAATTTAGGTCTTTTTGTACTTGGTCATTTTGTACTTCCCATATGGCCACTGTATATATGAAGAAATTTGCTCCATAACCTGTTGCCTTCCCAGATTTCATACCTGTTCTCATGATGTCCTGCTATAGTGTGGTTCCTATCTCTTGATTTCCATAAGAATGCCTCTGTAGCTAAAACAATCCTCATTTAAATGGGCTCACATGGTTGAGTTACTGAACTTCGTAGTCGTACAAATATGATAAAAACAAGCATTTATGGAATACAACTCAGCCATCAAAAAAATGAAATCTTGCCATTTGCAACCACATGGATGGAACTAGAGGGTGTTATGCTAGAAATAAGTCAATCAGAGAAAGACAATTATCATATGATCTCGCTGATAGGTGGAATTTAAGAAACAAAACAGAGGATCATAGGTGAAGAGAGGAAAAAATAAAACAAGGCAAAATCAGAGAGGGAGATAAAGCACAAGAGACTCTTAATTATAGGAAACAAACTGACGGTTGCTGGAGGGGAGAAGGTTGGGAGGATGGGGTAACTGGATGATGGACATTAGGGAAGGCATGTGATGTAATGAGCACTGGGTATTATATAAGGGGAGATGAATCACTGACCTCCACCTCGGAAACCAACAATACATAATATGTCAATTAAATTTAACTAAAAATAAATAAATAAAAAGAACAAGCATTTACTCTACCTTCTGTTTTGCAACTTTTTTTTTAAAGGTTGGAAGTAAAGCTCTGCTCAAGGGCATGCCAGTTTTCTAGTAGCTGCTACATATTACTTAAAATATTAAGAGTGATTCTGATTTTTCTTCTAATGTTCTTCCAACCTGATTTTGTATCTTGGTCTTTTTATTTTATTTCTTTATTTTTTTTTTAAGATTTTATTTATTTATTTGACAGAGAGAAAGAAAGAGCACAAGATGGGAGTGTTGCAGAGGGAGAACCAGGCTCCCCGCTGAGAAAGGAGCCTGATGCAGGACTCCATCCCAGGACTTTGGGATCATGACCTGAGATGAAGGCAAATGCTGAGCTCCCCCAGCGTCCCTCTTGGTTCTTTTTCATTCACGATCAACACTTTGGCCCATCGTTGAGCCAAGATGGGATCCTAGACTTTTCTGGGAAGATTTACTAGGTTTTGTTGTTGTTGTTGTTGTTTTGTTTTTTAAGTACATAAAGATTTGTAGTTGGAAGCTCTTTCTTCTTCCATGTTGAGGAAGCATGTTGAGGAAGGCTGCTAAGTGACTGGGGAAGGAAAGTACATTCGTATTCATTGTGTGCCTATACTTCTCTGCCTAGATGAATTGAGCCTATTGGTATCACAACAAAGTTTACTGTTGGCATCTTTGCCATCTGCATGCTTTTCACACTCGTGCTGATTGCTTTTCTCAGCTTCAGATTTCAGTCTTCACATTGGCAAAGCAAAGATGTGAGTCACTGTGGCTTAACAGTGTGAATAATAGCCCCTCAAATAGGATCTTTGGGTACTCTCTGCTTAAGCAGGGACTCTCCCTGCCACAATGGACATGCAGCCTACGCCGTGTGAAGTCAAGAAAACAGTCTGAAAAACAGAGAGGTTAGATTTAGTATCTTGGTTGTCCTCTTTTAATAGGGGTTGTGACTTCATAAGAAGAATGTTCTTGGCCTTGTGGTCTGTGAGTCAGGGCAGTTTTGCTGTCATTTTGAAAAATTCCATTGAGTTTAATACTAAGTGTTTAATTCAGCACATTGACTGAGCCCTCAATTTGTCCTAGGCACGACGGCATTGACATGAGTCTCTGTTTATTCAGCTGACCAGGTGAACTCCTGCCTGAGTAGAGACTTCTCTAGCTGTTCCTTCTCATTCATGGTTGCCTTGGGGACAGTGAGGTGGTCTATAGGAGCTGTTTAGAGGTATGGGGGACAAATAAAAAGAATGTATAAGTCAGACTATAGGTAGCTAACTTGGCTCTCTTTTCAAAATGTTTTCCACTATTTCTGGAGCAGGGCAGCAATTATCCAAGTTTTTTCATCTGAAAGCTCTAGTGCTCCACATTTATGGTATGCATGGAAGTCCAGACTATTCCTGAAATTAAACTACATCAATGTCACTTGCAGTTAAATTATTTTACACATAACTAGTCCTTTCTTCCTCAGATCCTGTCATTTTTCATGCAGATAATTTCTGTGGGAAACATGTACAATATTCAAAATCATCTTTTGGCCTTCATAAATCCTATAGGTACATTTCTGATGGGCAAGTGTCACTTCTCCAGAATTTGCAAGTATCACAAATGCTTAACATTTTCTTCCAAAATGCACCTTTTGAATATACTTTGGCTTATATTCTGAAAACAGATATGATAGATGCTCTTTATTTAACTGACACTGGTGGGAAGGTTTCCAACAAATACATTATTCTTTACTTCTTTTTTGTACAATGTACAAGTCAGAGCCTTGCTGGGGCTTTTTTCCTTCAACTTTGATTGATCCATCTAATTTTCACTTTGGTTTAGTGATTACTTAATCAGCCCAGCAACCATAGCCCTGCACCATGTACTCTTTTCATCTTAGCCAGTGTCAAAAATGCACCCATTTTTGTGTGCACCTCCTAGGCCTCATGGATTTTTATCTATTCAACTTTTTTTTTAATTGTAAGTTACAATAATTCTTCTTTTGTTAAAATTGTCTCAAATTTCACCAGTGGGAGTCCCTCTTTTTTAAAAAAGATTTATTTATTAATTTGAGAGAGAGAGAGTGCACGTGAGCGAACAGGGCGGGCAGGGGGAGGCGGAGGGAGAGAATATCTGAGCCGACTCCCACTGAGTGCGGAGCCATACATGGTGGGGCTTAATCACAAGACCCTTGAGATCAGCACCTGAGCCAAAACCAAGAGTTGGACACTTAACCAACTGAGCCACCCAGGCACCCCTAATAGGAGCCCCTTTAAGATGGTTCCTGTATTCTTTTAATACACCTTCATTAATCCCTGACTACATACTGCTTTCTGGCAAAACGGCTTATACTTTACCTCTCCTAAACTTAGAAACAGCAATTTCTCCAAGGAGCCCTGATTCCTGTTAGTGGGAAATATGGAAATCAGGATCTGAGTACTAGATATGCTCACTGATATCACTATGTCATTGCCTCTCAGCAAATGGAACTAAAAAATACACATAGTTTTAAAGCATAGATTCATTTTAAATTTTCCAACTCAAGTATAACATTATAGAACTTTTCCTTAATTTCTTTGATTTTATATTTGTATTTATTTTCCCTTACACCAGAAATCACAGTTCATAATTATATATATTTATGTATTATATAATATCTCATTATGTATATTTATACTATATGTTTATATTTTATATCAAAATTATATATTTTCTCGGGGCACCTGGGTGGCTCAGTGGGTTAAAGCCTCTGCCTTCAGCTCAGGTCATGATCCCAGGATCCTGGGATCGAGCCCCGCATCGGACTCTCTGCTCGGCAGGGAGCCCGCTTCGCGCTCTCTCTCTCTGCCTGCCTCTCTGCCTATTGTGATCTCTTTCTCTGTCAAATAAATGGATAAAATCTTTAAAAAAAAAAAAGATATGTTTTCTCTTTATATATAGTTTCAGAGTTACAATATCATATTATTCCTAACAATAAAACTATTGAGTGAAGTTTAAAATTTCTTGGCAGTTCTTTTTTGTCATCATCTAAGAATATATAGTAAGAATTTTTTGTACAAAAGTCACTTGAAATAATTCTTCCATGTAGTTACCAATTTGATATACAGTTAGGTTCATTTACTTCACTCTATTTTTGATCTGGGGTTTTCTTTTTAATTTTTGAATACATTAAACATTTATTTAGTTCAAAAGTCAAAAAGAAGTCAGATATATCAGAGAAATTTCATATTTATTTCTATCCTATCCAATTCCTATTCCCTCCATTGAAAATCATTTATTAGTTTCTGATTCATGCTAGCTTTTTAATATTTAGCAAGTATGTATATATTCTTACATCTTTTTTTTTATACAAAATCTAGCATAGTACATATACCCTGTTTTACAACTTTCTGTTTTCACTTGCCTGGAGATCACTTTATATATGTTATTATGATCTTTTTAATTCTTTTATGATAGATGGTTAAATAGTCCTTCTTTATATGATGCATTATGGTTTATTCAACCAGTTATTCCCAATCTTTTGAGATTAAAAGTAGTGCCGCAATTAATAACCTTGCGTATATGTTTGTTGTACATTTATGTAGATGTAGTTTCAGGACAGATTTATTAAAGTGGATTGACAAATTCTTCTCCATAATGGGTGTACCATTTGCACTCCTGCTGGTAATGTATAAGAATGTCTGTTTCTCCAGGGTCCCTGGGTGGCTCAGTTGGTTAAGCATCTGACTCTTGATTTCAGCTCAGATCATGATCTCTGGGTCACAGGATCAAGCCCGGTACTGAACTCTGTGCTGAGCATGAGCCTGCTTGGGATTCTCTCTCTACCTCTCCCTGTGGCCACTCCCCCACACACACTCTTTCTCCCTCAAAGTAAAACAAAACAAAAAAGAATGTTTCTCCAAAGCCTCATCAATAGCCTATGTTGTCAACTTCTGAATTTTTGTCTAATGGATGAAAAATGGCATCTCAGTTTTGAATATGTACTCAAAATAGAGCATCTCTTCCTGTTTAAGAGCACTTGCCTTTCTACACAGGTATTTTGCTAGTATTTCCTTCAGATTTTTGTTCAATTTCTGCTCTGTTTTCAAGACCTCTTTATATATGAGGAATATTAGTTCTTTATCTGATAAGAGTCGCAAAAGTTTTCTTCCAGCTTGTCATCTGTGTTTGACACTGGATTTTTTTTAATTGCTTTGATTTTTAGCAGCTTTATTGAAACATTCATACACTGTATAATTCATTGGTTTTTAGTATATTCACAGAGTTGTATATTCATTACCACAATTTCAGAACATTTTCATTACTCTAAAATGGTATCCCACACTTTATCCTCCCAGCCGTAAGCAACCACTAGTTCATTTAGTTTGTATTAACTATTGGTTGGGCTTTTTTTCTCCCAATTTTTATGTAGTCAAATTTATCTCCCTTTTTATTGCGTCTAGATTTTGAGTCATAGTTTAAAAATATTTCCTTATTCTCAATTTATAAAGGAATCTACCTTTGATTTCTTGAAACCCATTTCAATTTTTATAGTTAGAGCTCTAATTTATTTGGTGTTTATCTGGTAAATGACACAAGGTATATATCTATTTTTTTCCAAATACCATATAGTTCTCACACCTTCATTGACAAAAGCCTTTCGTACTAGTTTCCTATTGCTGCTGTAACAGTAAAGTCAGTCTCCTTTTATTAGATATTTCTATTCTCATTGCATTTCCTAAAAATTTCTGTCTTATCTAGCTGCTGTGTTATTTGTGCATAGGTAATTATAACTGTTACCATTTCATTGCAAATTATGGCCTCTAGCATCATAAAATGCTCTTCCTTATTACTGCTTTTTTTTTTAAGATTTTATTTATTTAAGAGAGAGAAAGAGCAAGAGAGAGGGCAGAGAGACTCCTGCTGAGCAAGGAGCCTGCCACGGGGCTTGATCCCAGGATCCAGGGATCATGACCTGAGCCAAAGGCAGACGTTTAAACAACTGAGCCACCCATATGCTCCTCATATACTTCTTTCTCAGTTATTTCTACCATGTCACATATCAAAAACACAAACTCTTTTTTTTTTTGCTTTAGCTTCATGTACCCTTCCCTATTTTTAGTCTTTTGGAATTAATTTGTTTTAGGTATATGTCTTTGCTTTGTTTTATAAGACATTGAAACCCTTTATTTTAGTAGGTGAGTTAAGCCCACTTACATTTATGAACAAAGATGCATTTTATGTCTTATGTGAATGTGTCTTTCAATATGTAATCTGTTCTCTTTGCTCTTCTAAAACTTAAAGAAAAATGTTTAATATTTATAAAAGTTTGCTTTTTTCTTCATGGCAGCCTTTATATAAATACCTTAGAGAATGTCTAGCCCCTTTTTTTCTTATAAACTTTCATTCACAAAAACTTTACAGTCTATGCCTTGACTGCCATCAGTTCCTTCTACAGCAATCAATGAGATTTTTCTACTTCCTTTCTCCTTTTTCCTATTTGTTTTAGTTTTATTATTTTTATTCATCAAAACATATAACATTTTTATACTATTCTTCTACTCTTCTCATCTTGTTCTAATCTTATATCTTCAATTAAATATTTTCAAAGTACACCCCTAGTCCTTTTGCTGAAGTTTCTCTAATTATCTCTTAAACTCATTCCCTATAGATTCTTTAAGAGTTTTAGAGTTCTGTATTCTTCTAGTTAACTATTTTTGCACAATAAACTTTCCCAAACCTAGTGACTGAAAAACATCATGTTAGGGGCACCTGGGTGGCTCAGTCGGTTAAGTGTCTGCCTTTGGCTCAGGTCATGATCCCAGGACCCTGGGATCAAGCCCCGAATTGGGCTCCCTGCTCGGCGGGGAGCCTGCATCTCCCTCTGCCCCTCCCCCATGCATGCTTGTGCTCTCTCTCTCACTAAAATAAATAAATTAAATCTTAAAAAAAAAAAAAAAAGAGGGAGACAGGTTAAATAAATAAAATCATGTTATTATATCTCATGGTTTTAAAAACCAAGGATTCAGATGGAGCTTGGCTGAGTGATTCTGCTGTTCCATGTAGTACTAACTGATGTCACTATGTGGTATTCAGCTGGCATCTGTGCTAGTCTTGATGGTCCAAGATGGCTTCCCCATATGGCTGATGTTTTGGCAGGGATGGCTGGAAGGCTGAGCTCAGTCTCTCTCTCTGTGTAGTCTCAAGGTTTCTTCACCTCTTCATGTGGTCCTCCCAGTAGGATAGTAGACTGCTTAAGTTGTAGCTTTAGGGCTACTTGAAACAGTTTTTCCAGAGATAGGAAGTGGAAACTCTCAATATCTTAAAGCCTGAACCTAAAAACTGACTCAGCTTGACTTCCACAATATTCTATTAGTCAAAGTAGTCATGGAGCCCAGATTCAAGGGGAGGGAACTTAGAACTCAGTGAAAGGAATGTCAAAACAATTTCTGACCATCTTAAATCCACTATAAATATTTTCTGAACTACTGGGTTTAAAAATAAAGTTTTATAGCCTTAAAAACAGTTGGATTTAAAATCTTTGGTTCATATTTTCCTTAAGTGTCTTGAAACTGTTTCTCCACAACTCTCTTGTTTTATATATTGCTACTGAGAAATTTGATGTCAATTTTATCTTCTTTTGTAAGTGACCAGAGAACCCAAAGGGTATTTATTTTTTTAAGATCAAGGAATTTTAGAGAGTTGAGCAAGATGGCAGAGGAGTAAGAGGCGGAGATCGTGTCTGATCCCAGAAGTTCAGCTAGATAGTTATCAAACCACTCTAAACAACTACAAACTTAGCAGGAGATAGAAGAGAAGAAGAACAGCAATTCTAGGAACAGAAAATCGACCACTTTCTGGAAATATTTTGTTTTCTCATTCATCTATTCTCATCTCGACAAAATGACAAGGCAGAAAAACTCACCACAAAAAAAAGAACAAGAGGCAGTACCAACGGCCAGGGATCTAATCAATATGGACATTAGTAATATGTCAGAAATAGAGTTCAAAACGACAATTATCAAGGTGCTAGCTGGGCTCGAAAAAAGCATGGAAGATATCAAAGAATCCCTGTCTGGAGAAATAAAATCCCTTTCGGGAGAAATAAAAGAACTAAAATCCAACCAAGTTGAAATAAAAAAAGCCATTAACGAAGTACAATCAAAAATGGAGGCTCTTACTGCTAGGATAAATGAAG
>CM052895.1:71774735-71790018 GCA_028534135.1 Potos flavus | reverse complement strand
CAAGACCCATTGATATGCTGTCTACAAGAAACCCATTTTAGACCCAAAGACACCTCCAGATTTAAAGTGAAGGGGTGGAAAACAATTTATCATGCTAATGGACATCAAAAGAAAGCTGGGGTGGCAATCCTTATATCAGATAAGGAATTTTACTAATCCATCCACTAAAGTTGACTTACCTGGGACAATTTTCCCCAGTATAGAGTGGATTCTTTTATATGTAGATTCGGGATTTTTTTCTTTCAAAAACTTCTTGAATTTACTTTTAAATATAGTTCTATTCTATCGTGTTGTATTTCCTTTCCTGGAACTTCAACTACTCGTACTTTGGATCTTCTTTTCCTGAATTACTTTTCTTTGTTCCTTTTTTGTCTCTGCCTTAATTTTTAAAAAGTTTTGGCTCTTTTAATTTCTATTCTCTAAGATCTTTACGGTACTTGGTCCTATACATTTTCTCTGGGCACCTTATAACCTAGTCTTCACCATCAAAATGATTTTGTCTTTTTAAAAAAACATTTCCCTGAGTTCAGATCCTATATCATATTTTCTTATTACTTTTTCCTTTCTATTCTGAATTTTTAATTTCTGATTTGTGGGGTTCATTCACATCTACGATTATTTTTGTGATTGTATTTAGTTCATCATAGGATTTTTGTTTCATTTTTTATTTTCCTTCATTTTGTTTTTTAGTGTTTTCATCTGAAGTAAAGTATTGAGTGTCACCTTTTTTTCACATAACTTTGCATGTAGCCTCAGTTATTTTTCATCATTATTTGTATTGTATTTTCTAGGCCCAGAAATAATAAGCAATCCAATAGCAAGTAAGAAGGGATTTAGTGGCTTACTTTGTTTCTTAGTCCAAGATTACATTCTTTTGTTGATAAAATATAGTTCCCTTAATAAATTTTGCTTTAGAAAATGTTACTTTTAATTTTTATCTTACTTTAAAGGTCCTTGCATGGAGCTACTTCCTTCTTTGCCTTTACCACTAAGCTAATAAGAAATGCCACCTCCTTCTCAACCAGAAATAGTGCTTTCCCAAGACTGCTTTTCCAAAACCTCTGGTTTAATACATTTTCCAACCCCTTCCTTCCTTCTTTCCTTCCTTCCTTCCTTCCTCCCTCCCTCCCTCCCTTCCTCCCTCCCTCTCTCTCCTTCTTTCCTCTCTCTCTCTTCCTCTTTCTTTCTTTTTTTCCAACCCCTTTCTTTTACCTAATGTTTAGGTCACAGATTTGCTGTTAGAATTTTCCCATGCAAGTGGAACTCTCACCTTTTTTAGATGGAACTTCATCCTCCATATGATCATCCTCCACCTAATCCCTTCCTGAACACTAAATCTTCTATGGGATTTAGAATTGATGGTGCCTGTTTTGGATGTTTGTTTCTTATGTAAACTGAAGGTTATAGTATTCTGTCTCCTATTATGATAGAGAGATAGGCTACAGGTAATTTTTACTGTTCCATCCAATGCTTTTATTATAAAAGATGCACAGTAAGAATCCAAAATAAATAACTATGATTTTCCCTTTCTCTTTCTCACTCTCTTTCTCACATACACATACACACACACAAATACTCTTTTCTGAAAGTTCTTCTCCTCAAAGAATCTGTTGCATCCAAACTGCTTTCTTTTGTTTTCTTCTTTTAATCTCTCATGTTGGAAATTCTCACCCAATAACTTGTTGTCCTCTGAAGCTTTTAGCCTTCTGTATGGAAACAATCAATTAATTGCCTCATTTTCAGTATCCTCTATTCTAGATACTTTCTCTTTTATTCTCTTCAAGGAAGACTTTTGCTGCAGGAGGGCAGCATCAGGTACCTGGCTATGCAGAGCTGGGAAGAAAATATGGGGATCTAACTGCTTCTTAAGGAGACTCTCACCCAGACTTCCTTACTTTCAGAATTCCCCTTACTCTCACTTCTAGAGGTATGTAGTGCTCCTATATCTGAGGCTTTTGGGGATTCCATGGTATAAATCAGATTTTTTCTCTGCTTTCCTCACAGCTGGCTTAATGTATAGTTTTTCTCACATCTGCCCTGATATTTAATACTTACTCATCTGCTTTCTGGCTTCCAAAATGTTGCTGTTGTTTTGCTCCTAAACTGTTCTCTAGTGTCCGTATAGGTATATGCCTTTTTAAATCCCATCGCTGTGATTTAGTGGGGATGCAAGGAAAAAAAAAAAAAATATATATATATATATATATATATATGTTTTTTTTGCAATGTGCCACCTTTACTACGTGTCCTCAGGCTGGAATTTTCCCTCAAGGTATTTTTTCAAATCACATTTACTCTTTATCCCACTAGTCAGTATTACCTCATTCTACTATAACACCACTCTTAACCAAATACCAAGTCTCTATCTTCATCTTTATCCAATGTTTTTTCTGAAAAAGCATTTCCTTATTCATCTGCTCCCTCTCTTTTTATCCTATGCTCAGTACTAGGAGCCTCAGTGCTCCAAATTGTTTTTCAGGGAACTGTATTAGGTACTCCTTGTTTGTCACATTTCATTTTTCAGAAGAATCACATATAGATGGGCTTCTGGGAAGATGACAGAGTATGAGGATCCTAGGGCTTAGCCCATTCCATGAACACACCTAGATGGCAACCACATTAGTGTGTCCAACCCAGAAAATAAGCCAAAGACTGGCTGAACAGACTCTCCACAGCTAATCGTAGAGAAGAAAAAAGGGTAGGAGGGGCAGAGATGCAGTTGGGAGCCAAACTCCCAGTGAAACTAACCACAAATGGGAGGGACACCACAAGAATGAAGAAGGAAGAAAAGAAGACCCCACACCAGGCACCCTAGATATGGAGGACATGCACTGGCAAGATGAGTCCCCATATATAACATTTGACTTTGAAAAGCAGCTGGGCTTCACTTTGCAAGTATTTATAGTCAGCAGGGCTTAACTTTCAATACTTCAAAAATCAGCAGGATTAGCTCTGGCAGAGCTGGAGGGCTACAGGAAACTGAGTCCCCATTCTTAAAGAACCAGTATAACAAACAACCCTGCTGAGATACAGCATAGAAGTTTGAAAGGCACCTGGAATTTATGTGAAGATTTATCTAGTGATTTCAGAATGAGCATTGGAGGGGCAGGGATTGGAGACTTCTCCAAGAACAAAAGAGCTGGTAGAAACAATTTCTCTCCCTCCCCACCCCACCCCAAGCCTAGACAGCCAGACATTTGTGGGAACCAGCATGAACACCCTCCACCTATATTGTTCACTGCACTCCTGCATTTTTCTGGGAACCCACCCCATTCAACCTGCCCTACCTGGCAGGAGTCCCTCCAAAGTGACTCCTACCATGTCACAACCTGCAAGCAGCCCCAGCAGGGATTAACACTACTCCAAAGTGACTCCTGCCCTGGGGAGAAGAGAAAATAACCACACACACCAGTCTGACTGCAGCCCCAGCAGACAGACAAGAGGCAGACATCTGGTCTGACTACTGCCCATCTGATCAACAAATCCTCTCAAGAGGAACCACAGGGAAAGAACCCTGCAGCTTGGTGCAACCACAGCCTTGGCAGATCGATTAGGGGTAGGCATGGGGCCCAACTGCTGTCACCTCCCAACTACAAGCCCATGATAGCCTCAGACTTGCCCCTCACTGGCACAGGATCAAACCCTGCCCAAAACAGGCTAAGAGAGCCATTGCAGTCAACTGGACTGAAGGTAAACACAGCTTAGCCACAATAGGACACACACAATACACCCAGAGATGCTCTTAAAGCACCTGGTTCTGATGAATAGGGCACTCTGAGCTATCAGGCACCACAGAATCTCTTCTTCATAAGGCCATTACTTTTAAGATAAGGAGATGTAGGTGACTTTCTTAATACACAGAAACAAACAGAGAGTTAGACAAAATGAGCAGACAAAGGAGTACATCCCAAATGAAAGAACAGAATAAAACCACTGCAAAAGAGCTAAATGAAATGGAGATAAGCAATATGCCTGATAGAGAATTCAAAAGTAACACTCATAAAGATACTTACTGGACTTGAGAAAAGAGTGGAGGATCTCAGTGAGACCTGCAACAAAGAGATACAAAAATATAAAAAAGAACCAATCAGAGATGAAGAACTCAACAACTGAAATTAAAAATACACTAGAGGGAATCAACAGCAGTTTAAAGGAGGCAGAAGAAAGGATCAGCAATCAGGAAGACAGAGTAATTAAAAGCAACCAAACTAAACAGCCAAAAGAAAAAAGAATAATAAAAAATGAGAATAGGTTAAGGAAACTCAGTGACATCATCAAGCATAATAACATTAGCATTGTGGGAATCCCAGAAAGAGAAGAGAGAGAAAGGGGGGCAGAAAATTTATTTGAAGAAATAATAGCTGAAAATTTCCCTAATCTGGGGAAGGAAATAGAAATCCAGATCCAGGAGGCACAAAGAGCCCTTCCAAAAAAACCCCAAGAAAATCCACACCAAAACACATAACAATTAAAATGGCAAAAAGTAGTGATAGAGAATTTTAAAGCAGCAAGAGAAAAGAAAGCAATTACATACAAGGGAAACCCCACAAGGCTATCAGCTGATTTTTTCAGCAGAAACTGCAGGCCAGGAGAAAAGGGGCATGATATATTCAAAGTCCTGAAAGGAAAAAAAAACTGCAACCAAGAATACTCTACCTAGTAAGACTATCAGAATAGAAGGAGAGATAAAGAGTTTCCCAAAGAAAAGTTTAAAGAATTTATCATCACTAAGCCAGCCTTACAAGAAATGTTAAAGGGGACTCCTTGAGTGGAAAGAAAAGGCCATAATCAGGAGTAATAAAATTAGGAATTTTCAGATAAATGCAAACATAATAAAAGCAATAGATTAATCACTTATAAAACCAGTGCAGATGTTAAAGCAGAAAAGCAGTAAAATCAACTATATCTATAAAAATCAGTCAAGGGATTCACAAAAAAAAAAGTAACCATCAACAAAACAAAAAGACAACCTTTGAATGGGAGAAGATATTTGCAAATCATATATCCAAAAGGGCTTAATATCAAAAATATAAAAAGAGCTTATACAACTCACTACCAAAAACACAAACAATTCAACTAAAAAATGGGCAGAGGACCTAAATAGACATTTTCCCAAAGAAGATATACAGATGGCCAACAGACAAAAAGATGCTCAACATCACTCATCATCAGGGAAATGCAAATTAAAACCACAATGAAGTATCACCTCACACCAATTAGAATGGCTAGTATCAAAATGACAATAACAAGTGTTAGCAAGGATGTGGAGAGAAGGATCCTTCCGCACTATTGGTTGGAAAGTAAATTGGTGTAACCATTAAGGAAAACGGTATGGATGTTCCTCAAAAAATTAAAAATAGAAATACCACACAATCCAGTAATTCCACTACTGAGTATTTACCCAAAGAAAAGGAAAACACTAATTAGAAAAGATATGTGCACTCCTATGTTTAGTACTTTATACTAGCCAAGATATGGAAACAACCTAAGTATCCACCAATAGATGAATGGATAAGGAAAATGGGGTACGTATACATACACACACATGCATACATTAACGAATATTATGCAGCCATTTAAAAAGATGAGACCATGCCATTTGTCAAAACATGGATCTAGAAGGTATAATGCTAAGTGAAATAAGTTATTCAGAGAAAGACAAATACATGATTTCATCCATAAGTGGTTTAAGAAACAGAACATATGAACAAACAAAGGAAAAAGGAGACACCTCAAAAAACAGATTCTTAAATACAAGAACAAACTGGTGGTTGCCAGAGGAGAGGTAAGTGGGGGGATGAGATTAAGAGCACACTTACCTTGATGAGCAAAGAGAAATATATAGAACTGAATCATTATATTGTACACCTAAAACTAATATAACACTGTATGTTAATTATACATGAATAAAAAAAGAAGAATCACATATAAGTCTGTTCTTATTATGATACCATTTAAAAGAGCACTTTTTACAAATTTGGGGGCATATTTTCCATAACTTATAGATTTCATTTGATTTCTAAATTTCATAGAAATTTCTATTCTCTGACTTAAAGACACTCAGTCTATTCTTTTTAACATGACTTATTTGATCAAGAAATATGCCCCATAAAAAAAAAGAAAGAAATATGCCCCATGTTTACATCTAGCCAAAGAAAAATCACTTCTCTGACTATCGCTCTCATGATTATGAGTAAAGCAACTTTCTTAGCACTATTTTAAAATTAACAAACAACTTCTTAAATGGATATTCATGGTTCAAGCAAAGTTAATGGAAATTAAAATGTAAAAAATATTCTTACACTAAATTTTGACACTCAAACAAATAAAACTTGGAGTTTCTTTCCCGTTTCTATTCATATGCATTGATAAATTTTTCATAGTTATCAAAGTGTAAACACAATTTTATGCTGTTTTTCATTTAATGTCTCATAATAGTTTTCCTTCCTGTTGAATAGTCTTCAAAATTTTAAATCATAATGACTACACAGTATCACCAACAGGTCACTCTGAAAAATGCAGAGAAAAGCTAATAGAAAAGCCCACGTTGTTTCTCCCAAGCATGCCTAAATACATATGAGAAATCTGAATGTAACTGTTTATTTAAAAAAATAGTAATACTCTTTTTTCCCTAGTGAACAGTTTCCCTAGTTACAGTTTTCTCTAGTGTCGGGGAAATTCTCCTCCCTTCCCAACCATGGTTGTTTCAAAATAGATCTACAAAATCTCTGACACTCCTCCTTTCAGAAAATGGAATCTAATTGCCCTCTCCTCGATTGTAGACAGAACTCCTAACAAATCGTGCTGGAAATAATGCTCTGTGACTTCTGCCTGGTCTTTCTTTTAAGATGCTTGCCACTAGAAACCAGTCACCAGGTTGTAAGGAAGCCCAAATCATATAGAGAGGCCACATGTGGGCCCAAACCATATAGAGAGGCCACATGTGGGCCTACAACCTCAGCTAGGTCCTCAGCCAATAGCCAGAATCATCTACTAAACATGTGAATAAATAAACCTTCAGAAGATTCTAGCCCATGGGTTTCAAACCTTGCATCTGAAGCTCTGAACACTGTGGAGCAGGGACAAGTCATCCGCACTCATAGAAACCAGGAGAAATAATAAATGATTATTATTGTTCTAAGGCAAGCCTCTTCAGTGAGCCTTAAATAGAAAAATACTTAACTTCCCCCTGGGAGATGTGCTAAGACTTTCAGAAACTTTGGGTTGACCTCTCTTTCAGGAGTCAGGGCAACAAAAAAAAGTGCAGTAGTTGGCTTTTTATTTCTTAGCAAATCATCATGTTCAGTTGACCATTCAAGACTCTTGGTTGCAAGTTTCAGAAATTCAACCACAAAGTAGTTTATACAGAGGAATTGTTCCTTGTATTGGAAAGGTCCAGTATGTATCTAGCTTCAGAGACAGCTATATTAAGAAAATGAAACAGGGAATTAAGAGTACACTTATCATGATGAGCATTGAGTAAGGTATAGAATTGTTGAATCACTATCTTGTACTTATGAAACTAATATAACACTGTATATTAGCTCTCCTGGAATTAAAAAAAGAAAATGAAACAATGTCATCAGAACCTAGTGTGTCTCCAACTTTTTGTGGCTCTGCTCTTCTCCCCGTTTCTTCATTCTTAGTTTACCAAAGGTGACAAGATGGTACCAATAAACGCAGGCCAACAATCTTCCAGGTTTATTTAAGTCTAACAGAAGAAAAATGTACCTCCCTGTCACCAGACCCAACAAAAAGTCTGATTATTGACTCTGATTGTGTGTGTGTGTGTGTGTGTGTGTGTGTGTGTGTGTGTGTATCCATCTCTGAACCAATTGCTACAAATTAGGAAATGCAGTGCTAGCTGAGTCACCTGAATTTCCTTGAGGCACATGAAATGCAAATTGAGATGATTCTGAGAAGAAATCAGGATTTAGTAACCAGGGAAGTATAGATAGGTGGGTAAAAATAATTGTACAGTAAAGTTAAATGAAATGAGCATAACATACAGGGCAATAGATGGAACTGAAGTATTCTAAGACACACTAGCAAAACACCTTCTGCAACTTCTTTCCTCCTACCTCCTTCAATCCAATGAACAAGTACAGAGTATACCGTTCATAGAGGTGGTTTAGAATTTCATTTCTAAAGGCCACATTTTCCATCCATTTTTTATAGTTATTTACAAAAAGTATTACTCAACTTCTACTTTTAAATACATCAAGCACTTCTAAATATCTAGAAAGACTAGATATTTCACATAAAGGTTATTTGTCCACTGTACACAGCACTGTTAGTAAAATTGCATGCATGTAACAATGGTTATAATCAAGTTATCTTCTGAATATAACCATTTTGGTCTTAAAACATTCCCTTCTCCGTTCCCTCTCTTTTCCACTACGCCAGTAGACAAGCAGCATGGGTATGTGTAATCCTTAGAGGTGATTCAACAAATTATATCCAAAGGCCACTTACAAAAGACAAGCTTACCTATGAATTTCAAGACAAAGGGTACAAAATGTGCTAATTTTACTACTTTGTCATAGATTGGCAACCTCTTTGACATCTAGAGACTAGATGTTGCAACATTAGGATTCATTTTTCATTAATTAAACTATATATGGCAAAAAAATGCACGTAACATACAGAAAAATAGTTTTGTTGGAAATGTCAAAGAATGAACACATTAGCATATTAACTTTTGCAAATCCTTCTTTCCCATTTCCTTCAAACCACTGAACAAGTACAGGTAGCAGTATACTGCTCACAGAGCTGATTTAACAATTCCATTCCCAAGAGACAATATTGCCTATGAATTTTAGCAAAAAGATATTTACAAAGTGCTATTTTACTACCTCCTCTACTTTAACATATATCAGGTATTTCCACTAGATACTTCAAATAAGGACTTAATGTGTTCATGATACACACAGCAATCACTGAATTCAACTGCAAACATGTAACAACAGTTATAACCCGAAAGTGTCTTCAAAATGTGAACATTCTGGCCTAAAATGTTCCTTTCTCTCCCTCTTCCACTAACCCAGTGGACTATAATGTTCAAATTTTCAGAAGACAATCTTTCCTAAGAATTTTAGCACAAAATGTACAAAATGTGTTAATTTACAAACTCTACTTTTGTCATATACTGGCAACCTTTTTAACATCTAGAAAGACTGGATGTTATAAATGATGACCCAATTGTCTATTTATACACTATATATCCTGAAGAGTTAAAAAAAAAATGCATGAACATAAGGAACAATGGCTAATTTTACCTCACTGGTAAACACACTGGCATAGAATTCTCTGTATTTCCTTCTCCTCCCTCCCTAAAACAGTGCACAAATACAATGTGTACTGCTTGAAGAGATGGTTCCTCCATCTCCTTCGCCCCAAACAATATTCATATGAATTTTAACAAAAATATATTTACAATATGATAGATTTTATTATCTCTACTTTCAACATCTATCAGGCACTTCAGAATATCTAGAAAGATAAGATATTCAATAAAGCACTCAGCACTGTCAACCATATATACAGCAGTATATACAGCAGTATATACAACCATATATACAGCAGGAAAATAAACACACAAAACAATGATTATAATATGAAGATGTCTTCCAAATACGACCAGTCTGGCATAGAACCTTTTTCTTTTCCTTTTATATAATGTGAACATCTAACATCTGCCTATCATTCCACTCCTTGGTATTTCTAGTCCAGTCCTATCATGCAACCTGCTTGTGGCCGACACCAGCAATTAACAGTGATGCTGGGACCACTGTCTGATTTTTTGCTTAGTTTTCCTCCCCAATTCTTGGCCTGTATTTGGTGTTATAGCATTAACCTAGTGGCCCTTCCACAAGGCTTCACTCTTTCAGCCCCAGGCTAAATCCCAACTTTGGAAATAACATCCCAATAGAAATCTTTTTTTTTTTTTATTAACATATAGAAATCTTTAAGGCTATAAATTTCCCTAAGTCGCAGCCAATATACTTGTATAGTTTCCTTTTTCACAAGTCGAGACTGAATTCTAGCATAAATATAGCATTTGGTTAGTCCTTGAAGGCCACCCTAATTGGATTTGGTTTGAAGATTCATACTATAAAATTCACTCAAGCAGACCTTTCATTCTCTGAAATTCTTAACCAGAGGAGGATGCTAGGAAGTCAGAAGTGTAAATTCAATGGCATTTTTTATTTTAACAGCAAGAAAATTGAAAAGCAATCAAAGAATTGGAAATTTCTTCATCACATGTAAACTTTTCTCTTAACAATCTGCTGTACATGGCTACGTTTTTATTTGCAACATATGTAATTCAATTCACCAGAGTGTTTATTTAAAAGAGAAAAGTGGCCTAATATTAATTTTCTATCATTTATAATGAAAAATTTCCATATCATGACTTTGTAAGACAAAACAAGCAAGTCTTTTTTTCTTTAAAGGCTTTTCTATGTTCTGTAATCACACTAAACAAAAAATTTTCTATCCCTCCCCCCATTCTGAGAGTTGTTTACTAAATAAATCATAGAACGTTTTATCATACATTCAAAGAATATCTAGCCAATGAGTTTATTATGTATAAATATAAGTGACATGATATTTTACAAATATCAACCTACCTCTGAACTGCAAGTATGTTTTGCTCAGTAGAGTGATATAATTATGACTGTGGATCTAATAGCAGAAAGAGGCTTAAATTTACATATATTATTCTTTAGGAATTGCATAAAATGCAATCACAGAAATGTGTTTAGAGTATTTACTTTGTAGTTACATTTTTAAAACACATATTCGCCAAAAAAGTTTTCTGCAAAAATTTGACCATTTTAATTATTAAATTTCTGCTATCAGGAAACTGTTCCTTCATCTGCTATGTGCAGGAACCAAAAGAACCCTGAGTCAGATAAAGTGAACCTCTGGAGCTAACAAAAAGAAAGATGTATTTACACACTGATCAATTATCTGATGCTATCTATGCCTCACGAAAATAGAGAAAGGGTTCGGCTCTGGAAATGGTAACCTCTTTCACTTACCAGCTAGCATAACCAAAGAAGGATTCTAAATTGCATGTAATTCTATGTAGCTGACAAATACATACACATTCAGGATCTAGATGCATTCTGGATTAGGTTTCTTGGGTTAATGTCTATTGGTTGTCCCTTTTCTCCACATGCTAGTACTCCATAAAGTGGGACACGTCATGTTGGTCCCCGTACATGGGGCTCACAAGACCTACAGCTGTACTGATGACTGCCCCACTATGCCAGAAATCTAACTCTTGTAAGTGGGAAGTAATGTTCAGCTCTGAGTAGGCCTCTTGCTTCTATACTCTCTAAAACTATTTTATTTGGTAGATCCACTGATACCATAAATCTATATTAGATTAATCAGAAATCAGAAATATGTGTCTTACTTTGACCATCAAACGTTTCTGGATATGTTTCAGAAATGAACTGCATAAAAAAGATGAAAGGCCTTTCCTGGTGGGTCTTGCTCCATTTTGGTTAGTACTAACGGTATTTGGCAAATACTGCTAATTAACCCTCATTCATTCTCCATAATTCCCATTAATAAAAAAGATGCCCTAAGGTTTAGCTTGGCACATCACTGACCAGATTACTCTTCTCAGCCTACCATAGAGCTATGTGAGGCCAAATGGGATTCAGGTCATTGGGATGGGGCTGTTATAGTCCCATCTGTTATAGTCCCATACACACAATGATGTGTGAACTTCTTATTATGTTTGTAAAGAAAAGCCTCTTCCTCTGAGCTTCCTCTTTCCTCTTTCCAAACATCAGGGGAAATGGCAACAACTAGAAGAGCTGCCTTGGACCTAGACATGGAGCTGCACGTTAAGGATGGTTGAGCCAACCCAGCAGCCTGGTCTCTGGATGAACACATAGAGCAGATGTTTGGTTCTGGATTGTTACATGAAAAGGAAAGAAACTTCTATCTAAAATAAGCCATTGTATTTTGGGATCACTTTGTTACCACAGCTTATCCTATGTCCTCACTAATGGAACAACTCAGAAAACCTCAACTACTGTAAGAACCAGCATCATCATCATCATCTTTTTCATTGTCATGATGATACACTATTTGTTATCAACTGATGTATCCACTAATAAACTGCTCATGTCAAGATTACTTTATTAAAAAATCCACAATAACAACATACAGGGTAATACATGCAATAAAACCCATGGTGTAGGTTATAATGACAACAGCAAATGTGCATCCTGTGCAGGATGTTTGTGCTGAGTACTATGCATATGCACACTTCACGTCTCTTCACTAAAGACTGGAGTATCAGAGAGGAGGCGGAATGCCCAACGATCCTTTGAGAAAGGCCAGAATGTAAATGAGAAATGAAATGGAGAGATGTGGCTCAAGTGTGGAACCACAAGTTCTATCTCTCTTAGACACACATTTGCTGCTAAGGAACTGGTACTAAAATAAATCTCTAAACTAATATTGACAGTTTCAGTAAAACTTGAGGGCAAATACGCTACCCACAGAGGGCAAAAAGGCACAGGAATAACATGAATCATCCAATTTGTGCCTTTAGGTAAAACCCATCACCTGTTCAGACTGCTGTGGATCAGGCCTGTGTTCTGCCACTCCTCAGACTCAGAGCAGCTGCAGGCTGACAGGAATTCCTGGCAGTGAAGTTGTCTTTAAATTTCTCTGTGTTATTAGAATTCTATTTCCAAGGATTTTTAATGCAGCAATGGAATACATTAGAATACCTGTATTATGCACTAGTCCTGCTTAGCTATACACAAAAGAGTTTATTCTGGATTCAGGGCAATGTCTCTGTGTCTTAGACATTTCATAGATGTGTGTATTCCTTTGTACAATCTGGAAAAGAGGCCAATGTGAGAATTTCTCCTTGGAAGACAAAACAGCCTCAAGCATCTGAGAGCTTCCTGCCACAATTTTACCCTCCCCTGAGAAGCTCCAAATCTCCTCTCCAAATGTATGAATATGTATAGAGAATCTTGCCTTTCATGCCTGAATACATGGGGCATGTACTGCTAAAAATCCCTGAAAAAACAGACTTAATTAATACAAGAATGTGTCTGAAAACACTCATATAGGGACAAATCAAATGACTCTAACTTTATAAAGCTCAGCAAACTGAATGCCTCCTGCCCACAGATATTGAAAATACAAGCTATTCATTTTAAATGCTTACATTTACAATTCACATTAGTGAAATTATCATATTCTAGCAAGGTCACTGAAATTAGCATTTCTCTGGCCTCTCTATTGTGTCTCATCAATCATTCAATATATTAAGTCACTCCTGAGGGCCAAGCACTGTGACAGGTCCAGATGGCCCATGACAGGAATGCCTTCCCATTTACACCATAAGACCAGCTCTTACTGTGTGTTAGGAGTTGGTTAGATCTAGGGATGCCTGGGTAGCTCAGTTGGTTAAGCGTCTGCCTTCAGTTCAGGTCATGATCCCAGTGTCCTGGGATCAAGTCTTGTGTCAGGCTCCTTGCTCATCAGTGAGCTTGCTTCTCCTCTGCCTGCTGCTCTTGCTACTTGTGTGTGCTCTCTCTTTCTCTCTGACAAATAAATAAAATCTTAAAAAAAGGAGTTGGTTTGATCTAAAGAATAATGACTGTTTGTCCTTGCTTTTATGAAACTTAGAAGACAGCTAAGGAGCAAGACACAAATATGACAAGTAGCACTTTTTCAGAGACTTCAAAGGCCAAACTAATTAACTGCTAAATAGAATGACTGGTATAAAAAATTAGTCAAATTCTTAACAAGGCACCCAGCCGGGGGCCAAGAAGGACTTTCCAGTTATTATCTCACCTAATCTTCTCCACAATCTCTGAAGTATTAACCCCATTTTGGGGAAAATGAAGTTAGAGAGATAAAGTAATTCGATTAAATTCATGCAGTGAGTAAGTGAGGGATCTGGAACTAGAATCCGGACCTGAATCCTCCAACGACTTGAATTCAGTGGACTAGTTAGACTCTTCAGGAAAGGTGACCTGACCTAAGCAGAGTCTTAGAGGAAGGCACATTTGACCAAAAAAAGAACAAGGGCCTTCAGAGTTAGTGTCTGAGGTAACAAAGGACTGGCAGGTGGAAGCCTGAGGCTTGCCTGCCTACCTAGGAAATCCCAGGAGAGGTTACTTCTTCCTTTTGTTACAGCATACAGTGAGCTAATCAGTTGTCTCTACTATACTCACTTTCCATGTTTACATTTGCTTTCTGTTGAACTGGTGGTCTAACCATGTGAGTTCGTTTTGGGGACAGAAAAAAACTGCATTCTATAATTCAAAGTAAAAGCCCTGTTTCTTTCTGTAGACGGGCATCTGGATATTAGCATTTCCAATTGTGCCTAGGAGTCAAGAAGTAGATAAACACATAGAAAAGTTGACTTTTCATTATGCCCTTGAGCAGATCATTGCCATGAAAACTTTAGTCCAATTACGGTTTATGCTGCAGACTTAAGGTTCCAATAAAGCTACTAAATTTGTAAAGAAGATTCTGTTTTAAACCTGCTGGAAATTTCAAGCTGGTATCTCCTAGGGTTTCCAAGATACGGTTGTCTCCAAATTGGCCCTTTGTGTTGTGCCCTAGGGCAGCACAGCAGTGCTGCAATTGTGTCTAATTAACCTCCTGCTAAACGCAAAATGTCAGAAAGGAAAATCACCAAACTAGAGCAAGATGCTGGGTTGCTGTTATTTTCAACAAGGGTAGAACTAGCTGTTTTAGGTTTTGAGGCAACAAGTCAGAAATTCGGTAGGATATTAGCACATTAGTAATAGGGTATTTGCACGTCAAAGATGAGTTTGAATAGGTCTTAACTTTGATGAGGTTACATTTTAAAACCAGTAGCTGAGAGAGGAGCAAGATGGCAGAGAAGTAGGAGGCGGAGATAATGACTGATCCCTGAAGTTCAGCTAGATAGTTATCAAACCACTTTAAACAACTACAAACTTAGCAGGAGATAGAAGAGAAGAAGAACAGCAACTCTAAGAACAGAGGATCGACCACTTTCCGGAAGAGGCTTAATACAACATATGGAAGAGTTATAATCACCCTCCCATCTTATCTGTCTGTCAGTATTTCTATGTATCTACTTTTGTTCTGGTATTATATAAACCTTATTCGTGAGGTTCGTTCTGACTAGGTTCTTTTATTTCTTGCCATATACTTTCGTCGGTCTTTATGTTTGTTCGTGTTTGTTTATATACCTTATAAATCTTATTTTGGGGTCCATTCTGGCTGGGATCTCTTTTTT
>CM052895.1:71738631-71774235 GCA_028534135.1 Potos flavus | reverse complement strand
AAAAAAAATAAATAAAATAAAACCAGTAGCTGAGAAAGACGAAGATTATTATAGCTGAATATTAATTTAAAGGAAAAGACTTTTTAACCAAGTTTGGTTCCATGCAAAATCTGTTCTTTGTGTAACTCAAGGTGACTATGGTATATCACAGTGGGATTTTTTCTTTATTTAATAATATAGGTAACCAGAGGGGGAAAGTAAAAGACTTGCATTATAATTCAGCTGGTATAGGCCAAACTATTCTGCAGCAACAACTCCTAAATCACGGTGGTTTTAAATACCAGAGTTTTCTTTCTTTTTTTTTTTTAAGATTTTATTTTTTCTACATCCAACATGGGGCACAAACTCACAATCCTGAGATCAAGAGTCGCATGCTCCACCGAATGGGGCAGCCAGGCACCCCCCAAAGTTTTATTTTTCAATAGCACTACATTTTCACTGGGTCAGCTGGGACCCAGTTCGCAGGAGGTTACATCTCTGTACTGCCACAACTGACAACTAGTTTTCTATTGTTGTATATCAAATTACCACAAACTTAGCAGCTTAAAACAACACACACCATCATCTTAAAGGTCATCGTAGAGTCTGTCCAATACCCAGGCAAGACAAAAAAAAAAAAAAAAAATAGTGAACATGAGAGGCCATGGACTGGCTCTTAAAGATATATCACCTCCACTTACTTTTCATAGGCCATGTCAAGTCAAATAGCCATATCTGTCTTGGGAGAGGGGTCATGCAGTCCGACGATATGCTTAGAAAGAAGAGAAACAGGGTATCTGTGTGGCTCAGTTCGTTGAATGTCTGACTCTTGATCTCAGCCCAGGTCTTGATATCAGGGTCGTGAGTTCAAGCCCCACATTGGGCTACATGCTGGGCATGTACTTGGAAAAAAAAAAAAAAGGAAGAAAGAAAACGTAAGAAGAAACAGAACATTTGCCAATAGTCTCAATGACAACCACATTTTGTCTATGAAATAAAATCACTTTGGTCTCTGTAGCAGAATTCATCAGTTACAAATAGTACATAAAATAACAGGTTAAAAATTAATCAAGGGGGCACCTGGGTGACTCAGTCGGTTAAGCATCTGCTTCTGGCTCAGGTCATGATCTCAGGATCCTGGGGTCAAGCCCCACATCAGTCTTCCCACTCAGCAGAGAATCTGCTTCTCCCTCTGCCCCTCCCACCCTCAAATAAATAAATCTTTAAAAAAAATTAACTGGGCACCTGGGTGGATCAGTTGGTTAAACGCCTGCCTTCGACTCAGGTCCTAGGATCAGGTACGACATGGGGCTCCCTGCTCAGTAGTGAACCTGCTTCTCCCCCTGCCCCTCCCCCTGGTCGTGCTCTCTCTCTCTCTCAAATAAACAAAATCTTTAAAAAAAATTAACCAAGAAAATTATACCCTTAAACACCATTTCTTAATTTGGGTTCCCCTAAAAGCAGACTCTGAGATGAGAAACTGAGTATAAGTATTTATTTTAGAAGTGATCACAGGGAGTGAGGATGTGAGAGAGGAAGGGAAGAAAGCTAAAAAAGGGTGTGTGTGTGGTAACAGTTGCTATTGTGGGCAATTGGGGTTCCAACCTTCTGGGAATATTTTTTTCTTCTTTCTTTCTTTCTATCTGGGAATATCTTTCTTTCTTTCTTTCTTCTCTTTCTTTCTTTCTTTCTTTCTTCTTTCCTTTCTTCCTTCCTTTCCTTCCTTCTTTTTTCTTTCAAGATTTTATTTATTTATTTGACAGAGAGAGAGCACACACAAGCAAGGGGAATGGCAGAGGGAGAGGGAGAAGCAGGCTCTTCACTGAGCAGGGAGCCCAATGTGGGAGCTCGATCCCAGCACCCTGGGATCATGACCTGTGCAAAAGGCAGACGCTTAACCAACTGAGCCACCCAGGGACCCTCTGGGAATATGTCTAAAGAAATAAAATTTGGAGACATTTTCAGGATGCCTGGCTTCCAGCTCCAACATGTTATTCAAAGAAGCTAAGACTTTTTTTTTTTTTAAAGATTTTATTTATTTATTTGACAGAGAGAGATCACAAGTAGGCAGAGAGGCAGGCAGAGGGAGAGGGGGATGCAGGCTCCCTGCTGAGCAGAAGAGCCTGATGTGGGGCTCGATCTCAGAACTCTGAGACCATGACCTGAGCTGAAGGCAGAGGCTTACCCCACTGAGCCACCCAGGCACACCCAAAGAAGCTAAGACTTCTTGAATCTTATTTTCCTCATCTATAAAATTGAAGAAATTTGCTCCAAAATTTTCTTAGGTCTTATAAAAATAATTTATTTCTGATATACATAAATTATTGTTATTTAATACAGGATCGACTTTACTCTGGTGCCTGAGTCTTTCCATCACATTAGAGAGAAATTGAAGTTCCACCATTACAATGTACCATGCTAAACACCTTTAGGCAGACATATGAGTAAGAATCATGACACCTCTCCTCAGAGAGGTCATATGGGAGACATGTATTATCCCACTCCCTTCCCCCTACCCCCTTAATAACACCCACGTCTGTACTTGGTGTTCAGAAGAAATATGTGCAGCAAAAGATACAATAAAGTGCTATGTTATTTCTCTATTTATCTTTATTATATACAGAGAGAAAACATGCCGACATGAAAATCAATGAAGGTTAACTGTCCCTTTCTCCTCACAAAGGAAATGTTTTAAATGGCTTCTTAGAAAAATTCAGACTTGGACCCCTTTGAGACTTCCTTTAAATTAAAATTAGCATAGAGAACTGAATTACAAACAAATGCAGTGCCATCGGCAAGCTTGGACTAACCCCAGAAAACAGTGTCCCGTGTTAGAGAACTGCTGCATGTTGCGGGCAGCAGATGAAACAAAGAGAAAGCAGCTCTGCTGCACACCCTACGCTGCCTCTTCTCCTAAGATTCTCAGTGTTCCCTGGGGTCATGATTCCAGAAGTTGAGGTCTTGAGAGTAGCCTGCTGAGCAGAGCTTCTCAAGAGATTGGTACCTCCATCTAGTGTATGGCTGCCAGAAGTAGCAAGTAAAAATACAGGATGCCTAGTTAATATGAATTTCAGAAAAACAGTGATTGTTTTACTGAGAGTATGTCCCAAATATTGCATGAGACATATTTACACTAAAATATGTTTTGTTGTATCTCTGAAATTCAAATATAATATGGCATCTGGGATTTAATCTGGCAACCCTGCCCTAGGGAGCCTTTCCAAAATCTGTGGAGGGCAACTTTTTCATCACAATGATGGAGGGAGCAGGGATGCTGGATATTACTCATGTGTTGAACAATCTTACATAACAGAGAACTGTCTCATAGCCACATGACTTTTGAATATCCCATTGGACACTCATGAAAACAAAGCACGCTGGGATGGTTTTAACGTACAATGAATTTTTTTTTCAACATACAATGGAATCTTAAAAATAAGAATGCAACAACTATGTAAATCAAGGCATAATTTTACTTTTTGTTCATTATGTTACCAACAGCTGTTCATCATTCCAGAAAATCGTGTATCACCTGTAGCAACACTGTCTGTGGTATTTGAGTCACCGATATACCACACCTGAATCATTTGTAGCTGCCATCATCATAGTGCTTGTGTGCAAGCACCTGATTCTGATTCTTCATTATTCCTGCAGTATTATTGAGCTCAAGTTCTTACATGTTAAAATATTGTATTATGAATTATTTCCTTTTATTTCCTTTTATTCCTTTTACATTAAAGTTAGGGCATTATATATTTCGTTCAAAATATTGCAGAAACAGATTATGTTACCTATGAATTTCATCTCAGGACAGTAAGGGGGGTTGGGTTTATCGAGTCAATATCTATTGCTTGAGTTACCCAGGAATTTAGATTTGTCTACTATGCCACATGGGTAGCCTCCAGGGCAAAAAAGAACTTTGAAGGAAGAAAGGTTCTAAAATTTTAATAGAAAAATCAAGATGACATGACTATGCAAACACAACCCTTCGCCTCTTCCTTTCTCATCTCTCTAAATCCCTCTAAGAAGCATAGATACTCAATCTTAATTCTGCTTTAAAATTTTTTAATGTTATTTTTTCCCTAAGCTTTTGGACAAAAATTATATCATTGTATGTTGATGTATTTCTTTGCATTAATCAAAATTGTGTTTTATGAATCCTAGCAGATCCAAATGGAAAAGAAATCAAACCTTGAGGCTGTTCAAGGTTTACTGATACCAATACTTCCATCAGCATAAGTAATGATAGTGTTGATTAGGGCTTTCACAAAATCTACTTCTGAGTGAATACAATGCCTTACGAAGTAGAAGACAGACACAGATCCTAAAGATATCCAAACATAATTATTATAATTCATATCCTATGCTATTAAGCAATTTGTCTGGCACTTAGCTTTCTATATGGTTCCTTGAAACACTGTTATCATAATAAATAGCATTTGGATATGATCAATGTTGGGGATGCTATGAGACCATCCTCAGGAGAAGGGAAAAAAATGGATGCTGGTGACAAAGAGGAAAGACAGCAATAAGCCTGGGTGTTCTGGTTATGAACTGCGATATAATAAAGTCCTCCCAAAATTGGTGACTTAAAACAACAGTCAATTTAATTATATCTCATAATTTGGGGGGGTCAGGAACTCAGGTAAGGCTCAGCTGCGCAATTCTTTTGCTCCACGAGAAATCCACCTGAGTCATTTGGGTATTCAACTGGAGTTGGTCTGGAAGGTTCAGGCTAACTTCCTTCACATGTTCAATGCCTTGACAAGGAGAGTTTGAAGTGTAAACATAGCTGGACTCCTTGTCCTCTCCATGTCATCTTTTCTGCAGGTGAACTAGGCTCCTTCCATGGTGGTTTCAAGCTGCAAATAGCTGGTCTTTTAGGGACTTGACCCATAAACTAGTGCAGTGTCATTTCTGCTATATTCTATGTTGCTATCACAGATGGTGCACAGATTCAGAGGGAAGGAAAATAGTCCTCACTTCTCAATGGGAAGAGGATCAAAGAATTTGTGGCCACTTAACCCATCAGATTTGAATGAAAAAAGAAGACAAGCAGGTTGATGGACATACATTACACCACCCCAAGATGCCAAGTACCATGTCCATCCAAGAAAGACACTGTAAAAAGAGACAGAAGGAAATAGTGCAATGCAAAATAAACAATAAGGTCAGCAGAGGTACTGTTTACTGTGGTTCTGAAGAAGTCTGACAACAGGTTAAATTTATAATGTCATGAAAGATAACAGCATTGTAATATCATGTAACATAATAATGTCATACTAGCTAACACTGAAAAGTACAACAGGCTCATACTTTAGAATATTATACCATGGATATTTTATTCCTGTAAGATTACTTCTCTAAAGGCCCTCTTCAGAATAAGGAAAGACCACAGCAAAGACTAAAGATTAAATGTTCCCATTCAGACTTCCAAATTAAGTTCTAAAGTTCACTTCATACAAGAGTGTAAGAGTGAGGTTGTTTAGAGCAAGAAGAAATTGCAGTATTAAATGATGAATGCCCAACTTTTGTATCAACATGGATGGGACTGGAGGAGATAATGCTGAGTGAAATAAGTCAAGCAAAGAAAGTCAATTATCATATGGTTTCACTTACTTGTGAAACATAAGGAATAACACGGAAGACATTAGGAGGAGGAAAGGACAAGTGAATTAGGGGAAATCGGAGGGGGAGATGAACCATGAGAGACTGTGGACTTTGAGAAACAAACTGAGGGTTTTAGGGGGTATGGAGGTGGGGGGATGGGTGAGCCTCGTAGTGGGTATTAAGGAGGGCATGTATTGCATGGAGCACTGGGTGTGGTACATAAACAATGAATCTTGGAACACTGAAAAAATAAAATTTTTAAAAATTTTAAAAATATAAATATAAATAAATAAATAAAAGTATGTATACCATAAAAAATAAATAAATAAATAAGCCTGAGCTTAGTGAAATCAAAAAGAATAGAGACTATAAAGTAGACCACAGAATAGTAAGAATACAGATGTGATTGTTTTGTTAAGAACTGGGGACATGTTATGCCAACTCACATAGTGACCTAGTCTTTATATGTGTATACCGCAGACATGAGGCTTCTGGGCAGAGAAAATAATTCTCTATTGATACAACCAGATCAACAACAAGAATAATATTACAGCGTCTATCCCACACACTGATTTCCCAGACTTCTCAATGAGAACCTTGGAATATTTTAACTTAGGGGGAGTGGGGCACGGAATAATGGATTTTCTCCACGCATACACAGGAGAGAAGCAGCTGCCTCTATGTCTTTCCCCAAATAAGAAAGGAAAAAAAAAAAAAAAAAGCTTCTGATCCTTTGGGGATAGAAACAATGCTGGGTTTTCACCCTGTTTGGATTGTAAATAAAATCTTTCTAGGTGTCAGAAAGCCTGGAGTGTTCCAACCTAGAGAGGTCTTGGCTTCATCTCGTTTTATATATAAATTCCTAGGAGCTAACCTAGGTGGCTATCTCAGGATGTTTGGCTTTGGGGGAGATAAGAGAAGTTTTATTATCCTTTCAGATCAGAGCTGTTAGCTACATCATTAGAAAAATAAATGGCTATAGATCTAATCCTTATGGCATGAGAAAATGCATCCAGGGGAAGTGAAAACCAATATTCTCGACCTTTATATCTTTTACATTTCTGTGTCTCAGGAAACTGTAGCTTTTTGCAAGAGCACTGAGGAATCCAGGGAAGTTTTATTTCCCCACAATGATGTAATAGAGGTTTCCTGACACACAGAATGTCAATAAAAACACCTGTTAGTCTGGGGGTGAAAGTGGAAGTTGGGAGGCCACGCATATTTAGAAATGGCAAGACTAGGATATATATGGTGCCCAAGTTGATCGATTTTTATTGCTTTTAGATATGTACAAGTGACAAGATCACAAGACTAAAGTAAATAGGGGTTATTTTTTCTCTTTAACAAGAAGTTTGAAGATAAGTAGTTCATCAGCAGTCCAGACTCTTCCCAGCATCCTATTGCAGTGTTAGCTATGGCTTGCCAGTTACAAGATGGCTACTCTACCTATTATCATCATGAATGTGTTTCAATAAGCAAGGAGAAAAGTCAAAGGCAAAAGTACATGGCAGCTTTTGATTTTTTTAAGTCCTAGAAACAAAAACTTCTGAGAAGTTTATCCAATTATTTCCATTTATATCTTTTTTCCATTTATATCTTATTGCCCATCCCTAGTGAAAGGAAATCTGAAAAGATCAATATTGATAATCACACTGGTATCCTGAACAAACTGGGTTTCTTTTAGCAGGAAAGACCAGAAGAGCTATCAGAACATCAATCAGCAATGTCTCCCATCCCCTAGGAAAGAATATAAGACTACAAAAATCCCAGGTGGCTTGGAAGTAGGCTGAACATAGAGAAGCTCTCTGCCCCACTTGGCTGTCTGAATCTCTGAAAGGAGATTTCTTCTCAGTGTGCTAGGATTGTCATAGGGTGGATGGAGTTGGGTAGGAAGGCAGGAGTGGTATGTTAAGCAGGGAGAAGACCTAAGCACAATATGGTGGTCATTCAGAAGTTCATGCCTCCCTTAAATGGTACTGAGCAGGGCCATAAGGGCCAGAGGAATGAAAGAGGACCCAGTTGGTGTGAGAAGATATAGAGGACATGGACCCGGTCACCAGAGGCTCTGGCAGGCACAACAAACATCAGCATTATATTTCTGTCCAAGTTCCCCAAGCAGGTGTGATCAGATACATCAGCAACAGATATGGTGCTTCAGAGGCCAATCCCTAAATAGCCAAAGGAAGCTTCCGAAGAGCCGAGGCTGGTCTGTAGACTAGATATGCTACCCTGTGTAATAATACATATTGGGGAATGGAAAGAAAGGCTATAAACTTTGAATTGTGTGACTCTAAATCCTGAACTGAATATAATTAACTGACAGACTAAATTTTAAATTGAATGTGACTAAACTACCTTTAATCTGCAAAATCCAGATCATCTTTCCCAACATCTGAAGAAACGGTGACTGGTGATAGGATAGGGTCCTAAGTAAGTTGAATGAAATCATGGAGATACAAAAAAAATTACATTTTTGCACACTTCAGTGGTATATAGATTTAAAATCTATGGTCATAGGTAGAGTTATGGTTATAGTGTAAAAGTTATTAAAAGTCAGAAATAAGTGACCATTTCTGATATCTAAGCAAAGTGTAATGATTAAACTAATTCCTTTATTCAGGGCACAGTGACTGAATTTCCCATGAAGAGATGCAGTGCTTCATGCTAGTGGCCTGATTTGAACTACTACAGTGGAGCTACAGACTGTCTCTGGGGCTTTCTGAGCATGAGAGAGGGACTCCGCAAAGGTGAGTGAAGCAAGACAGCTTCTTCATGTTCAGGTTCTGAGTCAGGAGACTCTTGTGGGGTATGCATTAGGCTGAGAAATTCTTAGCAGTTTGGGGTAATTTTTGGGTCTAGACCACCTGAAAAGAAAAGAAGAAATAGAATGTTCCTCAGAACTTGACTGTCACTGGAGAATCTGTAAGAAATTCTCAGGAGGAAATGATAGGAGAGGGAGATGATAAATTAATAATAGTAGTAATAATAATTACGAATACTTGTAACAGCTATTATTGGCTATGAATTTCTATTCCGTGGGAAACATGAAAAATAGTTTATATCTTCAATTCTCACAACAATTCTTGCAGGGTAGGTATTTTTATCCTCATTTTATCCTTATTTTATCATTTTATCCTTATTTTGCATAGAAGGAAACAGACTCAGAGAGATCAAGGCATTTTCCTAGGGCTACACAGTCAGTAACAGTCAGGGTTTAAACCCAAGTCAGTGAGTCTGATACCCAAGCAGGGCTCTTTTCACTGTGCTGTACTTACTACACATAACCAGGGAAACAGTCTTTTGCCATTTACCCAAACCCTCTGGAAAAGAACTGGAAAAGGTTCTTAGACACAAGCAGTGGGGTTTTACCCACTAGATAATGCCCCTAGATATCCCACCTCCCATTCCTGCCAAAAAGGCTGTGGCTAAAGGTCTCCCAAACTTACATGAGTTCCTAACCAACAAAATCTGGGTGTGTAAGCAGGAAGAACAGGATCATTAAAAGACAGTTTTGTGGTAACAACAAAAGACTCTTGATTCCTAAAAGATGTTCAGTCTTTCTAGCGTAAACACAGTGAACTTTCTGGAATTCAAAACCAATTACATATGCATTTGGGAATTTTCCATTACATTCTTTGAGCTACTCCCTCTTAACTTCATAACAGTGATGTCAACCCTGGAGGGCCACCAGGGAGCACAGGGATTTCATGTGTCTTAAATCTGTATCTAGATTACAATGGTGTAACTAAGTCACATTACAGTATTTGCAAATATTCAACTCATTGTTTTCTTTGGATCACTGAAGTGCAGCACTAAAATAATCCAAATTTCGATTTTTGGTTTATTTCCCAGAATAGAATTCATTATGTCCAGAGCTTTATGGGTCCCTTTAGGAAGACAAGGGCAGATTTCATTCTACTCACCACAAAGGAAAACAACAATTAAAGACAACCTATGGTTTGCCTCTCCTATATCTAACTTCCTCCTTTGGTCCAAATTTCTAAGGATTCCCTGGGGTGAAAAGATAGAGGAGCTTGGACAGAAAGGAGAGAATGACAGTGCAGTTTATGTCACTAGCCTACCCAACACAAGAGGATCCAAATCTTTTTTTTTTTTTTTAAGATTTTATTTATTTATTTATTTGACAGAGAGAAAGAGATCACAAATAGGCAGAGAGGCAGGCAGAGGGAGAGGGGGAAGCAGGCTCCCTGCTGAGCAGAGAGCCCAATGCAGGGCTCGATCCCAGGACCCCAAGATCATGACATGACCTGAGCCGAAGGCAGAGGCTTAACCCACTGAGCCACTCAGGTGCCCCAAGAGGATCCAAATCTTGAGAAATGATCATCCTGTGCTTTTCAAATACAAAGAAAATAGGGGGGAAAATGTGGTATTTATGACATGTTTCATCAATTAAATTTAAAACATTGCTGCCAGAGGCTCTTAATTGTAGTTATTTATAACTTAGCCCATATTTACATGTCCAATGATATGGACTTAAAATGGAATAATGTCATCTCTTGTGTTGCCCACCAGATCCTCAAAAGTGATCCTGCAAGATAAAGGGAATAAGCCCAAAATGGCAGGATCAAGGCTGGGCATGATTTCACAGTAGGAAAAGTCACAATGTTTTCGGGGGCAAGCACACCTGGCCTTGGCCTTAATTGGATCTGACAAATGAAGTTTGCCAGAAAGAATTTCTGGATAGACTAAGGCAAATTATGCTTGCTGGGCCAACACTCTAGCGAAGTGTTGGAGTAGAGCACAGGGTGGCTACAGGAAACAGATTTTAGTCCCCTAGAGAAGGGAATGAAAAGAGCTATGTGGGGCTTAGGGTAGGGTTCTAGTACAGTAGGATAGAATACATTCAGAAACTGAAGCAAAAGCCAAGTTATAAATTACAGAAGCACCATGAGGTTGAAGTCTGTAGCTGGGTAAGCCCAAGAATGCCTGGAGGCTTACCCTAGATACCACAAGTCATGCCACACGCAGGAAGGGGGCATTTAATAGGTTCATGAGTTGACTGATGGATGGTGAGCAACAAGGCTGCCTCATTCCACAACTTCGATGAGACGTGTGAAGGACGTCTAACTTGGCTAACTATCCAGTGGCCAGGACTCAAAGACAATACAATATGAATAGTGTCTACTGGAGTTGTTCTACACACTGGCCCTGAGTGCCAGATATTTAGTCTGCACACTGGAGGTCTTTGGAACTGTTAGCATGGTGCAGATAGAGGACACTGAGTGCAAATTTCTATTTATTTGTGCACGTTTTAGACTGGATTTAGAAATAATTCTAAAATATCTTGCTCTAAGTTGAGCAGAGCATATTGCTGCATGTGAAAAGCCAGAGAAGCAGTTCAGTTGATGCAAAATTTACTGGTTAAAGGTAAGGACCACAGATTTTTGAATACTAAAGTGCTTTGACTCTGATCCTTAGATTTATTTGTACAAGTTGCTCACATGAATCTAGACATTTTTACAAGGGAGATGAACAAGCAGTTAAGTGAAGCTAAGTAGGTTGAAAATTTGAACCGAAAGCATTTCCTGGCTAGTGGAGCATATTTATTTCCCTCCATTGCTACATCTTCAGGGTATGCCTGTCCATAACTCCTCTCTACTTTTTTATCCTGGAGTCCAAACTCATCCCCACTCAGACTAAAACGATAAATTACACTCTGAAGAATTGTAAAGATATGCCCAGAAAATAATTCTCACTCAGTTTTTTTTCTGGCATCTTGTTTGGTCCAGTGTCTGAAACTATGATTGATAAAAGCTGATTGTGATGGCACAAAGCTGGAGTTGTGATCACTCAATGTTCCTTCATCTGAGAAAATAAATCAAGAAGAACGGCATCATGTAGCAGGGAAGTGAGGTATCCTAGAGCTATTTCTGTGGCAGGCTGGGGGAATAAGTCATAGTTTCCCACAGAGCCTGAGTCTCTCAACTTCATTTTCATAATCAGGTTAGCTACTTTTCAAAGACGCTCTATGACACTCACATGGCGGAGACCTTGTGTTTCTTGGCTCAGCCTAATACGCTGACAGTGAAAGGGTTAGGGAGGCACTTCCCCTCTTTTTTTTCCCTTAGTGAATTGAAAGGCACTTTGAAAATATATTTAGTGTCTCTGAACATTTCTGGGCTCACTGCTGGTAGCATTTACAGAAGCCACATGGTGATATAGAAGCCTCACTCTCAAAAGCAAGCTTGAGATGAGTGAAAATAATGATCTAAATATTCTGTTACCAGAAACCTTCACTCCCTTTGAGGCCTTCCTCTCCCTTTGTACCCTTCCAATCTATCACCTAGCCCTACTGAGGTTTCCTCCTAAATATTTCTTGAATCTCTCTACTGTTTCCATCTCCATCACTAATATCCAGCCTTCAGTTCTCATCAGGACGGACACACACACACACACACAGCACTAACCCATGGTCTCCTTCTTCCTGTTCTGTGCTCTCACAGTCCATTCCCCACACAGTAGCCATAGGTATTTTTACAATATCAATCAAGTTATGCCACTCTCCTGACTGTCTTCCATTCATACCATAAATACAACCCAAACTTCTGACCATGGCTTTCCAAGCCCTCAATTATCTGACTTCTGTATCTTTCTCCATTTTTATCTCTTACAACTCTCCCATCACTCATAGTGCTCCAAACACCCTGACCTTCATCCTATTTGTCCTACCTTGTGTGTACTTCTTTCTCTTTCCAGAATGTGCTTCCTTCTGATATCGGCTCTTCTGTACCACTGATAATCAGATTAAACATCCACACTATACAGAGTTATTCCTAACCACCAACAGACATTCAATCCCTGCCAAATCTGTCATATTTTGTAGGTTACTTAATCATTTACCCATTTACTGTTAACCTCCAATAGACTATAGGATCCATGAGAACAAATGTCTTACCCTTGTGTCTAGTACTAACTGGTAGGTAGTAGGCACTCAATAAGTATTTATTAAGTGGAATGAAGTGAATAAATGAAGGATGACATTCTGGCTCTAACATCCAACTCTCAGTTGCTGAGTCACTGCTCCAGCTAACTGGCTAACCTGCTGTCCAATACTACATTATCTTACTTTCCTCAGGTTAAAGGCACCCCAAAAGAGAGTTTAATATATCAGTCCCGTTTTGAACTATTCTGCTTTGACTGAGGCTGCTTATCTCAGTGTGCTAAGCATATGGTGCGGGTCCTGACAAAGAGTACCAATGATCCTAATCCAGTTTCACTAGCTAGCAGGGGATATATGCTCAGGAGGATATATCCACTACCCTTGAATCCAGTGTCTTCTGTAACTGCTTTGCCTGAGAGAACACATTGGGAGTAAGGCTGTGTCAGTGTGGGGTCCAGGCCTTAGCAGACTAGTAGCTCACACTTTCTGCCTCTAGGAACACACTCTCTTACAGCCTTTAGCCACCACGTAAGAAGTTCAGTTACTCTGTGCAGAGACTATGGAGAGAAGCCCTGAAAATATAAAAAAGAGAGAGGGACCCAGCTGAGCTCAGACATCGGTCAATATAAATAAGGCACCAGACATATGAACGAATCCTTCTTGGACTCTCCAAAGCTAAATAGCCACCAGGTGAATACAACTGAGTGACCCCAATCAGGGCTCCATGCAGCAGAAGAGTTGCCTATCTGAGCACTACCCAAATTCTTAACCCACAGATTTTGAGCTTAATGAAATGACTATTGTTTTAAGGCATCATATTTTGAGTGGTTTGTTAAGTGATGAAGATAGGTGGTGACTAGACAAGCAGGTTTACTTTTCTCCTTTCAAGAGGGCATGACCCTCCACTCCTTTGAAAAAGATAGTTGCAATCAGTCAACAATATGGTGCAAATAAACCATAATCAATACTTGGGAGGGTGATGTATGGTGAGTTCTCAGGTTCAGAAGCAGATTCTTGTCTGTTTTCTAGGATGCAAATCTAAACCACAGCAATATCAAGGCTATCTTATCAGGAAAACTGATAAATGAAAAATGCTGCCATAATATTTAGTTTAATTCAACTCCGTTTTCCTCCAGGCCTATCTGATGAGTATACCCAAACAGTGTGTGATGTAGTAATTATTGGTGCACTTTATCAGATGCTGACCCAGGATTTGATCATGATTTCTAGGTTTATTGAGGATATACAGCACTCTCAGAAATGAATCCCGAAAATCTTCCAGCACTCTCTACCACCATCTACCAACCCCATTAAAAGCAAGTAAGAGAGTCTATTTAGCAATTTTTCTTGCAGAGTCAAGACTTTCTTGAGATTGTATGAATCTGATATGCATTAGATTACACTTTCTGTTTTAATCACTGATGTATCTCCAGCAACTAAAACAGGGACGGGACATAGTAGGAGCTCAATAAATACTCCTAATAAAATAAATCATTGCATTAGAAAAAAAAATCAAAGAGGCAATTCTGAGCTGAGGTGGTCACTCTCTAAAGGTATCAGATCACTAGCACTTCCTCAGGGCTTCAAGCATGCCCAAGGGCTGTTCAGAAGATTATGACACCAAAATATTTCATTATAAAAATTTTAGTTTACTTTTATAATATTTAAGAAATAAAAAAAGGGGAATGAAGAATAACATAACTAAAACATATGCACTACCACTTAGCTTAAGAGACAATATATTGTCAAAGTTGTTCAATTCACCTAGTGTGGCCCTTTTTAGGTGACTTCCCCACCCTCCCCTGCAATATAACCACTATACTTAACTTGGTGTTTATACACAAACACACGTATATACACACACATATATATAACATATATATAACTTCTCATATATATAACCTCTCTTTTAAAAATGGTATTACGTGGATATGTATCTTTAAGTACTAATAGTATTGTTTCATTGTGTTGCCTTACAATATGAATTCTTCTGCAATTTGTCTTAGTCTGTATTTAAGAGTACATCCTTCTAGAAGTATATAATATATATATTTACATTTATATAAGTAAATATAAATATATATTTGTAATATATACTATATACTATAATTATATATGTGTATAATATGCATTATATATTATATTATATGTAATGTATATTATTATATGTTTATATAAATAAATATAAATATTTATATATATACTTATTTATTCAAATTTTTTTTGTTTTTTGGGGTTTTTTTTTTAAGATTTTACTTATTTATCTGACAGAGAGAGAGAGAGATCACAAGTACGCAGAGAGGCAGGCAGAGAGAGAGGGGGAAGCAGGCTCCCTGCTGAGCAGAGAGCCCGATGCGGGGCTCGATCCCAGGACCCTGAGACCGTGACCTGAGTCGAAGGCAGAGGCTTTAACCCACTGAGCCACCCAGGCGCCCCTATATATATACTTATTTATACATAAAGTATATACATGGCACACACTAATACAGACATACCATATATGCTACTTTGTAACCTCGCTTTTTATTTTCTTTACGGTCTTTCATCCTGAAAGAAATACACAAATACACAAATACAAATACAAATACAAAAATATAACAAACTCAGGTGGACATACCCCAAGAGTAAGACACTGCAAATATACTAGAAGCCCTATGTATATCCTTTCCACTGCATTCACTTCCTTCACTCTCCCTCCTGTCCTCCTCCCATAGGCAGAGTTTGGTATTTGTATTTTCTATCTCTCCCAAATATCTGAGATCAATTTTTACTCTTAAAAAACTGTGTATATCATTCTTTTCTACAAAGAAAAAGAGAATATTGACTTTCCGAGGGTCGGGACTTTATGCAGGTGTGTAAGTTCCAGCTCCCCATGTGAAGAAGACCCTATACCTAGTCTCAGGTCCCCTTACAGCCATTAAACCTCTCCTCTCTAGATTACTTAAGATTTGAGATGTCCCAAGGCAGCCTGTGGGCATCACTAACAGGCTTTTCTTTCTCTCCATTTTTTTGACACTTGTAGATTTCCACTGTTTTATTGTGAGCTCGTCTATACATTTTAAAAGATGTATATTTGATCTTATGCAGCATTCCTAGGTGCTTATAGCAGGAGAGTTTTTCAGAACATCTACATCTGCCAAATTTCTAGAAGTAAAAGCCATGAAAGTATTTCCTAAATATTTTAAATATATTGTAGTCAGCACAAGCATACAGTCATCTCCCATAAGAATGACACAATTTGAATAGCTGACAAATATTTATAAAACACTTGCTTTTTATTTTATTTTTTTATTTTTTATTTTTTTAAAACACTTGCTTTTTAAAGAGGTGTATCAATTTCATCTAAATAACTCGTTTCAATGTTAATATCGTTATATGATCATTTTTATTTACATAAATATATTTTTAAAATTTAAAAATAAAGAATAACAACACATGCCTAATACGTTAAAAAGGAAAACTAACAGACTTTTCCTTGATTAGGATAAAACAGTGAAATATTTTAGAGGCAATAAATAGTAAAAAAAAAAAAAAAAAGAAGAAGAAGAAGACAAAAAGGGGGACAATCTCCAAAGTGGTTAGGCCAGGCTTAGAGGGAGAACATTTGTGAATGGGGTTCACTAACATAAATATGAGGAAGGACCCAACATCTAGAAAAGGAGGGTTTTGGTGATGATGGTATAAGCAAGTATAATTCTTAGTTATGGCCAGTGGAAAAAGGAGCTCTGTGATACCTGGGAATTCTTGTTCTAGAACTGTACATAGCACATCAAGTAGATTATTATTCCATCTGAAGTTCAAGTATTATAGTTATAATTATGGTTTTTATTGGATGTATGAAGTGCTTTTTATTTTGCTTTGATACTCTTTCTATGTTTGAAAATTCTTTCAGATTTACTAAGTATCCTAGCTATCTTACATTTGTCCCTTCCCCATTATCTAGCCTCTGCCCTGTTCTGGAGGTCCCCTGGAGGCTGACACACGGTGATAATGGTCTCTTTTGGACCCAACTTTCACTTGAGTTCAACAAATGAGAGGCACCAGAATGGGACTACAATGTAGAAAGAGAGTAAGTCGAGTTGCTTATTTCCCCAGGACATTCCCTGACAAGATAGCCATGGATTATCTGCCTTCTTCTACCCAATAGACAATATTTCTATACAGTTACTATCTCCTGGTTATGGTAATTCTTCCCCCCACTCAGGCATCAGGTGGTCCCAGTATCATTACTACTAGCCCCAGGGGTCATTAACACTGCCTATAACTTTATTAGCCTCTCCTCAAATTATCCAACTTGATTTTATCATCTAATTTGTAAAGAAACCCTGCATGATATACAGGAACAATTATGGTGTAAGATGAGAAAGAAGAGATAGGTAAGGAAATAATCATACTAATATGGTCGGGTTTTTTTTTTTTTTTAAAGATTTTTCTGAGAGGAGGCGGGGAAGATGCTAGAGTAGGAGGACCCTAGGCTGACCATACCACAGATACAACTAGATAACATTCTCATCAGTGTAAATAACCAGAAAATGACCCAAAGACTGGCAGAACAAACTCCACAACGAAAAGTACACAGGAGACTACATTAAAGAAGGTATGAAGGGCAGAGAAATGGTTTGGGAGCTTAACAGACTATCTGCAGTCAGGAGAAAGGTGAGAAACAGACTTTCACACTGCCAAGCCCACAAGAAGATGGATCCCCGTAACATTTGGTTTTGAAAGCAAGAGGGGCCGAATTTCATTAGATCTTACAACCAGCGGGACTTAAACCCTAGAATTTTAAAAATCAGTGGCTCAATTTTGGGAGAGTCCAGAGCGTGTTAAGAAGCTGAATCCCTACACCTAAACAAAGAGCTAACCAACAGTCCATGCAGATATAGCATAGAAGCAGCAGTTCGGAAAATGTCTGGGACATATGAGAAGGAGAGTTACGTACTCATCTCAGAGAGTGGGATGACAGGGAAAGCCCTCCAGGAATAAAGGATCTGGCAGATGTCATTTCCCTCCCCTGGCCGTAGCATAAACACACGGCCACCTGTAAGAACCAGTGCAGCATTGACACTTGCTACTTCACTTGCTTACACCAAGCCCCATGTCGCACCACTTTCCCTGATCCACCCTTCCCAGTCTGCTTGCCTCAGTCCCCATGTTGCAGGGCCCCTCCCCCAGGAGACAGGTTCAACCTTGCCAACACCACAACTCTGACCCTTACATTTTGTGGGGCGTTGGTTCCAGGGGCAGGTCTCATTTCACAAGCAGACCAGCATGCATGCTGTTAAGATGTGCCCCACCCTGGCTGAGACCAAACACTGCCCCCAACAGGCAAAGAGAATCTCTGCAGATGACTGGACTGAACAAAAAAGCAGCCAGGATACACAGGGCATAGGCAACACATACGCTCCCTGAAGCACCAGGTCCTGGGGAACAGAGGACACTACAGAGCAGAGCACTACAGAACTTCTTCATAAAGCCGTTACTTGCAAGAGCAGGAAGAGTAGGTGGCTATCCTAACACAGAAACAGATACAGAGAGTCAGACAAAATGAAGAGACAGAGGAATATGTCCCAAATGAAAGAAAAGGACAAAACTACAGCAAGAGACCTAAGCAAAATGGATACAAGTAATATGCCTTATAGAGACTTTACAGTAATGATCATAAAGATACTCACTGGACTTGAGAAAAGAGTGGAGGACCTCAATGAGACCCTTAACAAAAAGTTAAAAAAGAACCAAGCAGAGATGCTGAACACAATAAATGAAATTAAAGATATACTTGATAGAATAAATAGCAGGCTAGAGGAGCAGAGGGATGAGTTAATGACCTTGAAGATGGAGTAATGAGTAATACCAAGCTGAGCAAGTAAGAGAAAAAATTATACAAACTGAGAATAAACTTAGGGATCTCAGCAACTTCATCAAGCATAGTAACATTTGCATTATAGGGATCTCAGAAGAAGAAGAAAAAGAAAAGGGGGCAGAAAATTTATTTGAAGAAATAATAGCTGAAAACTTCCCTAATCTGGAGAGGGAAACAGATATCCAGGTCCAGGAGACACAGAGATAGATTCCTCAACAAAATCAACCCAAGGAAGTCCACACCAAGACACATAGTAATTAAAATGGCAAAAGGTAGTGATAAAAAAATTTTAAAGCAGCAAGAGAAAAGAAGACAGGTACATACAAGGAAATATTATAAAGCTGTCAGCGGACTTTTCAGCAGAAACTTTGTAGGCCAGAAGGCTGTGGCATGATATATTCAAAGTGCTGAAAGGGAAAATTCTGTAGAATACTCTATTCAGCAAAGTTATTACTCAGTATAGAAGGAGAGATTGTTTCTCAAACAAACAAAAACTAAAGGAGTTCATGACCACTAAACCAGTCCTACAAGAAATATTAAAGAGGACTCTTTAAGAAGAAAGGAAAGACCATATGTGAGAATGTGAAAAGCAGGAATCACAAAAGCAGTAAAAAAAATAATAAGTATATCTATAAAAATCAGTCAAGGGATTCACGAAATAGAAGAATATATAATATGATACCATATACCTAAAATGTAGGGGGGGAGAGGAATAAAGAATGGTTCAAACTTAAAGAGTCATCATCTTAATATAGATTGCTATATGCAGGGGTGCCTGAGTGGCTCAATCGGTTAAGTCTCTGCCTTAAGCTCAGGTCATGATCCCAGAGTCCTGGGATCAAGCCCCACATCAGGCTCCCTGCTCAGCAGGGAGTCTGTTTCTTCCTCTGCCCCTTACCCTGCTCTCATGCTCTCTTTCTCTCTCTCTCAAATAAATAAATAAAATCTTAAAGACAAAAGATTGCTATATGCAGAAGATGTTATATATAAACCTAATGGTAAGCACAAATCAAAACCCAGTAATATACATGTAAAAAATAAAGAGAAAGGAATCCAAATATATCACTAAAGAAAGCCAGCAAGTCATAAAAGAGAGCAAGAGAGGTATTAGAGAAAAACTACAAAAACAACCAAAAACAAGTAAAAATGACCTTGAATGTAAATAGGCTAAGTGCTCCATCAGAAGATAAACAGCTACAGAGTAGATAAAAAAAACAAGACCCATCTATATGTTGCCTACAAGAGGCTCATTTCAGACGGAAAGACACCTGCAAATTAAAAGTGAGGGGATAGGGACACCTGGTGGCTCAGTCAGTTAAATGTCTGCCTCGGCTCAGGTCATGATCCCAGGTTCCTGGGATGCAGGCCCGCATAGGGCTCCTTGCTCAGCAGGGAGCCTGCTACTCCCTCTCCCTCTTCTTGCCGCTCCCCCTGCTCATGCTCACTTGCTCTCTCTCTCTCTCTCTCTGACAAATAAATAACTAAATAATTTTTTTTTTAAAGTGACAGGATGGAGAAACACTTATCATGACAATGAATGTCAAAAGAAAGCCAGGGTAGCAATACTTTTATCAGACAAAAGAGACTTTAAAACAGAGACTATAACAAAAAACAAAGAAGGACACTAATAATAAAGAAGACAATCCAACAAGAGATATAACAATTGCTTTTTTCCTACCATTTTATTTTTAAATGATCTCTACACACAATTTGGGGTTTAAACCCAAACTCTGAGACCAAGAGTTACACACTCCACTGACTAATCCAGCCAGGTAGCCCTTAATTATTTTTTTTAAAGATTTTATTTATTTATTTATCTGAGAAAGAAAGAGAGAGACAGCATGAGCAGGGGGGAGAAGGAGAAGCAGGCTCCCCACTGAGCAGGGAGCCTGACGTGGGGCTCAATCCTAGGACCCTGGGATTATAACCTGAGCTGACGGTAGATGCTTAACTGACTGACCCACCCAGGCGCCCTTAATTTTTTGTTTAATAAGTAATCTCTATGCCCAACATGGTGCTTGAAATCATGACCCTGAGATCAAGAGTCACATAAAGATATAACAATTGGAAATATTTATGCACCCAACATAGAAGCACCCAAATACATATAACAGTTAACAGCAAACATAAAAGAACTAATCAACAGTAATAAAGTAATAATAGGGGATTTTAACACTCTACTTACATCATTGGACAGATCATCCAAACGGAAAATCAACAAGGAAACAGTGGCCTTGAATGATATACTAGACCAGATATATTTAACAGATCAATTCGGAACATTCCATCCTAAAAGAGCAAAATACACATTCTTTCCAAGTGCACATGGAACATTCTCCAGAAGAGATCACATATTAGGCCACAAAGTAAGTCTCAACAAATTCAATCATACCACACATTTTTTTGACCATAACAGTATGAAACTAAAAATCAGTCACAAAAAATAAATAAATAAATAAACAAACAAACAAATTAATTAATTAATTAAATTAAATAATAAATAAAATAAAATAAAATAAAAATCAGTCACAAGAAAAAATCTAGGAAGACCACAAATACATGAAAGTTAAATAATATGCTATTAAAACAATGAATGGGTCAACCAAGAAATCAAAGAAGAAATCAAAAAGTACATGGAAACAAGTGAAAATGGAAACACAATCGTCCAAAGCCTCTGGAATGCAGCAAAAGCAACTCTAAGAGTGAGTTTATAGCAATACAGGCCTACCTCAAGAAGCAAGAAAAATCGCAAATAAACAACCTAACCTTAAACACATAGGAGCTACAAAAAGAACAACAGACGAAGCCTAAAACCAGGAGAAGGAAGGAAATAATAAAGATTAGAGCAGAAATAAATGCTGCAGAAACTAAAAAAAAACAAACAAACAACAAAAAAAACAAAAACAACTATAGAACAGAGCAATGAAACCAGGAGGTGGTTCTTTGAAAATATCAACAAAATTGATAAACCTCTAGCCAGATTCATCTAAAAAGAGAGAGAGAGAACTCAAATAAACTAAATCACAAATGAAGGAGGAGAAATAACCAACACAACAGAAATAATAACAATTCTAAGAGAATATTATAAAAAATTATATGCCAACAAATTGGACAACATAGAAGAAACGGGTAAATTTCTAGAAACATATAACTCACCAAAACTGAAGCAGGAAGAAATAGAAAACTTAAACAGACTGATTACCAGCAATGAAATTGAATCAGTAATCAAAAAACTCCCAACAAACAAAAGTCCAGGACCAAACAGCTTCCCAGGTGAATTCTACCAAACATTTAAAGAAGAGTTCATACCTATTCTTCTCAAACTATTCCAAAAATTAGAACAGGAAGGAGAACTTCCAAATTCATTTAAGGAGGCCAGCATTACCCTGATACCAAAACCAGATAAAGATACCACAAAAAAAGAGAACTATGGCCAGTATCTCTGATAAACACAGATGCAAAATCCTCAACAAAGTAATAGCAAACTGAATCCAACAATACATTAAAAAAATCTTTCACCATGATCAAGTAGGTTTTATTCCTGGGATGCAAGGGTTGTTCAATGTTCACAAATCAATCGTGACAAATCTCATCAATAAGACAAAGGTTTAAAAACATATTTCAGCAGATGCAGAAAAGGCATCTGACAAAGTACAATATCCATTCATAAAAAACAACAACAACAACAAAAACAAAAATAAACTCTCAACAAAGTAGGGTTAGAGGAAACATACCTCAACATAATAAAGGCCCTATATGAAAAACCCACAGCAAACATCATACTCAATGACGAAAAACCATTTTCCCTAGTCAAGAACAAAACAAGGATGTCCACTCTCATCACTTTTATTCAACATAGTACTTACTAGAAGTCCTAGTCACAGCAATTAGACAACAAAAAGAAATAAAAGGCATCCAAATTGGTAAGAAAGAAGTACAACATTCACTATTTGCAGATGACATGATACTATATACAGAAAACCCTAAAGACTCTGCCAAAAGCTACTAGAACTGATATATGAGTTCAGTAAAGTTGCAGGATACAAAATCAATGCACAGAAATCTGTTGCATTTCTATATACCAATAATGAAGCAGCAGAAAGAGAAACTAAAAAAATAATCCCATTTACAATTGCACCAAAAATAGTAAAATACCTAGGAATAAACTTAACCCAAAGAGGTGAAAGACCTATACTCTGAAAACTATAAAACGCTGATAAAAGAAATTGAAGATGACACAAAGATATGGAGAAGCATTCCATGCTCATGGATTGGAAGAACAAATATTGTTAAAATGTCTATACTACCCAAAGCAATCTACAGATTTAATGCAATCCCTATCAAAATACCATGAGCATTTTTTACAGATCTAGAAAAAATAATCCTAAAACTTTCATGGAACCACAAATGATCTTTGAAAAAGAAAGCAAAGCTGGAGGAATCACAATTCTGGGATTCAATTTATATTACAAAGGTGTAGTGATCAAAACAATATGTTCCTGGCACAAAATAGACACGTAGATCAATGGAACAGAATAGAAGACCCAGATATAAATCCATAGTTATATGGTCAATAAATCTTCAACAAAGGAGGAAAGAATATGCAGTCGGGACAAGACAGTCTCTACAACAAAGTGTTGGAAAAACTGGATAGCTACATGCAAAAGAATGAAACTGGACCACTTTCTTACACCACACACAAAAATAAACTCAAAACAGATCAAGAAACTAAAAGTGACCTGAAACCATAAAATTCCTAAAAGAGAGCATAGGCAGTAACGTCTCTGACATTGGCTGTAGCAACACTTTTCTAAATATGTCTCTTAAGGCGATGAAAGCAAAAGTAAAAATAAGCTATCAGGACTACATCAAAATGAAAAGCTTCTGCACAGCAAAGGAAATGATAAAAAAAACTAAAAGGCAATAAGAGAAGATGTATGCAAATCACATATCCGATAAAGGGTTAGTGTCCAAAATATATAAAGAATTGAAACAACTAAACACCAAAAAACAAATAATCCAATTTAAAAATGGGCAGAGGACCTGAATATACATTTCCCCAAAGAAGACCTCCAGATGGTCTACAGACACATGAAAAGATAATAACATCACTCATCATCAGCGAAATACGAATCAAAACTAAAATGAGATACCACCTCATACCTGCCAGAATGGCTAAAGTCCACAACACAAATAAAAACAAGTGCTGACGAGGATGTGGAGAAAAACAAACCCTCTTGCACTGCTGATGGGAATGCAAACTAGAACAGCCACTCTGGAAAACAGTATGGAGATTCCTCAAAAAGTTAAAAATAGAACTACCCTATAATCCAGTAATTGCACTACTGGGTATTTACTGCAAAAATACAAAAGCACTAATTCAAAGAGATACATGCACCCCTATGTTTATTGCAGCATTATTCACAATAGCCAAATTATGGAAGCAGCCTAAGAGTCCATCAACAGATGGATGGATAAAGATGTGATACACACACACACACACACACACACACACACACACACACACACACACACACAGTGGAATATTATTCAGCCATAAAAATGAATTAAATCTTGCCATTTGCAACAACATTGATGGAGGTAGAGAGTATAATGCTAAGCGAAATAAGTTAGAGAATGACAACTACCATATGATTTCACTCATATGTGGAATTTAAGAAACAAGCGAAGGAAAAAAGAGAGAGAGACAAACTAAGAAACAGACTCTAACCTTAAGGAACAAACTGATGGTTACCAGAGGGGAGCTGGGTGAAATAGTGATGGGGATTAAGGAATGCACTTGTGATGAGCACCAAGTGTTGCATGTAAGTGTTGAACCAATATATTGTACCCCTGAAACTAATATAAAACACATGCTAACAATATTGGAATTAAAATGAAAAACTTAATAAAAAAATTTTTTAAGATTTCTCTGGCTGGTTGTGGGGGGTGGGAGAGGGAAATGAAACAAGAGGGGATCAGGAAGGAGACAACCATAAGAGACTCCTAAACTCATGAAACAAACCGAGGGTGGCTGGGGGGTAGGGGTGGATAGGGATAGGGTGGCTGGGTTATGGACATTGAGGAGGGTATGTGCTATGGTAAGTGCTGTGAAATGTGTAAGCCTGAGGATCCACAGACATGTACCCTGGGGCAAATAATACATTATGTGTTAATTAAAAAAAAAATAATAATAAAAAATTAAAAAAAAAACACACTCTAACTCAATTTGAAGAAATCCTTTTACCTCTAAAAAAATTTAAAAAAAAAAAGAGTAAGGAAGGCAGAATGATTGTGGGGGGACTGATTAACAAACTTTATTAATTGTCCAAGAAACACTACTAGTACTTGTCATAGATGAGGAGAAAATGAAGATTAATCTTAGGTTTCCAGTTTGCATAACCAGATAATACAGGGCTGTAACATGGAGAATGCAGGAAAGAATCAGGTCTTCCAAGTCCATTCAAGCAAGCACAATGAGAAGTTCCTTTATTCTGATTTAGAATGTTTAGTATGAGTAGCATTTGGGACATCTATGATGAGGGCAGGTAGCCAGCTGGATGTAAGGTCTGGAGCTTGGAAGAGAGAGTTTAAAGATGTACATTTGTGAGACATGAGCATGGATCAAGTAACTAACTAAAGGACAGAGTAAGGAGTAAAACGAGAGGAGAGAGAGGGATGAGATTTGAGGAACCCTGTCATTTACTAACTGGTTGAAGGCAAAGTATGCAAATGAAACTGGGAAGAAACAACCAAAGAGAAAAGAGGAAATCCAGCTATTGAAATATGTCTGCGTATATACATATATCTGACAGTCAGAATAATAGTTTTCCCAACATTCATACCCATCTCACCTGGTGATGACAGCCTAGATGACAAAGTTAGGTTTGCATTATAGGTTTCTCTCCAACCTTAGAAGGCTATAGAGACAGTGCAGTTAGGGCAGGGCTTAGGAATTGTGGTATGGAGTCAGATAACCCATATTTGCATGCTAGCTTCCCTCTCCATTATGACCTCAGGCAAACTGCTTACCCAGTCTCATCAGTAAAACGGGGATAAATTATTATTTTTATCTCAAAGTTTTGTGAAAATTAGACAAAGTAATGTATTCAAAATCTATACCACAGTGTCTGACACACAGTAAATGTTGGCCATCATTCTTATTTTTCATGAAAAGATTAGAGAATTACACTAGGAAAGCAAAACAAAACAAAACAAAAAAACAGAAGATGGCCAAAACCCAATAATGGAAAGTCTGGACGCACATCAGTCAGTAGGTTTGAGGGACTGGGGACTGAGGGCAAAGCAGGGTCAGAACACCAGTAGCAGCCCTGACCCACAGAACTAACAGTTTTCCCACCAGCTTCAGTGCCCAATCTGGTGCTCTCGCAGAAAAAAAAAAAAAAAGCAGTGAAGTGGCCAAAAGGAAAAGTGGGAAAGTGAAGGAGGAAGCTGGGCCTTCTATAAACTGCATAATTAGATTTCATATGACTGAGAACACGGTATATTTTTTCTCCTACATCATTTTCCTTCGCCATAAGCAAACAAACTCACAAATGTACTTCCACAATTCAGTGACAATAATTATATGTGGCTTACATTGAAGTTTCTGATTCTAGAAATTTTAGAGACCTACAGAGTCATTCCATTTTGGGATGGTTTGTCATGGTTTGTCTAGGACTGCCCTGTCGTGGTTTGTCTAGGACTTTCCTGGTTTAGAACTGAAAGTCCCATGTCTTGGGAAATCCCTCACTCTTGGAAAAATTAAAATTTTTTAATTTTAAAATTTTAAAATTAAAAAATTAATTTTAAAATTAAAAAGTAGTGATACTTCCCTCTAACACTGGAAAAGAAGAAGACTCATCCCAATCAGTTTGATAGCACGAGATATAACCAACTTGCCGTTTGTGTAGAAAGAGGAGTTGATCCCTACAGCGTATAATTTGAAGGGACATCAAAATCCTTTTGCCTCCAAACTGTTCCTTACCCTCAGCCCTCTTTCTGCTCCCATTCCATTGACTGAGACTGCCTCAAGTTCTGAACCGGCAAACTCTTCGGTCGGGGCTACCTGAAGTTTCCTTGCAATGCTAATGTGGTTTGGGAAATAAGAAAGTTCTTATCAGAGACTAATATTTTACCTGATTATAATGTATCAGATTAGTCAAACCCCTGGCAGGTTATGGTGGAAATGGAAATCATGCAAATTTTGGTGGAGTATGGAGCAGGTCAAGAAAGATTTAAATAATGGAAGAAATTCCACATTCATTGGTTTAGACAGAGTAAAATTGTAGAAACCTCTAGACAAGAATTTCTAAAGTGTTTTCCTTGAAGTACTTTTCCCAATTTTCTCTGTATAAATGTTCCACAGCCAATTAATTTTGGAAAACCCCACGTTATCTCTCCTTTCTTACAGATTCAACATGAGAGCAGAACATTAACAACTCTGAAAAGTCCAGAATCAAACAATTCTTTTAAATTTTAACTCAGCATTTCCCCCATTTTATCATTCAAGCTTTCTGTGGTAGCATTGCTCAGATATAACGTAGCATCATTCAGAACATTTTTGTGGAAGGATGCGATTATTTTTGAGGAGGAAAAAAATTTTTCCTTGGCCTATTTGAGGTAAATAGGTGTTAAAGGGATAAAATGATAAACCAACCAGATGGGTGGTTCTTTAAAAAAAATCTTTTCAGGGGTGCCAGGTGGGCTCAGTCGGTTAATCATCTGACTCTCAATCTCAGCTCAGGTCTTGATCTCAGCATCATGAGTTCAAGCCTCATTTTGGGCTCCACGCTGGGCATGAAGCCTACTTAAAAAATGCTTTCATCTACTTTACAATATGATGAGGCACATATTCATTCATTCATTCATTCATTCATTCATTGCACAAATACTCATGATTACTCAATATTTACGATCGTCCACTATGTGGCAGGCAGAGTTCTAGATGCTGGAGATATAAGCAAGAGCAGAGAAAACCCTGTTCTCATGGAGGTATCATTCTAGTGTGAGAGTATAACATTGAACCTGAGTTTTTAAAACATCTTGAAACATGTTTGTAAAATAAACCTCAAGACCATTATGTGAGTTAAGAGCTCCTACCGGTATTTGCTAACTCTTGACCTCATGGACTTTGTTCTGAATCTTCAGCTCTATTAGCCCTTCATTCAACTCTTTTCTCATGTATTTGCATCTCAGCTTTCCTCCATGAAATCATCACTCTGGATGTCAGCATACTGAGGTAGCTTTAGCAGAGTAATCAGCTCTAGCTCTTGACTGACAGTTCCTACCTGTGACAGCTCAGATGAATGAGCCCAGATCTTCAGAGGGCAGGGTGGTGGTGGGGTGGTAGTGCTGAAGGAGGTATTCAGAAAGAATGGGTCCCACAAAGTAACAGTGAATAGCACAGAGTGAGGATTTAATAAGTATTAATATTATTAGTGTTATTTGCCACTTCCAATGAAATAAAAACATCAAATTGTTAATTTAGGGTTTGGATCAGCTGCAAAGAATGAGGGGACATTGGCACACTAGGGTCAGCAGAAAGGAGTGACTGGGGACAGGTAGAGGCTGTACTTGTTTGCCCCACAACCAAAAATGGTCTCCCAGCCCCACAACTTACTGACTTTACCTCTCTAAGAACAAAATTTCTCATATGTAAAACAAACATGATAATATCACCTAACTCATAGCATTGTTGTAAAGATTAGCATAAATATATATAAAGCACTTAGAATAGCACCCTGGCATACAGTAAGAACCCAATAAATATTAGCTGTAGTTATTTTTTAAGTCATAGGCTATGTTGAAGAGGGAGTCTGCTACAGTTGTAATTTGGCTAAAAGTACAAGCAGCACCAAGTGATGGCGGGTGACTCTAAATATTGTTACTGCCTCCCACTGGTATGGACGCCAAATGGTGTGGAACTGCATATAAGGGAAAATGTTTGATTTAACTTATAGGAAAGAAGAAAAACAAATAAAGAAATGAGTTACTGCCTAAAAAAGATAATTTCATACATTTTCCAATAATTAATCCTAAAATGGTTATGATGCCATAGCTTAGTATTTCTCTGGCTAATTCTCCATATTGTATTAATAATTGTCTTCCAACTTCTTTCAAATTGTCTCGGGGAGCTACATTGCTCCTAGAAACTGTATTGTGCTTTACAGCCATCTGGAGTAATTATAAAACATACTGATTCCCAAGAACTGGTCCAGTTATTCTCACGTAGGTTCTGGACATCTGCATTTTTTTTAATGGCTCCGATCATTTCAGTGTGCAGGTAGGGCTAAGAACTTCTATCCTACAAGACAGTTCCAGAATCAAACCAGTGGTTATCAAAAATCTTTTTCTCACAACTGCTAGCTCTAAGCACTTTAGCATGATGAATAATTACTGGCACTGTCCCTTTTTCTAACATTCTACTCAAACCAGATTTTCATTTCTCTTTCTTCCACTAAACAAAGGGACAGGGGAGAAAGAAAGAAAAACTTCTTTAACCAAAGTTTTTACCTTCCTTCAACCAATATTTATTGAGCATCTGCTATAGGACAAGCATTTGTTGGGTTCTAAGGATCCAGGGATGAATAAAGTGGATTTCACAGCCTGGTAAAGGAATTTGTGGTCTAGTACACTACTTACCTAATAGCTTCACATTCTACATATATGAAATTCAATGTGCAACCCTTACCTGGTTAAAATTAATCTGTGAATTCTTTATATGAATATTCTTTTAAGTTTTTTATTGTGGTAAAATACATATATTATAAAATGGTATCATCTTAACCATTTTTAAGGGCATGATTCAGTAGTATTAAGTACTATAATATTAATGTTTTCATATTGCTGTGCAACTATCACCATCTATCCCCATATCTTTTAATCTTACAAAAATGAAACTCAATTTGCATTAAACAATAATTTCCCATCCTTTATCCCTCCAGGCCCTGACAACCACCATTCTACTTTCTGTCTCTATGACTAGTACTGCTCTAGATACCTCATATAAGTGGATTCATATGGTATGTCTTTTTGTGACTGTCTTATTCACTTAGCATAATGTCTTCAAAGTTCATTCATATCATAGCCTATGTCAGAATTTCCTTCCTTTTTAAGGCTAAATAATATTCCATTGTATATATATTCTGCATTTTGCTTATCTATTCATCTGTCCATGGACACTTGGCTTTCTTCCATGTTTTAGCTATTGCGAATAATTGTTCTAGGAACATGGTATACAAACATCTCTTTGAGATCCTACTCACAATTACTTTTGGTATATACTCAGATGTGGAATTGCTAGATAATATGGCAATTCTATTTTCAATTTTTTGAGGAACCACTATACTGCTTTCCACAGTGCAGCCACATCATTTTACATTCCCACCAACAGCGTGCAAGGGTTCCAATTTCTCCACATTCTCACCAAACCTGTTATTTTCTGGTTTTGTTTTGCTTTTTATAGTAGCCTTCCAGTAATGGATGCGAAGTAGTAACTCACTGTAGTCTTGATTTGCATTTACCTGATGATTAGTGATGTTGAGTATCTTTTCATGTGCTTATTGGCTACTCATAAATCTTTATTGGAGAAATGTCTATTCAAGTCCTCTGTCCATTTTTTAAGCTGGTTGTTTGTTTCTTGTTGCTTTTATTGAGCTTTAGGAGTTCTTTGTATTTTCTATATATTAATCCCTTATCAGATACATGATTTGCAAATATTTTGTTCCATTCTGCAGGTTGCTTTCCATTCTGTTGATTGTGTCCAATGATACACAAAAGTTTTTAATTTTCCCGGAGTCCAAACTAGTTTTTTTCTTTTGCTGCCTGTACCTTTGGTGTCATATCCAAGACATCACTGCCAAATCCAGTGTCATACATCTTTTTCCCCACATCTTATTCTAAGAGTTTTATAGTTTTAGCTTTTACGTTTAGAGTTTCGGTCCATTTAAAATTAATTTTTGTATATGCTGTAAGGCAAGGGTCCAACATCACTGTTTCGAAGGTTTTTTTTTTTAATTTGAGAAAGAGAGAGCACAAGCTGTGGGTCGGAAGGCGGGGGGGAGAACGGCAGAGGGAGAGGGAGAAGCAGACTCCCTGCTGGACAGGGAGCCTGATCTCAGGACATCGAGATCACGACCTGAGCCAAAGGTAGACACTTAACCTACTGAGCCGCCCTTACATCATTGTTTTGCATGTGGATATCCAGTTTTCCCAGTACCATTTGTTGAAAAGACTATCCTTTCCCCCACTGAATAGTCTTGCCACCCCAGTCAAAAATAACTTGATTTATTTGCAAGGATTTATTTCTGGGCTCTACATTCTATTCCAATGGTCTATATGTCTGTCTTTATTCCAGTTCTTCAGGTGAAATTTTGATGAGAGAAAAATAACTATAGTATCAGTTAAGGATCAAAAGAAATATCAGAGCTATAGAAATATGGGCCAATATTTTATTTTTAGCTTGGCAACATTTAAGCCACATATACTTACTACATACTTTGTGTTGGTCTCCAGTTTGTGTTGGTCTTTTTAGAAGCAAAAGAAATAGCACCATATAACCTCTGATGTTCTCTTACCATCCCTCTTCTTGCATGCCTATGTGGTCTCTGCTTGCTATCTCTGCCCTTCTTCCAATGCCAACAAACGGCCTAGATGAGGGGCAGACTTTTATTTTTAGGTTTTAAACTCACTCTGTGTGAACAAATTTAAAAACCTAGTTGTCAGTCATTTATACTTTCGTGTAAAATACAGAATGCTGAGACTTTGGGATACAGAGACCACTGAGATGTAGAAACCTCTTACCTGACATCTACTTCATTGTAGAGTTAGAACTATAAACACCTAGATAGCCATTAAGTGTTTTCTTCACCCTATTACCTCTTCATAGTGGAGACAAGAGCAGGTGTTTTACTAAAAGACGGGTTAAGAATCCTCAATGATTTGGACTAAGTTGTGAATGCTAACAGTGTGGGAAAGGGTACAAAAAAGGTAGAGATGAAAAGCATTTCCTGGCTTTTGTATTTTGCTGAGTTTTTGCTCTTGATCAAATTTAATTAAGAGAGACAAGTTGGATATTTTGGAATACTGAACTAGCCTCAAAAAAGCTGATGTGTGTCCCTTCCTAGTGAAGTTTTGCAAGATGCTCTGAGGCTCTTCAAAGCACACACACAGAACACGTATTTGAATATCAAAAGTGAGGATAATGCTATTCTTGTCCTAAGGTTGAAGAGAGGATTTCTGGCTCACGATTTCACATTCTGTTTGTTACAAAAAGAGAGAGGTGAAATTCTCTCACAGCTGGTAAGGCTCTTTTCTCATTTGTAAAAATTCTTATATGCATTATGGCTTCTAGCTATTCTCTTAATCTCTGTTCCTTTGATTTTCTGATTTCATCATATTTACAGGGAAGTCTTATGATACAGAGACATCACTCATGATGGCAGTTTAAAATAATGCTATGAAAGAAAGAAGTCTTTGATGAGTTTGATATGTAAAGCAGGCAAAAAAAAAACTAAATTTACAAAATTCATACATTTTCTTCATGACACTTGAGGGGCTCAGCCAAAGTCAAAAATTAAAACTGATCAAATTTAGGCAGAAACACACTATACTGCTACAGCTTACTTGGACTTCCTGCCTTTGGGGCTTTTTTGTTCCTCATTTGTCTTTTTCATGGGCTACCATGCTGATACAAATTTGGGTATTTCTAAAATCCAGACTGGGTGTGAAGATTTCTTATTAAAAATGAAGTTAAAAAAGGAAGACAAAACATAATTTCACCAATTTGAGATTATGGTTGGATTGTATTTATTCAAAGAAGAGTTCTTCTGCTATCATTCTTAATAGCCATTAGTAGTGGTCTAAGGTCAAACTTTATGCATGCCTTTTAAAATCAAGATATTTTAAAGAGGCCTTTTTAATGCTGTGTATTCAGCCTTGAAATTATTTGCTTGGATGTTGCTGCCACAGGCTCAGTGATGCACTTGGAGAGAAGTTTCAATAGATAATCATCTAGAACATTTAGAATACTCAGAGGAAATGAGCATTTGAATGAATCACTGACCCAAACAAGAAAAGCTTCCATGTTATTTAAAATGCATCTGAAATCCTAAAATAATTAGTAGCAAATCTGAATACAGTGGAACATCCCTAGATCTTTGCTCCAAGAGCAAAGTGATGAATCACTCTTCTGGGCCTCATCTAAAATTAATATTCTTCAAGGCTCTCTTTATAGCACTTACTGTAGGGTATGTTTTACTTCATCAGAAAAGAACATGAGTAAGCTAGTATTAAAATATGCAATCTAGCCAGAAAAAAAATTATTCCTTACAATTTTCTGCTCTTTTACAAAATACAACTTTTTGCTTTCAGTATCCAAACAACTCCACTAAATAAATAATGAAAATTAAAATGCTGTCTATAGTCTCTAATCTATCCAAAATGGTTTATCTGTTTGAAAGACTTATTTTTGCATTTCTTTTTGGAATTAACAATATTTCCACAAATGCTGAAAACATTATATTTCTTGATCTGGATGGTGATTACATGAGTGTCCTCGCTTTTTTTTTTTTTTTAATCACTAATTTAAGTATGTTTTGTATGTATGCTATACCTGAATAAATTTAATTTAAAAAACAGCTACTATAAAAGTCTCTAAGATAACACACTTGGAAAAAGTATTCTCATATTATATCAAAGACCATGGGTTAATTTTCCTAATTATATATAAACCTTCTAAAATAAAAAAGAGGGGCACCTGGGTGGCTCAGTGGGTTAAAGCCTCTGCCTTTGGCTTAGGTCATGATCTCAGGGTCCTGGGATTGAGCCCCGCATCAGGCTCTCTGCTCAGCAGGGAGCCTGCTTCCCCCTCTCTCTCTGCCTGCCTCTATGCCTACTTGTGATCTCTCTTTGTCAAATAAATAAATAAAATCTTAAAAATAAAATAAAAAAGATCCACAACTCAAGAAAAAAAATGTGGAAATGATATGAACTTAGAGTTCACAGAAAAAAGAAATACAAATGGGTCTTAAACATAAGATAATGTTAAATCTCATTTAGAATAAGAGAATCATAAATAAGACTTTATTGAAACAGCACTTTTTGTTTACTAGCTTGTCAAAAGTCAAAAAAATGTTGATAACACTATGTGGTAGAATCAAGGAGATTAATAGACATGCTTCCCCACTGTAGAGAAATGCAAACTGGTAACATTTTCACAGAGGACAATCTGATGGTATCTATCATATTTACAAATGGATTTTTTGACATAGGAGCTCCACTTCCAAATATTTAACCTATAGGTATGTTTAAGCATGTACAAAGTGACACATATACAAGTATATTTATGGCAGCACTGTTTGCAAAAGCAGAAGATGGAAAACAACCTAAATGTCTATCAGTAGACTGGTTAAACAATGGTACATTCACACAATGAAATATTCTTAATCCCAGAAAAGAATGGAAATGTTCTTTATAAGCTGACATAGAAGGATCTCCAAGATCTACTGTGGGTGAAAAATAAAAATAAGGTGCAGAACAGTGCATATAGATAATACAGTATCATTCACCCGAGACAGACAGTATATATTAATATTTTCATGTATATTCACAAAATATGCCTGGAAAGATACGCCAGAAACTCATATCATTAATTGCCCAGAGAGGGGAACTGGGTGGCTTAGGAACAAAAGTTCAAGGAGGACTTTTCACTATTTGGCCTTTTGCACCTTCTGAATATTGAACTAAGTGAATGTATTGTTTCCAAAATAAAAGGATACATTTTTTTTAAATATTCCCATGAATTTCTTCCACTTAAGTAATCCTAAAATGCCTTGCATATTGGAACAGATAAGAAGCGCTGTAGGTGCATAAACTGATCTCATCCTGCTTTAAAAGTTCAGAAGGAGAGGCACCTAGGTGGTTCAGTGGGTTAAGTGTCTGACTCTTGATTTTGGCTCAGGTCATGATCTTAGGGTCATGAGATTGAGCCCTGTGCCGGGCTATGCGCTGGGTGCAGAGCCTGCTTATAATTCTCTCAGATTCTCTCTCTCCCTTTCCCTCTGCTCCCCCCACTCCAAACACACAAGCTCACTCTTTCTCTCTATTAAAAAAAATAATAAAAAAAATAAAAAATAAAAGGGTCAGCAGGAGACATAACCAATGTACGGGGTACAGTCATGTGAAAATTCCAGAGATTCTGTTTTGTTTTGTCCTGTATGCTGATTTTTCAGAGATTGTTCACATTCCTAATGAGGTGTTTCTAGTAAATCAAATTACTGAAAGACTACTAAAAAGGTAAAAATTGTGGTAGAGAATTATACTTTCTCTTTCAATAATAGTTCCATTACTCTAAGAAATCCCAGAAATCAGTTGAAGAATGTGGGTGTTCATATTCTAATTCTATGTATTAAAATACTGCTTATCTTTCTAAAGAATGCCCTTTTACAGAATGCCCTAAATAGAAGCTATAGAACATAGGAAAAGACAGTCTTGGCATTAAGACAACCAGCTTGCTGGGTTGGTGTCATATCTTATTTTGTGTTCAGCAGGCATCTAACACTCTGAAAATAATCAAAACTGGTTTTGGCAGTTGATTATTAAATGGTGGGGCTATACAGCAAATCCGAATGACTATGCCAACATCATTTATTAAAGTAGTTAGGAAAAAAATCAGACCACATGTAGCAATGGCCTTAATTACTCTATGGTGGTAAGATAAATGCTTAGGAAAATTATTTAAATTTTTCATACCATTAGGGCAGAGAGATCATTTTGTAGTGATCACATTAGGTTTCCTACAGGCAAAAAAAAAAAAAAAAACTAAGCAGATAATTATCAGTTAGTGGTCCTGCTGTAGAAGACAAGGCATGTATTGAAGGCCTACTCTGTACCAAGCATTTAACTGTGGCTGAGTAGTTTTATAACCTACATGAGGTAAGTTTAGTTATCTACATTTTCAGAGAAGGAAACAAAGACACACAGAAATCGTACATTTAGAAGCGGCAGAGCCAGCATTAAAACCAATCTCTGAAATGTTGAAAAAGAAAAACAAAGCTGGGGACATCACGTTGCCTGATTTCAAGCTTTACTACAAAGCTGTGATCACCAAGACAGCATGGTACTGGCACAAAAACAAACACATAGACCAGTGGAACAGAGTAGAGAGCCCAGATATGGACCCACAACTCTATGGTCAAGTAATCTTCGACAAAGCAAGAAAACATATCCAGTGGAAAAAGACAGTCTCTTCAAT
>CM052895.1:71712633-71738131 GCA_028534135.1 Potos flavus | reverse complement strand
CTTCTACGCAGCAAAGGAAACAGTCAACAAAACAAACAGGAAACCCACGGACTGGGAAAAGATATTCGCAAATGACATTACAGACGAAGGTCTGATATCTAAGATCTATAAAGAACTCCTCAAACTCAACACTCTTAAAAAACAGATAATCATGTCAAAAAATGGGCAGAAGACATGAACAGACACTTCTCCAAAGAAGACATACAAATGGCTAATAGACACATGAAAAAATGTTCATCATCATTAGCCATCAGGGAGATTCAAATCAAAACCACATTGAGATACCACCTTACACCAGTTAGAATGGCCAAAATCAACAAGACAGGAAACAACAAATGTTGGAGAGGATGTGGAGAAAGGAGAACCCTCTTATACTGTCGGTAGGAATGCAAGTTGGTGCAGCCACTTTGGAAAACAGTATTTCTTAATTCCTTAAGAAATTAAAAATTAAAAAATTAAAAATATGACCCTGCAATTGCACTACTGGGTATTTACCCCAAAGATACAGATGTAGTGAAAAGAAGGGCCACATGTACTCCAAAGTTCATAGCAGCAATGGCCACAATCGCCAAACTGAGGAAAGAGCCAAGATGCCCTTCAACAGATGAATGGATAAAGAAGATATGGTCCATATATACAATGGAATATTATGCCTCCATCAGAAAGGATGAATACCCAACTTTTGTATCAACATAGACAGGACTGGAAGAGATTATGCTGAGTGAAATAAGTCAAGCAGAGAGAGTCAATTATCATATGGTTTCACTTACGTGTGGAGCTTAAGGAAAAACATGGAGGACATTGGGAGAAGGAAAAGAAGGGTGAATTGGGGGAAATCGGAGGGGGAGACAAAACATGAGAGACTCTGGACTCAGAAACAAACTGAGGGTTTTGGAGGGGAGAGGGTTGGGGGGTTGGGTGAGCCTGGTGGTGGGTATTGAGGAGGGCATGTATCACATGGAGCACTGGGTGTGGTGCATGAACAATGAATCTTGGAACACTGAAAAAACAAAATAAAATTAATTTAAAAAAATTAGCTATAAAATTAGCTATAAAATTGGCTATAGGGACAGATCAATCTTCTCTACCACAATACTTTTATGTAAGCTACTGACTGCCCATATTTCGAATTTGCCAGCTGACCTATATAGCACTTTTTCCTTCTCCAGTACAGAACCGAGTCTATGCAGGATTGGGTAACTGCATGTAATTGCCATGCCTCATTAGCCTTTTTTAATCTGAAACACCTCCACAGCCTTTCTCTCTTTCACAACATTGACATTTTTAAAGAATACTGTTCCTCTGCACGCTTTTTTTTTTAAATAGAAAGTTTCTCCTTTTGTGTTTGTCCGATGTTCTCTCCTGATTCGATTCAGGTTTTATATTCTTGGGTGAAGAACTACATAGGACAGTGGTCTTATATTCTTAGAATATATCATTTGGAAGCATGTAATGTACATCTGTCCTTCAATGATGATTTTCATCACCTGGTCAAGGTGTTACCCAATTTCTCCACTCTATAATTACGGGGATCTTTTCCTCAGTTGCAACCAATAAGTCTGTGGGGGAGATTCTTTAAGACTATGTAAATATCTTGCTCTTCACTAAAATTTCATCCTGAGTTTAGCATGCACTGATAATTCTTGTATGATCCAGTCTTTACCAGTATAGTTGCAAATGATGATTTCCTAAATCCAGCACTCCGTCTACATTTACCATTAAGGCCCAGTCATTCTACTTTAAGCAAGAGAAGTCATCTATCTATCTACTACCTAACAATCATCAGTAAAAATTCATGACTTCATTTTTTTCAATCATTGATAACATATTTTACTAAATTACTTAGATGTTCAAATTGTCAAGATTTGGCGGTGGATCCTTTCCGCCAGCTTCTACATCCTTGTGACATTTCCCTATCATGTGTTTGGGTATTTCTTTATTTTCTGGAGTAGCAAAGGTTGTTCCTGTATCATCTTGGACCTACCTGCTCCAACCCTGGAATCAACCATTTATCTGAGAGGCACTAGTAGTTTTTACTGAGAATGGTATTAGAGACCAAACTCTGGTTGCTAGGTATGCTGACTGCTACTGCCATGTCTTCGCTTCTTGGCTCTTTTGGTAGACAGAGCCAGGAAATACATGTATGTCTAGCCATATATACATGCACATCCATACAAATAAACATATAGACATACACATATATATACGTACACATACACATGTATTATGACAGCCAGACTCCATGATGGTGCCCAACAATCCCTGGGCACCATCTTTAATGTGCCCAGATTTAATGTGTACCAGATTTAAATCCCTGTAAATCTTGGCATTTACATCCTGGTGCAAGGTTTTGTGAGAGATTTGGTCTGAGTAACCAATAGGACACAGCAGAATTGATGATATGTCACTTCTGAGATCAGGTTATTAAAGACACTGTGGGGCTTCCGTTTTGGTTTCCCCCTCTTCCTCCCTCCCTTTACTCTCTCTGGGAAGTCAGCTACCATGGTTTAAGCAGCCTATGAAGAAGCCCACATAATGCACAACTGAAGATCACAACCAACAACCATATTAGTGAGCCTGGAAGTGGGTCTCCCAGCCTCAATCAACCTTGAAGATGACTGCAACCTTAGTCAACAGCTTGACTGCAACCTCATGAGAGACAGGGAGTCAGAACCACCCAGCTAAGCTATTCCTGGATTCCCAACCCACAGAAACTGTAAGATAATAAATGTTTGTTGTCTTAAGTTGTTAGCAATAGATTAATATATGCATCTACACATACACATATATATTTTAGAAATCATGAGTATACACCAATATCTCCAATTCCAATCCCTGCTCATATTCCATATTTGTATGTCCCTTCTTCCTCACTGAGAATTCTTGCTTCCAACATCAACATATTTAGTCATTTGCTTAATCCTATTACACATCCAAAGTCATCTCAGAATTTGTTGCCATACCACTACATAAATAAACCTACTTAAAAGTGTCACAGGGGTACATGCCTGGCTCAATCAGAAGAACATGCAACTCTTGATCTCGGGGTTGTGAGTTCAAGCCCCATGTTGGGTGTAGACATTACTTAAAAATAAAAATCTTAAAAAAAAAAAAGTGATCACAGTCTGTTTGCAATTCTCCCCCCTTCTCCAGCCTCTTCCCTATTCCAAACCGAGGGTATACAGGGAAAGTCCATGTGCATAAGTTATTTGTATTACTTCTTTCTTGATTTCTTCGTTTTCTCTCCCTGGGTATGGTTCTGGTATTTATTTGATATAAAATCAGTATAATTTCTTTCCATTTTAAGATTTTTTTCCCTGTTCTCATACTTACTGATTTAATTTTACTTTTGAATATATAGGATATTAACATGCTTTGAAAAGCCAAAACTATACAAAAAGTTACACTCAGAGAAGTGTTACTCTCACGTGTCCTTTCCACTTTATCCCCTCCCACATGTTACAAACTTTAAAAAAAATTGGTTTCTTATTTATCATTTGTTTTTTTACTTTGCAACAAGATGTGAGTATGATGTTCTATCTTCCTTTCTTTTACACAAAATGATGCATACAATATATGCTCTTTTGCTATTTACTATTATTTCCTGGAAATCATTCTATATAATTTTATAGGATTGTTCTCATTCTTTTTTGCAGTTGCATAGTGCCCCATTATATGTACATAGTTTATGATAGAATATTTAGGCAATTTCCAATATTTTGTACTTATAATGCTAAAGTAAATAAGCTATGCATACATATTTTGATACTGTTGGAGGTACATCTTCAGGAGAAATTCCTAGAAGTGAGATTTCTGGTCAAAGGATAAATGCATGCATAATTTTGTTTGACACTGCCAAACTCACTTCCATTTTGCATTCCCACCAGCAATGTATGAGAGTGTCTATTTCCCTACAGCCTTATCAACAGAAAGTGCTGTCCAACTTTTCAATTTTAGTTATTCTGTTGAGTGAGAAATGCTGTCTCAGTGTAGCCTTATTTTGTATTTCTCTGATTATGAGTGATGTTGAATATCTTTTTATGTTAAAGAGCCAGTTTTATATATATCTTTATAAATTGTATGTTTATGTCCTTTCCTCAACTTTTTCTATCAAGATATTATCTTTGGGGTGCCTGGGTGGCTGTCGGTTAAGTGTCTGCCTTCAGCTCACGTCATGATTCTAGGGTCTGGGATCAAGCTCGACATCGAGAAGAGGGAGCCTTCTTCTCCCTCTCCCCCACCCCGCTGCTCATGATCTCTCTCAAATAAATAAAATATTTTAGATTAAATGGTAAATTTACTTTTTGTCTCTCAGGAGCATTTTATAATTTTTTTTATATAAGTTGTAGTAGGCATAAAATGGCCTCCCATAGACGCCTACCTACATCTTAATCCTCAGAACTTGTGAAAATTTTACATTAAATGGCAAAAGGGGAATTAAGATAGCAGATGAAATTAAGGTTACTAATCAGCTTATCTTAAATAGGGAGATTATTCTAGATATCTGGATGGGCTCAACATAAACAACAGAGAGAAAGAAAGAGAGAAGAGGGAGAGATGCAGAAGTGCAGAAACGCAGAAGAGGCAGGCAGAACGGTGAATGTCAGAGTGACATGGAATGAGAAAGATTCAATCAACAATTGCTGGCTTTGAAGGTGGAAGAAGGCCATGAGCCAACAAATGCAAGCAGCTTCTAGAACTTAGAAAAGGCAAAAACCAGATTCTCCCACAGCCTCTCCAGAAATCAATGCAGCCCTATAGACAGCTTGATTATAGTCCACATCTCACCATTTTGGACTTTGAACTTCCAGAACTGTTAAATAATAAATTTGTAGTGCTTAAGCCACTTAATTTATAGTAATTTGCTATAGCAGCAATAGGAAACTAATACATAAGTTTTGAACATTTCTTGTTAGGTTTATTCCTAAGTATTTTCTGTTTATTGCTATTATTGTGGATAGAGTTTTTCCTATTTGTTTTACCTTGTAACTTGCTATTACTCCTGTATATTCATGCTATTTGTTTTTGCATGATAACTGTATATGCCACTACCCTTCTGTACTCTTTGTTTATGTTGCTTTTATCATGAATCTCAAGAATTTTTCAGGTATACTAACATTTAACCTGCAGAGATAGTTTTCCTTTTCTTTTTGTACTTATACCTCTAATTGTTTTCTCTAGTCTAATTATATTGGCTAATGCCTCCAGAATAATGTTAAATAGTGGAATGTTACAGACTCAATGTTTGTGTCCCTAAAATTTGTATGTTGAAACCCTAAACCCCTAAATATGATGACCTTAGGAGATGGGGCTTTAGGGAGGTAAGTAGGATTAGATGAGGTCCTGAGAGCAGATCCCCTCATGAATGGCATTTGGGCCCTTATGGGAGTCATGAAACTCATTAACTTTGAGCCTTTGAGAAATAATATAATAGTCAAGACAAACTCCTATGTAAAAACTCAAGATAAGGGTGCCTAGCTGGCTCTATTGGAAAAGTATCTGACTTTTGATCTTGGGGTTGTGAGTTTGAGCCCCACATTGGGTGTAGAGATTACTTAAATAAATAAAACTTAAAAAAATAAAAATAAATAAATAAAAACTCAGAATATTTAACATTTCCAATCCGCATCCTAAGTCATTATATTCTCTTTTTATTTATTCAAAACTTTTTTGTCTTTTTATCTTAGAGTAAAATTGAACTTTTTCTCATTTGGTATATAGTTCTATGGCTTTTAACTATGGATAGATTTGTGTAACCACCAACACAATCAGGATACACAGTAGTTTCATCACCTAAAATGCTTTCATGCTCTTTATAGTTATTACTTTCTTTTTATATTTTTAAATAATCTCTACATCTAACATGGGGTTCAAACTCACGACCTTGAGTTCAAGAGTCACATGCTCTACCAACTAAGCCAGACAGGCACCTCCATTACTTTCTTTTTAAATGAAACAAATTATCATACATTAAAAAAAATTCAATTTCTTGGCATAACCCTTAATTTCCAAATATGTATCTTTTTCTTTATTCGTCATAGACACTATATTAGTTTTCTACTGCTGCATCACAAAATACCACAAAATTAATGACTTAAAACAATATCCCTTTATTATCTCAGTTTCTCTGCATCAGGACTTTGGGTGTGAATTACCCAGATCCTCTGCTTAAGGTCTCACAAGAATGAAATTAAGATAATTAAGATGTCACCAAGGAATAGGGTCTCATCTGATATTCTGGGTCATCTTCCCAAGCTCATTCAGTTTGATGGCAGAATTCAGTTCCTTTCAGTGGTGAGATCAAGAACCTCAGCTTCTAGAGACCACCCTTCTCTGTACATAGTTCACAGTATCACTGTTTTCTTCTTCCTTGAGATCAAAAGGAAAGTATCTGCTGATGCTCCTTTTCTCTTTCAGGGCCCGCCTAATTAGGTCTGGCCCAATCAGGATCATCTCCCTTTCAATTAAGTCACAGTGAACTGTTAGGGAACTTAATTGCATCTATAATATTTCCTGCCATATAACATAATCACAACAGTGACATCCATCATTTTCACAGGTTCAAACCACACTCGAGAGAGGATTATACAGGGGTTGCTCATCAGGAGGCAGGATCTGAAGGCCATCTTATAATTCTGCTATAGATACCACAGATGTATTTTTTTTTTAACTTATTCTCTTTTGTTGTTGTTGTAGTGCACTGAAGTGACTACAAAAGCTGGACAGGTGACATAAATGAGTAACCTGAACCAGGTGTGGTAAATAATATAGCCATGTTCTGCTTAGCCAGGGGTGGGAAGAAAGGAAGTATGCAAGTACTTAATACCAAGTATGTGTCAGTCAAGGACATGGACAACTATTGCCAGATCACCTGACTTTTTCAAGAGATGTTACAAATTTGAATTTGTATAAGTAATCTGCCATTTTTAAAAACATAGGAAACTAGGTCAAATTTAAAAAAATGCTGTGTGGGCTAAACAATTTGTAATTAGGGCTGCATTCAGACTATCAATTTATTAGAACTGACTTACAGAGACCTCATGATTGTGAAAGTAAACTAACTGAGGTTAGGAGACCTGCCCGAACATCACTGAAGTCCTCAATGTCAGGGTTTAGAATAGAACTCCATTCTTGTGGTCCCTAGAACTTCCTTTATCTTAAATAATCACTGAACTTGTTCCACTGTTTTGTATTCAAATAACCCACTTGAAATTCACAGTGCTTTAAAGAGGTTGATCATTTCTCAAGACATTCACCTTTCAAACTAAAAATTTTGAATAATTTTCCTTTCATTTTATCTTGAAATCAAATACCAAAAGACAGATTTTTATTCATGGTATCTCTATTAAGACAAGGTATAATTTATCAAGTATTTGTAACACTTTGAGTATTGTTTTTGAAAAAAACATCTGCCAAGAGATAAATGATGTGATATCTGGATAAACAGTTGCCTGCAAGTTGAGAAGCAAAGGTTCTTCTCAATTAACTTATATCACATTAGACATTTATGTCAAGGGACGCTTCATGGAATTTGACATCAGGACAAATATTATTAATAGTAAATCGATCTTTCAGGTGTATTGTAAAGTATAATTAGTTACTATCCGAAGAGTACTTTGTACATAGAAATTACTTTATAAATCCCAAGTACAATTTCTCATTAATAACCCTGAATGCATTTGACATTAATCAAATGTGAATTAATTTGACATGAAAATTGCCCATGACCCAGGAGTGGTATAAATGATGTAATTATACAATACAGTATTATTAACTATAGTTGCCATGCTGTAAAGGTCCTAAGAGAGTAAATCTTAAAAATTCTTATCACAGGAAAAAAAAGAGAATCTATAACCACATATGATGATGAATGTTAACTACACTTATTGTGGTGACCATTTCACAACATATATGAATATTGAATCATTACGTTGTACCTCCAAAACTAATATAATGTTGTATATCAATTATAACTCAAAAAATAAAAAAACAAATGATTTGTTATGAAACTCAATGATTTTAACGAAACAGAAAGGAAGAAATAGTGGAAATAATTGTAAATATTTGGAAAATAGTTAAACACTAAACCAAAACAATTTGGAAAACCCAACGAAAACTGTTGCACAGAAAAATAATAAAATCGTAGGGGGAAACAGTAAGATTTAGGTATTCGACTATTGTACTGGGTTAAAATGAGTCTCTTCTTTTTAGAATTAATCATCTGACTTCATGTGAAAACCCCAAAGGAATCAAGAAACTAACTAACCCCATAAATCCCTGAAGTACTGAAAGACTCATAAAAACATCCCAGGAATTACAGACAGGCATATTTTATTATTGGGATTGGGATGAAGAAGAGCTTCTTTTCAATCCATTGCCCAGCAGCTTTGAATGAAAACTACTGCTGTGGGGCGCCTAAGTGGCTCAGTCAGCTAAGCATCTGCCTTCGTCTTGGGTCATAATCTCAGGGTCCTGGGATTAAGTCCCTAGTCCAGCTCTCTGCTCAGTGGGGAGCCTGTTTCTCCCTTTCCCTCTCCCTCTGTCTCTGAGCTCTCATTCTCTATCTCATTCTCTATCTCTTTTTAAAAAATAAATAAACAAAAATAAAACTACTGCTGTTAGGGGTGCCTGCATGGTTCAGTCAGTTAAGTGTCTGACTCTTGGTTTTGGCTCAGGTGGTGATCTCAGAGTCCTGAGATCGGGCCCCCGGTTCAGGCTCCGTGCTTAGCGGAGAGTTTGCTTGAGATTCTCTCTCTCTGTCTCCCTCTCCCCACCACCCCCGTGACATGCACACGCACTCTCTCTCTCTCTCTCTCTCTCTCTCTCTCTCAAATAAATAAATAAATAAATCTTCTAGAAAACTACTGCTGTGGGGTGCCTGCATGGCTCAGTCTGTTAAGCATCTGCCTTCAGCTCAGGTCATGATCCCAGGGTCCTGGGATTGAGCCCCACGTGGGGCTTGTGTCCCTTTCTCACTGTCTTTCTCTCTCTGTGTCAAATAAATAAGTAAATAAACAAATCTTAAAAAAAAAAGCTAATGCTGTTGGAACTTACATGACTCAATAATAAAAAGACAAGGCAATAGAGAAATGGGGAAATGCCCCTGAAACAAATAATACATTATACGTTAATAAAAAAGAGAAAGCTGGGGCGCCTGGGTGGCTCAGAGGGTTCAAGCCTATGCCTTCGGCTCAAGTCAAGATCTCAGCCCTGCATCTGGCTCTCTGCTCAGCAGGGAGCCTGCTTCCCCTCTCTCTCTGTCTGCCTCTCTGCCTACTTGTGATCTCTCTCTGTCAAATAAATAAATAAAAATCTTAAAAAAAAAAAAAGAGAAAGCTTTGAAAATAGCATTATATTAGTTTATTGAAATCTCAAATTAATCATCAACAAAATGGTATTTTACCTAAAAAAAAAAATGGGCAAACGTTCTACAGACATTTCTTCAAAGATATACAAGTGGCCAATAAGCACATGAAAAGATGATCAATATCATTACTCATTAAGGAATTGCAAATTTTTTTTTAATATTTTATTTCTTAAGTAATCTCTATACACAACATGGGGCTTGAACCCACAACCCGGAGATTTAAGAGTCACATACTCCCACCGACAGAACCAGCCAGGCTCCCCAAGGACACGCAAATTTAAATCACAATGAGATATTACTTCATACCCACTAGGATGGCTAGAATCAAATCATCAGGTAATAACAAGTGTTGGCAAGGACACAGACTGAAACCTTCATACACTGCTGGTGGGAATGTAAAATGGCATACCCACTTTGGAAAACAGTTTGCCAGTTTCCCCAAAAGTTAGAAACAAAACACCACTTCATACCTACTAGGATGGCTATAATTTTTTTAAGTGATAATAACAGGTGTTGGCGAGAATGTAAAGAAATTGGAATACTCATATATTACAGATGAGATGGGAACAGAAAATGGCGCAGCCACTGTAGAAAATTATTTAATGGTTCTTCAAAAAGGTAGACATAAAATTATCATACGATGCAGTATGATAAACTCCAGTATGATAAACTCCTAGATGTTTACTCCAAAGCACAGAAAGCAGGAACTCAAACGGATACTCATATATCAATGTTTACTGAGGCACTGTTCACAATAGTCAAAAGGTGGGAATCAACAAATGAACTGATAAGCAAAATGTGGTATGTAAATATACACAATGAAATATTATTCAGCTACAAAAATGAAGTTCTGATATATGCTTCAACATTAATAAACTTTGAATACCTTATCTAAGTGAAATAAGGCAGACATAAAAAGACAAATACTGTATAATTTCAAATATATGAGGTACTTAGAATAGGCAAGTTCAGAGACAGAATTTAGAATAGAGTTTACCAGTGGGTGGGGGGAGGGGAACTGGGAATTACTGCTTAACAAATATAGAATTTCAGTTTAGGGTGATGAAAAGTTTTCGTGGTGATGGTTGCAATAATATTGTATTAATGTACGAATGCAATTAGTGTCACTGAATTGTACAGTTAAAATCATTAACATGGCAAATTTTATGGTTATACACATATACCCAAAGCCACAATTAAAAATTAATAATGTATCATACCAAAAACTGTTGGTTTGTACACTTTAAATGGGTAATTTGTGCATTATATGAATTATATTTCAATAAATCTTTTTTAAAAAAACTATTGCTGGGGTGCCTGGGTGGCTCAGTCCATCAAGCATCTGACTTTAGCTGGGGTCATGATCTCGGGGTCATGGGATTGAGCCCTACATGGGAGTCTCCCAGAAATTCTCTCTCTCTCCCTCTGCCACTCCCCAAGCTCCTGCTCTCTCTCTCTCTCTTGCTCTCAAATGACAGAGAGAGAGAGCACGAGGGGGGAAGGGCAGAGGAAGAGAGAATCCTAAAGCAGACTCCACGCTGAGTGTGAGCCCCAATGCAAGGCTTGATCCCAGGACCCTGACCTCATGACCTGCACAGATATCAAGAGTCAGTCGCTTAACAGAGCCACCCAGGTGTCCAAATAAATAAATCTTTAAAAAAAAAAAAAAAAAAACTATTGCTATTGAAGCCCCAGATACTTCTCAAATATCATTTACATACATGTATCCAAATAAATATGTTTGCATATTGCATCTGTGATCCCAAGCAGCCTTCCTGAACACCTCTTATCCCATCAAAGTTAATTCCATGCTTTTCCTTTATAGCACTTACCACATTTGAAATTTTTTCCCCTATCAGATTCCTAACGCCATGAGAGCAGGGATCAGTTTGTTTTTAATTCACTATTGCTTCATAGTGGCTAACACAGTATCTAGCACATAACTGGTGTTGAACAAATGAGTGGCTGGGTACAGAGTTTGCATGAATAGCTGTGGGTTTATCAGTTGATAAAGTAACACTTGCAGAAGCTATGAGGTGACAGTGCAAAAAGTTCATAAAAGGCAGTAATAGCACATAATTTTCAAAATTGCCTTAGGAGCCCACCCCAAAAGATACATTTTTAAACATACTAATTACAGTATGTGTGTCTATTAAAGAAAGGTTCACCCAATTGTGATTTGAAAGGTGATACAAGAGTTTTCACTATAAAATGGTTAGGGTGCTATTTTATAATTGGATAAAAGATGCATTTAGATACTATGTGAAAACTGAATTTGTCAGATAAAATATTGAGAAAACCTTAAATTCTAGAAACAAACAAAAATAGTTGCTATATGAGAAGAAAGCTACCAAAAAGAGGTCAAAAGATCTGATTTATTTAGATTAAAGAAATGACATTTCAGGTAGAAAAACACTTTTAAAAAGTGCCTGACTTGAGAGGAAAACAGACTTTAGACTGAAGAGGTCTGAAGAACAGTAAAGCAAGAGCAAAGGGCAAACTCAAACTGAAACTGGGAAAATATTCCTGGAGCTAATTACAGTCAGAAAGTGGAACCATTTCCCTAAAGAGGTAATTATAGCAAACTCAATAGCAACGCTCAAATAGAAATTAAATGTTTATGGAAATGTGGTGTTCATTTTTCTGATACAAGAAGTTCTACTAGCTGACTCATGAATTCATTACCCTCTCCCATCTACTCCTTTTATCCTTTTGCTTCCTATGAAGTTTTTCATTTTATCTGAGTTTGGGTCTGATGAGTGTTTTACAATTGTGTGCTTAGTCAGCATTTTATATTTTACAGGAGACGTTTATCTGAATGCCTTATTTAGAATTTCATCAAAAGACTAGGTCAGTGAAGGTTATACAATATGATTTTCTCAGCTTAAGTTCAGTGCAAGAAACTCTATCTTAGGCCAAGATTTCCCCATCTAAGTGACATTGTCACTTAGTAAAATAGTTATTTCTCTTATTCAAACATTTAACATTCTATAGGAATACAGTACACTTCTTATATATTTCAAGATAACAAATTGGGATTTCTGGTTTAAGTAGCAAATTCAGAACAAGTGCTTATCTCCTCTCTCTCCCTAGACCCTAATCACATGGTAAAGGGATAAACCTAGTGACATATGGTAACTATACTTATTGTGGCGAGCATTACACATTGTACAAAATTGTCAAATCACCATGTTGCACATCTGAACCTAAAACTGGACACCAACCATACTTCAATTTTTAAAAAAGGAATAAATGTATAAAACATCAGTGGAGAAGACATTTTGAGAAATTTCTGGAAGATTAAAAAAGGAGGAAAGCAGATGCTATGGGAAGGTAGGAACCTAGAAAGAGAGGGGTTGATGAACCAGTTACCTCCTGAATGGCTCCACCCAGTAGCTTCCTCCTCCAGCTCTCCACCCCTCTGTCCAGGCTACTCAGAAGTTATTCCCAGGCAAAAATAATAAAATTAATATATTAATAATTAAATTTAGTGAACATGCTGAGGAGAATTAGAGTTATGTAGGTAGCCTAATAACTGCAATCATTACCATTTTAACATTTTTTTTCCAACTAAGATCGGATTTTATTTTCAACATATATATTTCATTTTTTAACACTGACATAATCCAATTTTTAAGGTTTTTATTTAAATTCTAGTTAGGGGGCACCTGGGTGGCTCAGTGGGTTAAGCCTCTGCCTTCGGCTCGGCTCATGATCTCAGAGTCCTGGGATTGAGTACTGCATCAGGCTCTCTGCTCAGCGGGGAGCCTGCTTCCCCCTCTCCCTCTGCCTGCCTCTCTGTCTACCTGTGATCTCTTTCTCTATGTCAAATAAATAAATAAAATCTTTAAAAAAAAAAAAAAGATTCTACTTTGTAAAAATAAATAAATAAATAAATTCTAGTTAGTTAACATTACACAGTATAATATTGATTTCAGGAGTACAATTTAGTGAGTCATCACTTACATGTAACACCCAGTGCTCATCACAAGTGCTCTTCTTAATACCCATCACTCATTTAGCCCATCCCCCAGTCATCTCCTTCCATCAACCTTCAGTTTGTTCTCTATGGTTAGGAGTCTCTTATGGTTTGCCTCCCTCTCTTTTTTTTTGTTTATCTGTTTTGTTCCTTAATTTCCATATGAGAGTAAAATCATATGGTATTTGTCTTTCTCTGACTTATTTCCCTTAGCATAATATACTCTATCTGCATTGTTGTAAATGACAAGATTTCATTCTTTTTGACAGCAGTGTAATATTCCATTATATATATACCACAACTTTATCCATTCATCGGTCTAATTCCATCAATTCTTATGCTTTTCCTTCCTCATCAATCTCTTAAATTCTATGATAGAAGGAACAGTATCTATCTTGCTTAGAGTCCCAGCACTTACAACAGTGCCTGGCATATAATAAGTCTTCAGTAAAGTTAGCCTTTTCCTCTCAAGCCCCTGGCTCTATATCAGTTCACCACCACTGAGGCAAAACTTCCAGCTCCACAGACAAAGCTTCCACACTGTAGAATGGGGAATAACAGGTACAAAAGGCAATTCAGAAGTCTTTTAAATAATTGCAACAATACTTAATTTTTTAAAAAATTTTATTTATTTGAGAGGGAAAGAAAGAAAGCACAAGCAGGGGGAACAGGAGAGGAAGAAGCAAGATCCCCACTGAGCAGGGAGGCCGACTCGGGGCTCAATCCCAGGACCCTGGGATCATGACCTCAGCCAAAGGCAAATGCTTAACTGACTGAGCCACCCAGGTGCCCAACAATACTTAATATTTTGGGGGCATTTAGCAGAGACAGGCACTGAGATAAGCATTTTATCTTTGTTTAAAGATTTTATGTATTTATTTGAGAAAGAGAGAGAAACAGCACAAGCAGGAGGGGCAGGGGGAGAGAGAGAATCTCAAGCAGATTCCATTCTGAGCACAGAGTCTGATTCAGGACTCAAACCCAGAACCCTGAGATCATGACCTGTGCTGAAACCAAAAGTCAGACACTTAATCGACTGTATCGCCCAGGTGCCCCAAGATAAGCATTTTAAACATACTAGCTTATATAATTCTATCAATAATCTATGAACTAGGAACTATTCTTTTAACCATTTTACAAATGGGAAACACACTAAGAGAACTTCAGTAATTTGCCTAATATCACAGATAAATAACTGGCAAAACCAACTTTCCAATAAAAATCACTGTGCTATATACTGTGTTGTTACAACATGGATCTTCTAATGGTAAAAGTGGTGTAAATTACTACAATTTGTGAAAGCCTGGCCATTAACTAGGCTGTCAAGAGGTACTGTTGGGCAATTTTTCTAGCAAACATAGACTCGTGCCACTTTTTTTCTAAGTCACAAACTCAGTATCTTTGCCTTAGATATATCTATGGTTGTGTTTAAACCAACATTACACATATGAACATAATATACATGATTTTAGACTTGCCAAGCACTTCTATTAGAATTATTATTCCAAGGCACTGAAGCTATAAATGTGTTAGAGAGGACATGGACTTTAATATGTTGCAGTACTGAAGAGTTTCCACCTTAGAGTCTTCAGGTCAATTAGCCCTATAGCTGGATCAATACTGGACCATTCTGAATGGTTTGGTATCAAGCACTGTATTTGTGTACTACAATGTGCTAAAACTCCCAATGGTGGGTATACGCAAAGTGGTAGAAACTGATGAATGCCTTGTATCTACCCACCCCCCAATTGTAAGTGAGAGAGATGGCCCTGCAACTAGTCTCCACAGCTCCCAGATTTCAGTCGTTTTCTTTCAATGTGGTCCTGTGCAGCACAAGGAAGTAGAAGAGTCCACTGCTGTCTCCACAGAGGATTCCACAGAACAGAATTTAACCTTTGGCTTCTCTATTTTTCTAGTGTTATGTTCCACATAGCTCTACCTTCAAGTAACAAGGGAGGTCTGGCCACATGCCTTTAAGTCTATATAGATGGTGCCCTCTCCTGGCTGCTAAAATATGACATATATAATTAAATCACTTAACTCTACCCCAAAAATGCCCAAAGGATTTAGAGGACTAGTTGACAAATTAACAGAATTACAGTTGGCCCTTGAACAACACAAGGGTTAGGGGTGCTGACACCAACCCCTCCCCATGCAGACAAAAATCCATGCATAACTTTTAATTCCCCCCAAACTCACCTACTAATAGCCTACTGTTGACACAAAACCTTACCAACAGCATATCTGATTAACACATATTTTGTATGTTATATGTGTTATATACTGTCTTCTTACAATATAGTAAGCCAGAGAAAAGAAAATGTTATTAAGAAAACCAGGGGTGCCTGGGTGGCTCAGTCATTAAGTGGCTGCCTTTAGCTACGGTCATGATCCCAGGGTCCTGGGATCGAGCCCTGCATTAGAAAGCCTGCTTCTCCCTCTCCCACTTCCCTTGCTTGTGTTCCCTCTCTCCCTATGTCTCTGTCAAACAAATAAATAAAATCTTTAAAAAAAAAAAAAGAAAGAAAGAAAAAGAAAACCATAAGGAAAATAAATTTACAGTGATATACTGTATTTATCAAAAAAATCCATATGTAAGTGGACCTACATGGTTCAAAAAGGGTCAACTGTATTTATAGGTTGTAAGGAAATACTCAAGCGTTGGCACACCATGCAATCCAATAAATACACTTTTAAAAATTCTGAAAGCTGAGGTGCCTGGGTGGCCCGGTCAGTTAAGCATCTGACTCTTGATTTTGGCTTGGGTCATGATCTCAGGGTCATGGTATCAAGCCCCATCAAGCCCTGTGTCAGGCTCCATGCTCAGCATGGAGTCTGCTTAAGATTCTCTGCCCCTCCACCTGCACCCCAATGTTTATAGTAGCAATGTCCACAATAGCCAAACTATGGAAAGAGCCCAAATGTCCACTGACAGATGAATAAAGAAGATGTGGCACATATATATACAATGGAATGTTACACAGCCATCAAAAAAAATGAAATCTTGCCATTTGCAATGATGTGGATGGAACTAGAGGGTATTACACTAAGCAAAATAAGTCAATCAGAGAAAGACAATTATCACATGGTCTCACTGATATGTAGAATTTAAGAAACAAAACAGAGCGCCATAGGGGAAGAGAAGAAAAAATAAAACAAGACGAAATCAGAAAGGGAGACAAACCATAAGAGACTCTTAATCATAAGAAACAAACTGAGGGTTGTTGGAGGGGAGGGGGATAGAGAGATGGGGTAACTGGGTGATGGACATTAAGGAGAGCGTGTGATGTAATGAGTACTGGGTATTATATAAGACTGATGAATCACAGACCTGTATCTCTGAAGGCAATACATTATATGTTAATTAACTGAATTTAAATTAAAAATTAAAAGCATATGGCCACATAAAAACCTGTACACAAATGTTCAAAGCAGCATTATTTACAGGAGCCGAAAGGTAGAAATAATCTAAAGGTCTATTAACTAATGATTGGCTAAAAAAAATGTGGTACATCCATAAAATAAAATATTATATATATTAAAAAGAGATTCTCTGCCACTCTCCACTGCTTACGTGTTCCTGCTCTTTTATTTTTTTTTTAAGATTTTATTTATTCATTTGAGAGAGAGAATGAGTGAGAAAGAAAGCATGACAGGGGGAAGAGTCAGAGGGAGAAGCAAACTCCCTGCTGAGCAGGGAGCCTGATACAGGACTCAATCCTGGGATTCCAGGATCATGACCTGAGCCGAAGGCAGTCACTTAACCAACTGAGCCACCCAGGTGCCCCAGCATTCTCTCTCTCTTAAAAAAAAAAAATTCTGAAAGCTTCCTACCACTTTGTTTCTCAGTGTAAACTATTATTATGAAACAGTTCACCTTTACTTTATAAATGAGAGGGTAAAAAGTCCAAACTACTTGTATCGAGCAAGATCTGACAATTAAGGCTTTGTCAAACCAAAACAATGAAAACTTATTTCATAAACTCTGGAGCTAGCCAGCAGGTTGGGGTCTGATCTTGGTTCTACCATTTACCATCTGAGTAGCTTTTGGCAAGTTACTTTACCTGTCTAAGTTTCAAATACCATAAAATGGGATCATATACATTACCGACTTCATAGAGTTTACTGTGAAGGTTAGATTTAATACACTGGGACAAAGCACTTAACACTGTCCCTGGCACATATTAAATACTCAATAAGTGGTAGCAATTATTATGATAACGAAAATGATGTAAAACTATGATCTCCAAAGGTCTTTGATTATTCACTTCTATCAGAAAAAATTTTTTTGAATAATGTACCCCAACATATATATATCTCTTTATAAATGATATGCACATACACCAATGTGTTATGTATAATATTTAAAAAAAAGAACTGCTTGAAGGGTATAACACAGTATATATTTATAAACACAAATATAAATAAAAGTTCTACTATTTTCTTTCCACATCCCAGTGAATTACCTTGTGCAACTCCTGGTATGTGTGCACCCTACTGGAGACTACTGGTCCAAAGGCTCAAAATAAAAGGCATTTCCCAGAGGATTTACGTCTAAGTTCAGGTTCATATTTCTCCTCTAAAACCCCTTACCATCCTTCTCTCTGAACATATCTTCCACAAAACGTAAAGTCCTATAGACTAGTGTAGGGAGCTTGCTTTCTGCCTCTCCTATAAGACACATTCACGGCACTTGATGGCTCAGCTCACATCCAACCTATACCCAAACACTAGGACCCATCGTAGCAGTCCTGTCCTGTCTACTGTCAGCCCCACATGAATGCGTACAATCTTGGTCTCTACTTGGTTTATATCTCTACACATCTTATCTCTCCAGCAAGGTTATAAGACCTGAAGATAAGAACCATGCCTTAGACTTCTGGTGATCTCTAGCACCCAAATAGCCCTGATGCTGGTGAATATGAGATCTTCAAAAAATACCTGTTGAAACATTTACATGCAAGTTTTCTTTTTTAAAAGTATTTTACAATGGCTTCCTTGTCTAAAAGTTTGTTCTATCACATAAACTAACCATAAAAATTGAAGTTTCTTGCCACATATTATTCAAATCTACTTTTTTCTTTTTCTCTTTTTTTTTTTTTTTTTTTTAGAGAGAGAGAGTGCAAACAGGGAGGGGCAGAGGGAAAGAGAGAATCTTAAGCAGGCTCCATACCCAGTGCAGAGCCTGATGCAGGGCTCCATTTCATGACCCTAAGATCATGACCTGAGTTGAAATCAAGATTCAGACTGAACTGACTGAGCCACCCATGCACCCCTAGAATCTACTTCTTAGAATTAAGCAATCTTCGAGGTGAAAAAACTGCCTTATTTCTCAAATGTGAAAACCAAGATTTGGAGATCAAGTGATTTCATTTTTTTTTAAACATTTTCCAAAGGAAATTTTCAGAGTTCAAGATAATTCTTAGTTCATCAGAATAAAAATGTTTGTGGAGGGGTGCCTGGGTGGCTCAGTGGGTTAGGGCCTCTGCCTTTGGCTCAGGTCATGATCCCAGGGTCCTGGGATCGAGCCCCGCATTGGGCTCTCTGCTCAGCGGGAAGCCTGCTTCCCCCTCTCTCTCTGCCTCTCTGCCTACTTGTGATCTCTCTCCACTCTGTCAAATAAATAAATAAAATATTAAAAAAAAAAAATGTTTGTGGAGTGGATGGGAAGAGAATTTAGACCTTCCTTTTATAGCTCAGTTCAAATGAGATCCTTTAGGACAGGAAAGCTTCTGTCTTCCTTGTCTCTGTACCTCATTTGTCTATGGCTTTAGGTATTTTTTTATGTTGTATAAAAGCACGAGGCTTTTAAAATCTGTCAAAAAAAATAAGCTGCCCTTGTTATATGAGGTACCCTGAGAATTGAACATAAGCAGTACTAGGCAGTTAGATGACCTAACTATAAGATGATGACTATCGAATAGAGAAAATCAATTGCCTTTTTTTCCCTCCTCAGAAAGTGCCCTGTAGGGGATAGATAAGTGCAGGCTGTAAACAGTTTATTACTTGGTAGTTTTTCCTAATGGCAGGCAGCACAGAAGCTGACAAGGTAACAAGTAGTCACTCAGCCAAAGGTCACTTTCTGTGGCCCAGCAGCCTTTCCACTTGGAAATACAATCTGGGTCTAATGCTGATTTGAAAGGAGAGGTCATTATACCACCCAGCTCCAGGCATCAACTTTCTAAAGGTTTTTAAATTGTGCTTCTTTTAAAAATGAACTCAAACCTGTGATATTTGTGCTTTATTGCTAGTGAAAAGACCTGATTACCGTGGTCAGCTTAAAGACCTGATTACCGTGGTCAGCTTAACTGCTTTTATTGAGAAGTAGAAGCCAAGTAGTGGAAAATAAATCTTGTGGCTCCGTGTAGGAAGTCTGAAATAAAATTCATCACTCCAGTTCACTTTCAGAAATAAAAGCGATGAGGATAGGGCTCTGGTTTCTTTTGATTTACGACGGCCTGTGCAAGCATATATATGGACACTGTTTGGGGTCTGAAGCCTGCTGCCCTGGAGAGGGTCACTGGGGATTACTGAGGAGAAGGGAGAGACCTCTGGACAGCACCGGCTCTTCAACAGTAGCAAAAGATGAGTTCTGAGTCACTGCACTGGGCAGAAAGACCAGAACGCTGGAGACAATTAGATTTACATTTAAAGCTCCCCACCACCCTCCTCCCAAATAAACCTACCCTTGAGGGTAAAACCTAAGGAATTCTACTAGGAAGGGGAAGTGGAATCTACATTTAAAGATGTAATTTGATACTAATAACAAAAGATCGCTGGCCACAGTCAGTTCAGTCATTTGGCAATGATTCAGGTTTGGCTGTTTGTGGCCCAATTCCAAGTTGAATAATGCTGATTATTACATATGATATGTTTTTCCTAATTATGTCCCCTGTTCAATCTCTTACACTATCCATATTCACAAACTGTAGAACATATGCTTGAATATATCTCCCACACCTGTGGGTCTTCACAGCAACTCTGAAAACAGAGGTGGACTAACTGCTTATTTCATAATTCAGCCCATATGGCGTGAAGAAGGAAAATGGCTGAAGCTCAATCTATGTGCATTTCCACGGTTTACGTTTTGAAACCTAACTACAGGCAGATTATTCAGCACATCCAATAATTCCTTCGGGAATTTTTCTTGATTATGTGAATAAATTTCAGAAGTAAGTTATTCAAGTTAGCTTGGGTTTGTGTGCTGAGCATGTAATAATTCCACAATATATTGGCCACAATGGTCAGGTAAACAGCCCCTACTTGTCCCTGCTGCAGCAATGCAGCTTGATCATAAGGACATCCCTTCATCTCCACTCCTGAGAAGCACAGCACTATAGGACATCTTGAAGCTCATCAGGCTGAAATCGGAGCTGCAGCTTCTATATCTCCCTGGAGAAAATGTATTTCTCAGTTTTAAGTTGACTAAAATGAACGAAGAGTTGGTTTTGTTTCAAGGAGAGTGACTGTGTTCACAGCAACTTACAGTTTTTTTGTTTTTGTTTTTGTTTTAAGATTTTATTTATTTATTTGACAGAGAGGAGAGAGATCACAAGTAGGCAGAGAGGTAGGCAGAGAGAGAGGGGGAAGCAGGCTCCCCGCTGAGCAGACAGCCCGATGTGGGGCTTGATCCCGGGACCCTGAGATAATGACCCGAGCTGAAGGCAGAGGCTTTAACCCACTGAGCCACCCAGGCGCCCACAGCAACTTACAGTTTAAGAAAACCAGAGGTTGGGAGAAAAACTGCCACAAAAATGATGATGGGTTTATATCAGTATTATGAAAGGAGTGATACACATCAATAAGAAAAACAGAAAGACTCTAATAAATGAAGTACAAAATGAACAAAAAGACAACCCTCAAAAGAATAAATATAGCCAGTAAGCAAACTTGGGAAAAATGTTCAGCACTACCAGTAATCCAATAAATGCAAATTTTAAAAAGAAGATACTGTTTTCATCATTTAAATCAGCAAAAAGATTAAACAAAATTTAAATACACAATGCTGCTGATGTGGCAGTCTGTCACTCTGATGCGAACTACCACATTTTAATTGGCTCATCCCTTTAAAGAACATTTTGACAATAAGCACTGAGAATGTTAAAACTACATATTTTGGGTTCAATAGTTCCTAAGAAAATAATCTAAAATGAAGAATCTCATGCATAAAGACATTTATTTCAATATTATTTACACTAGCAAAAATTTGAGATAACCACAGTTGGCAAAAATAGGAAAATGCTAAACAAATGGCATATTAGATAGCCATAAGTTAATGCTATCATGAATATTTATTCATACCTTAAAAAAATGTTTATAGAGTTCTGGTCAGTAGGACAGTTTTGAGCTGTGTGAAATATTTCTCCTTTGACTCAATACAATCACATTTCACTTAAAATATAACTTAAAAAATTTGAATCTATAAACAAGCTCAATTAAAAAATGTTTTAAAGTCTCAATGAACAAGTTCAACAATAAACTAAATACATCCTAAAAGGAAGTAATGAATTGGGAGACAGATCTAGGAATCTCCCAGAGAATTCAAAAGCAACATAAAGAGATAGGAAATATGAATGAGATAAGAAGAGACATGGGGGATTAGAAAGATCAGGTCCAATATCTAATTGAAATTTTAGGAACAAACAATAAAGACAATAGGGAGAGGCAATATTTAAATTAAAAAATGGTTTAGATTCTCCAACTGTAAAGAGACATGAAGTCACAAACAAAAGAGATACACCATTTCCTGAGAAGAGTAAAACCAATGCACATCTAACCACATCATAGTGAAACTGAGACTATTAAGATCACAGAGAATATCCTAAAAGCTACCAGAGAGAAAAATCAGATTGCCTACAATAGAATAATAATGGGCTTGGGCAACTCACCTCTGAAGTATATCCACATAATAAAGAAAAAATTACAAAGATAATCCTGGAAATGCTGAAGCCTTAAGTTGGGTTTTTCAACACTGCTTATCTATACCTGTGAAGGGATACTTATTTATATATGATTGTGTACCCTGCTACCTTACTGAATTCTCTTGGTGTTTATGTAGTTTTTCATTTCCTTCTTTGGTACTTTCCAGGTGAATAACTATATCACCTAGAAATAACAATACTTTTACCTCCTTTTTATTAATGTTTATTCATTTGGTTCCTTGGTTTGTTTGTTTGTTTTTCTAAGATTTTATTTATTGATTTGACAGAGACAGATACAGCAAGAGAGGGAACACAAGCAGGGGGAATGGGAGAGGGCAAGGCAGGCTCCCTACCGAGCAGGGAGCCTGATGCAGGGCTCGATCCCAGGACCCTGGGATCGTGACCTGAGCCAAAGGCAGACACTTAACCACTGAGCCACCCAGGCGCCCCTAGTTCCTTGGTTTTATCTAATTGTATTAACCAGAACTTCTGGAACAGTATTAAATAGGGACATCCTTGTCTTGCTTGTCACTTTATGGACTATTTCCAGTATACAATCTTTTTTTTCTTTTTTAAGATGTTTTTTATTTATTTGAGAGAGAGAAAGAGCAGGGGAGGGGCAGCAGGAAAGGGAGAAGCAGACTCCACTCTGCGCAGGGAGCCGGACGTGGGGCTTGATCCCAGGACCCTAAGATCATCACCTGGGCAGAAGGCAGACACTTAACCAACTGACCCACCCAGGTGCCCCTCCAGTATACAATCTTAAATTAACACGATGTCACTTGAAGATGGAGATGAATTCTTCCTTAACATGATAAAACACATCTACTGATTCCTGTTTTATTATTTAATAACGAATGGATGCTGAGTATTATTAAATACATTTTCACCATCTATGAAGATAATCATGTAATTTTTCCATTTTGATTATTATGATAAATCTTAGTAATAGTTTTCTGATGTTGAATTTATTCCTATATTTCTGGATAAAATGCTACCAGTCAGGTCATGATTTATTATCCTTTTAATGTGCTGCTGAGTTTTGTTTATTAATGTTTTATTTAACTTATTACATAGTCACGAGAAAGATGACCTGCCATTTTCTTTTCTGTTTTCTTTTCTTTTTTTGTTGTTTTATCTGGGTTCTGGTATCAATGTTTTCTCATTTTATAAAAAGGATTTGAAAAAAAAAAGGATTTGGAAGCTTTAGTTCTTCTATATTCTGTAACAATTTAGATGGTATTGGAACTATCCGACTTTTGGGAGCTAAATAAAATTCACCTGTGAGAACATCTGGACCTGATGATGTTTGGGGGGTTGCTTTTTGACAACTTTCCACATTTCTTCTCTGGTAATTCCTGTTTGTATTTTCAAATCTTTTCTAAGATCAGTTTTCCTAATTTAATTTTTTTGTATGAAATTAATCATTTCAGCAATATAGTTATGTATATATTACATTATACATCATATATGTGCACACACATAAAATCTCAAACTTACAGAACAGTTGCAAATACAAAGTTGTTTTTTCTCCAAACCCTCTGTGTGTGACTTGTTGACATGATGCAACATTATCCTAAGTATTACTGTAATTTTCCTACAAACAAGGAAAGTGTCTTCTCTAACCAAAATACAGCATCAAATACAAGAAACTAACACTGATACATTACCACCATCTAGTCATCAAACTTCATTTAGATTTCACCCATTGTACCAAAAATGTCCCTTAAAGCTGAAAGATCTAGGGGTGCCGTTAAGCATCTGCCTTCAGCTCAGGTCACAGTCCCAGGATCCTGGGATCAGGCCCCACACCAGACTCCCAGCTCTGCGGGGAGCCTGCTTCTCCCTCTCCCCACTGCTCATGCTCTCTCTGGATCTCTCTTTTTCAAATCAATCAATAAATAAAATCTTAAAAAAAAAAAAAGGCTGAAAGATCTAATACAGAATCACATGTTCCATTTAGTTATCACATCCCTTCATTGTGGAAGGAGACTCATTCTGTCAGTGAGTTTCATGATCTTGGCACTTTAAAACATTATCGACCAGTTATTTTGTAGAACATCACTCAATTTAGGTTTGCCTATGATTCCTTGATTAAATTCAGATTCAGTTCTTTGATAGGAATATCACAGAAGTGATGAGAAAAAATATTGATTTTTGTGGTTAAATTCATCCCTCTTTTTTATTGTTTGTAGATTTTGAGTCAGAATTAGAAAGATTTTCCCATACTAAGATGAAAGATGTATTTACCCATATTTCTTTGTACTTAAATTGCTGGAATTTTACACTTTGATCTCTGATGAACTTGATGTTTACTCTTGTGTATATTGTAATATCTCATTTTATCTTTTCCCACATGGCTACCCAAGTCCATCTATGACTTGGTGATTTGAGATGCTACCTTTATCATATACTGGATTTCTGTATGAACTTGGATCTATGTCTGGGCTCTCTATTCTGTACTAATCTGTCTGTCTACTCGTGCACCGGTACCATATTGCTTTAATTACAGGAACTCTGTATTGTTTTAATGCCTGATAAGAGTAGTCCTTCCTTAATTTTTGTTTGTTTGGTGTGTTTTTTTTTCCTAGCAATTCTTACTGTTTGTTTTTCCACAGGAACTTTAGGATTAACTCTCTAACTCCATATTAAAGCCTGGTGGTGTTTTTATTAGAGTTGCATCATATTAATAAATTCACTTAGGGAGAATGTCATATTTTCCTATTCAAGAATAGAGGATATACTTTGCATTTGTTCAAATCCATGTTTGTCTCTTTCAGAAGTGTCTTAAGGTTTACCTTGCATAGGTTTTGGACATTTCTTACTTTATTCTTAAATACCTGTTGCTATTATAAAAGGGAATTTTCTCTATTATATAGAGGACTTTATCTTGAAGCAAGACAAAATTACTTCACCTTACAGCTCCCTCTCTTTCTTCTACCTAACAGAAGTTGTTTACTTCATAAGTAATCCCTTCTAGGCACAGGGCCACCACATCTGCTCTTTGTAGGTAGTGCATTGCCTGTCTCCAGAGCATACCATGCACCTGTAATCTATGGCCGTATGTGAAGGCTTTGCCAGGAAGCCTACAACATTACCTATGATATCCATACAGAAAGAATATAGTAAGGTCTATAGAGTATGACTTGTCAGAGAACTACATTTGGCAACGTCTAGCAAGCAAGCATAAGTCATTTTGTTCTCTGAGCAGCTCATCTAATCAGTTATAAT
>CM052895.1:71676988-71712133 GCA_028534135.1 Potos flavus | reverse complement strand
TTACTGGAGGGGTGTAAGATGGTACAGCCACTCTGGAAAATAATTTGTCAGTTTCTTATAAAACTAAACATGCATCTGCCATACTACTGCCCAGTGGTCACACTCTTAGACAATTACCCCAGAGAAATGAAAACTTACATTCACACAAAAACCTGTGCATGAATGTTCATATCAGCTTTATTCACAACTGTCAAAACTGGAAACAACCCAAATGTCCCTCAATGGCTGAACGGTTAAACAAACTCTGGTATATCCATAGAGTAGAATACTACTCAGCAATAAAAAGTAATAAACTACTGATGTAAACAACTTGGATGGATCTCAGGGCCATTATGCTTAGTAGAAAATTCCAATCTCAACTGTTAGAAACTATAGCTTGCATTTGTATACCATTCTTAAAATGACAAAACTAAAGAGATGGAGAACAGATCAGTGGTTACTAGGGGACAAGGATGGGTATAAGTACAACTATAAATGTGTAGTACAAAGAAGTTCCTTTTTGGGGATAAGAGTTCTGTATCTTGATTATGGTGGTGGTTACACAAATCTATATATGAGATAAAACTGCATAAACTTTATATACACAGAGGAATAAAAACTGAATCAAGTCTGTAATCAGGTTAACAATTTTGTGCCAATATCAATTTCCTGGTTTTGATATTATACTGCAGCCATATAAAATGTCATGATTGGGAATCACACACCTGTACCCCTGAAACAAATAATACATTATATGTTAATTTTCAAAAAATGTCATGATTGGGAAAAACTGGGTAAGTTCACAGAGCTCTGCATGCTATTTTAGCAACTTCCAGGGGAGTCTATAATTGTTTTAAAACAAAAAGGTTTTTTTTGTAATTATGAGGAAATGTGTTATTGCCTAGACTGAGGGACTGATAAATACGGAAAAATTGCCTTTAACTTTATTTAGATAGTATATGTGACTGTTTTTGCAACATTTAATTTCATTATTTAATGTGTGAAAATAAAGGAAAACAGGAAAAACTCACTAGGAAAATGACACATCAATAGGAAAATAAGCAAAGAACTCTTAACAGGCCTATCAGCAAGAGACATACAAAATGGTCAATAAACATGTTAAAAATGATCACGCTCATTCCTTAATAAAGAAATACTAGTTAAGGGGTGCCTGGGTGGCTCAGTTAAGTGTGCCTGGGTGCCTGGGTGGCTCTGTCAGTTAAGCGTCTGCCTTCGGCTCAGGTCACGATCCCAGAGTCCTGGGAACAAGCCCCGCACTGGGCTCTCTGCTCAGTGAGGAGCCTGCTTCTCCCTCTCCCTCTGTCTGCTGCTCTACCTACTTGTGCTCTCTCTGTCAAATAAATAAATAAAATCTTAAAAAAAAAAAAAAAGGTTTCTAATATTCAGAATTTGTGTGACTTTGGGGAAATAGGGACTTATATGTTCTTGGTACATTTTTGGAAGGCAATCTAGAAATATTTATTATATTTTTAAGTGGTTATTTTATGTAATGCTACTTTCCTTCTCAAGGATTCATCTAACAAAAACATCTAGTGTTGGGATGCCTGGATGGCTCAGTCGGTTAAGCGTCTGCCTTCAGCTCAGGTCATGATCCCAGGGTCGTGGGATCGAGTCCCATTTCGGGCTCCCTGCTCAGTGGGGAGCCTGCTTCTCCCCTCTGCCTGCTGCTCCCCTTGCTTGTGTGTGCTCTCCCTCTCTCTCAATCTGACAAATAAATAAATAAAATCTTAAAAAAAAAAATCTAGTGTTCAAAGATCTATGTACACAGATGATCACTGCAACACTGTTTATCACAGATAATTATTACAAACATTATAAATTTCCAACAATAAGGGACTATTTAAAAGTTAAGATACGGCCATACAATGAGATATAATAAGGCATTCAATTAATGCTATTTACCTACTAATTACCTATTATTTATTCTAATTGCTTTATAGATATTAACTCAGATAACTATCACAGCATCCCTATATGGTAGATACCATCATTATCTCCATTTTTTCAGGTAAAATAAATGAGCAATAGACAGCTGAAATAACTCACTCAAGATACTCAGCTAGATGCAGGTAATCCTTCCTGTACACACTAATGTAGGACCATAAAACGACCATGCATGCTGAATATGGTAAAGTAAGCTTGATAATCAATGAGAAAATAATGATTTAAAGTTTTTTATCAAAAGATTACAAATACTCATACTATTACTGTCTATTATAAATGCACGGAGAAATGAAAAGAAAATAATACAAGTGATAGTACACTCCAATTTAAATATTAGAAACATTGAGAATTAAAAGTGTTTTCTTTCTTTGTAAAAATACTCATCAGGAATAGTTCGAGTATTAGTTCAAATTGTATCTCATATAACTTATGCTGGGGAACATTTTTCTATGCCTTGGCAAATTGTAATGTCATTTTTCTAATTTCCTTTTTTTGGGGGGGGGGCAGAAAGAGAGGGAAAGAGAGCATCTTAAGCAGGCTCCATGCCCAACAGCCGGACACTGAGCTCGATCTCACAACTCTGAGATCACGACCTGAGCTGAAATCAGGGGTCGGACACTTAACCGACTGAGTCACCTAGGCACCCAAACTGTAATGTCATTTTTAAGTTTGGATCACTTTCCAGTATTTTATCCTTTATGCTTTCAATGTTGTGAAATATCTCCCATGGTATCTGTGATGTGAAGTGTTTTTTGCAGGTGTCACTTCCTCTGGGATATCTTCCTCCTTCCCATCACAAGCACTTTCCTCATTTATGTCAATGAATCCCCACTAAGTTCCTTGGCTGCATATATAGGGTCTCTCACATGGCAGCAATGTCAACATCCCCTCACCTCGTCAGTCATTTCTTCTAGAAATTCTACTTGAATTTCACTTTCAGCACTAGTACTTTTTGTTTCTTTGCTGCTCTTTCATCTTTACTAGCCAATTCTCTCTTTTTTATTATCCACTTTTCCAAAATGTCACATGGGTTTATTAATGGGAAACATGGAAGCAACATAAATCATGTGCTTTATTGCGTATGGGTGAACTGAGTAACAGATGTACAATGACCAATCGCCAACAGATTTTGAAAGAAGTGATGTGATTGGTCACTGGTCTGAAAAGCTAGCAGCAACATTTCTTCTTTGAGCAATTACATGGTAAACCGAAATCTAAATTGTGTTCAGGGTTTTTGGTGTTTTGTTTTTTTTTAAGATTTTATTTATTTATTTGAGAGAGACAGTGAGTGAGAGAGACAGCACATGAGCAGAAGCAGGAGAGGCAGAGGGAGAGGGGGAGAGAGAGAGGGGCAGGTTCTCCTGAGGAGCAGGGAGCCTGACATGGGGCTCTATCCCAGAACCTGGGATCATGATCTGAGCCCTAAGTAGATGCTTAACCAACTGAGCCACCCAGGTACCCCCTGAATTGTGCTGTTGACAGTCTAGTATTGTTTAACTAAACCATAGCAACTGAAATTCATGCACAACAAAACTACACAAAAAAAGGACTGACTGTTGTAGCTTAGCCAGAATTTGAACCCAAGCCGTCTGACACAAGAACAGTCTCTTAACCACATGGCAATACTACCTCCTAGAAAAGAAAGTGTAGGTATATTAAAATTATAAATGTCATTACAATCGAAAAAAATTAATGGCTAACATATAATATAATCTGATATGTGAAAATATAAGTTACTGCAAAAACAGTCATTTATCTGTGTATTAATATATTAAAAATATGTAGGAATATTCACCAAACTGTTGACAGCAGTAATTAGCACAGACCTTGGGTGCAATTCTGAGAATTACGTTATACATTCTCTCTCCATAGAGCCAGCATGAAATATTAAGTCAATGGAAGGGAGGACAAGGAGATAAAGGACAAAGGAGGAGGAGTGATGGAGGACGAGACTGTTGTCAATGTTGGGGGCTGTACAATGCAAATAAGATAAGGCTTGTGACACTCAGACATTGCCCTCATAAATCCTCTCGTCTCTTCTCCTCTTTCAGTCCCTCTCCTTTCTAATATTAAAATTTAAAAGTTCCTTCACCCTGTGAATTCCTCCAGTTCCCATTCTTGGGATTTTTTTTTTCTTTTCCTAATGGCCAAAATCTCAAATGAACACTTTTTCTTCTCTATTTACTCTCTACTCAATCCTTCCCGTCATATCATAACCCCGTTCCCAGAACAATATCTATGCTGATATTGTTCTCTCAAAGGTCAGCATGGTAGCAAAACAATCTCCTTCCTACCGCCGCCCCTTCCAACCTGGTGCAGACATGGCGTGAGCAACCTTCGGAATCGCGGAGCGAAGTGTCCTGTGTTCTGCGGGCGGTTGTGGTGAGAAGGCCTCTCCGAGTAGACGCCTCCAATCACTCAGGAACCAGCACGTCCCCATCTCTAGACCGGAAACCGGAACTCGGGAGGGGACAGAGCTGCGGCGGGCGGCTGTGCAAGCAGAGGAGTTCTGACTGCGCTCAAGCCCTCAGCGTTGTTGCAGGACCCGGATGTTGGAACCGGCTGGAGCGAGTTTAAAAAAAAAGGGGAGGAACTTCCCCGCTCTGCCGTCCTCCACCGTGATCATTGCAGGACAGTATGTGATTTTATAAAGAAATCAACAGTCTTCCCTTGTAAAATGACGCCTTTAGTACCAAATTCAGTACAAATACGTACAGTACTCTGTACGTATACCACGAGTTGATCAGAATTGGCGCGGGGGGGAGGGGAGGAATGGCCTCAGATCTTAACACAGGTGAGAACCTAACTCATCTTCCCCTCTGATGGAAGGAATAAAGGAAAAGCCTAGTATACGGAAACCCCTTTCTTGTGGCTTCACGTGTTTTTCTCCCTCATCCAGAGCAGCCCAGAGTGGTGAACTGAAGAAGCTCCAGTCCGTGGGGCTGTGACCGGCAGAAAAGGGGAAAGGAAACCCTGGTAGCTGCAGCCACGGGGTCTCCCCTCTTCCGCCCCGGGGCCTTTTGTGTTTTGAAAAAGAGTCGGAATGAGAGCCTGCTGTCTGTGCAGGAGGGAAAGGGATGGATCCAGAGAAGGGGTTTACATTGCAGCGGAGGCCATCTACCACAGTGGCAGGGACTCCAGGCAGTGATCTTGGGGAGGCCAAGTCCCAGAAGACTACCCCCAAGGTCCTGTCGTGCCTCTAGCCCCAAAGTAGTAAAGCCCGCGCTGCTCCACGACCCCCTTCTTTCTCAGTGGACATAGCCCAAGTTCATAAACGAAGAATGGTGCTACAACCAGATATGTTTAGGCCCTGTAGGGATGGGGACAGCTCTGGAAGAGAAAGAAGTATCCCCAAGAACCCTGGGATTGTGGTGACAGAAGAAAGAGCTTCATGGGAAAGGAATTTTCCCACATCTCTCCACGTACCTGGCTCCTTCTTTTCAGCCTCAGCTCATAGGTCACCTCCACCCTGAGGCCCTCCAAGATTACCCAGACAAGGCCCACTCCCTTCCAACGCCCCCAATAATCCTGGTTACTACCTTCTTTGGGTCCTGACAATAATCAGAATAAATTATTTTGTAGATTTATTTCTTTGACTTGTTTATTGCCTCTCTCTCCCAAGTGATAAATTCCATAAGAAGAAAATCATATCTGCTTTATTTCCTGCTATCTTAGTTTGGTTCCCCCGCACTCCCCCCCCCGAAAAAAAAACTGAAAAAGATTTAGTGATGGTGAGGTAAGCCCAAACAACACTGGAAGGGAGGGAACAAGGAAGAGAGACAGGGAAGGGAGGAAAGTCAATGAAGAGAACGTCAATGAGCAGATCACCACTGGGAGCAATCTGGGCCTCAGTCATCCAAGGGTAAGGAGACTGGGACATTTATCAAACATCTCCTGGGTCTCACTGGTTGAGGAACCCATCAGAGGTGTTAACACATTTCTGAGCATATGCTCAGACCTGGCAAAGACCCTTAGCAGAGAAACTCAGGCAGCCTGTATAGGAACTGTGTATAGGCAGCCTCCAGAGCAGACTGGACAGACACGGGCTGGGCAAGAATGGTGTAGACTTGGCCTGTTACAGCCTCAGTTCACAGATTCACAGATCAGGCTCTGGTACCTGGTGTATATTCCATAAACTACAGCTGAATAAACAGTAGGTTGATACATGAATGAATAAAAGAGAAGATAAAGCATTCCAGGAATAATGTCAGAGAAGACTGGTTTTTCTTTCTTGGTGCTGGCCTTAATTTTTTTTAAAGATTTTATTTGAGAGAGAGAGAATATGAGCAAGGGGAGAGGAGAAGAGGGAGAGGAAGAAGCACACTCCGGGTTGAACAGTGAGCCTGACATGTACCTCAATCCCAGGACCCTGAGATCATAACCTGAGCTGAAGGCAGATGCTTAACTGACTGAGCCACCCAGGTACCCCTTGCCCTTAATTTTGACCCCAATTCTTTACATTCCCTATCTGCCAGACTGAGAAAGATCTATTAGATTTTTCCCGCCGTGTGCATTTTCCTTCTCTTCCTCCTCACCTTCACTGCTTTATACACCTTCCAGAGAGAGGTGTTTCCCTATGCCCATCCTCAAAAAAAGCACTTTATGATCGACTTCATCCCTGCTCACTTTTCAATGAGAAAAATATTGCTAGGTTTCTTGGAAATAAATATAACATTACTTATTGATCCAGTTTTCCTGGTATGTAAGCTATTGCCTATAAATTAGTTGGCCTACTTTTAGAAGTTGCACTAATTCTTTTGGGCCAATTGAGTACCCTTTAGTGCACAAACAGCAAGAAAAGTTAAATTTACAACATTGCACACTGCAACCATTAATCTAGATCAACACACTTCCACCCTTCCTCCTCTTTATATAGTTTTCATCTGGCCTGTGAATAGGACATCTTGTCTTGGGCAAAGAACTATTATATCTTCAATGTTTTTAAATTCTTGATTCATAATAGTAAAAATCTTTTAACCTTAAATGAAATTGCTGATGTGCACATTCTTTTTGTTTTTCTCCCACAACTCTTGGTTCACATGAGCTTGGTTTAATTCTATTACATTTCGAATCCTCCGTGAGAGTGAACTTTCTTTATGTAAGCAGTAATAATGAATTTGAAGTTATCAAACACATTCAATTATATTTTCTAATTGTTTTCTATAGGACCTCTCTCTCATTTGTCATAATCGATAGTTTTTTTCTGGCTTTATGATGACCTGCTATAATACTAAATAAAAAATGCAATTTTCTAGCCAAAGGTCATCTAAATAGTATTACTTGAACGTAAAATTATTAAATAAGCCCCCTTCTCTTTATGGTTCCTCTGATGGTTAAGTTTATGTGTTAAATTGGCTAGGCCATGGTACCCTAGTTTTTGATCAAGCACCAATCTAGATGTTGTTATGAAAGTATTCTTCAGGTATGATTAGTATTTAGATCAACAGGCTTTGAGTAAAGCAAATTACCCTCTGTAATAAGTTCCATCCAATGAGCTGAAGGCCTTAAAAGAAAAGAAGGAACAAGGAATTCTGCAAGTAGATTGCCTTGAAATGTGAGACTGCAGCATCACCTCAATTCCTGGGTCTCCAGCCTACCTGTCTGTCCTGGAGATTTCAGATTTACCAGCACCCACAATTTCATAAGCCAGTTCCTTAAAATAAATCTCTCCATATATATATGGAATTCCTAAATTGCAGAGGAAGCAAATCTTCAGAGGAAAGTCCTATTATCAATTTTTGTATATTTGGAAGAATTGCTTCCTTGCTTCTCCTCCATCCTTCCAGCCACCATATTGAGTATTAAGGACACAAAAATGGAAAGTCATGGGCACTGCTCTGAAGTTCTAATACAATAAGATGATAGCAGAGATAGATACAAGGGATGCAGAGACATACACAGGGAGGTAGGCATTACCCAATGCCAAGAGAAGCTGGGGAAGCAAGTCACAGTTAAGCTGGATCTTAAGAGATTTAGTAGGAGTTGACTAAATGGTATACGAACAAGATCTCCTAGACAGGTATAATATTTGATTGAAAAATATGACAACTACCTGTTATATTCATTAATTCATCCAAAAAATATTTACTGACTGTATATTTTGTGCCAGAGATGGTTTTGCCCTTAATTTTGACTCATGTTTTTACATGCCCCTTCCGAGGCTAGGGAAAGTCCATCACATTTATTCTGCTAGATGGCTGGCTTTCACAGTTCAGCTCTCATCACATCCCATAGCAGATGTTGGGGATAAAATGGTATGCAAAAACAAGCAAATAAAAAAGAATTGCTTAGGATTCACTTTAGCAACCTGTGACAGAAACCCCAAAATAACAATGGCTTAAGCACAATAGAATTTTATTTTTCTTTCATCAAAATGTCCAGATCTATCATCTAGATTTGGAATGATAGAATCAGGCTTCATTTACCTTGCTGCTCGGTCAACCTCATCCTGCAGCCATCACTTGGTTAAAAATGGCTGCTCCAGCTCTGATTCTCCTGTCTATCTATGTTAAGCCAATAGGAAAGAGAAAAGGAGAAGGAGATGAGCATTCATCTTCCCTTCACAGACACTTCTGGAAGTCACATATATCATTTTCACCAAAATCCCATTTTCCGGAACTTAGTTATACAACTACAACTAGTCTTCATTAGTGGCAGCCATATGCCCAGCTAGAAGTTGAAGAAGGAAAGACAAATATTGAAGACAATGAACTGTATTGCAGAAGGGAGAGAATCAGAATGAATATCACTCTGAAGACTACACCCTTAGGCTGAAAAATAGATTTGATAAACAGAAGTTAATTGTTGTTTTAATGTCTTTTAAAATCTTTATTATACAATTACATTGTTTTATTTTATTTTACTTTAAAGATTTTATTTATTTGAGAGAGAGAGAGAGAGCATGAGCAGGGGGAGAGGCAGAGGGGAAGGGAGAAGCAGACTCCTACCGAGCAGGGAGCCTGATGTGGGACTCGATCCCAGGGCCCTGGGATCATGACCTGAGACAAAGGCAGACAATTAACTGACTGAACGGCCCAGATGACCCTACATTGTTTTAATGATAGTAATTTAGAGCTTAGTTATTTAGAAGAAAAGTGTACTTGAATTTCTCTAAAAATCAGGAAACAAATTTATATTTTTTGTGCAAGTTAATTGATCAATGGTTAAGATCATTGGTTTTTAAAGGTGAATCCCTACCCAATAGGTATATCTTCATTCTTTCTTATTTTGAATCCTTCAAATGATACATGTGAGAGGAAATCACGAGCATTGAAATCTCAAAATAGAAGTCAATAACAAGGTTTCTCACTAATAGCAAAAGTCTGAAACATTTTTAATTATTGTATTAAGCCATATCTATGGTGGCTTTGGAGGAGCACTGCTCATTCTTCCCTCTCACAGAAACTGCCATGATGAGGCTTATTGACCGACATGCTTCTGGATCCTTGCAAAGTTCACACAAAAGCCAGAGAGCCTCTGACTGTTCCTAGCCATTGGCTGTACACAGTGAGAGTATGAGAGATGTAACCTATGAATTCCCAAACCTGGTCCTCAAGGAAACTTTCAACTTCTGCTCTCATTTTTCACATGCCAACACCACATGAAGAAGCCTAGGCATCTTTTTTGAAGATCAGAGACTATGGGGAGAGAATGGCTTAGTTGATAGCTGACAGTAATTGCCAGACTTATGAAGATCTTGAACTACCTAGCACCAGTCAAATTGCCAGGTGACATATAACCACATGAATAATTCCAAGCAAGACCTGCAGAAAATTGCCTGTCTGTGTCCAACACACATTGCTGACTCATAGAAACATGAGCAAATCAAGCGGTTGCTCTAATAAGCTACTAAATTTTGGAGCTGTATGTTAAGAAGCAAGAGATAACTAACACTAAAAAAATAAGGTACATTGTGGCTGAAGATTGACTATACACACATACACACATATATATACATACATATGACAAATACTAACAAGACGAAAGTCCAACTTTCTATATTAATATCAAACAAAATAGATTTTAAGACAAAAGTCATTGTAGAGTTAAAGAGAGTCAATATAATTCTAAACTGTATACACCTAATAAAATGCTCTCCAAATATATAGAACAAGAAAAAAAGAAAAAGATGGAACTACAAGAAGAAACAGATAAATCCATAATCAACGCAACAGAATTAGTGATTAAAATAGATCAAGCAGACTAAAACAATAAGCAGAAAGGAGATTTGAATGCACAGTTAAAAAGCTGGATTTAGGGGCACCTGGGTGGCTCAGTGGGTTAAAGCCTCTGCCTTCGGCTCGGGTCGTGATCTCGGGGTCCTGGGATTGAGCCCCTCATCGGGCTCTCTGCTTGGCGGGGAGCCTGCTTCCCCCTCTCTCTCTGCCTGCCTCTCTGCCTACTTGTGATCTCTCTCTCTCTGTCAAATAAATAAATAAAATCTTTAAAAAAATCTTAAAAAAAAAAAGCTGGATTTAATCAGCATATAAAAACCCCTGTACTCTGTAGTGGGAAGAATCTGATGTGGTCCCCAAGATTCCCACCCTTGATGTGCATGCCCTATATAATTCCCTCCCCTTAACTTGTGCAGGACCCATAGATATGATGAGATAGTTACTTATTTGATTACATTATGTTACATAGGACTTCATCTTTTCAGACTGGGGAGAGATTCTCCTCCTGGCTTTAAAAAAAAAGTAACCTGCCATGTATGAAAGGACCACATAGCTAGGACCAGAGAGGGCTCTAGGAGCTGAGAGCAACCCCTGGCCAACAGCCAGCCAGAATATGAGGACCTCAGTTCTATAATGACAAGGAATTGAATACTACCAACAACCTGAATGAGTTTAGAAGACCCTGAGCTGCAGATGAGAACACTGCTAAGAGATACTTCAAACTCAGTCTTACGACACCCTGAGCAGAGAACCCATGCCCAGACTTCCAACTTACAGAAATGTGAAATAATAAAAACGGATGTCATTTTAAGCCTCTAAGATTGTGTCAATTTGTTACACAGGAATAGAAAACTAATATACGCTCAACCATTAGAAAAGCATATTCTCGGGATGTCTGGGTGGCTCAGTATTTTAAATGCCTGCCTTTGGCTCAGGTCGTGATCCCAGGGTCTTGGGATCAAGTTCCACACCAGGCTCCTTTCTCTGCAAGGAGTTTGCTTCTGCCTCTGCCTTCTGCTCCCCCTGTTTCTAAGTTTGCTCTTTCTCTCTCTCTCTGAAAAATAAATAAATAAAATCTAAAAAAAAAAAAAAAGAAAGAAAAAAAAGCATATTCTGGGGCACCTGGGTGGCTCAGTCAGTTAAGTGTCTGACTTTGGCTCAGGTCATGTTCTCAGGGTCCTGGGATCGAGCCTGCTTGTCCTTCTCCCTGTGCCCCTCCCCCCACTCATGCTCTCTCTTTCTCTCTCTCAAACAAATAAAATCTTTAAAAGAAAAAAAAGGAAAGCATATTCTTCTCAACCTCACATGCAATATTTATTAAAATTGATCGCAAACAATATCTTAGAGCTTGTTCCAGTAAATTTCAAATGATTGATGTCACATAAACTGTATTCTTTGATCCCAGTACAAATACACAACAATCTGTTCATGAATTGCAGGGGATCCAAAAGTTTTCAGTGCCCAAAGGTGGCCTAAAAGTGCTAAGGTGGCCTACACATGAGCAAAAGCCTGAGGTCAGGAGAAAGAGGCTACCATGAATGGAAATGTTGGATCCAAAGACAAATGATTGTGATCAAGGACTGACTCAGCAGTGGTACCTATTCCCAAATAGTTCCCAACAGGCCACGGACTAGCTTCCCTTCCACAGTCAGTGGTCTGGGGCAGCCGAGCAGCCACTTGGCAGCAAGACCAGCAATGACTCTGAGGATGTTTTCCTCCCTACCATCCCAGAGTCAAGAAAGGCCCCCAGACACCTAACATTATCTGAAGAGAAGCAAGCAAGAAGGAAGAGAAGCAAGTAAGAAGGAAGAGAAATGAAAGACTGAGCACCGAACCCAAAGAAAATGAACATCCTCAAAAGACAATTAAAATGGAAACAGATACTATTAGATGCAGTTGATCGACAAGTTTTAATTTTGTTTGTTTTCCCTGCTATGCAGCACAAGTGGCTAGTGAGATATTTTTTCCCATACCTGAGAGGAGTGTAATTAAGAATTTTTTAACACACCACACAAAATTTTCCTTAAAACTCATTTAAAAGAACAGTACTTAAATCCATTATAATATAACATCTCATAGCATGTGTCCGTTTGTCAAGCCTGCCTCTATACTGGGATCTCTAATTCAAACGCTTAACAAGGACCAGGCATATAACACAAATGAAAGAAGCAGACCAAGTTTAAAAGAATAGGATATGGTGGAGTTTTTGTAACCTGAGGAGCATATGCCCCAAATGAAAGGATCTCAGATTCCGTGGACTGGTTCCAGTGGGCTACCATTTTGTCTCTTCCATAATATGCAATATGCATGCATATTCATTATCTCTAATACAGTTTGATCAAATTAGATCATAGTTTAATATTTTTATATCCGTTTCCCCAGCAGTGATATATTCCAAATCCTGGAACAGTTTCCTATTCATCTTCATATCCCCAGGACATATCCCTTAGCATACAGTAAGCCTGTAGTAAATACCAGTGGTGGAAATCATCAATGAGGGGCCCATAGCAACAAATCATCCAGATCAATGCATTAAATGAATGATGGCAAGTGTAATCAAATCACAGACATGAGCATGAGGCACCCCACAAAGTTCTGCCTCTCTGTGGTGTGACATGCAAACAGCTGAGAGCTCTCTGCTTAATGACAGTCTGTAACCTGAGATTCTAAAAGCGCAGTGTTTGGAAAGGCACTAATTTCTTTCATTTTTAATTAGGTGACCAGTGATTAGATTATTATTGCTAGGGACAAACTGATTAAGAAGTCACTGACAAGTCGTTAGTCCTCCTCCAAGGGCTGTCACAAGGATACATTTACATAATGACAGCTTCCCACCTGGGAACTCTACTCTCTGCTAGTGTCACTTCTGGCAATAAATGCTGGTCCCTCACTATTTGGGACTTCAGTAAATTTTCCAAGCAGCAGATCGTCTAGAGACAATTCTTATTGAAAAACCTTAGAAATAGAAATGCACCCAAAGAGAATTTGCTAAGGCCTCTCTCTCTTTCCTAGAAAGTAAGTTTCTTAAGGATGGTGATGATAGGGTGGTGGAAGAAGGGGACGGTCCATCAGTTCTGTCTTAGAAAGAATTCTTTGGGGAATTGGTTAAAAGAATACCACCTTAGGGCTCCTGGGTGGCTCAATTGGTTGGGCGTCTGCCTTCATGATCCCAGGGTTCTGGAATTGAGCCCTGCATCGGCCTCCCTGCTCCGTGGGAGGCCTGCTTCTCCCTCTCCCACTCCCCCTGCTTGTGTTCCCTCTCTCACTGTGTCTCTCTCTGTCAAATAAATAAATAAAATCTTTTTTTTTAAGATTTTATTTATTTATTTGACTGATAGAGATTACAAGTAGGCAGAGAGGCAGGCAGAGAGAGAGGGGGAAGCAGGCTCCCCGCTGAGCAGAGAGCCCAACGTGGAGCTCCATCCCAGGACCCTGAGATCATAACCTGAGCCGAAGGCAGAGGCTTTAACACACTGAGCCACCCAGGCGCCCCAAATAAATAAAATCTTAAAAAAAAAAAAGAACATCACCTTAAAGGGGGTGAAAGTATAGGGGGGTTAGTGAGTGAGTGTGTGTGTGTGTGTGGCTGAGGTAGGAGTTGGAGTATGGAGGAGTGAGTAGGATGTTCGCTCCTAAATATTGTTATATTTGAAAAGCAGGAAAACATCTTTTCACTTGATAATTTTTTTTAAGTAGGCTCCACACTAGAGCCCAATGCAGGGCTTGAACTCATGACCCTGAGATCAAGATCTGAGCTGAAATCAAGAGTCAGATGCCTAACTGACTGAGCCACCCAAGCACCCCTCACTTGATAATTTTTCAAACTGGAGCAGCCCCAAGCCTCTAGGTTGAATTGTTACTTTTATTTTTTCTTATTTTTCATTTTCAAAAGCCTTTCAAGGCTCGTTGTGTTTCTCCCTTTTTATACAAACAGATGATTACATTCATTAAATGAAATGTTTAGTGGGATAAGACAGAGAGAGAGAGGGAGAAAGAGGAGAGTGGGAGCAAGATAGAGAGAGAGAGAGAGAGAGAGAACCCCACCTCAGATTATTTCAGATTAGTGAAGCCTCAGTTGTTTTCTAAATGGAACGCCATTAATCAAGTCCCTAAATTGAATCACAAAAAAGACAAATGGAAACACTGAACTTCAAACACAACCTTTGAAATAGCTGAAAAATATGGGAGAAACCAGCTCATTTGGAGTAAGTGTTCCAAATTAAAGAAAATTCTAATTATGTGAAATAAAGCAAACTGCATTTTTCAGTGTTGCCAGGCAGAAATTACTCTGGACCACTTAATGATGTTCTACCCATATGTCTGAGATTTTCTGAAACAGGGGAAACGTCTTTGATGCACTTTTTACATTATTAACTTGTTTGGTAAATTCATTTTTTTCTATAAATGATGATGGTGCTCAGTACAGTGTCCAAATGGTGGGAGTACATTAAGATAGAAAAGGGTATATTCCAAGAACGTAGGAGTTCAATATCAGAAAATGTACTAATGAAGGTCACCATATTAACAGATTAGAAGGAAAAAATGTAACACCAATCATTTATTTGCTCATGAACTTGTGATTTGGGCAGGACTTGGTAGATATATTCCACTTCTGCTTCCTACAGTTTTTGTTGGGGTGGCTTCACTGAAGCTGGCAATTCAACTTCCAGGTTAGCTCGCTTACATGGCCAGCAAGTTGGTACTTACTGTCCTCTAGAAGGCTAGCTACAATTTTCAGGGGAACCTCAGTTCCTTTCCACAGGGCTGCTTGAGCTTCTCTCCAGTATGCAGCTGGATCCCATAAGCAAGTGTTCCAAAAGAAGTTGCAAGGCTTCTTAGGATTTAGCCTTGGACATCGAATGCCCATGGCATTCTGTTAGTCAAGCAAGTCTCTTAGGCAAGAGTAAATTCAGGGGGAAGAGACTGCATAATGTGGTTTGGAGGTGTCAGCTTCTATAGGAGTTGTGTGAGAATACTAGCTGCTTGCCCTTAAGGACGATGGGGTCTGTGGAAAGGGATAGCATCCCCTTTCCCAGGGGACAGAAGTCACTGATCCCATGGGAAGCTGAACCTGGGTGCAGTCTCTCCAGTTGGCAGAGAAAGTAAGCTGATGCCAGTTAGCTTGTCAACCAGATAATTCAATGAACACCACAGTGAGAATTTTAGCCAATCTCACTGCCCTTCAGGTCTATTTGCCTATTTGCATCCATTGTCCTGGATGCTTCTTGGTCCCCTTCAATCAACAAACTCACATCCTTCAATTTTTGGATGATTCACTTCTCTCTGTTACCTCTTCTTGAAAGTCCTATTATTTGGACATTGGATTCCCTGGACTCTTCCTCCAATTTTCTTATCTTTTCATTCCTATTTTCCATCTCTTTATATATTTGCTCTGCTTACAGGGACATCGTCTCAATTTCATCTTCTAATATTCTATTGAGTTTTTTCCTGCTGCTGTAATGTTTTTAATTTCCACATCTTCTTTTTGGTTGTTGTTCTTTATAATTTTTTTATCATCCTCTTCTTGTTTCATAGTTACAACATTCTGTCTCTCTGAGAATATTAAAGGTAGTTTTGGTTTGGGTTTTGGTTTAGTTTTGTTTTGTTTTTTAAGTTTTCTTCTGCCTGGATAGCTTCTGTTTCCTCCAAGCTGCTGTTTTCTGTTTGTTTTTGTCCTTATTTTCTTTGTTAGCTTTCTTCATATACCTGGAAATCCTTGGCTGTCTGCCCTTGATTAAGAATAGGGAACTAAAAAGCTCATTAAGAAACTCTGGGCATATGAATGAGACCTATCAACTCTGGGCTTCTCTTTAAGCTTATCTGGACGAGTCATTTGTTAGGAAAGCCCTGGCGTTAATATATTTAAGTACTTCCTTTTTGCCTAGTCCTATTTTTAAGAATTTTCTGACCCTGCCTGGAGAATGAGTCTGGGTAACTAACCTGGAGGCCAAATAAGGGATGATGCCTAGAGGGTTCTGCATTCAACACTAAGTATATGGTAACTCATTCCCCCTGTTTTTGGCATTGTAGCCATGTTCCCTCAACTTTGCTTAAAATGTTCTTCCCCTACCCCTTGTGCAGAGATCCTGTTTTACACTCTCCAGATATAAACCTCTAGTCTTCTACCCAGATGGACAATGAGCAGTCGCACACAGCCAAGGAAAGAAGGAAATTTTAAAACCTAACAAACAGCATTGGCCCATTCTTTTTATTATAGCATGACTCCAACGCACACACACATATCCACAAATGGACACACTTAACATCCAGTTCCAAATGTACCTGGACCTAACAGTTTCTGAACTTTTTCAAGACTCTAGAGGATATCGGGCATTGTATTTGTTCACAGCCTTCTGCGCTGTTAGCTTGAGATCTGGTCTCCCAGTTTGTTTGCTCTCAACCATCTGATTTCCACCCTACAAAATTTTGTTGCTGTTTTCTCCTATCAGGTTGTCGCCACGTTGAGTTTTTGATTATTTAAAATATACCTTGTCTGTAGTTTTAATATGGTTTAGGTAAGGAATTAAATTAGATGCCCCATCTTACCCAGTCAGCATCATTTTTTTTTTTTAATTTGGGTTTAGTTGACACGCAGTGTGGCATTAGTTTTGGGTATACAACATAGTGATTCAACAAGTTTATCTATAACGCTGTGTTGACCACAAGTGTGGCTACCATCTGCCCCCATATACCTCTATTACAATGTTATTGATTCTATTCAGCATCTTAACCTAGAAGTCATAATAGTTTTGTTTTAACAACTAATTTTTATATATACGTTTTTTTTCTTCTAGCTGCTGATCAGTGTTTAGATTTCTTCTCCACTAAAACATTAGATTCTGAAAGTGAGTAGGCAAGACTGACACAAGAATAATCTGGCCTGTAGGCTGAAGTATATAGCTTTCTGATCTATAACCACACTTGTAAAACCACGATAAAATGGCTAACTACCATATATTCTGTGGTAGCTTAACTTCTACAAATTTTTTAAAGTTGATTGGTGTATAAAAGTTTACTGGATGGCATAGCAGTAGGTTACAAAACCAGACTTTATGAGTTTAAAAATCAGATCTTGAGTAGTTTATGGGAATCTTCTCAGACTCTAAGAAAGAGTTTGTTCAGTTCTAAGAAAGAAATGATGAGAGGTGCCTGGGTGGCCCAGTTGATTAAGCGTCTGCCTTCAGCTCAGGTCTTGATCTCACAGATTCGAGCCCCCGTGGTGGGCTCCCTGCTCAGCAGGGAGTCTGCTTCTCCCTCTCCCTCTGCCCTTCCGCCCGCTTGTGCACCTGTCTCTCACTCTCTCTCACTCTCTCAAATAAATAAGTAAAATCTTTAGATAAAAAAAAGAAAGAAATGATGAGTATGGACCCCATAGGTTTATTGAGAAAATTAAATTAGTTAAAACATAAAAAGTGCTTTGAATAGTGCCTAATATCTAGGCACACAATAAATGTCAGGAATTAGAATTGAGATGCAATTTCATATATTGACATTAAACTTTTTTGAAATGTGCAAGTCCTAAGATAACTTTTGCATAGTATTTACGAAATTAAATCATCTTACATGCCACCAAAAAGAGTGATCTCCAAAAAGTTAACACTCACTATTTCCTTAATAGGAAAATTCAAGACATTTATAATAATTTCTAGTTTGTATTTAATCAGTTTTGCCAAAACTGAGGAGAAAATGATACTTTAAATTTCTACCATAGTTGTGCTGGAACAAATTAAAACTATGAAGCAGCCATTGTACATGTCAATTTAATAAAGCCAATATATAATTAACAGCAAGCTAAGCTCCATGCAATAATTTCTCCATTCCTTAGGTGACAGGCATTTTAAAGAATTACCTCTTTCTTGTGATAATTAAAGTCAATAGAGAGGGATTTTTTGTTGTTTTTTTCCTACTATCAAGATGAACTCATTTTTATGTCGTATTGTTTAATTAGAGGATATAAGGCTTCCCTGCTGATAAAAATATTTCACCACTTGAAAATCAGCATTGCGGTTATTTTTTCAGCGAACTGGTTGAAATATGGCATGGAACAAGAGTGACATCTGGTGGTCATATGAGTTCATCACATATAATTATGTCCCTGGAATTATTTCCGTAAGGCCCCTTTTTATTTAAAAACAACAACAATAACAAAATTATAATAGAAACAAAACTTTGACGCCAGTACTTTCATATTTTATGAACTCCAAAAGTTTTTTTTAGGTGAAACATGTAGAAGATTATGAAAGTAATAAGAGATTTGCTACAATGAGTATCAACTACTGCATATTTTGAACTCCCAAAGCACAAAAAATGGCAATTAGATATATCTTGTTTTATTGGTAGGAGAGGTGAAACCTGCTTTTTATGCTACAGAAAGTGTATTGATTCTTCTGAAACTATATGGGGACTTTGCAGAAGATTCCTCCCCTAAATGGATTTAAAAGAATTTGAAACCAAAAAAATCCAACAACAAATAAAAGCAAAGTGTAAAGACAATAACATCAATACTGAACAAAGGAAACATATCTGAACTTGTCTACAAACTTCATGAGGCACCAATGAAGAATAATTCAATTTAGAGCACAGTAAGTGTAAATACCAAAAGTCAAAGAGAATTTCCTTTCTGGAAAGGTCAAAATGGGAGAGTAAGATATTGTCAAAAACTTCCTTGGGGCTGTCCAATTCAGGCATACCAGAACTGATGACAGTGGCATACTAGGAGAAAGATATGGAATATATTCTTTGAAGTCCTCTAGCCAATACTCCAAGACAGAAGCTAGAAGAGAAACCAACCAAGAGGCTTTCCCCTAGATGCATTACAAAGTGAGAGAGAGATGGGAATAATTGCCAGGGACCACTATCTTGATCTTGAGTGATAGTATCAAGCGAAAGCAGATGAGTGTGGGGATACAGGCACAGCCACACACACACACACAGACACATGAGACAAAAAATATTGTAACTGTTCACCAAAGTGGTTCATTCATCCCAAAGAGAAGAGCAAAACACTGAAGGTAATATGTCCTTACAATTTGTTAGGAAATATCACTGTCCTAACTCAGCTAGCTGTGGGTGCAGGGGTTTCAACAGAATTATGAGGAAAGAGAGAGCAAAGACAAATTTCCCTGAATACAGTTGGCCTATAGACGTAGCTTCCTCCCACCCATCTCATACAGCTGATAATTGAACAGGGTATACAAACCTACATATCTAATCTTCTAATTCTAGGTGAAGACTCAAATACTGCCCAGGGAAATAGGAAAAGAACTCAACAAGAACCCGTATATGGTATTGAGGGAGGGAAAATCATAATCCTGGATAAACTATTCTGATTCAAAGTTGGGAATAAAAGAGACAATCTTTAATGATGCAAAGTGCTACCCTATGCAAAGTATAACAAAAGGAAAAAAGGAAGTGAACACCAGTATCCAAAGAGCATACTCTGGAAGAAATTTATTCCAACAACAACAAAAATTTTAGAAAACAGTGTTTAAAAATGTCAGAGAAAATTTGATGTAGAAGAATAAAATAAAAATAGAATAAAGTATTTTAGGAGGAAAATGATAACATTGCAGGACCCCAAATTCATTAGGAGCAAATACTGTCCTACAGAAAAGTGAACTGATAACATCGAAACACATTTACTATATCAACATATTTCTAACTTAATTTAATTATTCAGTTACCCAGCTGATTTATTAGCAGGAAGTCTAGTATCTCCCTTTTGAATCTCCATCCTCCTACACATCTATCCAAGAATTGTCATGGCCATTATAATCCCCCAAAGGTCAGAAGGAGATCCATCCACCTCCATATCTGTGCTGGATAGAACTGCACCATGATTAGCCCACTTTTGCCATTAGTCTCTACTGAAGCCCCACAGGTATTGGAAATCAGTTCTTACAACCGGGGGAAATAGCAAATCACCACTAGGCAAACAGCACAGTAATACTATAGCAGGCAAGAACCATCAATGGATGCTAAAATTAATGGGTAAAGAATAATGAGAAATAGGATAACATCAAAGAATTTCTCTCCAAGACATTTTTTAAAGATTTTCTTTTCTTTCTTTCTTTCTTTCTTTCTTTCTTTCTTTCTTTCTTTCTTTCTTATTTATTTAAGAGAGAGAGCACACGATTGGGGGGAGGGAGAGAGTGAGAGGGAGAGAGAGAATCTCAAGCAGACTCCATGCTGAGCACGGAGCCCCACACAGGGTTCAAATTCACAACCCTGAAATCATGACCTGAGCTGAAATCAAGAGTAGGTTCTTAACGGATTGATCCACCCATGCACCCCTCCAAGATAATTTATTAATTAAAAAGGGGAAAATAGAAACATTATGTTGGAAAAACCCAGCAGACACCACTTTAACCAAGTGATCGAGGTTAAGGTCATCACCAGTAATAAGACAATGATATCATGTCCCTCTTGATAAGATGCACTGAGAAAGGCACCTTCACTTCTATGGTTTTTTGCCCCAAATTCATAACTTCCACCTAACCATGCATGATAAAATACCAGACAAACACAAATTGAAGGATGTTTTAAAAAAAAAAACTGACCTGTAAGTACTCTCCAAAGTGTCAAGATCATGAAAGACAAAGGAAAACTAAAGAAATGTCACAGATTAGAGGAGATGAAAGAAGCATGACAACTTAATGCAAGGTGGGTTCCTCAATGGAGTAGAAAAAGAATATTAGTGAGGAAACTAACAAAATTTAAATAAGACCTGCAGTTTAGTCAATATTATGGTTTCAATGTTAATTTATTGGTTTTAGTAATTATGATCATGTAGTATGCTGCTAACTTTAGGGAAAGCTGAGTGAAGGGCATATGGGACTTTCTATACCATTTTTGCAACTTTTCTGGAAGCCCAGAATTATTTCAAAATAAAAAGTGTTTTTAATTCCATATAATTCAGTTAATCCTGACATAAATCTCTGTACAGGCACATTGTCCTTTAAAAGGGGGTGGTCCCTCCCCTCAGTGCAGTCTCAGCCAAGTTTGTCCCCTGCTTGAGCTTCTTGGGAGAGGAACTTTTTGTGCTCAGCTCCTTCTATTTTTCATACACAGATACCTCTCAGGGTTTCTCTTAAGCCAGAAGAACGGGCAGGACTGGGTTCTGGTTCTGGGTTCTGGTTTTGGTCTCTTTGTAATGTCAAAACCATGTTTGCCTTTTACCACAGAGAAAAATCCACAGAGCAAGCAGCATTTTTATTTTTAACTCTTGAAACATGAAGGGGGATCTGGGGGCACCTGGGTGGCTAATCGATTAAGTGTCTGCCTTCAGTTCAGGTCATGATTTCAGGGTCCTGGAATTGAGCCCTGCGTGGGGCTCCCAGCTCAGCGAGGAACCTCCCTCTCCCTCTCCCTCTGCTGCTCCCCCTACTTGTTCTTTCTCTTTCTCTCTCTCTCAAATAAATAAATAAAATCTTTGAAAACAAAACAAAACAAAACAAAATGAAAAAAACCATGAAGGGTCTGATTATTATCCTTTCCCTAAACTATCCTCCCACTACTTTAGTCCCTCTGTAGCCATCAAGCTTGGTTGGTCCCCATCCCCCATCCCCTCAACCCCATGAGTTTACTTGCATCAGCTGTAGACAGTTTCCAGCATGGTGGGGTGCCCGCCTCCAGTGCCTCTTTTCACTTACTTGCCTGAGAGCTCTTTATGGCACCCAAGGAGCTTGCTCCTGGCCAGCAGGAATAATTGTCAGAATAGGGGAGTTATAGCCTCTGAGGGGCAAACTAGGAAGGACGGAAGTGGATGAATAAATGTTCCATCCTTCCTCCTTCCAGGACTAAAACTCGGAGGTATTTTCTAAGCATTTCCTCAGAGGGCTCTGGGGGCCTCGAGCCCTAGCTGCTCCTGGTCCTGGCAGGCTCCTCGTTACACTCTTTACGACCGTCCACTTTTATCCTTCTCACTGTCACCCTGTCTCACTTTTACCACTTTCTCGACGTGTCCTTCCTGAGATCACCCCCCCAAAGAAGCCACTTGCACCCAAACTGTGACAGTTATATTTAATGATATAGAAATGTTTTCAAGTTATTCTGAACTGAAAATAAAGCATTTTTGAAAGCAATATCGCCAGTTCCTAACCAGCATGGCCTGTGGCTTCCTTCCCTACAACCAGCCACATATATGGTGCTAAAGCTAGAGGGTGGTTGGTGTGTCCCAGTGCTAACCTCCAACTGTGGGAAGCACACAGGTCATGGAGAATGTGCCTGGAGGGGATAACTTCATGCAAGGGAGGGGGATGCGTAGGTTAGAGTAGATGAACGGCGGACACAAGGGACAAGCATGGGCTAGAGAGGGCTTCATTGGTTCTTCCCCTGGATCTCCCCACTTTTCCTGGACAAGTCCATTGGCTATTGCAGTGCCTTGGGTAGCTGCTCCATCCAAGTGCCAGACAGAGGTGTTGGGTAACATTGGCTAGTCTAAGAACTCAGCTATAGGCTGAAGCTGGTAAGGGCCAACATTCTCCCATCTCACCACCTTTTTATGTCATCAGGGATCCACCCACACTCCCCCCCTACAACCATGGGCTAAGCAGTTATAATAAAGGGAGGCAGCCTCTCTTCCCTGAGCAGTAGTCCGAGGAGATAAATGAGTGGTCCAGCCCCGATTGCTTTATTCCTCAACACAGCACCACTTTTAACTAATCTAGGATGACACAAACTAGGCCCTAGGTTTGTATGTCCCCGCGGCCCGCCCCCCAAGCTAAACATTTTCGGTGAAGGCAATCCGGCTCCAGGGAATATAATAATGCTAAAAGGGGCCCTTGGAAAAGTGCAAGTACTATCAGCAAGGTTACTTTTGTAATTTTAAAAAAGATAGAAAAAAAATGATAAAACCCTCTTCACATGATTATTATGATGATGAAGTGTAATGCATGGACAGGACTGCCCAGTATAAAGTTCTGCGCTTACGTCACAGGGACACAGAGCACCATGGAGGTTGAGTTTGAATGTTTGGAAGTGGGAAGAGAGCATCGCTGATTGCTTCTATTTTCTTTGTGAAGTAAGGGATGAGGTAATGACTTAGAGCAAAGGGGAAGGTTTTGGGGTGTCTGAGAGGACACAAAGGGGAGCTAGGAAGATAGGAAGTTTAAAGAAATAGCCTCGTAAAGCAAGACTGTGAACTGCCCAGATTAATCAGCAGGATTAAAGTCAATAACCATGAATTTGTAGTAGAGACAATCTTCTCTGTTGTGTGACTTCTGTCATCATTGTTCAGCTGTGGTTTTGCAGACATGAATGGAGCACATAGTTGGGTTTATCCAGGATAAAGATTTTGCTAGACATGGGACGAAAAGATAAAACGGCATAGGCGTTTAAAGAATTGCAGAAGGTGTGATTAAAACAATAAACCATTTAAGTTAAGCTGGATAAAGTGAAATGCAGAAAAATGCCTGGCCAACAGGGAGAACGTGGGGAAACCAATGACTAAATTTACCTTTATGCATTTCTGTCTTTACAGATTTCCTGCAGCTTGCTGAATAAATCAGTCATTCTTTCAAGGGACTGAGGCTTTTATTTTATTCTTTATACTTTACGTGGTATATGCCCTTGTTGGTGTTTAATTTTAATTACCAAATATTTTATAAAAAGAGAACGCAGAGGTGAAATTATAAGATTTACTTCTCTAATGCAGATTTATATCGACAAAGCTTTTGTTTGACAACTGATGACACCCATGCTTTGTTTCTCAAGTAGAGGATTTCCCTTTCTTCTGAAGAGAATAATCATCCTTAGTTGATAATAGATTAGAAACTCTGATTCTTCAGGGGCCAGTTGGAGCAAGGTGCTTCTGAGTGGGGCAAGAATTTAGTTGCAGGCAAAACAGACGAACAAGGGGCGCTTGGATGGCTCAGTGGGTTAAAGCCTCTGCCTTCGGCTCAGGTCAAGATCTCAGGGTCCTGGGATCGAGCCCCGCATCGGGCTTTCTGCTTGGCAGGGAGCCTGCTTCCCCCTCTCCCTCTGCCTGCCTCTCTGCCTGCTTGTGATCTCTTTCTCTCTGTCAAATAGATAAATAAAATCTTATAAAAAAAAAAAAAAAGCGGGCGAAACGAATGCAGTATTCCTCTTGGAAGCCTTGCTGATCGGATGGTCGCCATTTTCCAGGGTCTTGTCCTCCCCGTGCCACGCACCACCAGAGTGATGCTAACAAACTCTCCTACTGCTATGGTCTGTCTGGCAAGGCCAGGTGCAGTTACATGACAGTCCAGGTGACGTCAAAATGTCAGTGACAAGTTGGCATAACCCTGGGGCCGTAGGGGAAAACTTCACAGGGATTTGCCAAACTCTGTATGGGCGTCTTCTACTGCAGCCAACTCAGCATCCAAACTAAATCTGAGGCTGTCTGTAATTTTGCAGATTAATATCCCATTGGAGTTTCATCAGTGTCCCGCTGTCATCTATCGACCATTGATGGAAATGAAGACCCAGAAAACTCCCTGAAAGACTGCAGAACAATGCTATGGCTCTGAGTTAGAGTAGAGCTCTGAGTTAGAAATAGGGAAAAGATTCAAAAGGTGAGAAGTGAAGCAGCAGCCATTGCTCTTTGAAGGTCACTGGGTTAGAGACCATGTGAGAGATGGATGCAGAGGTGCTGATGGGGTCCAGTTTGTACTCATTCTTTCTGGCCCCATTCCCAGTCCTTCCCAACAGCTGGCAGTTCTGACCAACAGCAAAGCAATCACAGGCCCACCATCGAATTCTTTGCTGTGAACTCAGAGACAGCCGCCAAGGTGAGGGAACAGCTTTCCATAGACGTCAACACCAGCCTTTCAGGGTCCCATTCTAGCAGCTGGATGGGCCTGGCTTCCCACAATGTCTGACTTGTTCACCTGTCCCAGTGCTGCAGAACCACTGGCCTTTTCCCTGATCTTCCAGTGTTGGAGGGGATCTTTACTGCCCCAGCCTTCCTTCCAGTTGTGAACTGTCCAATTCCTACAATAAATCCTTATTTCGTATACTCATAATGGTCCCGCTTCCGTGAATGAACTTCACTGACACACTCCCTTTACAATAATCTATGACAGCAGAATGGGATGCCCTGTACCCCACCAGTAACCCTGCAAAACTCAGCTTCAAATGCAAATCCCAGAAGGTTGCATCTAATTGGTGGAATCTAGTTCATGTTTACATTCAAGCAAATAAGGAAACTGGGAAATATATGGGTTTTGTCTTCTTTTTAAGTATAAAAATGTGGAGATGGTGTTTGTCAGGGTCCTGTTTGGAACAGACAACAAACACCTTAAACGGGATAATTTGGCAAGAATTTAAGACGTGGGTAGGATTTAAGGTAGGTGGTTAATGGTGGGTGACCCCTTGGCCTGAGAGGTAAGTAAAGGGAACAGATAATACAAGCAGAAGGAAGGGCATGGAGGGGGCACGTGACAGGCACTGGGGCCTTCTGCAGAGGCACACAGCTAACCCACTTCCACATGGCAAGAATTACCAACCTGACCACTTTCTCCTCCTGCCCCCTGGACCTCCTCTGCGGTCTGTATGACTGCAGGGCCTTTGCTCATGCTATTGACCACACTTCTCTGTATAGTTAATTTCTCAAGACCCTTCTGATACTACATCAACTATTACTTCCATGAGGAAGAAAAAAATAATTTGCTTCTTCTGCTAGAAAAAGACTTTTCTGTATTTTCAGCAAAAACCTTTAAAATCCATGTTGAAGGTATTTAAGCCCTTTTAATAAAGATTTTCAGTTTTTAAATTTCACTTGATTATAGACCAACATGTTGGTAAGTTACAAATCAATTAATTAGAAAAAAATGAAAATAAAAACAAATAAAATACAAGTCAAAATATTTTACCATCGGGACGCCTGGGTGGCTCAGTTGATGAAGGGTCTGCCTTTGGCTCCAGTAGTGGTCCCAGGGTCCTGGGATGGAGTAATGCTTTGGGCTTCCTGCTCAGCAGGGAGTTTGCTTCTCCCTCTCCCTCTGCTGTTTCCCCTGCTTGTGCTCAATCTCTCTCTCTCTCTGACAAATAAATAAAATATTTAAAAAAAAACTATTTTACCATTAAATTCAACAGCATAAAATTATTCTGTCAAATTGGCCTTAATAGTTTTTTGTCCTTTAAATTTTATTTAAATTCAATTAGCCAACATACATCTGAAACATCTGAAACATCATTAGTTTCAGAGGTAGAGTTCGGCAATTCATCAGAGGTAGAGTTCGGCAATTCATCAGTTACATATAACACCCAGTGATCATTATATCATGTGCCCTCCTTAATGCCCATCACCCAGTTACCCCATCCCACCACCCCCCTCCCCTCCAGCAACCCTCAGTTTTTTTCCTATAGTTAAGAGTCTCTTATAGTTTGCCTCGCACTCTGTTTTCATCTTATTTTATTTTTCCTTCCCCTCCCCTATGTTCATCTGTTTTGTTTCTTAAATTCCACATATGAGTGAAATCATACAGTATTTGTCTTCCTCTGGCCTTAACAGTTTCTTAATACATATCCTCAATTGTTTGCAACCATTGATTTATTACTTCTGTTACATTCACAAGGATAACTTGAAAGAATCACCTGGGAAGATTTTTTTTTTTAAATAGTGCTAATTCTTTATACTAGACCAACTAAATCAAAATCTCTGGAAGGTGAAGCTTGGCATATACATATATTTTTTAAATTCCCCTATATGATTCTAATATGAGACTATGGTTGATCATTAATTACCCAAACTGATAAATTAGCTAAAAGGAGAGACTGAATCTTCTTTGTATTTCCTTAGTCATAAAGTCTAAGATGGGTTTGTTTTTTAATACCAAAATGATTTATTTATAAAATATTTACATTGAAAACTCTCTCATCTAAATATTTAGCTTTAATTACTACGGTACATTTAGAAAACCTGCCATTGTGTAATAGTAGTTTCTTCAATACTTTTTTCTTTCTCCAATATTTTCCATCTCTAAAGTAGTTTGTCTTAATTATTGAAGGCACAGGGGAATTAATTATTTAGGAAATCCTGTACAATGATTTTTCTTTTTCTTCTTTTTTTCTCTTTCCCTTTTTTCTTTTTGAAAAATTTATTTAAAATAATTACTTCTGTGAATTTTTTACCTGATTCTGATGCCTCTTATTGTTTCAGCAGCCAAGCCTAAAAATGTCAGGTTGGTATAATCCATATCCTCAAGCATCTCAGATTTTTGTGTGAAATTATTCATTTTTTCCTACTAAATATATTCTCTTGTGTTGTCTTTTTCTCTCTCTTTATTTTGCATCTGGGCCTTTTTTTTCCTTAAAAGTTTTCATGGAGCTTCTCTATTTTCCCCACAAATATTCGGACTTGAGACTGTATGCTTTTAAATAAGTTCTACCATTTTCTTTATTTGAGCTGTAAAAGGAGATTTTACAATGGAGTAATCAAGCCTAGCTAAGAGAGACTTCCTTTAAAATAGGTTCAGGGGCACCTGGGTGGCTCAGTGGGTTAAAGCCTCTGCCTTCGGCTCAGGTCATGATCTCAGGGTCCTGGAATCGAGCCCCACATCGGGCTCTCTGCTCAGCAGGGAGCCTGCTCCCTCCTTCCCCCGCCCCCGTCTGCCTCTCTGCCTACTTGTGATCTCTCTCTCTGTCAAATAAATAAATAAAATCTTAAAAAAAATAAAATAAAATAGGTTTAGGCTGCCATAAAGGAGGAGGAATTCATGCAAGTCCTCATCAGGGAAACCATGAACTTAAAAAATAAAAATAAAAACAAACAAACAAAAAACAGATTTTTCAGCCAGCTGTAAGCCCCTCAGCCTGGACTTAACTTCCTCCTCATCCTGACACCTGAATCATCAGGATTCTTCACTTGGAAAGGAGCCAATGTTTTAACAAGCTTCGATCTCTCTTTTGCATATTAATCCAACCAATCCCAGTTAACCTAGCTTCAATCCCTATTCATGGGAGGCCTGAATGTGAACTATACTAGTAGCCTTTTGCCTATACAACTCTGCTCCCTCTTCGTCTCTCCGGGAACCTGATCCAGGTTTCTACCTGAATTTCCATCTCCCAAATTGCAATTGTAATTGCCCAGATAAATGCCTATTTGCTTAAATTGTCAGTGAATTCTTTCTTTGTCAACAGAACTCTAAAGATTTTAGAGTCTTCACGAAGGTTTGAGGGGTTCTGGAAATTATTTAGGAGAATTTGAAAAGGACATTATTCTTTCTTTGCCAAATTTATATTCTGAAAGACCTTAGTAGATTTTTCTAAATGAGAGGTTTCAAAGCAATTTGATCTTTTTTTCTCCCTATTTTCTTTCTTGACAGAAATTGAAGATTCCATAGGAGGCCCTGGGGAATACTTTCGGAGGCTGTCCCCGAATCTACGTCCTTCTCTTCTACTTAATAGAAGTTTTTTTTCCTTCTTCTGGGCTAGAAAGAGTTTTTTAATGAAGAGTTTTCCCCTCCTAGTAGCCTAGTTTTAAAAGTGAGGGTGAATTTCTTAAACATGAAATTTTTCTGGGGTTCATTGCTTCTTTTTCACCTTTAACAGTCACTGGCTTCTTGTGAGAAGTCTGCTTTAATAAATCTCAAACGCACTGGGGAATTAATTATTGAGGAAGTTTTGCATGAAGCTGTAGCCTTCCTTTCCACTTCAAATACCCTGTTCTTGCTGCAAGCCCTAAGACATGAGATGGTGTTCTCTGATGGAGAATGACATAATGTAATGAGAAGCATTGACTCAACCTGGTGCTGCCTCGTGGTTGTGAAATTGAGGGACAGATGAAAGAATGTGGATTTTAGAGCCAGAATACAGAGTTCAAGTTTTCTGTCCCTACCCCCTATCAACTGTGTATTTGTAATTGACTTGCTTCGTCTCAACCTTATTTCCTTTATCTGCTTGGAGAGGGGATTACATCTATTCCCTCAGAGTTCTTGGGAGAATCAAATTTGATAATACACATAAAAGTGCCAAACACTTGACGTGACACCTAAGGAGGCATCCAGAGAGGAAGCAACCAGGTCCTGATATCCAAAAGACCTGACCAGGTGGCTGGGCTGTTGATTGGTGGGACCAGAGAATATCAAACAAGACAGTCTCTTTGACTATTTTCAACTATGGCTCTAAGAGTCTTGTTTCATGCTTCTCTAACATGGTAGTTTTCAATTCTGGCTACGCAAGTAAGCACTTAAGGAACTTGAAAAAAACAATTGGTTGGAGGTGGGAGGGTCCACTGACAAATGAAATCAGAGTCTTTGGAGGGGGCAGGCAAAAGATACTCATTGTGCAAGTCATTCCAACGTGTAAATCAGGATTAAGAATCAATGAACTAAGCAATTTTATACTAACGAAAGATACAGTGACTTTAAGAACAATTGTCTAAGAGCACCTGGATGGCTCAGTCGGTTAATCGTCCCACTCGTGATTTCGGCTCAGGTCATGATCTCATGGGTTGTGGGGTAGAGCCCTGTAATGGGCTCTGCACTCAGTAAGGAGTCTGCTTGAGATTCTCTCCCTTTCTCTCTCTCCCTCTGTCCCTCCCCACCTCTCTAAAATAGATAAATAAATCTTTTTAAAAAGGAATAATTCTCTAATTGTTAACAAAAAGACATGTCACAGACTAGGAGAAAATATTTGCAAAACAAAAATCTGATGAAGGTCTATTTTTTTTTAAAGATTTTATTTATTTATTTGACAGAGAGAGAGACAGCAAGAGAGGGAACACAAGCAGGGGGAGTGGAAGGAGAAGCAGGCTTCCTGCTGAGCAGGGAACCCTATGCAGGTCTCCATCCCAGGACCCTCAGATCATGATCTGAGCCAAAGGCAGACACTTAACGACTGAGCCACGCAGGCACCACTGCGGAAGGTCTATTATCCAGAATTTACAAAGAACTCTTACTACTCAGTAGTAAGAAGACAAACAGTTCAATTAGGAAATGAGCAAAAGATATGAACAAATAATTTGAGTAATCATTTTTTAAAAATGTTCTCTATTTTGTGATATTTTGATGTCTTACAAAGCTTGCTAGCCTGGGAGAGACTTTCCCTCCCAGGGCCAGCCAATTCTTAGACATACCAAAGACTGGGCTGGGAGCACATCTTCATATGCAAACTGATCAATCTGAAATCTGTAGCTCCAACCAGCTCCTTTCTAACTCTTACACCCTAAGGCAGTATTTCCCCTGCCTTAAATCTTCCTAGGGCCAGATACAGACAACCAGAGACCACCCCTGTAGATTCATGGCTGGAATTATTCAAACTTTAGCCAATCCTGCGCTGTTACTCTGCCCAAGGAAACCCCAATAAAGCTGATTTCTACTTCCCTTTCTTTTTGCCCAGTCTCATTTGGAGGGGTGGGAAGAGGGTAGATTTAGATTTAGTAGATGGCATTAGGGCTGCTCTTTCTGGAAAATAGCAAAGTAAACGTGTTTGGATTTTTCTGCAACCTCCTTGTGCTGTCCCCCAAGTTTCCCAAGGTCTCCCCTTCTCCCTGTCTTCTTGTTCTCCCCGCAGGAACCAAGGGCCCCTCCCAGTTCTCTAGAGCTATTGTTTTCAAACATTTTTGTTTATTAAAATAAATATGAAAATCTGTGTATGCTCCTGCTCGTTTTTAAGTTACCAGCTAAATTGTTACCATATATTTAAATAAGTTTGTTTCTTGTTAATAGAAGATACAGACTATTAAATATTTTATAAGATGAAATAGGATAATTGATTATAATTGGAATCAAAGACTGAAGATAAGACTTGATGTAACAGGTCTAAACTACCTTTTTGAATAAGCGCATTCCACCTAAAGAAGCAATGTTACATTTTTATCTGTGGGTTTTATCCAATATATCTCAAAATTTTGGTGGCGTCACAAAGCATTCCATTTCTGTTTAAAAGAATAAGAATCATCATCTACCCTTCCTTTTTGTTATGAAGTCAATGCTTCAACATGGGTCAAACACCCTATTTCTCAGAACTTCACCTTTTTTCTTTTAAGATTTTATTTTATTTTTAAGATTTTATTTATCTATTTGACAGAGAGACAGCGAGAGAGGGAACACAAGTAGGGGGAGTGGGAGAGGGAGAAGCAGGCTTCCCGCCAAGCAAGGAGCTCAATGTGGGGCTCCATCACAGGACCCTGAGGACATGACCTGAGTCGAAGGCAGGCACCTAACGACTGAGCCACCCAGGTGCTCCTTAAGATTTTATTTTTAAGTAATCTCTACACCCAATGTGGAGCTCAAATTCACAACCTCAAGATCAAGAGTTGCACGCTCCACCTCCTGGAGCCAGCCAGGCGCCTCTTAGAACTTCGCCTTTAACGGAAATGCATATAAAATACATATGCCTTAATTAATCACTGCCAGGGGTTTCCTTGAAAATTTCTTTGTTTGACTCCTTAGAAGTATTTACATTCCTGAGTCAAGCACTGTAGTGAGATTTGGGGTGGAGAGGGAGAAGGGTATGCCATTCTTTTATACCAATGGTGAGTCAGACATTTCAGACGGATCCATTTTAGGAAACGGGGCATGAGGATGTTAACATCCCTTAATGGACATACCGGAAAGTTTCAGATATCACCACGGTGTGCATACCTATTTTTACCTTTTAAATCTTAACTCTAATTTAAACTTAGTATTTATGGAATAAAGGGGTTCATCCTGTTTAAGAAACTTTCAGGTATCATGAAGCTGGTGGTGAAAAGTATTTGGGAAGGTGCTGTTGCTGGGTGAACTGGGGACACCCTGGGCCAGGCCTGAGGCCTTGATCCAGCCAAACTCAAAGGAGTCGCCAAAGCTTCTTGGTCTTGTCACACGAATGAATTCAAGGACAGACACAACACAGTGGATGAGTCACACAAGCGGGAAAGTTTATTAAAGCAAAAGTACGCTCTTGAGATATGAGTGCTGGTGAGCTCCAAGGGGAGAGAACTGTGTGCCCTGCCTGAGGAGGGTGAGGGTGGGGGAGGGTGTTTCTATCTTTTACTGACAGCTGTTAACTAGGGGTCAGAATGTTTATTAACTGGGGCAGGAAACAGTGTTTCTTGCTTTTTCTTCCTAATTTGGTCAGGGATTTCCTGTCATGGCAACCATCATTGAGCCTGTCTAGTTAGATCTGGCCTCTTGTGGGGTGTTGCAGGACAGGCCTCTGACCTTCCTGATAGCAGGCCATGACGTCCTCATTGCTGACCTCCAGGTATCCTGTTAGAACCTAATTGCCTTCTCTAAGAGTGCTAGAACTTGTCCATTGCCCTGGAAATTACTCAGTGATGGCTGTCATCTATAGTTTATGAATAAAGTCCACTCTGGCTTTAGATTCTTGAGAAAACTCCACATTTAAAGTTTTATTTCTGAATATACCTTATGTTTTTACTTCTGAGTTATTAAAATATAGATGTTGGTTCGCCTGGGTGGCTCAGTTGTTAAGCTTCTGTCTTCGGCTCAGGTCATGATCCCAGGGTCCTGGGATCGAGCCCCACATTGGGCTCCCTGCTCAGCGGGAAGCCTGCTTCTCCCTCTCCTACTTCCCCTGCTTCTGTTCCTTCTCTCACTGTCTCTCTCTGTCAAATAAATAAATAAATCTTTAAAAATAAAACATAGATGTCTTTTTCAGATTACTTTCAATAGCTATTTTTTCCTTATTTTATATATAATCTGGTCATAAAGACAATATTGTATTCACTTACGATTTCAGTATATTTTCGTGTATATGTTTGTCTTAAATATATAAATGCATTGCTTGAGAGATTTCAAATGGGATTCATTTTTCTCTTTCTGTCATAATTTCTCATTTCTTCTTTCAGTAGCCTAGAAATAAAAACCTAATTATTGTAACAAGTTATGGCTGAGTCAGAGTTTGGCAAACTGTGCCCTGTGGTCTAAATCTGGCCCAATGCATATTTTTGTATGGCCTATGAGCTACGAATGGTTTCTATAGTTTTAAATGGTTGGAATAAAAATCAGAAGAAAAACAGTATTTTATGATACAAAAATTATATGAAATTAAAAACTTCAGTGTCCATAAAGTTTTATTGGTGTTCCATATTCTTTTGTCCATGGCTGCTTATGCACTCTAATAGCAAAGTTGAGTCTTCACAACAGAAATTACACAGCATGAGGGGCGCCTGGGTGGCTCAGTGGGTTAAAGCCTCTGCCTTCGGCTCAGGTCATGATCCCAGGGTCCTGGGATCGAGCCCCACATCGGGCTCTCTGCTCAGCGGGGAGCCTGCTTCCCCCTCTCTCTCTGCCTGCCTCTCTGCCTACTTGTGATCTCTCCCTCTCTGTCAAATAAATAAATAAAATTTAAAAAAACAAAGAAATTACACAGAATGAAATGTCTAAAATATTTACAATCTGGTCCTTTACAGAAAATGTTTGCTGATCTCTACATCACATTATTATCATACAGTTAATAGTATGCCCCAGGGTAGAAATACAATAGTGTACATACTGGGGCAGCTGGCTGGCTCAGTTGGTAGAGTGTGTACCTCTTGATCTCAGGGTTGTGAGTTCAAGTCCCATGTTGGGCATGAAGCCTACTTAAAAAAAAAAAAAAAGAGGGGCACCTGAGTGCCTCAGTCAGTTGAGCATCCCAGTCTTGATTTTTGGCTCAGTTCATGATCTCAGGGTCCTAGGATCACACCCCCACGTTGAGCTCCCTGCTCACTGGGGAGTCTGAGGATTCTCTCCCTTTGCCCCTCACATACACTCTTTCTCTAAAATAAATAAATAAATCTTAAAAAAAAAAATAAGTATTCATCCTTTAAAAAAATGGTGTACAGACTGAGTTGATTTTTCAGTATTGGTCCTTTTTTAAGGCAGAGAAATCCAGCTTGAAATGGAATTGTGCCTAGTGGTTTTCCGATCTTTTGGAATGAAGTTCAAAGTCATTATTATGGTAAAGAAAGTCATTCTTGATATTGCCCTTGCCTACCACTGTAACTCCTACTATACTCTGCCTTCATCACTCTGATTCAGTTACCCTGGCTCCCTGCTGTTCTGGGATTCCCACCTCAGAGACTTCGCATTTACTACCCGCCCCCACCGCCCCCGCATTCCCTCACCCCCTAGAGATATCAGCATAGCCTACTTACATATTGCATTCCTTGCTCTGTTCAAATATTACTTAATCTAGAGGCTATCCTTAATCACCTTATCTAAAATAGCTCCCAGCCCCCAACATATATACTCTTTATTCTACAATGTAAGTTCACTAGGAACAGGTACTTTAAGACAGTTTTATTCAGCACTGTATCTTAGAAGTGTTTGGTTCAGAGTAGACACTCAAAACTATTCGCTGATCGAATCCGTAAATGATCCCCCAACTATATATATGTGAGTTACTATATCAAAAAGAGATTCGTATCTAAAATGCTGCAAGTTCCACTGAAAAAAAATACATGCATGCACGTGTGTACTACCCTGCTTGGTTAATGAAAGGATTTAAGGCAGAAAAAAAATGAATAAAACATCTGGGAACTGTGAAGACATTTGAGGATAAAACTGAATGACTATTGGCCAAACTACATAAAGTTGATAGCTTTGGAGCCTCGGGAAGCCGGTCACAGAGGACCCGTGGTGTGCGGAAGAGGCGCCTTTGAACTGGGCTGGAGTAGAACTGAGTGATTATGAACCTACAGGCTATGTGTTAGGTAGAGCCTCTCAGAATTGCTCATTAACCATTTAAGAGGTCTGTGGTGCAGAGTTTCTTACAAATAAGAAAACTGACTCCCAGAGAAGGAATTTGCCTTAACTTTCTCTTTATTATGCACCTAAGCTAGTGGATTTAAAAATGGTAGGGGGGCGCCTGGGTGGCTCAGTGGTTTAAGCCTCTGCCTTCTGCTCAGGTCATGATCTCAGGGTCCTGGGATCGAGCCCCGCATGGGGCTCCCTGCTCAGCGGGGAGCCTGCTTCCCCCTCTCTCTCTGCCTGCCTCTCTGCCACTTGAGATCTCTTTCTCTCTGTCAAATAAATAAATAAAATCTTTAAAAAAATAAAATAAAAATGGTAAGATTACCAAGCGAAAACATGGGTGGTGTTTGGCAAAATGAAATTTTGCTTTACTGGAATTCTTC
>CM052895.1:71549996-71676488 GCA_028534135.1 Potos flavus | reverse complement strand
CCCGCATGGGGCTCCCTGCTCAGCGGGGAGCCTGCTTCCCCCTCTCTCTCTGCCTGCCTCTCTGCCACTTGAGATCTCTTTCTCTCTGTCAAATAAATAAATAAAATCTTTAAAAAAATAAAATAAAAATGGTAAGATTACCAAGCGAAAACATGGGTGGTGTTTGGCAAAATGAAATTTTGCTTTACTGGAATTCTTCCAAGCAGAAAATGTGGATAAAGGGGACTAAGGGCTGACATAGTTTTTCCTAATGATTTGCAATGGAAGTTAGACAGGGAAGTTGGTGGGAATTATTGAAAACTGAAAGCCAGCCTGGAGAGAGGAAGTGAATGGAGGAGATAAATGAGAATGTGAAGGCTTCATTTCTTAAGAATTAGTGGTAGTATCCGTCTTACTTAGCATCTTTACAAATGATCTGGTGGAGGCTCTCACAGAGAATTAATGGATTTAAATAGACTTTTCCTTTGCATAGCAGGAAAGGTTTAGATAAGAGATAGCCATCATTGGGATGTTAATGAACTCTATCTCCACCTGAAAGATTTGAATAGCTGACACTGAACAATTAAATGCACTATTACCATTCAAAAGAGGATGTGTGTGTGTGTGTGTGTGTGTGTGTGTGTGTGTGTGTGTGTTGCAGGTAGTGAGGGAAGTATCCACTGATTCAAGTACTGACTCACTGAATCAAAGTAGAATCAAAATGGAAAATTATGGAAGGGATGGGGCCAGAATGAGTTTTGGGTAACAAAAACTGTTAATATTTTCTAAGAGGTAACTGAAACCTCTCCTAGGAAATTCTGACATCACCACCACCACACACAAAAACAAAATCTCTTTTCCTACTCTTATGTAAATAAAAGTGTGGGGTTGATATAGTTGGAACATTGTGTATTCTTTATGATTGCTCATTGTGATGAATGGGATTTTTTGAGGGCCACTAAACTCACTAGAAAGCTGTGGGTAGTAGATAGTTGTGTTATAGCATCTGAGAGAGCTTAAAATACTCAGCTGAGAAGAATAGACAAATAATGATACAGAGTGAGAACAGTGACTTTTGTATGGTAGATTTTGACAGTCAAGAGCTGCTATGCAAGATTGCGTATCTATTGCTCATTCCCTAGGTGTAATTCCAGACTTAACATAACTTGGATTTAAATTACCTTTCCCAAATTATCTTTCATTCCAGCCTCAGACCACAACTAGGCAGCATTGAAGTGCATCTAACTAATACATGTTCGCTGTTGTCATTGTTACTATCGTCCTTTAAAAACCAATTCATCTCTCTGTCAAATAAATAAATAAAATCTTAAAAAAAAGAAAACATAAAAAAACAAAAACAAAAAACAATTCAGCTGCCCTATTCTGAAGAAGCCTTTTCAAAAACTCTCCTCTTCCCTCATCAGGATTAGTTGATCCTTGTTCTCTGCCCTTCCAAAAGACTTGTTATACTCTTCATTCTCAGCATTCCTTTTATTCTGTCTCTTTCTTAGTTAATTGTTTTTTCCTGTCCTCTCCCCATTATTAGGTTTTCAAGTGAGGGCATCTTGACATATTCAACTTCGGTTTGTTTGTTTAAGTAATCTCTACACCCAATGTAGGGCTAGAACTCACAACCATGAGATCAAGAGTCATATGCTCTTCTTTCTGAGCCAGTCAGGTGCCCCTCATACTCAGCTGCAACATTTGCTACGTATCTCCTTAAGATTTCTGCAAGATGTATAAAAAGAGGGAACATTTTAGTGTTTTTCTAAGATGTAATTGATTTCTCACAAGATTTGAGGAACATTTAGAAGACTTAGGTGATGGTGTATATTGTTTATAACTATTTAACACAGCCATGGCGAGTCATTAATTCCTGTCAGAGGCAAGTGATGGCAAATGAGAAAAATTTCTTATGCTATGGCTTTGACATATACCTTTGGTACATCCTGAAAATATTTTTAGAAATTCAGTTTGGAGAAAGGAAAAAGAGCTAGAAATGAATTCTAGCTTTCTGAAGATAGTAGATCATAAAAATAGGGTTTGAAGAAATGATAAGATGAATACCTTCTGCTCCAAGTAACTTTTTTGCCACAGTGGGTGTCATATTTTGGACTTTTTCATGTCTATTTTATTTTACTCAGATTTGTTTTTTCCTAAGCTTCACATTTTTTAATCAAATAAGCTGTCATCACTACTACATGATGTTTAGAATTTTTTTAATGTAAATATTGTTCAACTAAATTGAGTCATTATTCTGACAAACTTTTAATTGCAGCAGTAATTTTGTTTTCTAGTATGTCAGCTTCAAGATAATTTCCGAGATCTTTAGGTAGCTTAAAACCTTGGACTGTTATTAAATTGAATGAATAGATAATCACTGAATACCAGGACAAAATCTGTATAAATCAGAATACTGAACCATTGATTATGAAGCAAAGTTTGAAATTTACCTACTTTTCATCCTAGTTCATATGTTAAAAGAGGCTATAACTTTCAGTCATATTAATGAAGTGTTCCTTTTTGCCATCGTAACAAGATGTAGAAGAGATATGTGTTGTTGTAGAAACTACATTACATGTGTTCACATGCTGGTTTCCTCAAATGATTGTGTATGACCAACAGTTCAACAATCCATCCCTGTTGGGAGAGAAAATTTTTCTATAGCCATAGGGACCTGCAAATTAACTAACAATAGACAGGAGAAAAGACAAGGTATATTTAGCTACGCTCACAAAAGTCACCAGTAATGAACGATTCACTGAATAGACAGAAGTTTATATACCAACTTAATAAAAAGATAGGTTTAGGGCTTCATTTGGAAAGTTTGGAAGGTTTCATTGCTCTTTATTATTATTTTTTTCTATTGGTCTTTATGATGCTAATGAAAGCTGAATTTGTACTTCTTGGTGTTAAGGGCCAATCTTCTTCCCAATAAGAAAATCTCTCAGAGAGCTGTCAATGGCAGCTGCATTTTGGGGAGTACCTGCTTCAGTTTAGACGGTTCTTTCTGTGGCTGCTTATGGGTCAGATGTTTTAGGTTTAAAGTAATTCTAATCATTTTCCCCTTACACCATCATTTTCTCTGTGAAATAAAAGCCAATTTCTTTTTTTAAAGTTAGAATTACTAGGAGTGGTTGAGGCCATAATAGGAGCAAGAGTGACAGAGAAATAAAGTTATGCATGTGCTTCTGTTTTTCAGAGAAAAAGAGTAGGGTTTTTTTCGCTTAAAAACGTAATTTTTAGGGGCCTCTGAGTTGCTCAGTCAGTTGAGAGTCCGACTCTTGATTTCTGCTCAGGTCATGATCTCAGGGTTGTGAGATGGAGCCCTGCATTAGGCTCTATACTGGGCATGGAACCTGCCTAAGATTCTCTCTCTCCCTCTACCTCTGCCCCTTTCTCATTCTTCTCCCTCTCTAAAAAAAAAATGTAATTTTTAAAAAAAGATTTTATTTATCCATTTGCGAGAGAGAGAGAGCGAGCAAGAGAGGGAACACAAGCAGGGACAGTAGGAGAGGAAGAAGCAGGCTTCCCGCTGAGCAGGAAGCCCAATGCGGGGCTCCATCCCAGGACCCTGGGATCATGACCTGAGTCCAAGGCAGATGCTTAACAACTGAGCCACCCAGGAGTCCCCCAAAATGTAATTAAATGTAATTAAAAATGTAATTAAAATGTAATTAAAAATGTAATTAAAATGTAATTTAAAAAAATGTAATTAAAATGTAATTTAAAAAATGTAATTAAAAAAAATATTCATATTCATTTACACTTAAAAAATTATTGAGGGGTGCCTGCGTGGCTCAATTGGTTAAGCGATTGCCTTCGGCTCAGTTCATGATCTTGGAGTCCTGGGATCCAGTCCGCCATTGGGCTCCCCGCTGAGCAGGGGAGCTTCTCCCTCTTCCACTCTCCCTGCTTGTGCTCTCTTTCTCTGTTAGAGAAAATAAATAAATAAATAAATAAATAAATAAATAAATAAATAAAATCTTTATAAAAAAATAAAAAATAAAAAATTATTGAGGACCCCAAAGAGATTTTGTTTATGTGAAAAATGTAAAAAATATTTATTTTTTGAATCTTTGGAAAACAGCAATATCATATAAACCTATCGCATGTTAAAATAAATAACACTTTTATGAAAAATAACTGTATTTTCTAAAACCAAAACATTTGAGAAGAACGGCATTGTTTTTCACTATTGGAAATCTCTTAAATGTCTGGCTTACTGGAAAATAGCTGGATTCTCATATCTGCTACTGCATTTAATCTGTTGTGATATCACACTCTGTACTTTATACTTGCAAGAGAATGAGAAAGAAAAGGGCAAATGACATCTTAATGTTATTATGAAAGTAGTCTTTATGCATCTTCTAAAAGAGTTTTGGGGATCCTACAGGTCCTGAGACCACACTCTGTCCTCTCCATAGATTGAACACTTGTGTCCCTCCAAAATTCATATATTGAAATCTAATCCTCAATGTGATGGTATTAGGGGGTGAGGCTTTTTGGAGGTGATTAGGTCATAAAGGTGGCGCTTTCGTGAACAGGTTTAGGGCTTTGATAGAATAGACCCCAGAGAGCTCCCTTACCCCCTTCCAGCCATGGGATGACACAAGAGTTAGTTGTCTATGAACCAAGAAAAGGGCTCTCGCCCGACACTTAAATCTCCAGTGGTTTTATCTTGGACTTCTTAGCCTGCAGAATTGTGAGAAATAAATGTTGTTTTAACTGCTCAGGCCATGGTACTTTGTCATAGCAGCCTGAATGAAGTAAAACAATCCTTAAGAAAAGGGTCGGTTTATTCCAGAATATAAAATAATATAATGGAGAAGACTTATAAAGGGAATTTTATTTTCTTTGGTTTTATAATACCTCGGTCTGTAAGAGGTTATAACATATGCTAAATTTTAGCAAAGGTTACTCAGTTTTAATAGCTTACTTCCTTGGTTCACTGATTAATAGCTAGCACTTACAAGATGAAAGCTCACTCTTTACCTTTCGTTTTATTTGCCTACATAGCAAAAATTCTGTGGCTTATCAGAATAAACTTATTTGTGCTTTATGTTGATTTTATTATGTTCTTGATTATTTCTGGAAAAAAAAAAGAACAAAGTGTTCCCACTTTTGAAAGTGTAAGGTTATTTGCAGTCCTGTTAGTCTTCTAGGTTTACTTTAAAAATCTTTTATTGTCACTTTGATTAAATAAGTAACTAAGCATTGTTTTTCAGTAACCCATGATCCTATCTTAACTAAGTTTCTACATATCTTCTGACAACTCTTTTGAAATTGCCTTCCCCAAATCACAATCCTAATTTCACAAATAAATAACTATTTCAGGATATCTGTTATACCTATAAGCATCTTTGAGATTTTCAAAGGACCCCAGAGAAAAAGTCACAAAGATTTGCTTTCTCACCTTATAGAAAGAGAGATATTAGAATTGATTAGGTTTGTTTGAGATGTTTCTATTGTGAGAAGTGGGTGGCAAGGATTGTCAGATCAGAAGAGATGTTCTTCTTCCCTAGCATATAGATTTGTAGAGAGAAACGTTACTGTGATACATTTTCAGGACTTGCATGCTTTATGGGACATCCCTACATGTTTGTTGTCTATGATATTTTTACTTCCAGGGGAAACCAGAATACAACTTAGGAAATTGTTATGCAGTGCACCCCAACAGAGAATTTTACTTTCTTCCACTCTGTTATTATTGGGTGCAGTAATAAATGACCATAGCCATTGAGCCTTTGTCATCTACAGATAGGATTGCTTTGTTTTGTTTTGTTTACTCTGAAGCTTGCCTAAGGACTGTTAAAAATTATAGCCAGAGTTTGTCTTCGACAAACAAAGACAGTCTTAGAGACTAGTGGAAAAGGACTATAATAGGTACTTTCAATTACTGGCAATTTGAAAAACAGACTCTTGATCAGGCTTCTGAATTGATAGCACTTAGATAACTTTCAGACCTTACAAATGAACTGAGTCAGAATTTTCCAACTCTTTTTTGCTTAGAGGTTGGTGTCTTCATGAGAGCAGACTGCTAACTACCCAAGATCCAGCAGGGTGAAAGTTAATTACAGAGGAGTGAGTGGAGTGATGAGGGAAATTTTACGGTGGTTATTTGTTTGGAATACTGTTTATTGTGTTATTATTCTGTTTTGTTTGTTTTTTAGGTATATGAGGAAGCCCTTTTTCTTTCTTCTTAAGCAATCTGTAACCCAGAACAATTTATTTATTTATTGTATTTTTTTCTTTTTTTTTTTAAGATTTTATTTATTTATTTGACAGAGAGAGAGAGATCACAAGTAGGCAGAGATGCAGGCAGAGAGAGAGGGGGGGGAAGCAGGCTCCCTGCTGAGCAGAGAGCCTGATGCAGGGCTCAATCCCAGGACCCTGAGATCATGACCTGAGCTGAAGGCAGAGGCTTTAACCCACGGAGCCATCCAGGTGCCCCTCTTTCTTTTTTTTAAATAGACTCCATGCCCAACATGGGGCTTGAACTCACGACTGTGAGATCAAGAGTCATATGCTCTACTGACTGAGTCAACTAGGAGCCCCTATAACCTACAACAATTTAGTATACTGCTTTTATAAGCTGAAATAAAACATTTTCACATGATATTTGATTCTCAGTGACACACCCAAATTCAGAAACTTTACTGAGTCTCATCGCTTTTCATAACTATATAGTTGCATATATTCAATAAGAATCTATCTACCTTTAAACCAGGATATAATTAGAGAAATTGCCTGGAGTGTGTGATTTGAGAGTGGTACTTTTGAAATCAGCAATCTGATGATAATGGAAAACAAAGATCGACAAATGAATAAGAACAAGGCCACTTACTGGCAAGCCAAAAATTTTGGCCCATTTTGAGGACCTCAAAAATGAGGCAATCACTGAATTTGTAGGTACTGCAGAAGAAGTCTGGTTTTGAGAGAGTTGTTTTGGGACTTGATTTCTTAGCCTTAGGATAGCCAATAATGGAAGCTTTTAAGATTCCAGTCCAAGATTCCTTATTAAATCTCCCAATCAGAAGTTTATTTCGTGGCCTTGAAGCTCAGTGCTTAAGTTGGAATAGCAACCTCAAGGCAGCTTATGATTGGTTAATATTGTTGTTCATAAACTTTTCTCCAAAAGCCAGTAGTAAATAATTTAAGCTTTCAGTAGAGCCGGGAACAGGGTGAGGTGAGTGAGATGTAGCACTGCTTTGCCAAGCTATATTGGAGCCTGGGGCAAATGGAAAAATCAGTAATAGTCATTCTGTTTGTTTAAAACTTAAACTATTTTTTCCATTCCTTTTGATTTTTAAAAATATTGCATCAAAGTAAAATTCATTCATTATTCATTACTCAGGGTTTTTTTTTTAAGTTTATTTATTTATTTATTTATTTAGTAATCTCTACACCCAGTGTGTGGCTCAAACTCACAACCCCAAGATCGAGTTGCATGCTTTTCCTACTAAGCCGGCCAGGCACCTCTATTCATTACATACTTCTTGGTGCCCCCTCAAACCTTGTGCCCAAGGCAAGTACCTCAATTGCCTCACCCTAGTTTTGGCCTTGGTTTGTGAGCCTGTGACAACTTCTCAGCTCTGTCATTACTGTTGGAAAGCAGCCACAAACAATATGTAAGTGAATAAGCATAGCTGTATTCCTATAAACCTTTAATTATGGAGACCAAAATTTGATTTTCACAGAATTTTCATGTGAAGTTTTTCAAACTATTTAAAAATGCAAAAAGTAGGGGCGCCTGGGTGGCTCAGTTGTTAAGCATCTGCCCTTGGCTCAGGTCATGATCCCAGGGTCCTGGGATCGGGCTCCCTGCTCTGTGGGAAGCCTGCTTCTCCCTCTTCCACTCCCCCTGCTTGTGTTCCCTCTCTCACTGTGTCTCTATCAAATAAATAAAATCTTTAAAAAAATAATGTAAAAAGTATTTTTAGCTCTAGGAGGTACAAAACCAGGGTTTGGGCTGGAATCAGCCCACAGATTGTAGCTTGCTGTGTTTAAAAAAAATAAAAAAAAATTCAACTGAGATCAAATTGGCTTTATTCAACAATTCATGAATCAGGCAGCATCCCATCTAGCAAATAAAAGGAAGCTCTGCAAAGCTGAAGAAAATGAGACTTTTATAGGCAGAAAGAGGCAGGCACAAGGAAATAGAGGATTACCTCATCGTTCCTTGGGGTACACAGAAGGGGTCTATCTGGTAGATGACCAGGAAATTCCAGATATGCTGATTTAAGGTAACATTTTTGAGAGAGATTGAAACTGCAATTAGGTTAGGTATAAGTCTCAGATTGGTGACATTGGTTTAGCACTCCATTTTGGGGTTCTCGTCTCTTATGTAAGAGCTAACTCCTCCTGCCCTTGCTTCAACTATGAAAACAATGAAGCCAAACTTAATAAAACCAGTCTTTTTGTGTAATTAAGAATAATCTTTGAAATTATTACTCTCGGGACGCCTGGGTGGCTCAGTTGGTTAAGCAGCTGCCTTCGGCTCAGGTCATGATCCCAGGGTCCTGGGATCGAGTCCCACATCGGGCTCCTTGCTTGGCAGGGAGCCTGCTTCTTCCTCTGCCTCTGCCTGCCTCTCTGCCTACTTGTGATCTCTCTCTCACTCTCTCTCTCTCTGACAGATAAATAAATAAAATCTTCTAAAAAAAAAAAGAAAGAAATTATTATTCTCACAAGAAGAGACCGTCCAGAAGAATTGTGAAAGACTTTGAAATGACAAAAGAAAAAATATCACTGAGTGTCCTATAAAAGGCCCAGCGTTGCCTAGCTTACTCTTCTTCATTATTTATATCTTTCATTGTGTCTGAGTCTTTATCACTCTGTTAGTTGTAGTAACCTTTTGGTAATGCAAATGATTTTTTTTAAGATTTTATTTTTTAAGTAATCTCTACATCCAACATGGGGCTCAAACCCACAAAACCCCAAGATAAGAGTCACAGGTTCCACTGACTGAGCCAGCCAGGCACCCCAACACAAATGATTTTTGCTGGTGAAGATGTAATTGATTATTTCCCTGTGAATTTTGACCATTTTTTTCATTTATTAACAAATTCATTTTAGCATTCCTCATTGCCTCTATTTGTGTCTTGTCTTCCCCATCTCCTTGAACTGGCCTTTTACGCTTTTCTAGTTCGCTCGGTAATTGAGTTGAAAGATTCTTTAACACATGTTTATTTTATTTTTGTACAAGGTTCATGATTCTACCTTTATTTTTTTTTTTAAGATTTTATTTATTTATTTGACACATAGAGAGAGATCACAAGTAGGCAGAGAGGCAGGCAGAGAGAGACAGAGAGGAGGAAGCAGGCTCCCTGCTGAGCAGAGAGCCCGATGCGGGCTCGATCCCAGGACCCTGAGATCATGACCTGATCTCATGACCATGAGCTGAAGGCAGAGGCTTTAACCCACTGAGCCACCCAGGCGTCCCTCTATCTTTATTTTTAATTTAATTTTTTGAAGATTTTATTTATGCATTTAAGAGAGAGAGAGACAGAGAGAGTACAAGCAGGGGGAGAGGCAGAGGGAGAGGGAGAAGCAGATTTCCCGCTGAGCTGGGAGCCCAACATGGGGTTCAATTCCAAGACCTGGATTTCATGACCAGGTGGAAGGCAGATGCTTAACCATCTGAGCCATCCAGGCACCCCTCGTGATTCCATCTTAAAAAAAAAAGTATCCTTGGGACACCTGGGTGGCTCAGTTGGTTAAGCGGCTGCCTTCGGCTCAGGTCATGATCCCAGGGTCCTGGGATCGAGTCCCACATCAGGCTCCGTGCTCGGCGGGGAGCCTGCTTCTCCCTCTGCCTCTGCCTGCCACTCTGCCTGCTTGTGCTCTCTCTGACAAATAAATAAATAAAAAATCTTTAAAAAAAAAAAGTATCCTTTAGCAATGGGTTAAGACATAATTTACTGTTAACATCCAGTTCCATACCCAAGTGAAGATAGTTTTTGGATTATTCTATTCATTCAACACTTATTGATGACAAACTATGTGGCAAAATGTTGGGGATACAAACATGAGTAAGGAAGAACAGTTCCTTCCTCTCAGAGTTCACAGTCTAGTGAAACTCCTGGTCCTTTCTATTGACTTATCCATTCTCTCACTCTCTCATACTATAGATATTTCCTGAGGCTTACTGTTACTACTATAGCTCCATCATATTTGGATTAAATAAACTTTTCCAATCTGCACTTTCATGTCTTTCCAACATGTTCAACAATGTTGTGTGGGGGGAATGTGTTATGCATTCCAAGCAACTTTTGTTGATTATATAAAAACATTAGTAACATTTCTACATTTCTCAAACAGAAGAGGAAAAGGTTCTACTTTCATAATTTTGCATCACTACAAGATTAGTAAGAATTTACAAATGAATTTTCAACTACTACTAAACCAGAATCCATTCTAGGTTCATACATTTCATTTGGTACTTTTGTTTCTTTAGTCTATTTACATCTAGTTCAGATATCCTATTTTTTGTTTTCATAACCTTGAATTTTTGAAGAGTCTAGGTTAGATATCTTATAAATTTATGTCCTATATTCCTTCTTTAAAAGTTAGGTTTATAGATATAATTTATGCCGTGTAAATTTCATCTTTCTCAGTGTATAGCTTTATGATTTTTGACAAATGAATTTAGTCTTGTAACCACCACCACAATCAAGTCGTAGAATACTTCTAACTCTCCCAAAAGTTCCATTCAAGCAGCCATGGCTCTATTTTCTGTCCCTACGGTTTTGCCTTTTGGGGAAGGTCATACAAGTGTAATCATACAGAATGGAGCATTTTGAATCTGACTTTTTCCACTTAGTGTAACATGGTTGAGATTCATCCATTGTTGTGGATATAACACAGTTTATCCATTCACCAGTGGAAAAATGAGTTATGCGCATCTCATATTCATATTATAAATAAAGCTGCTATAAATATTTACATATAAGCTTTTGCGTAAACATACGTTTTTATTTCTCTTTGGTAAACACCTAGGACTGAGATTGCTGGATCATATGGTAACTATGTGTTTGATTTAATAAGAAACTGGCAGCATGTTTTCCAAACTGGCTACCATTTTGCATTTCCATCATCAGTATATGAAAGTTTTAGTTGTTCCCTATCCTCGCCAACAGTTGCTATATCAATCTTCTAAATTTTAGCCATTTTATTTATTTTTTTAAATATAAATATATTTATTTATATTTTATTTATTTGACAGAGAGAGAGAGATCACAAGTAGGCAGAGAGGCAGGCAGAGGGAGAGGGGGAGGCAGGCTCCCTGCTGAGCAGAGAGCCCGATGCGGGGCTCGATCCCAGGACCCTGAGATCATGACCTGAGCCGAAGGCAGAGGCTTTAACCCACTGAGCCACCCAGGTGCCCCAAATTTTAGCCATTTTAGTAGGTGTGTGGGGATATCTCATTATGAGTTTAATTTAAATTACCTTAAGGATTTTGAGGTCTATGTTTTGGGGACAGAAAGGGGTAGTTTCTGGACTGCGTGCCATTAGAAAGACTCCACCCTAACAAAACATTGAATTCATTCCCCTATTGTCTTTTTCGGTTCTCCTTTCAAGCTTTCTTTCTTTTGGCTGAGATTATAAACCCAGCCCCAATGCCTGTCTCAGTCTTTTCAGAAGGGTGCCAGAATTTTTCCAATCCTGAAAATTTTTACTTGCTTGTGTGTATTAATTAGAGTTTCTCTATAAAGGAAGGGACTGAATTAAAGGTAGGAATTGTTTGGTATTTCTTGAAAATTATTATTGATGGTAGCATAATACACAAGGAGAAACTTTCTCACTTTCTCTGTCTTTCATACATACACATTCCCATATACCTCATGTAATCTAAAAACTGATGGCTTCCCAGAAATTGTGTTGCAGGTTCATATTTTATCTTATTTAAAACAATTTTTTGAAGTTTTTATTTATTTATTTATTTTAGTAATCTCTACACCCAATATAGGGCTTGAACTCTTGACCCTGAGATCAAGAGTTGTGTGCTCCCCTGACTGAGCCAGCCAGATATCCCCACATTTTATTTTAGAAACTAGTATTCCCCCATTAACCCAGTCTTCAAAATTTCTTTCAGAGTAATCATTGTCCAACTTGATGTCGCAAATATTTCCTATAATGTGCCTGAAAAGGATCGTTAATTTTCTTCATAGACTATTCTCCATAACGACATCTCTAAGAAAAGACTATGAAGCAAATCTCAATATTGTTGAGGTGTCATCTGGAATACAAAAGCATAGTTAGAAATGAGACATTTCAGGGGCGCCTGGGTGGCTCAGTGGGTTAAGCCTCTGCCTTCTGCTCCGTCATGATCTCAGGGTCCTGGGATCGAGCCCCTCATTGCGCTCTCTCTGCTCAGCAGGGAGCCAGCTTCCTCCTCTCTGCCTGCCTCTGCCTACTTGTGATCTCTCTCTGTCAAATAAATAAATTAAAAAAAAAGGAATGAGACATTTCAGGAGTGAAGGGAGGCTGGTTGTTAATGAAAGTTGATGAAACAGCATGAAATAGGCAATACTATTGAAACTAGGTCTTAGAGTTAATTTCCCTTAGAATAAGAGTTTCTTTTGAAATAATAAGTTTTCTTGTAATTCTTTATAGATTCTGGTCACTTTCCACTGGCTATGTGCTCCACATATATTTTGGTGACGATCCTAATACATTTTGGTGCCCCTAAGACTTCTAAAGTAAAATTTCTTCTTCTCCCTTCTCCTCCTCCTTCTCCTTCCCTTCCCTCCCCCTCCTCCTCCTCCTTCCCCTCCTCCTCCTCCTCCTCCTTCTCCTCCTCCTCCTCCTTCTCCTTCTTCTTCCTCCTTTTTCTTCTTCTTCCTCTTCTTCTTTTAAATTTATAAGAATATGTAGAGTGTTGGTGATTGGGGAACGATTTATCCTTTCAAAACTGACATGGAAAATAACTATATTAATTTTAGAAATAGAGTTCCTCCAGATCCACAGCACTTGAAAATGGCATCTATCACTATTTGCATTTGTTATCTGTCAGTAAGCCAGCAGTGAACATCTTTGATTTGTAGTCCAATAAAGATTCAAATTACCTGTGGCTCCTGGGTGGTTCAGTTGGTTGGGTGTCTGCCTTCAGCTCAGGTTATGATCTCGCAGTCCCAGGATCATGCCCCGCATTGGGGTCCCCGCTCAGCAGGGAATCTGCTTCTCCCTTCACCCCTCACCCTGCTCCTGCTCTCTCTCTCTCTTTCTCTCAAATGAATAAATAAAATCTTAAAAAAAAAGATTAAAATTACTCAACCTAGACCTAATTCGTTACTATTTTGGGATGTTACTTTTTACAAACATGGAAGAACATTTATTTTAGTAATCTCTACACCCAAATAGGGCTTGAACTCTTGAGGAAATATATTGATTTGTAAGGGAAAAACATTGGCAAAACAATAGGAACTGGAAAGAACCCCTGACCCCCCCAACACACAGAAACATACACATACACACATACACACACACACACTCTTCCAAAATAAGATTGAAATTAATATATAAGGCAGTGGAGAAAGGAAAAGAAGTCACAGTGGTTGCCAAGCTCTGGGGATCAGTTCCCTTGGAGGGGACAAAAGACCCTGACATCCATATTTTACTCATTCCCATTTTTCAGATAGGGGTAGAAGAGGGGATTCAATAACAAGTGTTGGGACGCCTGGGTGGCTCAGTTGGTTAAGCTGCTGCTATCCGCTCAGGTCATGATCCCAGGGTCCTGGGATCGAGTCCCGCGTCGGGCTCCTTGCTCAGCAGGGAGCCTGCTTCTCTCTCTGCCTCTGCCTGCTGCTCTGCCTGCTTGTGCTATCTCTCTCTCTCTCTCTCTCTGACAAATAAATAAATAAATAAATAAAATCTAAAAAAAAGATTCAATAACAAGTGTTACTGACCAACCAAATTTAAAGAAGAGGTTTATGTTTGCTTTAACAATTAGGTTAAAGACAGTATAACATTTAATCCCTGTACTTGGATCTTAATATATAGTTAGTAGAAAATAATGGACACCAAACTGGGCTGATGCATTTGCATCATTACATACTATAAGCATAACTGAACAAAAACACACAATAAGCTAAATTTAAAATGATAAAACAAATGTAGTGTGTAATTAAAAATAAAATAGAACAGAATGGAAATTGAAAGCCTCTGAAGATAATAAAGGTGATATATTGATAAAGCGTCCTTCCAGAAAGTTGAGGGAATTTATGTAATATATGAGGTTAAAGAGAACTGATTCCCAAATCATTTCTTCCATTGTTTTCACTCTTTGGTATGACTCTAACTTTCTATTTTTAGAGAGGAAATATAACTTAAAAAAGTATTTTAATCCCTTTCTATACCCAAGGAGTATTAACCACTCTCTGAGGAGTAACAAAGAACAATGTCTCACCACTTGGCTAAGGAGGCAGCATAAGGCATAAAGTCCCCTGATCCGGGGGTTAATAAAGCCAACAGTATCAGAGGATCAGAGGAGAGGTAGGTTTTATCCCTGAATCCCTGCTCCTGCCACTCTTCCTCTGCCCCCTACCTATGCCAGGAGGCATTACACATGTAACTTGAAAGGTTTTTTTATTTTTTATTATTTTTTTAAGATTTTATTTCTTCACTTGAGAGAGAGAGAGAGAACAAGTGCGGGAAAGGACAGAGGGAGAAGCAGACTCCCCACTGAGCAGGGAGCCCGATGATGTGGGGCTCAAACACAGGACCCCGAGATCATGGCATGAGCCACGGGCAGATGCTTAACCTACTGAGCCACCCAGGCGCCCCTTGAAATGTTTTTTAATCCCTTCAGTTTGTGGATCCTGGTTATGAAGGGGAGATAAAATCCATTTTATCTAGGGAACTAGCTAGAAAGGGACAACCTGTGACAAGTTATCCGACCTGGGAGTGAAGCAAACAAAGCTAGAGCACTGACATTCAGTTGATTACTGTACTGATGCCACAAATTGTCAACACATAGAATTGTGGCTTGCCGTTTGTGAGTCACTAGAATTAATTATTTTAGGGGCTGAGGGGCCATGGGAGAGGGAGAGAGAGAATCCTAAGCAGGCTCCACACCCAGCACAGAACCAGACGTGGGGCTCGATCTCGCAACCGAGATCATGATCTGTGCCAAAATCAAGAGTTGGACCACCCTAAAAAGGAATTTTAATTATCTGGCCTTTCTTTGTTTATTGTGAGCAAATACGTATTTTAAAACTATATAATAAGAAACCCAAATGTTTTTAAACTTCGGAGGAAAAACATAAAATTTGTTAGGGAGACACATGTAACTCAATTCTTTTTACCGAAAGTCCCTGTTCCAGCAGTTGAAAATGAGAAAAACATCAATTACAATGGAGGGTACAGCTGGACACAGAACTGAGAGATTATAAATGGAAGAACATCTTTAATTTCATTTAAGTAGAAGATAAACACGTGACTCTTAAGCAAAAGAAAGAAAACTAAACCCCCAGCTTTGCCTCAATTATCCCATTAATTTACATAAAAATGGGAGAACAATGAATTCTAAGTCCTGCTTGTCTCCTTTCTTGACCTTGAATTAATCTTTGGAGTGGTATGGATAATTGATTGTTTTGCTTTCTCCTGATAAGCTATATTAAGTCTTGGTTTCTACAGGGCTGTGTTTGCTGGCTAAGTACATTTCCTAGCCCCACAACAACAAATTATCGCAAATGTAGTATTTACTATTAATAGTATTATTTACTATTTCATAATTACATATATCAGAAGTTCTGGCAAGGGGTCAACTGGATTCTCTGCTCAGGTTCTTACGAGGCTGAAATCAAGATGTCTGTGGGCCTGTGCTCCCTTCTACATCTCGGGATCTTCTTTGGAGCTTATGTATTTGCTGGCATAATTTAGAACTCTGTAAGACTGAGGACTGGCCTTCTTGCTGCCCATCCACCAGAGCTACCTAGTTCCTAGGGACCACCAGCCAAGTCGTTCTCTCCACAACATGGGAGTTTGGTTCTTCAAGGCCAACAGTAAAGCATCTGCTGCTGCTTTGACTCTCTCTTCTCCTTGACTCTGACTTCTAGACCTTCTTTTAAAGAGTTCACCTGATAACATCGTGTCTACCCGATAATCTCTCTTTAAAATGCAACTGATTAGCGAGTATAGATGCTAGTGATTCAGGAGAGAGCTCAATTTGAGAGTAGGGCTTAATTCTGTTGTAGGCAACAGTCAACCCATACTGAAAGACAGTGACTGTGGGAGCTGCTGAGATGGAAGTGAAAGGTACACTGTGACAGAACAACTAGGCAAGAGCTCTTGTGACAGGTGATATCTGGGCTGAGACCCAAAATAGGAGCATCAATCAGTCATGAGATGAGCTGAGGGAAGAACAGTGCAGGCAGCAGCGGAACTTTTTTTTTTTTTTTAATAAGCTCTGTGCCCCTTGTGGGACTTTGATTCATGACCCTGATATCAAGAGTCACATGTTCTAGCCATTAGGCCAGCCAGGCGCCCCGGCACCAGCTGAACTTTTATGCTGTGTCTGAAACAAACTATGCAAGAGTACAGATTGTCCTCCTCAAGGGAGTTCTCTAAAAGCTTGTTTTCTCTATTATCTTTGGCTTTAAGTATTTCGAAAGCTGATTTGTGTATTATTTTTGGTTTTGAGTATTTCAAAACCACAATCCAATAAGGAATTGAATTTATTGGACACTTGGGGTGCTGCATGCTTTTTCCACACATAAGACAACATCTTCTGCTCCTAGAGTGTTCTGCTAGGCCATCTGTTGCACCTACTACAATCAGTGGGATCAATGGCTTGTTATTTGTGTTCTACTTATATCACTGGTGCTATAGGATGTTTTAGCTGTTTATAACAACCATCATTACTCAAGTGCAAGCATTAAAACCTTTTATACTTAAGTGTCTTTTTATAGACAAATGCGAATTTCAAAGTAAGTATATTCTATGTCAGCAGAGAAGAAAGAAGAGGCTTTTCTTTAAGCTGTCTTTTAACATTTTAAATTTATATACTGGCTTTTAGTGTGAATCTATGTCATAACGCAAGTCAACCCTAGGTTTGACTTTTAGTCAAATATGAAAATATTTTATATTATAGAGCCCACTATTTCATCACAATTAGCTACACATTGGAAAAAAATCATTTGAATAAACAAGTCATTATTTCAGTGTTCTTCATTTCCTCCCTATCCATCATCCCCTCTTCTCTACCTCATTCATACAATATGAATTCCTGAAAACTCCACATAAGAAATAATTTTGAATCCTACCCCTACTTCCTTCTCCTTACGATAATTGCCTTATCATGCTTTTAAGTTCTCTTCATTGACCCTTTGAACAATCTCAACTAGTCTTCCTGCTAAGAGCCTCTTCCTTCTCTAGTTCATCTTTTATACAGTTACCAGATTATGTTCCTAAAAACTGAACAAAGTCACTGTCCTCCTGGAGTTTACAAAAGTCCAAATAAACATGTGATAATGAGGTATAAAGAAAATAGAAACAGGGTAAGAGGAAAGAATAAAGAATAAAGGAGGGAGTAATTCAGTTTAATGGGATAAAAATGACATATAACACTGTATAAGTTCAGGGTATATGCAACAGGAAGGAGTAATTTTAGGTAGGGTGGTGACCTTTGAGTGTAAGAAATGTTAATGACCTTCGGCCAAAGGCCAGCAGGAACACACCCACAGTCAAACCAAGTTGGGTTTATTGACTTGTCACAAGGACACAGCACACCAAGAGGAACTGTGGAGAGTCTCAGTAAAAAAGGTGTTGTAAAAGACTTATTAAAGGATTGGGCTTGTGCTAGGTGATTCTAGCAAAGTTCAAGGCTTTGCTCTGGATTGGATACTGTCAGGAAGCAGGTAATTCTATGACTGAGTATTTTAATAATTGTTTTCTAGAAGGTAGGAAGAACAGAGCAAGGCTAGGTTATAATTGGTTAAAAAAACAAGTCATTTATGTTAGCCAGAATGCTTGGTCATTTTTGTGGTTTGGGGAATGTTCTTGTATTTGCTTTGTTCAGACATGATTATAGAATGGTTTTATTTTTGGCTGATCTCTTATGGTTACAGAGTAGCCATGACCGATGTTGACGTTTTGTGAGATTGTTGATGTTCAAAAGAACACTCAGACCTAGCTGAGAATGCCAGTAACACCAAGGCCTAGCTAATAGTTTCAGGCCAGCTGCTGGTTGTTCAGGAGCTGCTTTTCTTTTCCTAACTGAAAAAACCATCAAGCGCTATAATTGTCTCTAACTTACTATTTATAACTCTTACTCATAACTCGGTTTCCTGAATATTTAGAATATTTATCAGGGCTATTATTTAGGGTAATTAGTTCTAAAACTCATCATAGCTCTGGTGACCATAGCAGTAGCTTGCTTAATCATTACTAAAATACACAAGAATCTCTGCTACATGCTGTGGTCAAGAGAAAAACAGCCACCTGTTTATGGCTGAACAGCTCTGGAATTGGAAGACTTAGTGCTGTAAATTTCAGAAACCACTTCAAAAGTCTGTCACTTACCTCATATTCTAAAAGCAAGAAGTTAGAGTTAGATTATATATGTAATTCTGATAAGTCTGTGTGGTGCCAAGCTGTGTAGTAATCACATGGGGAGCTTGTTAAAATCAGGTAGAGATTCTAGGGCCCGAACTCCAGAGTCTGACTCAGCCTAAGTTTTTGACATTTATCCATGTTTTAAAACTTTCTTTCTTTTTAATTGCTGAGTAGTATTCCATCGAATGAGTGTACCCGCTTATTTATCCATTCTCTATTGATGGACATCTGGGCTCTTTATAGGTTTTGGTGATTGTGAATAAAGTTGCTATGAATATTTTTGTGCAAGTCTTTTTGTAGATACATTCTTTTCTATTTCTCCGGTAAATATCTGTAAGTGGAAATCCTAGGTATTAGTGTATGTTTAACGAATATGAAACAAATGGGTCCACAATTTTGACATGAGGCAATAAGATTTAGAACATCCTCTACATTTGCTCAAAGTGCAGCTTGGTAGAGATGGCAAAGGACCTGTTATAAGGCCTCAGGCAACCCCTGTCATTACTAACCTCTTCACCTCAGTATGGGAGCTCTGCTGCCCTAGAGGATTCCTACACAGTCCCAGAGGGATGAGAGCTAAATATCTGTAGAAATATAGTTTGGGCACTGCATTTGATAGTAATAAATACGTAAAACGTTTGCCTCTAGGTTTCTTGGAATTCCACTGCACTATGATCAAGCTCAGAAATAGAGATCCCTGAAAGCTGGCTAAAATAAAAGTCATTCTTGACAAAGAGGCCATTATTAGCAAAGGTTTGATGGTATGTTTGGGCAAAGGCAGGGTGAGGCTGGCCACAGGGGTGGGAAAAGTCACACAGGCTCAAACAACGGTCTCTAAGCTGAAGGGCCTTGAATCTTGAAATATTGCTTCCTCATTTCTCTCAAGTTATTATTATTTTTTAAATATTTTATTTATTTATTTGACAGAGAGATAGAAACCACAAGTAGGCAGAGTGGCAGGCAGAGGGAGAGAGAGAAGCAGGCTCTCCGCTGAGCAGGGAGTCGGATGCGGGGCTCGATCCCAGGAATCATGACCTGAACCGAAGGCAGAGGCTTTAACCCACTGAGCCACCCAGGCGCCCCTCAAGTTATTCTTAGCAGCTTTTTAAAATACTGCCACTTTCCTTCCACTCTTTAGCAGGTAACCAGGCTCCACCTAAAGTAAAATAGAGACCCGGTAAAAGGAACTTTTTCATGTTCAAATCTGACTGTGTCCATTCTTTACATTTCTCTTATCCCTCCTGCTCAATGAAGACGGTATCCCTCCTAAGGTACTCTGCCATTCCACCATCTCAGGGGTCTTGTACTGTCCTTTTTCATCTCCTTACGTCCTCTTTCATAGTGACGCATTCCCATCATTTAAGCCTCTTTCAATTTGTTTCTCAATACCAGGTACCGCTCTAATCATTGCCTTATTTCTTTGGTCTCATGATAGTCAAACCTTCTAAAGGGTTGTCTGCAAAGCCTGTTTCCTCTTTCTCATCTGGGTCACCAAGGTCCGCCTAGAACTGTTTATCATATAGTAGGCACTGCACAATCATTTTTAAGGTGTACGATGGATGGATAGATGCGACTCCGAGAGTGCAGATGATAGTCATCTAAAGCTTGCAGCCTAGAATGCTGGATGCCTCAATCGGTTAAGAAACTGTTTATCTTTTTGGCGTGCATAGGTAACTTGATATATACTTTCACTTTGAAATAAAGTTATGAAGTCAGCAGTCGGCCACAAGCAACAAGTATAAAAACAAGTGGAATACACAGCGATGCGGCACCACTCATTAGCTCCTCACGTGACAACATAGGGTCACACCACCTAAGGGCCACACATCTGGTGCTGCACCCGAGAGGCAGCGGGGGACCCAAGTCGGCCTTCCGGCGGAACCGTTTACAGCTCCTCCTTGGCTTCGGTTTCCGAGTCTGGGGGGGGGGTGAGGGGAAGAGCGCAGCGGCTCCCGGCCAATGGCAGTTCTTGAACTTACACCTACAGACGTCAGCGCGGCTGTGCAAACGGATGTCACACAGCTGGCTCGGAAGCGTCTCCTCCCGTCCCAGAAAAGAGGCGTGGGCCCAGCGGCCTCCGCGAAACCTTGGGCGAGGGAGGGAGGGGCGCGCGCCTCTCCCCGCGAGCCCCGCGCGCTCGCTGGCCCGCTTCTTCCCAGCAGTCCCTGCCTAGCGGCCGTCCCCGGTGAGCAGCCGGGCGCCCGCGCCCCCGCCCCAAGCGCGCCGCCGCAGCCAGCTCCGCCCCCTCCCCGAGCGGGCCGCGCGCTCCGGCGGCTCCGAGCTGTGTCGCGGGCGCGCGCGCCGCCGGCGGAGCCGCAGTTAAAATGGTCCGAGCGGGACCCCGCGTTTCCCCCCGCCGCCACAGTGACTGATTGAGTCGGCGGGCCAGGCTTGGACTGGTCGCCTAGCCTGCGGCCTCGCTCCCTCCGTCGCGTCCCCAAAGCTCGCGCCCATCGTTCTCCCGGCTTCCCGGGGCAAAGCATGTAGCCCCCGTCGGGCGCCCGGGCGGCCCGCAGCTGACGCCCACCCCCCACCGTCGCGTGTGTGCCCGTGTGTGCGCAGGGCGGGCGACCCCGCCGCGGGCCCGAGGCCGAGCCAGCGAGCGGCTTGCCCTGCTGCCGGAGCTCGCCTTTCCGGGCCTCCCTACTTCCCCGTCCCGGTCCCCCTCCTCGGGGCCTTCTATATGGGCCACCTTCTCTCGAAGGAGCCGCGTAACCGCCCGAGCCAGAAGAGGCCTCGCTGTTGCAGCTGGTGCCGCCGCCGCCGCCCTCTCCTCAGGCTGCCCCGCCGGACCCCGGCCAAGGCGCCCCCCCAGCCGGCGGCGCCCCGGAGCCGGGACTGCTTCTTCCGCGGGCCCTGCATGCTCTGCTTCATCGTGCACAGCCCCGGCGCGCCCGCCCCCGCCGGCCCAGAGGAGGAGCCGCCGCTCTCGCCGCCGCCGAGAAACGGGGCCTACGCCGCGGCCGCCTCCTCGCGGCACCTGGCGCGGCGCTACGCGGCCCTGGCTGCCGAGGACTGCGCTGCTGCCGCCCGCCGCTTCCTGCTATCCTCGGCCGCCGCCGCAGCAGCTGCCGCCGCTTCGGCCTCGTCGCCCGCCTCCTGCTGCAAAGAGCTGGGGCTGGCCGCGGCCGCCGCCTGGGAGCAGCAGGGCCGGAGCCTCTTCTTGGCCAGCGTGGGGCCGGTGCGCTTCCTGGGGCCGCCCGCTGCCGTGCAACTCTTCCGGGGGCCGCCGCCGCCGGCCGAGCCCCCTACGCCCCCAGAAATGGTGTGTAAGCGGAAGGGGGCTGGGGTCCCCGCCTGCACCCCGTGTAAGCAGCCCCGCTGCGGCGGTGGGGGATGCGGTGGCGGCGGCGGCGGTGGCGGCGGGCCTGCGGGGGGAGGTGCTTCGCCGCCGCGGCCCCCCGACGCCGGCTGCTGCCAGGGCTCCGAACAGCCACCGCAGCCGCTCTGCCCCCCGCCCTCCTCTCCCACTTCCGAAGGTGCCCCCACAGAGGCCGGCGGGGACGCGGCCCGAGCTGGGGGCACCGCCCCCTCGCCCGCCCAGCAGCAGCGTGAATGCGGCGACGCGGACTTTCAGGAGCCCCCCGAAAATCCCTGCGACTGTCACAGGGATCCACCCCCTGAAGCCCCAGACATCAACCAGCTGCCGCCATCCATCCTGCTCAAGGTGGGTCTGGGCGAGTGGCGCAGGGATGCGTGCTTTTCCCCAACTCCGGCCCCCGCCTCGGAGGTTTTCTCTCTCCTCCCCCTAAGCGCGGAGGAGGGGGTTCCCTGATAGCCAGAGAAGTCCGAAGGGTAGAAGCCAATGGGGAAGACGCTTATGGCCTGTTTTTTGAAGTGGAAAAACTTGGGAGTTTGGTCGGTGTCTTTTTTAATAGCTTGGGTTTGTTACCACAATTCAGGATTCATCTGTTACTAGATTCCCAGTGGTTTAGAAACTATTCGTAGATTTTCTACGAAAATATTTTTATTAGTTGAGCAATTTACAGTTACTACTAAAATTTTTGTGTATTAGTATTTGAGGGTCTTCCAACAGTACCGGTTTGGTAGCTGCTACTTGATGTCACTAACTGTGACCTTTAATTGAACATTTACTATGATCAGGCACTGTGCCTGAGCTTTATGTACATAATATCTCACTTAATCACCCACTTAACGCTGTGAAATAAGTATTAACAACTCCACTTTATACAAGAAGACACTGATATTTCAGTGCTGTGTGTCTACAGTAGTAACTCAGGCAGAAGTAGTCTTTGCTCTATGGAGTTTAGAATCTAGTGAGGCTTGAGGAGTTGAATGACTTGTCCAAGGTCACACACACAAAGGGCCGATCTGGGGAATTTAGGCCTGCTGGTCTTGAAAATCCTTTGGTTTATGTTATGTTTTGTTGCTTTCCTACATTTTAATCCTTATATAGAACCATGCAGTTTGTCAGGAGATAGAGACAAAAGTATTTTTTGTTGGGGAATATGGGTGAGTGGAGAAGACATGGGTGTCGGAAGGGAGCTTTGTCTCACTTTCAACTAAGTAAAATTTGCAGTTTTGTTAATGCTAGTGAGAAATTTAATTAAGTGACAAAGTTAGTGTTATTATTACTAGCAAGTTACTTTTTTCCTCATACTCCCCCTCCAAATTAATAAATATAAACCTTTTTCAGTATGGGAGATATTTAATACCAGTGAAAAATAACCTAGATAAGAATTTGGCTACTTTTATTGTTACTGATGTAACTGTCATCAGTTACAGTTGTTACTGTCACAAATACACTTTTTTGATTAGAGTTTTTGCACATTTATAATCCTGTGTGTTTAGATCTCTTTTACTGTAATACCAATGTTCTTGTAAATAATATAGCAAAAGAATGGGAAAGCATAACTTTTCCTTGAGTCAAAATGTAATGATTTAACTCTTATGGAGGTATACTTTCTGGAGGAGTAATTGCCTACTCTGTGTTCAGGGTATGCAGTTCAGGGCAGAGGAACTTTCTTGAGTCCTTTAAATCAGCAAATGACAAATATCATCAAATATTTGGTATAGAAGTTTGATTGCTGTCTTGTTATTTGGCAAGTAAGACTGTTTAAAAACCAAAATAAAACGCAGGTACTTTCTGCTTTCCACCCAAATCATCATTTCAGGAGCCAGAGAACATTTTAATCCCCCCTCCCCCCCAAAAAAGTACACGATCCCATAATAAAGAAAATTTGCATAGAATAAGTTTTGCTAGAATAGATTATCTGCTAAAAATGTTTTTTTCAGATTTTGCTGTGGACTTGGTTGAAAACTTGGTCTGAAGGACATTTGAGGATTTTACTCATTGGATTTGCCCTGTTGTGTTGGAGTACTTATTTATTTATTTATTTGAAAAGGGAGGTTTTCATTTTTTTTTTAAGATTTTTTTTTTTTTATTTGACAGAAGACAGTGAGAGAGGGAACCTAAGCAGGGGGAGTGGGAGAGGGAAAAGCAGGCTTCCTGAGGAGCAGGGAGTCCAGGGTGGGGATCGATCTGAGGACCCTGGGATCATGACCTGAACCCAGGGCAGAGGCTTAATGACTGAGCCACTCAGGCACTCTGTGTTGGAGTATTTAGACACATTAGGTACATTTCCTTGTATTAGAAACTTGAGTAAATATTCTCTGTGTGTGTCTTATAGTCATAGATGTATTCAGCATGAAGTGAGTTAGACTATTGGAATGAATTGAATTGAGGTTTTTCAGTGTTTACCAAGCCATTCCAACTTTTAGGAATAGCGCTTTTGGTGGTAGAGGCACTGTCAACAAAGATTTTGTTCATTGTTCTAATCCCCTCCGCTAAGTGCAGTGGCTGGTATTTAGTAGCTCTGAGTAAATATTCATGAACAAATGAATGGCTAGGTGTTTAGGAAGTCTGGGCTGATACTCTGGGTGAATATGCCATGCCACTAAGAAAAGCATCTAAGAAATGTTAATATCCTGACCCGAGTTGTTTTTTGAGCCACAATAAAAGCCATGTGATGGTGAAAGGGTTCTGGCTCAATTTTTGGTTAGAACTGGAGGTGTTTTGCTTGTAGAAGAGAAGACTATGGGAGCTATGATGATGTTTTCATTTTTAAATTTTATTTATTTATTTTTTAAAGATTTTATTTTTTTGAGAGGGGGGGAGAGAGAGAGAGAGAGAGAGAGAGAGAGGGAGAGAGGGAGAGAGAGAGAGGGAGAGGACGAGTAGGGGGAGGGGCAGAGAAAGAGGGAGAAGCAGTCTCCCCGTTGAGCAGAGAGCCCAATGTGGGACTCGATCCCAGGGCCCTGAGATCATGACCTGAGCTGAAGGCAGACACTTAACTGAGCCACCCAGGTGCTCTGTGACGATGTTTTTATAGTACAAGAAGAATTATTGCATACAGAGGTACAAATCCATCACCTCTATTGGAAAAATTCTTACAAAGCATGCCCTTCGTCCCTACTAATGGGTCAGTAGCCTTTATGACTGTATTGCTGTATCTTTTGTACCAGAAGTTACTGTAGTTGTAAAAAAGTGGGGGGGGATGTGGAGGAGGGAGAGTTTGAAAGAGAAATGTAAGGAGATGTGATTTAAAGGTTGTTTTTAAGGGGGCACGTGGGTCACTCGGTCCGTTAAGTGTGTGCTTTTGGCTCAGGTCATGATCCCGGGGTCTATCTGCCCCTCCCTCCTCTCCCTCTCTCAAATAAATAAAATCTTTAAAAAAAATAATATAAAGGTTGTTTTTAAGGAAAACTGCGAACTTTTTCCAGGTAAATTTTTTTTCCAGGCAAAAAGCAAAAACAAACAAAACCAAACCCCCAAACAAACAAAAAACCAAAACCCTACTTAAATTCTTTTTATGGCAGTTCATAGGGCAGATTTTTGGTTCAATATAAAAAATATTTTCTTTTAAAATTTTATTTCTATGTAACTTGCCTTAAAACATTAAAATAATGCAGGAAGGGCAACAGTTTGCCTAGATTCACCCCTATTTTCTCATCTAGTTTCCTCTCCAGAGGTGACTAACCACTGTTACCAGTTTAGATTGTTCTTCTAGAACTACTCTGTAGAGTACAGTAGCTTAAAGTAGTTAAAATTAAATCAAATTTAAAATTCAGTTTCTCAGTCATAGTAGCCACATTTCAGAGATTAGTAGTCATGTGTGACTGGCTGCTACCATACTGGACTGTGCAGATCCAGAACATTTCTGTCATTGTAGGAATACCTGTGTAAACCTTCATAGCTTTCTTTCATAAATGGCACCAAAATGTACATGTTGTGAATTTTTTTGTTTTGTTAATAATATGGTTTGGAAGTCTTTCCTTATTAGTAAGTAGTGTATGTATATGGTTTCCTTCATTCTTTTTTTTTTTTTTTTTTTGTAAAGAGTTTATTTATTTAGGGATGCCTGGTGGCTCAGTTGGTTAAGCATCTGCCTTTGGTTCAGGTTATGATCCCAGGGTGCTGGGATCGAGTTCCACATCGGCTCCTTGCTCAGCGGGGAGTCTGTTCTCCCTCTGCCTGCTGCTCCCCTTCCTTGTGCTCTCTCATTCTCTCTGACCAAAAAAAAAAAAAAAAAAAATTTATTTAAGTAATCTCTACATCCAGCCTGGGGCTTGAACTCACAAGCCTGAAATCAACAGCTGCATACTCTCTGGACTTAGCCAGCCAGGCACCCCCTTCCTTCATTTTTTTTTTTTTTTTAAAGATTTTATTTATTTATTTGACAAAGAGGCAGGCAGAGAGGGAGGGGGAAGTAGGCAGAGAGGCAGGCATAGAGAGGGGGAAGCAGGCTCCCTGCTGAATAGAGAGCCTGATGTGGGGGGTCGATCCCAGGACCCTGAGATCATGACCTGAGCCAAAGGCAGAGGCTTTAACCCACTGAGCCACCCAGGCGCCCCTCCTTCGTTCTTTTTTAACTACTTCATAGTATTCCATAATGTTATACCATACTGTAGTTTTTTATTATTTTTTATTATTTTTTTAAATATTTTATTTATTTATTTGTCAGAGAGAGAGGGAGAAAGAGAGCCAGCACAAGCAGGGGGAGTGGCAGGCAGAGCAGGCAGAAGGAGAAGCAGGCTCCCTGCCGAGCAAAGGAGCCTGATGCGGGGACTCGGTCCCAGGACCCTGGGATCATGACCCGAGCCAAAGGTAGGCGATTAACCGACTGAGCCACCCAGGCGTCCCTGTAGTTTTCTATTATTCAATGGTTCCAACTTATCGCTAGTACGAACAATGCTAACAGATGTTTTCTGTGCATATATAGTCATTTTTCTTTAGGGTAGATTTCAAGAAGGTGGAATTTTAGGGTTGAAGAATATGTACATTTAGAAATTTAGAAAATTCTTTCTACCAATAAGAACTGTGTAAAAGCAATGAATTCTTTCTTGAAATAGTGAGCTTCACTCAAAATCATAATTTAACTTCAGAACGGGAAGATACCTTTGAGATCTGGTTACACCCCACTTCTTTTGCGTGAAAAAACAAACCTGGAGACTCCAACACGTTTTAGATAGTGAAAGTCAGACCCTGGACTGGAACCCCTCTCAATGTTTGCAGGCCTAGAGAGCTTTTCAATATATTATGGAAGAGGGTCTCAGTAATCTTCTCTCAGAGATTTTATGAAAGAGACTCCGGAATTGGGGGTGGCAGGGAGGAGCTTACACCACACAACTTCTAAGCTATTATGAGTCACAGGCTAATTTTATAATTGGGGCTGTAGGATTGAATTGTGGTCTTTAAATATAAGAAATCTGAGAAGTAGGGAATGACTCTTCAAAGGTCGTATGTGGGAATAGCATTTTCTTAAGGACTTAAGCCTGTTATGGTTGATCTTTGGTTGATGGCTTGGTTTGGATGAACTGAGGTAGCTTCAGTCTTTGGTACCTGTTGCCTTTATAACTTAAAACAATCCTGCCTTGTGATATCACAATTAGATTTTTATATAGTATATATATTGTATATTTTTTATATTGTATATATATTGTATAAAACAATTTTACCAAATGATAGCAGTGGAATACTTTTCTTTAAGTGTTACTATTTGAGTAACTGGTATTTTGAGATATGTATTTAATATTTAGAGAGTTTGTGTGCATTGTGTTTAGATATCTTGCTCTCTGTCAGCAGACCTGTTTTTTTTCGAAAGGAAAACAGGTGAGAGAACTAGAATCTATCACCACAATTAGAAAACTGCTGCACCATACATCCACCCCTGATAATGTGTTAGTAGGTATTAAGTCTTGATTTTTACAGCTTTTTTGCTAGCAGGTTGCTTTGGTATCAAGAAAGAATTCTAAAAGAGAAATGTGCTTTGGGGGAAGGCTTATGAACTTGATCTTTTTTTTTAAGTTATGAAAATAAGAATGAAAGGAATGGAAATGGGAGTCAAAGAAAAAAGTAATACTACTTTTTATTTTTTATTTTATTTTATTTTAAAGATTTTATTTATTTATTTGACAGAGAGAGACAGTGAGAGAGGGAACACAAGCAGGGGGAGTGGGAGAGGGAGAAGCAGGCATCTCGCAGAGCAGGGAGTCCCATGTGGGGCTCAATCCCAGGACCCTGGGATCATGACCTGGGCCCAAGGCAGACGCTTAATGACTGAGCCACCCAGGCGCACCGTAATACTACTTTTTAAAGCCTTGAATGTAGATTACTAGTGGGTAAGAGGAACTAAGTTATATGTAGCATTTCATGAATGCTTGACTTATTACTCCAGTACCAGATATCTTGTAGAAGGTATATCTCTGCAATTCTAGGGATGAGTTTAGTCAACTTTGAAATGGAATGTTGTTAGGAAGTCAGGTTCAAGATTTTTCCTTGTTGAAGAATGCCAAGTAATCTTGATTAACTTAGGCCACGAAAGGTGAGATTTGTTTCTTCTTATCGTGAGACGTCTGTACATTTTGGTGCCTTGTAATGTAGCTGTCAAGGGGATAACCTGGGCCCTTTTTTTTCCCAGCTTTGGGATACCAAGTTGTATAAATATTAGGGAATACGAAATGATAAGTGAAGGCATATATGAAAACATTTAATATTAGCTTAATAGTTTCCTAAAAAGTTGCTTAATTTTGGCTGAATACCATTTTTATTTATCAAGAGTCTTGCCCACGTTTGGAGCCAAAGTGGTGTGCTAAGAGTATGTATCTGGAGGAAGAAGCTAGAGTAGTGATGGGTGATTGGTTACATGCATACATACATGTATATATTCCCTAGCTCTGTCCGTTTGAGAGGGCCTTACAGAAGCAATGCCCAGTAACAATGTGTGCACTTAGCATCTAGATCTTAGCTTCTAAAAACCATTCTCTGCTAAAATGAATCATTTTAGCTTAGCTTCTAAAAACCATTTAGCTTAGCTTCTAAAAACCATTCTCTGCTAAAATGTTGTTGGAGAAATGGCTGATTACAGAGCTGGTACCAGGAAAGTACAAGACGAGCCTAGAATATTTTGTCCTAGAGCATAAGGAAGTGCTCAAAGAATAATGGGTATATGTCGGAAGGACACATTGTTTCTTAGTATCTTCTCCCAAAATACTTAAAAAAAAAAAAAAGTTTTGTGTTTTGTTGAATTTGGTGACTGGCTTTAGAATAAAACTTATTCTTGTGTAAATTTCATAATACCTGACGCTACTGTAGAGTAGCACTCTGTAGTAATAGTTTGGATTTTATAAGTTTGCTGTGCCTTAAATTTTAATAATTAAATTGCAAGAAATTATTTTAAATTATAGATTAGGAAATAGTTTTAGAGTTTGTGACTTCCCTGTGGCTTTGTGGTTAGAAAAGTACCAGAAGTTGGTTTTGTGCTTCTGTTTTTCTAAACGGTGCTTTATTCAAGAGACTATTTAGTACATGTTACTTTCAAGCTTTTGGTAGGTAATATAAGTAGAAAGAGGCAAGGGATGATATACATGGAAAAAAATTGAAAAAGGGCAGGAAAATTAAACTTGGTTGAAATAGTTAATTCTGAGATGATTGCAAAGAGGGAATCTATCTGAATCTTAAGGATATCATCTGCTTAGTTATTTATTATAACATGTGATGTTTGTGTATGTGCATGTATGTTGTCTCAAATAGGAATTCAAAGATTCTGGGAAGAAAAATGATAGAATGATAGAAATACAGAGCTTGTGGATGTTTTGAAAAAAACAGCTATATTGAGGGGTGCCTGGGTGGCTCAGTTGGTTAAGCGACTGCCTTTGGCTCAGGTCATGATCCTGGAGTCCCAGGATCTAGTCCCACATCACGCCCCTTGCTCAGCAGGGAGTCTGCTTCTCCCTCTGACCCTCCCCCCTCTCATGCTCTCTCATTCTCTCTCTCTCAAATAAACATTTAAAAAAATCCAGGTATATTGATATTTAATTTACTCATTTTAAGTGTACAGTTTGAGTTTTTTTTTTTAAAGATTTTATTTTATTTATTTGAGAGAAAGAGAGAGTACATGAGCAGGGGGAGGGTCAGAGAGAGAAGCAGACTCTGTTGAGCTCGGAGCCCAAGGAAGGGCTCAGTCCCAGGATGCTGGGATCATGACTTGAGCCAAAGGCAGATGCTTAACCAGCTGAGCCACCTAGGCACCCCTACAGTTTGAGTTCTAATAAGTGTTTATGGTTGTACAACCATCATCATAATCCAGTTTTAGAACACCTCAGAAAGTTTCCTTGTGCCTCCTTGCAGTCAATTTCTGCTCACACCCCTATCCCTAGGCAACCACTGATCTGCTTTCTGCCTATATAGTTTTGCCTTTTCTAGAAATTTCATATAAGTGGTATCATACAATATGTAGTCAAGAATATTGTGGGGTTTTTTTATTTTAAAGTTTTATTTATTTATTTGACAGAGCACAAGCAGGGGGAGCGGAGGGAGAGGGAGAAGGCTCCCTGCTCAGCAGGGAGCCTGACACAGGGCTTGATCCCAGACCCCGGGATCATGACCTGAATTGAAGGTAGATGCTTAACCAACTGAGCCACCCAAGTGCCCTAAGAATATTGTATTTTATCTTGAATACCTTTGTATCTCTCATGACACCTAGCATAGTCCCTGACACAACAAGAATCAATATAAAATAGCTACACAGATTTACTTATTTTCAAGTACTATTTCTATAACTTGCATGTCATTTGCTTAGTCATAACATTTTACAATAATATTTGATAGCAGATAAGATCTCCTTATCAAAAATTAGATGGCTAAATGTAGGTATTGGCTTTTTTGATTTTCAAATATTGTAAGGTTCTCTGGGATAGGTCTGACCAAGTGTTAAACAACAATGCGTTTTCTGGAGGTTTTTTCAGTCTGAATTATCTTCTGAAATTTACACCGATGTCCTGTTCAAAAATAGAATCTTTCAAGGCTCAGGAATATTTGGATGTTGCTGGTAGTGATTATTTCAGATTATATCTGTGATATTATTTGTACCTTTTCTGGTAACTCATATTTTAGTTGTGTTTTCCAGATCTGCCACTGAAGATAAAGAATATTAAGTTTGTTTTCAACCCAGGTCCTGATTAGAAGTCACTGCTGTTTCCCATTATCCATTCCCCTTATATTCTTTTTAGTAACGGAATTTACCATGTTCTAACTTGGCACATGGTTACCTAATTAAAGGCTGGTTTTTAGTCTTTCTTGTAGATAGGTGTAGCTCTGTGACTAAATGTTAGGTAATAGAATATGAGTGGAAGTAATGTGTACAGTTTCTTAGTCATACCATAAAAGCAGCTGCTTGCCCTTTGCTTCTTCTTCCCTTTTTCAGGGCTAGACCACCTGGATTATAAGAGTAAGCCATCTTCCACTCTGTAGCTGAAGGCAGTGATGGCAGAGCAACAAGGTACAAAATGATAGCTCCTTGGATCTTCTACATTCTTAGAATACCTACACTACTTAGTTTGAATTTCTGTCATGTTCAAACTATTGCTAACACGCCTGTGTTAAAGCAATTTCTTGACTTGATACAACTGACATCCCAGTTTTTTTCAGGGTCCTTTTTTCCCTTTATAGTTTTCTTTATTCAATAAAAATGTTGTTACAGGTCAGTCCTTGACAGAGCAACATTCTCTTTCTTCAACCTTTGAAATACAGTTTCTCTTGAATCTCTCAAATTATCCAAAGAAAATTCAGAAATGCCTTTGACTATATAATCTTAAAGCTAGTGAATGCATCTCAAGTCATAGTGTCTCTCACAGAAACCCAGGTACATGTGCACAAATGTTGGTTAAATGAGTTAAGAAGATAGTTTGGAGGAGAAGTAGTTACTTTCTCAGGAGTTAAGATTTGGGAGAGAGGGCATTTTAATGACAGAAAGAAATGCAAGGATATTTAAATATTGTGTTAGATATCTATTTTTACGTAACAAATTATGCCAACACCTGGCAGTTTAAAACCACAAATTTTATTATTTTATATTTTCTGTGGAGTAATAATCCCTTTGAGACTTAGATGGGTCCCATTTGATCCAGGGTCTCTTATGAGGCTGTGATCAAGGTATTGACTGGAGCTGTTGAACTTGGGCTGAAGAATTCCTGGCCACACTTACTTGTGAAATTGTTGGCAGGCCTCAGGTGCTCATTGCTGTTGGCTACATGCTTAATTAAGTTCCTTGCCATGTGGCTTCTCTATAGGGCTAATAGCAGCATGGCAGCTGACTCCTCCCAGAGCAACAGATTCAAGAACACTCAAAAATGGAAGCCATTTTTTTTTTTTTTAACCTAATCCCAGAAGTAACATCCTAGCAGTTTTGTCATACTCTGTTCATTAGAAGTGAACAGTCATTAAATCCAGTTCACACTCAAGGAGAGGATTATACAAGTGTAAATAAATACCAGGAAGTGAAATTCATTTGGGGCCATTGTGCAGATTGCCTACCACAAACAAAGATCTATTATATATGCATTGGAATATCAGCTTAATATTTTACCTTTTTATTTTTATCCATCTTTTCTGGTACCAATTTTATCTACCCTTCACCCACTTAATAGATTTCCTTTCAGCTGGATAACTAAAACTCATGGAGATCCACCTAGATTTAGTCAGTTATCTGTGGATTATAATAATCATCTCGCTTTAACAAAAGAGAAAACTAATGTTCAAAGAAAGTACAATCCAAAGTCAGATATATTTTAAACAAGGTGCTTCTTGGTTCCAATGACCATGTTCTACATATCTTTTATTTGTTAAGGGACAGATTAACCTTTTAAAACCACATAGTTCGGGGCGCCTGGGTGGCTCAGTTGTTAAGCATCTGCCTTGGACTCAGGTCATGATCCCAGGATCCTGGGATCGGAGCCCCGAATTGGGCTTCCTGCTCAGCGGGGAGCCTGCTTCTCCCTCTCCCACTCCCCCTGCTTGTGCTCCCTCTCTCACTGTGTCTCTCTCTGTCAAATAAATAAATAAAATCTTAAAAAACAAAAACAAAAACCACATAGTTCTTTAACCCTAAACAAATGATCTACTTTCCCTGAATCTTTATTTTTTCATCTTATAAGATGAGGAGGATGAGCATAAAAGTAACCACGAAAGAGGGACTTTCAGCTATAGCTGCAGGCAGAGTGGTGATTCTTTTCCATAAAAATAAAGTAAGACTGGGCAAAATTGCACGCAGCTATTTGGGCTTTGGAATTTGAAGGCAGAAAAAATTTGAGAAGCATTTATTCTTAGGAAAATTGCTAGCGCTTTTAAGAACAATTGATATCTACAGCATTCTTGCATTCCCCAATTCCTTTGGCAAGAACCAGAATTTGGGAAATCAACCTTGCTGCCAGAGGCTAAGTCAATTTGCGGCAACAAGTAAAAACCTGTATATGTCAACTTGAAGTGATGAACTTGATAGGAAACAAATAGTGAAAACCCACATATTTGCAAGTCTTAGGTTTTAGTGCCAATTGGGATGGGTCAGGGGATTTAACAGGCAACCTTGGAAATGAGAAAACCATAAAGGGATAAGCTCTGCACATATCCCTCGTTTACTGTGAAACCATGCACATGTACAGGGGAGACCTGAAGTGTCTAGCAAAAGGCAAGGGCCAAGGCAGACTTGAGAATTGGCTACGACTTGAATGTGCTCAGGGCGCCTGGGTGGCTCAGTGGGTTAAAGCCTCTGCCTTTGGCTCAGGTCATGATCTCAGAATCCTGGGATCGAGCCCCCCGCATCGGCTCTCTGCTCAGCAGGGAACCTGCTTCCTCCTCTTTGTCTGCCTCTCTGCCTACTTGTGATCTCTCTCTGTCAAATAAATAAATAAAATCTTTAATGAAAAAAAAAGACTTGAATGTGTTCTTCCCATCCCATGCACAAATTGAAGAGCAGATTTGAGATGTGTGAGCATACCTTTGCCCAGACAACTAGCTGAAAACTAAGCTCTGCAGACATAGGGTAACCTCCATTGGAAGCCAGAGTAAAAAAATATGTAAGTATTAAAACCTGAGCAGAGACATCAACACTGCAGGGGACATAGATCCCACAGTTTAAGGCCAGGGAAATTAAAATGTCAAAAAAATTCTGGGGTGGCTGTCTGGCTGGCTGAGTTGGTAGAGCATATGACTCTTGATCTCAGGGTTGTGAGCCTACCATGGGGCTTGAGCTTATGACCCTGAGACCAAGACTGGGCTGGAGCTCATGTTTGAGCTCATGACCCTGAGATCAAGACCTGAACTGAAATCAAGAGTTGGATGCTTAACCGATTGAGCCTCCTGGGTGCCCCTAAAATATCTAGTTTTTTTTTTTTTTTTTTTAAGATTTTATTTACTTATTTGAGAGAGAGAGAGAGAGCGAGCATGAGCGAGAGGGAGAAGCAGACTCTCCACTGAGCAGGGAGCCGGATGCAGGGATTGATTCCAGGATCCCAAGATCATGACCTGGGCCGAAGGCAGACACTTAACTGACTGAACCACCCAGGCACTCCTAGAATGCTAATCTTTAACAAAAAGCTATGAGACATGTCAAGAGACAGAAAAATGTGACCTATACTAAGAAAACAAAAGTAGTTAATAGAAAATAATTGTGAGTAGGCTCAGATATTAGACTTAAAAGACAAAGCTATAAACATGTTAAAAAAATAGAAGGAGGCATTCAAATTATAGCAAAAAAAGTATGACACTGACTCAACAAATGGTGAATCTCAATATGAAGAAATGGAATCTATAAAAAGAGTATTTCTTTTTTTGGTGTTATAAATCGAAATGAGTTTTTAATTTCATTTTGAATTATTCATTGTTAGTATGTGGAAATATTGGCTTATTAGCTCTAAAATTTTTTTTCGTGTTCTTTAGGATTTTTTATATATAAGATCATGATATTTATGAATAGAGAATATTTTAATTCTTCCTTTTCTAGATGCCTTTCATTTATTTTTCTTGAATAGTTGCCCAGGTTGGACTCTCTAGTACAATGGAGAGAGCAGACATCCTTGTCTTGTTCCTCAGGGGAAAACGTTTCATCTTTCATCATCAAGTATAATGTTAGCTATGTGTTTTTAATAGATATGCTGTCTATCAAGAAAGATTCCTTTTATTTCTAGTTTTGTAAGTATTTTTATCAAGAAAGGGTATTGGATTTTGTCGAGTGATTTTTCTGCATCTGTTGAGATGGTCATTAAAAAAAAACCGTTCATAACATCTAAAAGCAGTGAGAGGAAGATAGCGCTGTATATAAATGGAAAAATATTTCAAAAGATTCATAGCTTCAAAAATAATGGATTTTAGAGACTTTTGAACCAACATTTTTACAGTGATGAGTGGAAAAAAAAAAACCCACAAAAAACCAAAACTGTCAACCTGGAATTCTGTATACACTCAACAGTTTTCTTAGGAAAAAAAAAAACCAAAGAAACAAAGACAATGTGTCATGAACAAAACCTGAGAAAATGTTCAGCAACTTATTTGAGCTACAAGAAGTGCTAAAGGATGTACTTTAGTTTGAAAAGCAATGAAACAGATGGAAACTTGTATATTCCATTAGGAATGAAAAATGTCAAAAATGCTATTGCATCGACTTCTTGATCTACTGGAGGAGGGGGTGGAATTCATAGGTAATAAAATAAAAATTTGATACAAAAAACCCCCTTCATTTTATTAATATGGTGTGTTAAATTGATTTATTTCTACATTTGGACCACTTTTGTATTCCTGGGGTAAATCCTACTTCACTGTGGTATATAATCCTTTAATATGTACTGGATTCAGTTTGCTAATATTTTGTTGAAAATTTTTCCATCTGTATTCATAAGGGACATTGGTCTGTAGTTTTCTTGTGATGCCTTTGTTTGGCTTTAGTATCAGGGTAAACCTGACCTCATAGAATGAGTTAGGAAGTGTTACCTCATCCTCCAGTTTAGAATAATTTAAGGATTAGTCTTAGTTCTTCAAATGTATCACTAATTATTTCCTCTGTTCTTTGGCTTTTCTTTGTTGGTAGTTTTTTGATTACGGTTTAATATTTTTACTTCTTATAGTTCTATTCAGATTTTCTAATTCTTCTTGAGTCAGTTCTTTGGTAGTTTGTATGCTTTCTAGGAATTTGTCCATTTCATCTAGGTTATTTAGTTGGCATAGTGTTCTATATTTCTTTCTATTTCTGTAAAGTTGGCAGTGATATCTTTATTTTCATTCATGATTTTAGTAACTTGAGTGGTCTCTCTTTTTAGTCTGGTAAAGGTTTGTCAGTTTTGTTGATCTTTCTAAGGATTTAACTTCTGTTTTCATTATTTCTATTATTTTTTTAGTCTATATTTTTTATTTGCTCTGATTTTTAATTTCTTCCTTCTGCATGGCCTGTGTTTAGTTTCCTCTTCTTTTTGTAGTTCTGTAAGTTGGGAGGTTAGGTTATTGGTTTGAGATCTTTATTTTTTTTAAATTTTTAAAAATTTTTTAAAGATTTTATTTATTTATTTGACAGAGAGAGAGATCACAAGTAGGCAGAGAGGCAGGCAGAGAGAGAGAGGGGAAGCAGGCTCCCTGCTGAGCAGAGAGCCCGATGCGGGGCTCGATCCCAGGACCCTGAGATCATGACCTGAGCCAAAGGCAGAGGCTTTAACCCACTGAGCCACCCAGGCGCCCCTTTATTTTTTTTTAATACAGTTATTTATAGCTATATTCCATAAATTTTGGGATGTTTTTTTGTTTTCATTTATCTTAAAATGTTTTTTGTTTTTCCCTCTTATTTCTTCTTACTAATTGATTGTTTTCAAAAGTGTTGTTTAATTTCCAGACATTTCCAGACTTCCTTTTGTTACTGATATCTAATTTCATTCTGTTGTGGTCAGAGAAGATACTTTGTATGATTTCAGTCTCTTAAAATTTATTGAGACTTGATTCGTGACTAACAGTTTATCCATGTTCACTTGAGAAGAATGTATATTCTGTTGTTGTTGGGTGGAGTGTTGTATAAAAATATCTGTTAGGCCTAGTTGGTTTAAGTGTTCAGATTTTCAGTTTCCTCATTTACTTTCTGTCTGGTTGTTTTATCCATTATTGAAATGGAGTGTTGAAGTCTCTAAGTATTGTAGAGCTGTTTGTTTTTCCCTTCAGTTCTGTCAGTTTTTGAATCATCTATTTTGGACCTCTTTTGTTACATGTAAATATATAATTACATCTTTTTGGGTGGATTTATCCTTTTATCATTCTGTAATTTTTTTGTCTCATAACAATTTTTGTTTTAAAGTGTATTTTGTCTGGCATTAAGTGTGGACACTCTAGTTCTTTTTTGGTTACTATTTGAATAGAATACATTTTTCCATCCTTTTACTTTTAACCCATGTGTGCCCTTGGATCTAAAGTGAGTCTTTTATAGACACTATGTAATTTGATCATGTTTTTGTTCCATTCCTTCATTCTCTAAGTTGGAGAATTTGATGTTTTGATATTTGATGTAATTACGATAAGGAAAGACTTCTGCCATTTTCTTATTCGTTTTCTCTGTCTTATACTTTTTGTTCATCAATTTCTCCATTGCTCTTTGTATTAGATATTTTTAGTGTACTACCTTCTCTTTTTTCTAGTGTATGTATGTGTGTGTGTATATACATAAACATATATACTACATATATATATTTAGTTACTTTCTTAATATTTGCTGTGGGGTTATAATTAACATCATAATTTACAACATTCTAGTTTGAATTAATACTGTTCTGTTGATCTTAAGTCTACTGATGGTAATACCCCCTGTCAGAAATGCCTGTAGTGTTTGTCTAGGCACACATTACTTATGGCATGCTCCACAGACATTTCTGCTACCAGGGCCCCTATTAATAGCTGGGCCAGGTCTTCTGGTTCTTATTATGACATATGTAGCACACCAGGCACCATTTAGTTGGGTTGAGGGTAGAGAGAAAGAGTAGTCTTGGGGCTCTGCCTTTTTTAGAGTCAAAGAGTGGAGTCTAGAGTTTTGCAGGTTTACTCTCTGTTGGCTAATTTAAAGCAGAAAAAAGCAGGAATTAGGGCATGAAAAGGGAGAAACAGGGTCACTCAAACAGTCAGTTATCTAGGTTACCTGGAGTTTTCTGAAAGAGAGACCTTAATGGGTGGTGAGAGCCTAGTTCCTTTTGTGGTTGTTTTTTTTGGTAGCTATGTCATACAGCTGGCAATATGTTTATTCAAGATAAATGTTTTTTTGAAATGTATGTCATGGCAATTAAAAGCTTAATATTAGACATAGTACAATCAAAAAAGCTTATCGTTGGGGCACCTGGGTGGCTCAGTCGTTAAGTGCCCTCAGCTCAGGTCATGATCCCAGGGTCCTGGGATCCCTTTCTCACTGTGTCTCTCTCTGTCAAATAAATAAATAAAATCTTAAAAAAAAAGCTTATTGTCAGACACTTAAATTACAAATACCAATATAGTTTCATGGTATATAAAAACTTTGTTCCTATATTTATGTTGTTATTGTTACAACTTACACTTTTATGTGCTTTGTGCCCATTCATATAGATTTATAATTATTATTTTATATAGTTGCCTTTTCAATCATGTAGAAAATAAAAGGGGTACAAGGGGTCATATTCCCTCAGTTTTTGTTTATCTGGAAATATTCTAATTTCTCCATTATTTTTGAAGAATAGTTTTGCCAGATACAGAGTACTTTCTTTCAGTACTTTAAATATGTTATCTCATTGCCTTTTGGCTTACATAGTTTCTGGTGTGAAATCAGTTGTTTACCTTATTGAGACTCCTTTGTACATGATGAATTGCTTTTCTCTTGCTGCTTCAAGGGTTCTCTCTTTGTCTTCTGACAATTTGATTATAATGTGTCTGGGTGTAGTTTCTTTGAGTTAATCTTATTGGTGTTCATTGAGTTTATGAATGTCTAGATTCATGGCTTTCATTAGGTTTGTCAGGGAATAGCATTGTTTTATTTATTTTTAAACATATTTTTAAGATTTTATTTATTTGAGAGAGAGAGCAAGAGCCCACACAAATGGTGGGGGTGGAGGCAGAGGAAGAGGGAGAAGCAGACTCCCCACTGAGCAGGGATCCTGACATGGGGCTCAATCCCAGGACCCTGAGATCATGACCTGAGCTGAAGGCAGATGCTTAATTGACTAAGCCACCCAGGTGCCCCAGCATTATTATATTTAGACTGTGAAATTTCAATCTTGTCTTCCTTAGCCTGTGATTACAGTTTTGGCTCAGTTTTAAGAAACTTTGCTGTACTACTTTGGGTTTCTTCTGTACACATGCAGCTTTGTGGTTAACTTGGGATTTTTGTCACTTTATACACAGAGTTTAAGAGTTTAAGGGTCTTCTTTTCTGATCCTTCCTTTACACTCTTTAACTTAGAGGCCTCTTTTCTTGGTTCTCTGGCTGGAAAGATACAGTTTCTTTCAGAGTTAGAGCGCCTCTGCTGCTATCACTTTTGTATAACTGAAGCTACTTTTATTTTATTCTTTTAAGATTTATTTGTTTTACAGGGAGAGGGGCAAAGGGAGATGGAGAGACAGAATCCTAAGGAGACTCCCTGCCCAGTATGTAGTGTGATGTGGGCTTGATCCCATGACCCTGAGATCATGACTTGAGCTGAAACCAAGAGTCGGATGCTTAACTAGCTGAGCCACGCAGGTGCCCCTGGAGCTACTTTTATGGTAGAATGTTAAGAAAAAGGTAGTGAGGATTCCTTTCACACTCTTTGGTCCACAGAGTTCTCTTTGCTGGTTCTACTGGCCAGAAAGATGGTTTCACTTTCAGGGTTTTACATTCCTACATAGCTGCCACATTGCAGCTCTGTGACTGAAGCTCTTTGGGACTTGGCCAGCAGAGAGAAAAAGAGAAAAGGGAAAGAAAAGAAAACTCAAAACAAGGATTTTTCTCATATTCTCTGTTTCACATTCTGTCCAGAAAGATGGCTTTCTCTCTGTATTTTAATTGTGCCTTACATACACTTCTGGCACAGGGGTCATCCTGTTCCATGATGGGAGATAAAAGGAAAAAAAACTCAGGAAACTCACTACTTTTATTAGTCATTCTGTAAGTTTTGGCTCACCTCCCCAGTCCATCTGTTATTAACCTTTTATTTTTTTTTATTTTTATTTTTTTTAAAGATTTTATTTATTTATTTGACAGAGAGAGAGATCACAAGTAGGCAGAGAGGCAGGCAGAGAAAGAGGAGGAAGCAGACTCCCTGCCGAGCAGAGAGCCCGATGTGGGGCTCGATCCCAGGACCCTGAGATCATGACCTGAGCCGAAGGCAGAGGCTTTAATCCACTGAGCCACCTAGGCGCCCCTGTTATTAACCTTTTAGAGTCCTGAGTTAATTGTTTTTTGTGTTGTCATGAGTGGGTGTGAGAGGCTTTAGTGGGCTTAATTCCATCTTTGCTGGTGATTCTTAAATATATTTTTTATTTCTCACTAGACCCTTGGAAGGGGAATGATAGTTGTGAAGAGGAGGCAGTTATTTCCCCCAGGTTCAAGATTTAAGCATAGTAGACTTTTTAGCTTAGATGTCTACAATTTTTGGTTGCCTAGAGGTTTACCCTTTTAGGTCATAGTTGTGATAGGAATCATTTATATACTACTTAACTCTGTTCCAGACTTTGTTCCCAAAACTTTATCTATACTTGTTTGGTCCTCACAGTAACTCTGTCAGGTCAATACTATATTATCCCCATTTTAAAGATAAGGAAATCGGGGTGTCTGGGTGGCTGAGTTGGTTAAGCATTTGACTTTGGCTCAGGTCATGCTCTCAGGGTCCTGGGATTGAGCACTGGTGTCTGGCTGCCTGCTCAGTGGGGAGTCTGCTTCTCCCTCTCCCTTTGCCCCTCCCCCACTCATGCTCATGCTCACTTGTTCTCTCTGTCTCTCTCTCAAATAAATAAAATCTTAAAAAAAAATAAAGATAAGGAAATTGAGGTACAGAGAGGTTAGGTAATTTGCACAAGGTTACATAGATAACAAATGGTGGAGCCATGATTTAAACCTAGCAAAAGACAGTTTAGTGTTAGAGCACATGTTCTTATTATAATTTTCACTTAGTATTATGGAAATTTTCATGTACAGACCAAAGTAGAAAATATAATGAACCCGCCCCCTGCCATGTATCATTCAACCCGTTTTAATAGTTTTCAGTATTCTGCCTTTCTTGTTTCTTTCACCAATGTTGTTTTTGTTAAAGTATCTGAAAGCAAAAGATATCATTTTACTTATTAAACACTTAAGTATATATCTAAAATGCATTATAGCTTTTAAAACATAATATAACTATAGTATGAATATAACCACTATATAATCAAAACCTAAAAAGTGAAGACTAATTTTCTTTAAATCATCTAATATCTATTTTGTGTTCGGTTTTATCTGATTATCTGAAAAGAATCTTCTTATAGTCAGTTCAGTTAAGGATTTTGATATGGTCCACACATCGTATTTATTGATACATATCTTAATTGTAAAAATGCTATATTGGTCCTAATCCTCACCCTAGCCATCTTTTTGTGATTTTAACTTTTTAAAACTCTTTTAAAAATAAGCCTTTTATTTTAGAATAATCTTAGAAAAGTTGCAAAGATAGAGTTCCTTTATATTCCTCAACTATTTTCAATTTTCCCTAACTTAATTATCTTACATTACCGTGGTACATTTACCAAAACTATGAAATCAGCATCAGTATAGTTTTTCTGTTGATGTTTTTCCAATTCAGGATTGCCTTAGTTGTCATTTCTCCTTGTTCTCCTCTGATCTGTGATAATTTCTCCATCTTTCCTTGTTTTTCTGACCTTGAATTTTTTTCAGAAGTTCTTATCAGGTATTTTTTAGGCTGTCCCGTAATTAGCATATATGATATTTTTCTCAGGTTTTGATTGGAGTCATGAATTTCTAGAAAAAAATATGATAGAGGTAAAATGTCTTATGATTTATTTTCATCATTCTTTTAAAAAATTATATGAAAGTTCAACAGGTTCCAAGGTCAAAACTGTAAAACTACATACCTTTAAAGTAGTCTCACTTTCATCCTTCCTTTCCTAATCTTTTCTCCCTTCCCCTAAAGGTAGCATTTTTATTAGTTTTTGGCTTCTCCTTTCCATCTTTTTTTTTTTTTTCTTCTGAATATTGGCAAACTCTCTCTCTATGTTCCTTCCCTCTGCTTCCCTACTCCCTCCTTTTACCTGAAAGGTGATATTAGCACATGTTCTTAGCTCTGATACTGTACTTCCTCTTTAGGCTACTCCTTAACAATGACTTTTCTAATAATGGCTCTTATATTCAAGATGGTTTTCTGTTTTAAAAGTTAATTTTTTCTAACTAATAAGAACCTTTTCCTGTGCCTTTATAGTGATTACCACATATTATATGGTTCCTTTTTTATTTACAGATATTTTCCAATTTATCCCTGGATGAGCGTTGCCTTTCTGCCTCGTTGGTTTGCAAGTACTGGCGTGACCTTTGTTTAGATTTCCAGTTTTGGAAGCAGCTGGATCTTAGTAGTCGTCAGCAGGTATGGAATCTAATTCTAAGAAACACTCACTTTGACCTACTCAAAAAATATCTTTATTCCTCTTCAGAAATAACTTCTTTCATGTTGTAGTTTTCAAGATAGTTCAAGTGACTTTAATTTATAATTACATGTTTAGTAATTTTTTTGTGTGTGAATTATGTTAAAGCTAGGCTCTTGTGGTGAAGAAGAAATTTTTTAATGTGGATTGGTAATTTTGGGTTGCTTCTTAATCCTCTTTGTCTAAGTCCTCTTTATCTTCTCCCTTTTTTCATTACCTTCAAAGAAAGTTATTAAACTTTTCACCTTTTTTTTGGGGAGGGGTTATATCATGAATATTAGTTTAATAGTGGAAAACAATGGCAAATGTTTATATAGTACTGCTTATATACTATGTACTGTTCTATGGCCTTCACATATACTGCTAAAGGATTTTACCCTTCTAACATTGTTATGAGTTGATACTATTACGATTCCTTTTAATATATTATTATTACACTATTAATAATAGTATTCTTATACTGTTGTTATAGGTGAACGGTATAAATATTCTTATACAGTTCTTATAGTTGAAGATATAGAAGCAAAATGGGCTAACGTATCTCGTTTTAATTTTCCAGTCCTCTCTATTGCCTGGCTGCCTAGTGTGTGTGTATATGGTGGCATAAATTAGGAAAAATGATAGAATTAGTAGTGTTTATTGCAAATAATTTGTTGTACTTGTTGAATTCTTCTTTTAGACTTGGTTGTTGGTATTTTGCATTAGAAATACATAAAAATATCCAAAAAGAATACGATTTTATTGGAGTACTGAACCTGCTCCAAATCCTTCCATGATATTTTTAGGTAGTGGTGTGCTGGTACATGTTGAACAACAGTCTTTCAAAACAAACAAATAGAAAGCTGTGTATTATAGTATTTGCTAGTTTTTGTGGTGCAAATGCCCCCACCATGGCCAATTTCAGGCTACCAATGTGGTATCACTGAATGCAATGATGTCACTGATTTGGAAAGAGGTGCATGTTAAAGGCTCTTGTAAGTTCGTACAAGCCAACTTCAGCACACTACTGGTAGTTTATGTGGTGTGTGTGTGTGTGTGTGTGTGTGTGTGTATAACTCATACACTTTAAACAAAATAAGCAAATTCCTGAGCATTTGTATGTAAGTTTCCTTTTTGTTTTTCTGCCTCATTGGTTAGAGGTTGAAATAATTACAGAATGAGTCATTTCCCTGCCTGGGTCCATGAAATTTGTGTCTAGGATAATGGTGAGTATTTAGCTAATTGTGGCTGGTAGAATGGAAAGAAGTAATGCGAAGTAATACATTGGCTCTTTACTTCATTAGTCTTGGATATCTGAGCTATTTGTTATGAACTCAGACTAAGAATAGCTTTTCACCCCTACTGGTAGTTAGGTCTGGAAATAAAAAAAAATAAAAATAGAAGGGGAGGTATGTCAGAGTTTTAGCTTTGAAGGTAACTGTCTGCATTTTTTTTGCTTTTTCCAACAAGCATAAAGGTAGTTGCAACCTTGGCTCTTACTTAGTATTCCTGAACACTCCAGTTCTTTCTTCTCTTCTAAATTTCATCATGTGCATTTTCTTTCACCATTATTTGTACTCAAGGGACTTGAATAATACTTTGTTTTCTTTTTAATTAATTTATTTATTTTATTATTATTTTTTTTAAAGATTTTATTTATTTATTTGACAGAGAGAGAAATCACAAGTAGGCAGAGAGGCAGGCAGAGAGAGGAGGAAGCAGGCTCCCCGCTGAGCAGAGAGCCCGATGCGGGGCTCGATCCCAGGACCCTGAGACCATGACCCGAGCCAAAGGCAGAGGCTTTAACCCACTGAGCCACCCAGGCGTCCTCTTTTTAATTTATTTTAATTTATTTTTTTGTTGAAGTTTACCTGATGTACAATGTTACATTAGTGCTAAGTATACAATATAGTGCTTTGACAATTCTGGACGTTATGCTGCACTCATCACTATACAGTGCTATTGCCACACCATTGACTATATTTCCTATGCTGTACCTTTCATCCCTGTGATTTATTCATTCCGTGATTGGGTAGGGAATGTGTAGAGGTTGATTTTTTAAAAATTATGTTTGAAATTCAGATGGCCATGTAAGTTTTTAACCACATGAATTTTAAGGTTACTTATATTTAGTTTGAAGTTTTCTGATAAGAGCTATTTGATATGGACATTTGTATGTAATCTTTGGTGTGCTGATAAACAAAATGATATATTTTCTAAGCTATGAATTAGTTATAGATGAGGTAGTATTCTGAAGTAAGTAGTAAAATTAAAATTTATATTTTGTGGTAAGTACCTAATTTGATTAGTATAATAAGTTACGATTCATTTGCTGGGCTATTTGCTGGGCTAAAAATGGGTAACAAAACATTTAAAATCTCAGTACAGATTTGTTTATGGGGAGTTTTTGGTGAGTTTGAAAGTTAAAGTAACTTTCCTAGTAAGGATAGATCTTTAGGCTTTTAGTGAAAACTAACACATATATTCTTTTTTTTTTTTTTAAAGATTTTATTTATTTGCCAGAGAGAGAGAGATCACAAGTAGGCGGAGAGGCAGGCAGAGAGAGAGGGGGAAGCAGGCTCCCCGCCGAGCAGAGAGTCCAGGACCCTGAGATCATGACCTGAGCCGAAGGCAGAGGCTTTAACCCACTGAACCACCCAGGCGCCCCTAACACATATATTCCTGCTTGGTGTTTTTGACAGCATTTCCAACACCAAATGTCTGGAGTTTTTTTTATTCTAATAAAATCTATGACAATACCTGGGTGTCCAAGAATTCAGTTCAATTCTGAAAATAACTCCTGGGGTTAGTGCAAGCCTCACAGGTTATTGGCTTAGTCCCATAAGACTGTCTCCACTTTGTAGGCCTGTCACAAGTCCCAGGAGTCACCTGTACTTCTCACTGACTAGCTGTTAATTCAGGAGTTCCTTGACCGTTACTTCAGGTTTGATAATTTGCTAGAATGACTTACAGAACTCAGGAAAATACTTAGGATTACTGGTTTATTGCAAAGGATACAACTCAGGACTGGCCAGGTGGAAAAGATGCATAGGACAACATAAGTTGGTTGGGGCGGGGAGAGAGAGGAGAAGATGTGGCGCTTTCATTTGGTCTGTGGGCATGTCACCCTCCCAGTACTTTAAGGTGTTCACCACCCCAGAAGCACTTCAAATCTCAATGTTCAAGAGTTTTTATAACCTAATCTCTAGCTCCCCTACCCTTCTAGGAAGTCAGGATTTGGGGCCGAAAGTTACCACCCTCGAATCACATGGTGTTTGGTCTTTCTGGTGACCAGACCCCATCCTGAAGCTATTGGGGAGCCTCAACTTAAGTCATTTCATTAGTACAAACTCCTGTGTGGTCAAAAGGGGCTTGTTATGAATAAGGGAAAAGAGACTTCTTTTAATCAGAAAATTCCAAGAGTTTTAGGACCTCTGTTCCAGGAATACCACAGTTCTTGTTATGCTTTAATATTAAATAAGGTTTTCTTTTGATTGTGCTATTATATTATTTATTAGGGAAAATTTAATAAAAGAATGGAAAATAAGTTTCTTGTAGCAAAATTTTAAATTTATTGCTTTTTTTTCTCTCATAGGTCACTGATGAATTATTGGAAAAAATTGCATCAAGAAGTCAGAATATAATTGAAATCAACATTTCTGATTGTCGCAGTATGTCTGATACTGGCGTATGTGTTCTAGCATTTAAGTGTCCTGGACTTCTTAGGTATACAGCTTACAGGTGTAAACAGCTTTCTGACACTTCTATTATTGCGGTTGCCTCGCACTGTCCTTTACTTCAGAAAGTTCATGTAGGCAACCAGGACAAACTTACTGATGAAGGACTCAAACAGGTAAATTTTAGCTTCTATAAAATGATTTTACTCTGAGTAACTCAAAATGTTTGCTTTAGAAGATTATTGTGTTAAAAATAATGTGCAGAGACCAAAATAAGCTATCTTTTTTTTTTGGTACCCATAAATGTTTGTTTTAGTGAACTAGAATGTCATGGTTCTAATTGATAAGTTAACTTTGTTGTGTTTTGTAGTGAATGCCTGAACTTCGGTGACAAGCCATTTATTAATTTATTCTTTTGTTACTTAAATTTTATACCAAATTTTGCTTAGGTACCAATAGTGTGCAGTTTGAGTCAGCATGATATTTTAAAAATTAACTTTTATTTATTTATTTTTAAGATTTTATTTATTTATTTGACAGAAAGAGATCACAAGTAGGCAGAGAGGCAGACGGGGGGAGAGAGGGAAGCAGGCTCCCCACTGAGCAGAGAGCCCGATGCGGGGCTCGATCCCAGGACCCTGAGATCATGACCTGAGCAGAAGGCAGAGGCTTAACCCACTGAGCCACCCAGGCACCCCTAAAAATTAACTTTTTTTTTTTTGAAGATTTTATTTATTTATTTGACAGAGAGAGATACAGTGAGAGAGGGAACAGAAGCAGGGGAAGTGGGAGGGGAGAAGCAGGCTCCCTGCTTAGCCCCTAAAAATTAACTTTTAATTCCTCTTTTATGTTACTAGATGATATGCTTATGTGCTTTAAAATATATGTTTTAAGGCATAAACGGGAATCCAAATGAAAGAGTATAAAAGGAAGTAAAAGATGGTAATTACCTATACTTAGACCAATAATTGTATTAAAAATACTGTTATTTGTATTTTTTCTTTGATGCACTTCCTTTGGAAATGGCATTTAAGATTTTTTGTCTCAGAGTGGATTATTCATTCAGTGAATATTGAATGGATTCCACGTGCCAGGCCCTGAATTTGTGAATATTTAGTAATGTTCTCACTATTGTAGTAGGCACTTACTGTATTTTAACATTTAACCCTGGAAATAACTTTGTGAAATAGTTGGTATTAAATTCATTTTGTAAAGGAAGAAATTAAGTCTTAAAGAGATTTAATTAACTTGCCTAATGTTTAGCAAATGATGGATTGGGATTTAAAGCCTGGGTTCTTCAAAATCTCTTCCATTTTTCCACTATTCCACTCCAATAGACTAAAGACCTACTTTAAAAGACCTTGAATAAAAGGGCCTGTTCTGTGAGGACAGAGGCCACACATATTTGCCATTCTACCTACTGTTCCTTTGGCAAACATTTTCGGAAGAAAGAATTAATAATTTTATTCAAGAACTTTGTCAGGATTAATGTTTAAATTCAGAATTGGGATGCTGTTCTGACTTTCCCAATAAAAGCAGAGTATCACTAAAGGTCTAGACTTAAATTTGATCTGAGATGAACTTAGAAATAAATTGAAGATCCCTAAATTTAAATACTACATATGAATTAACTGAAAGCTCGGTATTAGATGAAATTTGAGAATATTCTGTCCTAAATAGTACTGGATGTGTCAGTCCAATTTATATATTAAGAATGCTAAAATGTATATGGGAGTCTGCTTTGTCTGCAAAGGGAAAGTGTGCAATAACAGTGTTACTTGTTTTAATATTTGTCCTGATCCATTTCTGTTATATATAGGATTACTCACTAGCAACATGAAGTTCTTTTTTTTTTAAATTTAATTTAATTTTTTCAGTGTTCCAAGATTCATTGTTCATGCACCACACCCAGTGCTCCATGCAATATGTGCCCTCCTCAATACCCACTACCAGGCTCACCCTTTTTTTTTTTTTAAAGATTTTATTTATTTATTTGAGAGAGAGAGCATGTACATGAGCAGTGGGGAGGGGCAGAGGGAGAGATAGAAGAAGATTCCCTGCTGAGCAGGGAGCCCAACACAGGGCTTGATCCCAGGACCCTGAAATAACGACCTGAGTCGAAGGCAGGCACTTAACCGACTGAGCCACCCAGGTGCCCTGCAATATGGAGTTCTTAAATGTATTAGAACAAAATAATCTTTAATGGGGAAATTATAAATTTTATTGACATGGTATGACTTTTTTGTGATAGAAATGTCCCAGCAAATTATACTTCACAATGAAACATTTTTAAAGGTGTGTGTATTTATGAAGAAATGGACTAAATCTGTTGTATATTTAAATATGATATAATATGAATAGGTACCAGTTGAGCAGACTGTTAAGGGTGTTCCTGTAAGAATAAGATCCATAGTTATGGTTGAAATAGAAAAAATAAAAAGTCCTTTAAGGAGCTAGACTTAAATATGCCAGTCAAGTATTGCGAATTTATCGGTCTTAACAACTTTGAGATTAGTTATGTTAAATCTTCCCTAGAATGTAAAGTATTTTGAAAACCATTAATTTATGATAAATTAGATGTTTACTTCAGATTTTCATGGTTTCTGAATTATAAATTAGTTATATCTGAGGTAATAATCCTGATAAAAGTATTAAAAGAATCTAAATCTTTTTCATCCATAAGTAACTTTCTTAAGTAATTAAATTACATTAAGTAATTACATGGGAACCTTACTGCAGTATGCTTTCTTATGTATACTTTCCTATACATAATACTTTCCTATGCTCAATGTACTATAGCAGGGTGTGTCCTATTTTAGCTTCTTTTTTCTGATGGAATAGTGTTGTGGTATAGTAGAAAGAGAATGGCTTTCATATAAACAAAGTAGAATAAAAGTTTTGTGAAGCAATACACAGCATTATATACAGTACACATTAATGTTTTCTGTTCTATACTATTATGTTGTATAAATGTTGGCTTAGACCCACTCAGTAAATTTATTTCATGTCCCATTGATGTTTGATGAGGTGTGCTATGGAGTATGCTGTAGTTTTAGTGAACTAACAATTTAGAAATATTATATACACAAGACCTAGAATGGAACTGTTCATGATTGATGGATTTTCCTTGGATTTTTTTTCTTTTTTACTCAAATATAGTATTTGATTGAGTGGTTGATCCTGCAGTTAAAGTTGTAGGGTTTTGGGTTTTTTCCCCCTCTTCTGTTAGTAAAAACTGACAAATGTTTTAGAATGGTATACATGTATTTATGATAATGTCTTTATATTTCCATCATAACAGCTATAATTTTAATTGACTTTAGCAAATACATGAAGTGTATTTTTGAGTTCTATGTGTTTATAAAAGTAGTTACATAAAGTATTTCAATTTGGAGTTCTAATGATTCTAAATTTTAATATTTTAAGTATTGCATTCTACTTAACAATGTTTCTTAAACTTAGGTGAAACACCTAAATATCAGACTGTTTTTAGGTGAATAATATGTTCTTTGTGAAATACCGCCTTGAAGTCTTGGTATTTTTATTTCCATAAAAATAACTCCCAAGTAATTTTACCAATGGAATGTAATTTCTGTCATATACATCTTTTAAAACTACAATCACATTTTTGGAGGGGAGAAGCATTAAAAATTAAGAATAATAGGCTCTTTGAGTTTTTCTAGTATTTCATTGCCATCTAATACTTGCCAGCAAATGAGATAGCGATAGCCACAGTATTCAAAGAAATCTGAGAATTCATATCCATTAAGTTAATAATTTATGTGACTGCTTGTATTTGATTTTAGCCATTTAATACAATTCACGAATTTCTGTAGAAATTTGGAAATATTCACTATAGGCATCTCCTCAGATTAAAATGGCACCCAAATAATAAATGTTGCAATAGTAAATTTCAGTCTTGCTTTATAATGAGTTTTTAGGTCTTTAAATATAAATATTTAGAGTGACATCTGCAAAATATCAGAGTAGGTAGTTCCAAAATCTTATTCCTCAACAGAAACATCAAAAAACAAGCAGAGACTATTAGAACCAACTTTGCCAGAACTCTGGAAAAACGTCTGGTTTTGAGCAACTAAGCAAATGTTGAACCAAGGAAAAGGCAGTTAAAAAATGGTAGGAAAGCTTTGTGGCATTTTTACTTGTTTGTGTCTCCCACCCTCTCCAGCTTGGCAACAGTCATGAAGATATCAGCCTGGTTCCAGAGGGAGCAAAGCAGAGTTTATAAAAAAATTATCATCCTTGCCTATTCTAACCTGACTGGGAGCTTCTTGAAGGATTGATACAAGGTCCTTCCATCTGTTTCACCTAACTGAGGCTCAAGAAGCAGTGGGCATTGATTGAAACATTGTAAGGCAAATGAAAACCTGCAGATGTTTGGGGCAAAAGATTATGGCTGAGTCATACCTTAGGCCTGAGAAGAAAAGTCAGGGAGAGAATTTCTTTGGAAAATTGGAGCATTCAGAGTGCCAGTGTATAGAGGGGAATATAGAAAGCCATGTGCATGCCCAAGGCAGGACTCTTGCTCAGGAAATACTTGAGAAACCCTTAAACTTTCCCTGGCTCATAGCTAGGCTTGTTGCAGGAAGTGAAGGCCAAGACAAAGTTGTAGGCATGGCTAAGTATTAAAGGAATACTCCAGCACAGAACCAGTCTATAAACACTAGGAGAAATGTTTGTTTTTTGTTTCATTTTGTTTTGTTTATAAGCTCTTTGTTTTCAAGGAAATATCAGTCAAAACACTGGCTGAACACAAGCTAGACCTTCAATAATTATAGAAAGGGAAGGGTGAGAATCTGATTTTTCAAGTTACCATGTTAAAATATAATATTTGAATGTCCAGGTTTCAACAACAACAACAACAAAAACACAAGGTTATGCAAAGAAACGGGAAAGAATGGCTCACTCAAAGGAAAAAAAAATGATAGAAACAATTTTTGAGGAAGTCCAGACATTGGACTTAGTAGGCAAATATTTTAAATCAGTTATTATAAACATGCTCCAAGAGTTATGGGAAAGCATGGACTAAGAACTACAAGTTCTAGAAATTGAAACAAAGAATTCTAGAAAATGATGTATGAAAAAATTAAGAATATCAACAAAGATTTAGAAATTATTGAAATGAACTAAATAGTAATTCTAAAGCTGGAAAATATAATAACTGATATTAAAAAATATGCTAGAGGAATGCAACATTAAGTGAGGGCAGGCAGAAGAAAGTATCAGTGAACCTAGAGATAGGACAGAGTGAATTATTGTGTCTGAGAAGAGAAGGAAAAAAAGAATGAAGAAAAGTGAATAGAGCCTAAAGGACCTGTGAGATACCATAAAGGAGAGCATGATTTGCATTATGGTAGTCCCAGAAGGAGAAGGGAGAGAGGAAGAGGCAGGAAGAATATTTGGAGAAATAATGACCAAAATGTATCAAATTTGATGAAAGATATCAATCTATATATCCAAGAAACTCAATGAGCTCCAAGTAGGTTAATTTCAAAGAGACGAACAGTGAGACACATAATAGTTAATTGTCAAAAGCCAAAGACAAATAGCGAATCTTGAAAGCAGCAACAAGAATAGTGACTCCTAGCATACTAGGGATCCTTGGTAAGATTAACAATTGATTTCTCATACGAAACCATGGAAACCAGAAAGCAATGGAGTGATGTATTTAAAGTGCTGAGAGAAAAAATATTAACCAAGAATTCTATATCTGGCAAAACTGTCCTTCAAGAATGAAGGCAACAATAAGATAAACAAAAATTGAGGGAGAGGCACCTGCCTGGCTCAGTCAGTGGAACGTGTGATTCTCAATCTTGGTGATGTAGGTTCAGGCCCCACACTGGATGTAGAGGTTACTTAAAAAATTTAAAAAAATTAAAAAAAAAAAATCGAGGGAATTCATTGTTAGTAGACCTGCCCTACAAGAAATGCTAAGAAGAAACGCTTCAGGCTGAATAAAAGGACACTAACTAGTAACTGAAAGCTGAATGAAGAAATATGAAGATGATAACTACATAAGTAAATATAAAAGATAGTTTTACTTCACTTTTGGTTTGTAACTCCTCATTTTTTCCTATGTGATTGAAAAAGCAAATGTGTAGAATAAGAATTAAAAATTTATGTTAATGAGCACATAACGTGTAAAAATGTAATCTGTGATAACAGTTTCAGTAGAAGGGGTAGAGACATACAGGAACAGAGTGTATACTTTTTTTTTTTTTTTTAAAGATTTTATTTATTTATTTGACAGTGAGAGAGGGTACACAAGTAGGGGGAGTGGGAGAGGGAGAAGCAGGCTTCCTGCCGAGCAGAGAGCCCGATGTGGGGCTCGATCCCAGGACCCTGGGATCATGACCCGAGCTGAAGGCAGACGCTTAACGACTGAGCCACACAGGCGCCCCCAGAGTGTATACTGTTGAAACTATATTAGTATTATTCAAATTATGCTATTATAAGTTTAAGATGTTAATTGCAGTCTCCATGGTCACCATTAAGAAAATAACTGAAATACGTGCAGGAAAGTAATGGGAAGAGAATCAAATGGTATACTGCATAAAATCTGTAAAATAGAAAAAATGCAGTAATGGAGGAATTGAGGAACAAAAAACATGTAAGACATACAGTAAACAAGTATTTTTTTAATGGTAGAAATAAATTCCTATCAATGGTTACTTTAAGTTAAGATTGTTAATTGGGGCTTCTGGCTGGCTCAGACAGTAAAGCATGTGACTCTTTTTTTCTTTTTCTTTCTTTCTTTTTTTTTTTTTAAAGATTTTATTTATTTGTTTGACACAGAGAGAGAGATCACAAGTAGGCAGAGAGGCAGGCAGAGGGAGAGGGGGAAGCAGGCTCCCAGCTGAGCAGAGAGCCCGATGCAGGGCCCGATCCCAGGACCCCGAGATCATGACCTGAGCCGAAGGCAGAGGCTTTAACCCACTGAGCCACCCAGGCGCCCCTCTTTCTTTTCTTTTCTTTTTTTTAATATTTCTTTATTTGTCAGAGAGAAAGGAAGAGAACACAAGCAGGGAGAGTGGCAGGCAGAGGGAGAAGCAGGCTCCTCACTGAGCAAGGAGCCTGATATGAGACTTGATCCCAGGACTTTGGGATCATGATGTGAGCCAAAGGCAGACACTTAACTGACTGAGCCACCCAGGCATCCCTCTTTTTTTCTTTTTTAACCACTTGGCTCAGTGGGTTATATGGCTCTGTCATATAAATAAATAAAATCTTAAAAAAAAATAAAAGTAGGCTCCCTGATCAACATGGACTTTGAACTTACAACCCTGAGATCAAGATTTGCATGCTCTGCTGACTGAGCCAGCCAGGCACTCTATGATTCTTTTTAAATTATTTATTTATTTTTTTTCGTGATTCTTTTTTTTTTTTTTTTTAATAAGTTTTATTTTTAACTAATCTGGGCACTCAGCATGGGGCTTGAACTCACAACCCTGAGATCAGAGTCACATGATCTTCCGAATAAGCCAGCTAGACACCCCAAGCATGCAACTCTTGATCTCAAGGTCATGGGTTCAAGCCCCATGTTGGGTGTGGAGTCTACTTAAAAAAAAAAAAAAAAAAAAAGATTAAACTCTAAAAGGCAAAGATTGGCAGAATGAATAAAAAAATAACCACCCATGAATATAATGTCTATAAGAGTCTCATTTTATTTTTTTAAAGATTTTTATTTATTTGAGAGAGAGAGAGCACGAGAGGTGAGAGGGTCAGAGGGAGAAGCTGACTCCCTGCTGAGTGGGGACCTAATGCGGGGCTCGATCCCGGTACTCTGTATCATGACCTGAGCTGAAGGCAGACGCTTAACCGACTGAGCCATGCAGGTGCCCCAAGAGTCTCATTTTTAGATACAGACAGAATGAGGTTGAAAGTAAAAGGACGGGGGCCCCTGGGTGGCTCAGTGGGTTAAAGCCTCTGCCTTCGGCTCAGGTCATGATCTCAGGGTCCTGAGCCTGCTTCCCCCTCTCTCTGCCTGCCTCTCTGCCTACTTGTGATCTCTCTCTCTCTGACAAATAAATAAATAAAATCTTAAAAAAAAAAAAAAAAAGTAAAAGGATGGAAAAAGTCCATTCAAATGCTAAAACCAAAGAGAATTGGAGTAGCTATATTATCAGAAAAAAATAAATTTTAAGTCAAAAAGTTTATAGCAGACAGCGAAGCTCGCTATATATTGATGCAAATTTCAATTCCTCAGGAAAATAGAACAATTATAAGCATATATGTACTTAACAACAGAGAGTAATATATGAAGCAGAAATGGAAAGATTTGAAAGGAATGTTAGGTAGTTTTCCATTAATAATTGGAGACTTTAATACTGCATTTCAGTGATGAATAGAACCATCAGACCAAAGATCAACAAAGAAATAGAGAACTTGAACAATGCTCTAAACCAATTATACTTAACAGACATATAATACACTGTACAACAGGAAATATATAATTTTCAAGGGCACATGGAACATTTTCAAGATTAGACCGTATTTGGACCACAAAATAAATGTTAATATGGTCAAAAAGATTAAAATCATGCAAGTGTCTTTTGTATCACAATGAAACAAATCTAGAAATCAGTAACAAAAAGAGAACTCAAAAACGTAAATATGTGGAAAGTAAACAGCACACTTTTACGTGATCACTGGGTCATAGAGGAAATCATAGGAGAAATTGGAAAATATCTTAAAGGGAATGAAAATCAGAACGCAATATACCAACAGTTATGAGATGCAACAAAAGCAGTGCTCAGAGGGAAATTCGTGGCCGCGAAAGCTTACATTACAAAGGAAGAAAATCTAAAATAACCAAAAAAAACAAAGGAAGAAAAATCTGAAATTAGTAACCTAAATGCATACCTGAAGGAACTTGAAAAAGAAGAGCAAACTAAACCCAAAGTTAGCAGAAGGAAGGTAGCAATGATCAGAACAGAGATAAATGAAATAGAAAAAAGAAAAACTCTATAGAGAGAATGAGTGAGACCAAAACTAGTTTTTCTGGAAATATTAACAAAAATGACAAACTTTTAAGTAGTCTAAGAAAAAATGAGGGAAGGCTCTATTTACTAAATCAGAAATTTAAGTGTGAACATTACCACCAACTTTATAGAAATAAAAAGGATTCTATAAGAAAATATGAGCAATTATACACTAACAAACTGGAGAGCCTAAATAAAATGGGCAAATTCCTAGAAATACACAAATTACAAAAACGAACCCAAGAAGACATGGAAAATCTGAATAGACTTACAACAAGTAAGGAGATTGAACCAGTAATACAAATCCTCCCAACAAAGAAAAGACAGAGACCAGATGGCTTCCCTGGTGGATTTGCTCAAACACGTAAGAGTTAGTACAATTCCTCCTTAAACTCTTCCAAAGTGTTTAAGAGGCAGCAGTACTTCCTGACTCCTATGAGGCCAGTATTACCCTGATTCTGAAGCCAGAGAGGGAACTATCAGAAAAGACAACTACAGACCAGTATCTTTGATGAGTATAAATGCAAAAGTTCTCAACAAAATCGCAAACAGAAGCCAGCCAGTATACTGAAAGTGATTTATTCCTTGATTGCAATTGTGGCTCAGCATATAAAAATTGATCAGTCTAATATACCACATTACTAGAATGGAGGAAGAAAAGCATAATCATCTTAATTGGTATAGAAAATGCATTTAGTGACTCTAATACCTTTCTATGATAAAATCACTCAATAAACTAGGAATAGAAGGATAGTTCCTCAACATAATAAAGCCCATTTATGACAAAACTATGGTTAATACCATACTCAATGGTGAATCGAAAACTCAATGGTGATTGAAAACTTCCTCTAAGTTCAGGAAAAAAACCAGGATGCCCACTTTTGCTATTTCTCTTCGATATTGTACTGGAAATTCCAGCCGGAGTAATTAGGCAAGAAAAAGAAATGAAAGGCTTTAAAATTGGAAAAGAAGAAGTCAGGCTATCTCAGTCTGCAGATGACATGGTTTTATATAGCATACCTCAGAGATATTACAGCTTCAGTTCCAGACCACCGCAGTAAAGTGAATATTGTAATAAAGTGAGTCAAATGAATTTGATTTCCCAGTGCATATAAAAGTTAAGCTTATACTAAATTGTAGTCTACTAAGTGTGCAGTAGCATTATGTCTAAAACAATAATGTACATACACCATAATTAAAAGCTACTTTACTGTTGAAGAGTGCTAACCATCATCTGAGCTTTCAGGGAGTCATAATCTTTTTGCTGGTGGAGGGTCTTATCTCGATGTTGTTGGCACTGATCAGGGTGGTGGTTGCTTAAGTTTGGGGTGGCTGTGGCAGTTTAAAATAAGACTGTAGTGCAGTTTGCTTCCTCAGTTGCTTTTTCCTCCTTGAATGATTTCTCTATAGCATGCAGTGATGTTTGAAAGCATTTTACCCACAGTAGAACTTCTTTCAGAATTGGAGGCAATCCTCTCAAACCCTGCTGCTACTTTATGAGTTAAGTTTATGTAATGTTCTAAATCTTTTGCTGTCATTTCAGTAGTTTCACAGCATCTTCATCAGGAGTAGATTCCATCTTAAGAAACTATTTGCTTATCCATAAGAAGCAACTCTTTATCTGTTAAGTTTTATCGTGAGATTGTAGCAATTCAGTCACGTCTTCAGGCTCCACTTCTCATTCTAAAGAAAGTATAAGTGTATATCTTTATGACCTTGGATTTGGTCATAATTTCCTAAATATGACACCAAAAGCACAAGCAACAACGTAAAAAACATAAACTGGACTTGATTAAAATGAAAAACTTGTGTTTCAATGAATATTCTCAAGAGAGCGAACAGGCAACCCACAAAATGGAGAAAATATTCACAAATCATATATCTGAGAAGGGTTTAATATCTAGAATATCCAAAGGACTTATTACAGTTCAAGATCAACAAAACCCCTCCCAATAACTCAATTGACAAATGGGCAAAATACTTGAATATACTTTTATCCAAAAAAGAGATACAAATGGCTAAGAATCACATGAAAACATGCTCAACATCATTAGCCATTAGAGAATTGCAAGTAAAAACCACAATGAGATGCCACTTTACACCTATTCTGATATAAATAAATCCAAATGAACCCAAAAAAGAGAAAATAACAAAGTGTTGCTTTGGATGTGGAGGAAATAGAATTTTGTACATTGGTGGTGGGAATGTAAAATGGTGCACCTGATGTGGAAAACATTCTGATGGTTCCTCAAAAGATTAAACAGAATTACCATATGACTCAACAGTTCCACCCTAAATATATACCCCACATAATTGAAAATAGTGACTGAAATAGGTACTTATTTATATTAATTTTCATAGCAACATTATTCATAAAAGTCAGGGTGTGGAAACAACCCAAATGTCCATTAAGAGATGAGTGAGTAAACAAAAAATAAATATGTGTGATGGAATATTATTCAGTCATATAATGAAATGTAATGCTGATATAGGTTACCACATGAATGAACCTTGAAAACATATGCAAAGTTAAATAGGCTAGACACAAAGAACAAACATAGTATGATTCTACTTATATAAAATATCTAAAATAGACAATAGAGATGTAACATAAATAGAGGTTTTCAGGGGTTGGGGGAATTAGGGAATGGGGAGTTGTTGCTTAATGAGTAAAGAGTTTGGGGTGATGATAAAGTTTTGGATTTTAAATAGATATGGGTCATGGTTGCATAACATGGTGACTCTAATTAATGTCACTGAATTAAATACCTAAATATGAGTAAAATGGCCATTTTTATGTTCTATATATTTTACCACAAAGGAGAAAAAGAAATACCTGTTTTTAGGTTCTAGATTTGTATAAGATAAAGGAAAATGTCAGTCTCATCTAATCTATCTTTACATATCCTAGTGATGTTCAGTCAGTTAGGGAATGAGCAGGTATTGAGCATCTACCATGTGTCAGGCACTATTCATATATTCTTACTATATTTTTATATGTTTAATTCCTTTTTTTTGATTCACATCTACTCTATGAGATAGGTATTAACCCTTTTTTATAGATGAGGAAGCAGTTACCAGGAGAGTATAAGTAATTTATCTGAGGTGAAGTAGTAAATCTTAGGACTGACACCCCTATCCAAGGATGTCTAGAGTTCATACTAAATCTACTTAGTTCTTCCCTCCACTTTTCAGATGACATGGCACATATCTTATCCCTATAATGATAATTGATGTTTATTAGACTGAAAAACTAGAGATCTTGAAAAGCCTTTTTTAGCAAAATGTGTTATATTTAAAGGATATTTTAAGTATTCTCTTTCTAAATTAGCATCACAAATATATGTTGGTTGCTTTTTGTATATGTTACACAATTGAATCTTTACAACGGCACTGAGGTGAAAAATGGAGTCTCTTGTAAGTTAAGGAACTTGCCCAAGTTCATATAGCTGGGAAAGTATGGAGCTAATATTCTCTTTCAATTCTGCTTGATCTCTAAATCATATCCTGTGGTATCATGTCTAGGATTTTATGCTGGGATGTCCAATTCTAGAAAGTCCAATGACTAGAGAGTATTTTTCATCTATAACTGGAAATGTAGTCTTTATTATAGTGCCAAGAGGCTTTTTTTGTCCTGGAAATTCATTTTTATAGCATTTCTGAAACATTCCCTTTACATGGATCCTAATGAATAGTTTTCTAATAGCTTCTTTCTTTACCCATTAATAATAATTAATAATGATACATAACATTTATTAAGTACTTTTATATGCCTTGCAGTATGCTAGTTAGCATTTCTATGTGCAGTGTCATTTTTTAATCTTCTCAACAACTCTGTAAGTATAGGTAGGCATTGTATAAGCCTGATGGACCCGAGAATAGAAGTTGGTCAGTTAATTAAAAATCAGTTAAATAATGGAATCACAAAAATCAATGTGTATTGTAAACATTTTAATTAAAAAATTATATAACGTACTTCATTAGTGAGTCTTTTGTCTTTTGATATAGGGTTAAGGCCTTTTTCTAGAGTTAGAGATGACTAGTTAGAGCTTGGACTTTTTTTGCTTAAACTATAACAATGATGTAACCTCCATGATTTTTAGTTGTTTTTTCATTGAAATGGTACAGGAACTTAAAACTACTAATGAAGAAATAGGAGTGCAGCTTTGTTCAGAATTTGATTTTTCCATTACAGGTCTTCTTCAGGTTACTGTGGCATTACATTCAATGAACTTATCATAAATTGAAAATCCCTTAAGTCAAAAATGCATTTACATTTTTTTAGAGGAGGGGGAGGGGCAAAGAGAGAACAGAGAGAGGGAATATTTTTATTTTTATTTTTTAAAATATACTTATTTGAGAGAGAATGCAAAGTGAGTGAAGAGAATATGAGTTGGCGGGGAGGGGCGGGGATAGAAGGGGAAGCAGGCTCCCTGCTGAGCAGACAGCCAGACCCAGGGCTCCATCCCAGGACCCTGAGATCATGACCTGAGCCAAAGGCAGATCCTTAACCCGATAAGCCACCCAGGTGCCCTGGGAGAGAGAATCTTAAGCAGGCTCCATGCCCAGTATGGAGCCAGGTGCCAGCACTGGATCTCTCGACCCTGAGATCATACCTGAGCCAAAATAAGAGTCGGATACCTAACTTAGACACCCAGTCACTTCCAAAAATGTATTCTATACACCGAACCTACCTAACATCATAACCTAGCTGACCTTAAACTTGCTCAGAACCCTTGCATTAGCTTACAGCTGGGCAAAATTGTGTAACACAAAGTCTTATAATAAGGTATTGAATAGCTCATGCAATTTATTGAATATTGTATGAAAGTGAAAAACGGAATGGCTGTATGGGTTAGAATGATTTTAAGTGTACTGGTTGTTTACCATCGTGATTACATGGCCGACTGGGAACCGCGGTTCCCTGCTGCTGCCCAGGGTCAAGGGAGAGTAGCTTACTTCATATTGCTAGGCTGGAAAAAGACCAAAGTTCAAAATTCGAAGTATGGTCTCTGTTGAATGTGTATTGCTTTCGCACCATCTTAAAGTAAAGAAATCATAGGTGAAACCATCCTGCGTTGGGGACCATGTGGTTGTCTTACCCAAAACTAATTCACAACAGCTTTTTATGGCTTGCCTTCATTGAATGCAAAACATTCAACCTAGTTTTTATAGCAACAGCTTTCTTTTTCCTTCTCATTAAGTCAGTTTATTTATTTCTTAATGTAATTATGTTATAAAAATTGCAATCAGAAAAAACAGGTTTGGGAACAAACATCCCTGCTTCTTGGCAGTGTTTTCCTTCACTTTTATTGACACTTTCTATTTCAGTGTGTCAGTTTTTTTTATTGTGGTAAAATATACATAACATTTACCATTTTAACCATTTTTAAGCATACAATTCAGTGGCATTAGGTACATTTACAATGTTGTGTAACTATCACCAATATTTCTAGAACTTTTTCTATTCTAAGTTCTATTTCTAGAACTTTTTCATCATTCCAAAGAGTAATTCTATACCAATTAAACAATTACTTTGTATTCTCATTGCCTTTCTCTCTCATCTCCTAGTAAGCTCTGCTTTGAGTTCTGTTTTTATGAATTCTATGCCTATTCTAGCTATCCCATATAAGTGGAATCATAGAATATCAATTATTTTGTGTCTGGCTTATTTCACTTGGCATGTTTTCAAGGTTCATGTATATTGTAGCATATAACAGTTTCATTCCTTTCCATGGCTGAATAATGTTCCATTGTATGTTTAAACTTCGTTTTTTCTATTCATCTGTTGATGGACACTTAATAGCTTTCTGTGTTTTTAAAGTTAAGTTGGAAAAGTTTTGTTCACAATATTTTCTTAGTTGAAACAGTAGTGACAGAGATTTTTGGGAGGAATTGGTGCTAAAATAGCATTTTTGCTGGTTTTCTAAAAAGCAAAATATATTTTCAGTGTATAATAGATTAATCAAATGATTATTCCATATACGTTAATATGTATTATTCCATATATGAATTTTCATTTACTCTGAATTTTATTTTTTGCCAATACAATTAAAAAAAGTAATATCGGCACATATTTTGGGAGCTTATGTGGCATATTTTCATTGTATTGACTGGAATTTTTTTAAATAAGGCACAGTTGATATAAATGTAGGGAAAAGATTCAAATTTGAGTCAAAGTGGGTCAGATGAGTGGCATTTTGAAAAATTTGTGCTTTCTTCCATATCTCATTGTGCTGCTGTACTACAAATGATGAAACTAATGAATCAAATTATAAATTGTCATTTTTCTGATTTTTATAAATATGAACAGTTAACATAGATGGGTGAAGTTGCTAGAAGATATGGATTGAATTTTATTCGTTGCTCTCATTTGCATGTGTATAATAATTATAGTGGTGACAGATTGGGAATGGAAAGTAGAAGGAATAACTTTCCTTTTCTAGTGAAGGCAGCATATTTTAAAAATATATATATTTTTTAATTAAAGATTTTTATTTATTTGACAGAGAGAGAGAGAGAGAGAGAGAGAGATCACAAGTGGGCAGGGAGGCAGGCTCCCTGCCGAGCAGAGAGCCCAATTCGGGGCTTGATCCCAGGACTCTGAGATCATGACCTGAGCTGAAGGCAGAGGCTTTAACCCACTGAGCCACCCAGGCACCCCAAAAATATTTTCTTAATAATGGTTTTGAGCAACTTTCATGTGGCATTGGAAAACCTAATCTTACTTTTATCCCATAACATTGTTGTGGTTTCAGTTGTCTAGATTCATTGTCCATTGAAGTATACTCTTCCTAAGGTTTTGTTTTATTATGAAAATTACCTGGTGATAACAGATGTCTTCTTTTATTTTTTTAAAGATTTATTTATTTATTTTAGAAAGAGTGAGAGAGAATGAATGAGTGAGGGGAGGGGCGGATGGAGAAGGGGCCCCACTGAGCATGGAGCTCTATGTGGGGCTTGATCTCACGACCCTGAGATCATGACCTGAGCCGAAACCAACAGTCGGGTGCCTAACTGACTGAGCCATGCAGGCACCCCACAGATGGCTTCTTAAAATAGATTCTCTTTTATTAATTCTCAAGGGTAGTGTTCAGTATTTTAATTAAAGTTTGAGATGGCTAGGAGAGTTACCTCCCAACATTTTATAGAAAAATTTGAAAAATACCTTTGGATATGTTTGAGCAAATTTGTGAATAATCTTGAATGATTATTATAAAGAAGAAGAGAATGAATCAAGAGCAATCCATTTTCTATTTATTTACTTGAGCACATTTGTAGTTGTGATTGCTGTCACATGTGAAAATGAACTATGGCTTAATGGGTGGATGGAGTGGATTCTTTTAAGTGATGGAGTGACCACCGGCACCCTTTTCATTGAACACTTCCCTTCAGGGTTGACTGGTGGGTCCCTTTGACACACTATTGTTCTTCCTGAGTTACAGAGGGGTCTTCTATCACTATTTATCTGACTTTTCCCTGTTATAGATACCCAGATACTAAACTGATGTTGGTAAAAATTCAGAACCTCTTACATCGGATTCTATGTCTTAGGTCCATAAGACCATTTACTTGGGTGAAGAGTGAGAGTTAGGATTGTACCTGGCATGAATGCCAGATACAAGTAGCAATGAAGGGCAGGCTGGGTGAGAGTGGAGAGGTGTGGCTGGAGCTAAAATTCCACAAGGTTGATAATCTCCATTACCTGGAAGGGCCCTCAGGCAGCAGTTTCCCAGTACCCAACCAAGGTAAGTGATGATATTCATCTAGTTAACGTCAACCAGATAGGTATTTTTATCTGATGATGAGTAGTTAACATTTCAGAGTGTTCTTTGGTAAGGTAGAAAGTAATATGGAGATAATTTTGAGGTGTTTGTAAATCCTTTAGGTACTAGTTTTTGCTGGGACAAGAAGGAGATGGATTATAATTTAGGGTTTCCTACTTTGGCACTAGTTCCTGTAGAGGTTTCTTCTAGTGGATTTCTGCTCTGCCAAGTTGTTTTTCTATGTCCACCTTTTTGTCTGTCCATTTTTGGGGACAGAGGTTTTCCTTGTAACCTCACTTCTCTAAGAAGAGTTGTTGATTTTTCAATTGTTCAGCTTTTTACTTGTTGGTATGGAGTGGTGACTTCTAAGTTACTCCTATGCTGGACTGGAAACTGCAGGTTGATTAAAAAAAAAAAATTACTATAGGGGCGCCTGGGTGGCTCAGTGGGTTAAAGCCTCTGCCTTCGGCTCAGGTCATGATCTCAGGGTCCTGGGATCGAGCCCCTCATCGAGCTCTCTGCTCAGCAGGGAGCCTGCTTCCTCCTCTCTCTCTGCCTGCCTTTCTGCCTACTTGTGATCTCTCTCTCTGTCAAATAAATAAAATCTTTAAAAAAAAATTGCTATTGCTGTATAATGATCTTAATCTTGTTTACACTCAGTTTTATGCTTTAATATGGTCTATTTGTGGAAAGTACAATGTCTTTAAGTTGAATAATTTAGAATAGGCCTTATATTGGGGCTTGGTTCTTACTCCATAGTACCACCTTTTTGGTATCTCATCTGATAGCCAGGGCTCTCCGTCTTGGTAGGGCCAGAGCTTCAATGTGTCAAGCACTGTCTTTCTGAATAGAGAATTCCATATTTAGAAGAGTTCTATACCACTTCTATGGTTTTTACTTAGAGGACTAATCGAACTAAATTTAGGGCATGCTAACAGGGATATTCATATAAGCCTTGGTTGATGCCCTCTGAATGTTTTCCTATGGGCAATGGACAAGACAGTTGCAGCATTAAAAGGTCTGAACATTAGCAAAACTGGGAAATATACTGGGTAAAATGATTGATTCTCCAATGACTGGATAGTCTGGAACTTTAGGACATTTATAGTTGGGGTAATGTGATTAGTTCAGAAAGGCAGTCATGGAAATGCAGTCTTGCCTCTCATGCCCAGTGATATCTAGACTAGAACATCAGTTTCTGCAGTGAGAATAAATGACAGTAATTATCGCCTGAGGTACTCTTTTCTGATAAGTTTCTGGGGCTCTCCTACTGCTAATGTCTGTTGAAGCTATCCACTTCGTTCTTATTTGTGTATGGCTACCCTTGTAGCCCCTACTTATATGGAAAGTCTCTTGTTTGCATATAACTCCATCAAAGACACTTGTTGAAGTCAAAATACCAGGTAATCAGCTTAAAACTTTCTCATAGGCTGTAGCAGTGTGACTTACATGTGTTAACATGAGACTCTGCCATCCTGTCTACACAAACTAATGTCTAAGACCCTACCAGATACCCCATTTTTTTAAGATTTTATTTATTTAAGAGAGAAAGGGCGAGTGCATGAGCAGGGGAGGGGCAGAGGGAGAAGCAGATTCCCCATTGAGCAGGGAGCCCAACATGAGGCTTGATCTCAGAACCCTGAGATCATGACCTGAGCTGAAGGCAGACACTTAACCAAGTGAGCCACCCAGGTGCTCCTCATTCACTCCTGTATAGATTCTGTTGTATTTTTCTTTTTTCTTTTTTTTTGGGGGGGTTTTTAAAAGATTTATTTCTTTTTTTAAATATTTTTTTAATTTTTTAATTAACACATAATGTATTATTTGCCCCAGGGTACATGTCTGTGAATCCTCAGGCTTACACATTTCACAGCACTTACCATAGCACATACCCTCCTCAATGTCCATAACCTGGTTGGTGCACTAAGTGTTGAGGCCTCTTTACTTCCTAGGATCTGAACAAATTAACAAGAGAAGGGAATAGGGACAGAGGAAAAATATCAAGTCAACTTTGTTACTTAGAAAGGCTAGATTGGAGAATATTGTTTAGAGTTAAATGGCCTTGTTAATTCAACTCTGGAGTTTGGCCAGCAGATCCACTCATCATCAGCCCGACCAGACCAGCAAAGGGGCCTGCAAAGGTAGAAGGGATGCTTGTTTGCCGTGGTCAGTTTGTTGCCAGGAGGAAGAGGGTATAAATGAGCTGAACATGTCCAGTTCATTAAACACAAACTTATCAGCAGAGAGACAAGGAATTAGACGAATTGAACTTTCTTCAGAAAAAGGAAGGAATTCCCTTCCAAGCCCATCCGCATTTTCTTGATTTATCCATTTTAGACTATCTAGGCTGATTCCTTACTATGGAAGATGGGAATTTAGCTTACTTACCCTTCCTTGTCTCCTATTTTCTCATCCTCCCAACATAATTCTTTTATAATTTTGATTACATAAATATTTTGTATTTACACTTTACAATTATGTACCTACCTTTTTTCTCTATAGAATTTTGTTATTATTGAAATTAATAAATGTCTTTTTGTCCCCTTTAGTTTTACTTATTTTTAATAGTCTTAACACAAATGGAGCTAAAAGTTTTTCCACAGTTGCATTAGTATATTGATATGTACGTACTTAGTCAAATATATCTTCTTATAGCAGATTTTCTGGGGATAGTCTGAAGGCTCCATTTTGGACTTTTTGCATACAAGTGCTCTTCCATTAATGGTCATCTGAGTATCTTAAGCTTTACTATTATCCTTAAGGTTTTCCTGATCTTGTAATTGTTTTAGGTATCCTGTTAGATGTCATATATTCTTTCTCTTGGTGTATTATTATGTTTTGTAGAGGATAGATTCTAGTACCTTCCTGATAAAGAATATATGGGAGTTAATCTTTTGAGAACTCACACTTAATTCATAGTCTGAATCCTGAGTATAGGATTCTAGATTTGAAATACTTTTCCTTCAGAATTTGATGGCATTGCTCTGTTGCCTTCTTTCAGTATTGTCATTAAGAAGTTTGATGCCTTTTTAATCCTAATCCTTTGTGTGAAATCTGTTTGTCTCTGGAATTATGTAAAATCTTTTTTTTATACTCTTTAATTCTGACATTTTGTGTTGATTTGCCTTGCCGTGGGTCTGTTTTTGTCATTTGTGCTGGACATATAAGTGAGCCCTTTCAGTCCATACTCTTTCATCCTGGAACATTTTATAGAATTATTTATTTGAATTTCTTCACACCTTATAAACTTTCACATCATCCACACATTTTCAGCAATATGCTTTTGCTGTCAGCTATGCATGGTGTATTACCCCGGCCAAAAGCCCTGTATTTTACTCACCCCAGTAAACTCCAGTCTTTTTGCTATTGTGGGAGAGTGGACTTGGCAGTGATGGGGAGGGGATCTGAGTGGTTAACTACTCTTTAAATAGACTTTAAAGAATCCTGATGTTTTTAATGCCAACTGCACCCTCAATGCCAAATGTGTGTGAACCTATAAGGAGTTTTGTAGTATAGTGATTATCAAGTTGCTTTTATACTTCACCCACTGTTGGCTTTGAAGTCAGCTTGTTTAGGTGTGAGTGATGTGCCATTGTACATTTGTTCTTGAAGTATATGTGCTTTTATGCATTATAAGATCTGGTAGTGGATCTAGTGAGTATAATGAATACTGATGAACAAAAATGGTATTTTGTGGTATCTGCAACAGCAGTAATATTATATAAAATTATTATCTTTGATTTCTGTTGTTTACAAAGTCATGTGTAGTGCCAAACTACTTTTTGGCAAGTGATTTTTTGTTTACATTAATAAGTGAAGCAAAAGCTAGAGTTCATTTAGAGGATAGTATGAAAATTAAAATGTACTTCTTTTTTCTCATCTGCTTTCCTGGAATTCCTGAAGTCTCCCCTTGGACCCAATTTAGAATTCCTGAATTAACTGGAACATGGTGGTATATGAGACCATAATCATGGTTTCCCATATTCGTCCATTTCTCAAAGAGGTCTCTTTACATCACATAACCAGGATCAGCCTTTTCATTAATTCAACAAATATTTACTGAGCATCAGCTAAGTTAAGCATAAGACACTGGGCTCCAGGGACGGTTAGTTATCAAGCAAACTTCTTTCTTTGTGGAGTTTACATTTCTAGTGGAATATATAATTGGTTATAGTGTGGCCTAGATGAAAATAACATAGTGTAACTATATCAGCACTCCTGGAAAAATAACTGAATTCAGATATCATTGCTTTACTTGAAACAGAACTTGAAAGTTTTCTTTAGTCATTAAAGTAACATTTATTTTTAAAAGATATGAGTAGATTGATAGGCAGAAAAGAAAAAAAAATGTATTACTGCACTAATCAGAAAAAAAACACTGTTAACACCTTGATGTAATTTCAGTCTCCTTTCTATACACATATGCACATATGTATATTTAAATATGCATAATTTGTTGACAAAAATTGGATTATAGTATAAAAACTTGTGTAAAATTTTCATTTTTTCAAGTTTGTACTTCATTTTTAATGGCTGTATAATATTCAGTTTCCTGAAAACCCTGTAATTTGTATGTTTAGTTGTTTTCTGTATGTTACTATTAAAAAAATCCCTTTTGCTAATTTCTTATAGCTAAATCTTAGTTAATTCTTCTATTTAATTCCAACAGTTTATTATAAAAAAATTATATATATGGAAATTTTGAAAGAATTTTACAGTGAACACCTATATACCCACTACCTAGATTGTATATTTAACATCTTTTTTGTATTTCTCTTAAGTTTTTATTTTAATTGCAGTTAGTTAACGTACAGCATTATGTTAGTTTCAGGCGTATAATATAGTTAATTCGGCAGTTCCATACGTCACTCTATGCTCATCATGACAAGTGCACTCCTTAAACCCCATTACCATTTAACCCATCCCTGTACCCTGCAATTAACATTTTAGTGTGCTTACTTTATCACATAATCTATCCAATTATCTATCCCTCTGTAGTTAGTTTTTTGGTAAAGCTAAGTCATATTTTTTCATTTATGCTGAGTAGCCCTCCAGGAATATTTTTAGTATTAATTTACACTCTTACCAGTGGTATTTTGCATACTTCTAATCCTTGCTGACACTGAGTTTTATTATTTAATGTAATTTTTTAGATAATTTTTGATATGTAGGTTTTACTGAATAAGTTTCTTATTTTAGCTCTAAAGTGATTCTATTCATATGTAATACTCATGAAACAGCATTTATTTATAGTTTGCTTTGATCATCTAATCTCCACTGTAGCTTTTGAAAAGAAATGTATGTAATTTGTTCTTTGTGATACTTAATGGTTTTAATGGGAACATTTTACCTGTTCAGTAACTATTTAAGGTACAGTTGGGATTTCAATCAGGAAATCATTAGTTCTTGTGTTTTCAGTTTATGCATTGCCGTATGTAAGTAAGTATTCTAAAATATAATCTGTAGCATATTCAGACCTTTTTCTCTTTCACAGAGTAAGTGAGCTGTTGGAGAGAAATGATTGACTAGGGTAATCAGAAGTGGAAGTAGAATCTAATGAATTGAATAATCTTTCATTCATTAGACCTTTGCCTCACTTCTTAGATCTTTGTATTATTCCTTGGAACTGAGCTCCACAAGTATAATAAAATAACTAATCAAGAGAAATAAAAATGTGAATTTGAGGTAAATGTTAAGAAATCTAGGCACCTTGGGTAGGCATATAATATGAGGTAGTTGATGCAAGGAAGTAATTAGAAGATGCTAAGGCTTACACAATACTGTGTTAAGTTATAGATTGCCTACATTCTGTTTTATTTTAAAAGTAGTTTATATTTAACTTTGGTATGGCTGTTTTTAAAAATTATATGGAAATCCCACTAGGAATATGTTATCTTTGTTATTTTCTGAGCATTCAATCAGATCTCTTTGTTTACAGCTGGGCTCAAAGTGCAGAGAACTCAAAGATATTCATTTCGGCCAGTGTTACAAGATCTCAGATGAAGGCATGATCGTCATAGCTAAGGGCTGTCTGAAATTACAAAGAATATACATGCAGGAAAACAAATTAGTAAGTACTTGTTATCATCTTTGTGTTTTTATTTTGTTTCTAACCTTTGATTTCCTTACAGATTACAGATTTTTATCCGCTTATTTTGGTGGTTTAGAGGCAAATACTACTTAAAGCAAGAATCCTCTCAAAACAATGATTTTATGAATTGATCCTATAACTCTGTAGGTGCTTTTATGTGATATTTGCATGTTGAAAGTTCCTCATTAGCATACGCTAATATGTTTTTGTCTAAGTTCTGACAGTGAACTAACTCAGGTAAATTGGATAAAAGTATATTTAGTTGCTAAATATAAGTATGTGGTTGTTCTTCCTTCTGATTCCCTAGGGATTATAATACTTTAAGGTAGTTAGAATTTTTTACTGTTAGGGAAGATGTACATATGTGAAATAGAGCCTTTCACTTAGTATGGTAAAAAATGGGATTTATTAAACTGAGGCAGATAATGTTTGCAGTTATATAGACTTCAAGTTCTAAGCACATACATATATAACTCATTCACACTTAATGTGTGATACATTTTTAAAACCATTTAATTTTCTTTTATTGAGATATAATTCACGTGCCGCAAAATTCACCCTTTTAAAGTGTTACAACTCAGTGGATTTTAGTGTATTCACAAAGTTGTGCAGTCATCATCACTAATTCTAGAACAGGTTCATTACCCCCAAAGAAACTTTGTGCTCGTTAGTTGTCACTCTCCATTCCCCCCTTCCTCTAGCTCCTGGCACCTGGTAATCTACTTTCTATCTCTATGGATTTGCCTGGTCTAGGCATTTCATACAAATGGAATTACATAGTATTTGGTATTTTGTGTCTGGCTTCTTTCACTTAGCATAATGTTTTCAAGGTTCATTCATGTAGTAGCATGTATCAGAGCTTCAATCTTTGTAATGGTTGAGTAATAACTCCAAATCTTTTTAATTTTGATGATAGGTATGGTATAAGTTAACAGAAAAGGTTGTCATTAGGGAGACATGTAGATTTCTCAATGTTGAGAAATAGTATACTTTAAAATGTAGGCAAGGTGGTGTTGCATATTTACAAAGGAGATCTGCTATTTAATTGTATTCCTCAAATGAAGAGATCTTTTTGTTGCTCCTTGGAATTAGTTTATAAAAATTGATAAATATATCTCATAAATTAGCGTAAGTTTTGAAAGGTCTCTAGAAGTGTCAGCACTTCAAATGAGATAATGCTACTATTTATTTATTTGAGAGAGGGTGGAGACGGGGGCAGAGGGGTAGAGGAAGAGGGAGAGAGAGAATCTTAAGCAGGCTCCATGCTCAGCACGGAGCTAGGTGTGGAGCTTGATCTCTCAACCCGGAGATCATGACCTGAGCCAAAATCAAGAGTCTGACACTTAACTGACTGAACCACCCAAATGCCCTGAGATGATGCTACTTTATTATTTTTTAAAGTTTTTATTTATTTATTTATTTATTTATTTATTTATTTATTTATTGAGAGAGGGAGAGAGAGAGTGCAGAAGCTGGGGGAGAGGAAGAGGAAGAAATAGACTCTCCTCTGAGCAGGGAGCGAGATGCAGGACTCTATCCTAGGACCCTGGGATCCTGACTTGAGCTGAAGGCAGACCCTCAACCGACTGAGGTCTTCTGGGTCAGAGTTAGTGAATTTTTTTTTTTTTTTAAAGATTTTATTTACCTATTTGACAGAGAGAGCGAGAAAGAGAGAGAGCAAGCAAGGGGGAGAGGGAGAAGCAGGCTCCCTGCTAAGCAGGGAGCTCAACGTGAGACTCGATCCCAGAACCATGGGATCATGACCTGAGCCGAAGGCAGACCCTCAACTGACTGAGCCACCCAGGTGCCCCAAGATAGTGAATTTTTTAAACGTGGTGTTCACTCACTTGTATTGTGATTCTGGGAAATTACTTAAGCTCTGTGAATGTCCTCTGCAGACAGGATTATTAATACTTGTGTTTTTGCCAGGGTATAGCTCTAAGAATTAAATGACATAATGTCCTTAAATTGTGTAATATAAACCCTAACGCATAGGAGGCACTAAAAAACTAGAATTTTTATGACATTCTGTCTGTATTTGTCATCTTTTGGTTTCTATTTTATACTCAAATTGAAGGATAGTAAACACAACTTAAATTTTTATATTTTTTACATAATGGGAATATTTGTTGAGTAGTTAATATTTGTTTCCTTGTTGAGTAAACACAGAGAAACATTTTTCTTAACACATGAAAATTTTGTCAATAGTTTCCCAAAGGAGTTAACTGTATATATTTTGAAAGTTCTAAGTTATGTTCACATTTGTTTTTCCTTAATATTGTGGTCCATTAAAAAGATGTTATGCTAAGGGAATCAGTTTTGTATGTAGTATTACTCAGTATCACTCAGTAAACATTTGATTTCATTGGAAATTTGAAGTAGTTTTAAATCTTAAAGTTCAGTTCAATAACGTTCCTTCAATTTAAGGTTCTAGAAAGGGAAACTTAGAATCATTTGAGCTCTTTGCACTGAGCAATTGAATTATTGGTAACTATCCTCCCATACGAGTTTTGCTTTGTAGTTTTAGAATTTATGAAATAATGAGAAATACTTGAATTCTTACAAAGCTGTAATTTTAAGTAGTTAAGGTATTTTCATTCTGAGAACTATTATTATTAGTCCTTTAACAAGAAATATTTCATATGGGGTGAGTAGAAATAATAGCAGTCTGGTTAAAGGCAAATAATATTAATGTACTTTTATGTATTTATAAAATTATGCTGCATATGTAATTATAGGCAGAAAATATCACTAAACATCACTAAATAGGTTTTTTAAGTTAACAATAGAGATATTTAGAGAATGCTGTGTCTGAAAGGATGCCAACAGAATTTGACTTGTACAGATACTGATCATTAACAAAATTATTTTGCTAATTCTCTTATTGTATCTTCTCAAGAGTTTTAGAGGTTCATTGTATAGTCTAAATATAATTGTAGCATAGTGTTTCTTTGAAAGTGTAAACTTTGCTGACTTTAAAATATCAAATTGACTGCTTTTATATATTGGCAGTACTTAAGTATACGTAGTCTTCATATTCTATCTTGGCCTTTAGATGGCAGCATTGTCTTTGTATATTTCAGTGACATAGCTTTTTGTGTCCTTGATATTAGCTATAAAGATATAATGCTTGTACATAGTTTCTGCAGGTATTATGGTTTATTTTTAATTTTTGTCCTTTAGGTGGTTTTAGTGCGAATATTTCTTTAAAAAATGTGAAATATTAGTTGCATCTAGAATGTTACAATATAAACTTGCCATTTTACACAAAGTAGAAAGCTATTTGAACGTTCTTATTTGTGGCACTGATTTAAGTAAGATAAACTTTAGGGGAAGGGTTCCTGTGTTTATCAGAGGGAGAAGTTTCATTCAGGTGGAAAGTGAGGACAATGACTTTACATTTTAAGACTCAGTGAGTTACGGTGAGGTAAAGTAGTAAGAGCATGTACATGTAAAATCTTCCTCAACAGAGAATGGATTTCTGTTTTAGTCACTTTTGAATGAGACAAGCACCATGCTCCTCTATGATGTATTTTGTATTTGCTATAAATCTGTTGTATGGACTTTAGAAATAGATTTGAAAAATGCAGCTATGGTGAGCTTCTAGCATATCGTATACAACTATTTTCCTTCTTCTGGTGATAGCTTTTATATCACTTCTGTGCAGTACTGGCTACAAAGTTATTTTTAAGTCATATTTAGTTTGTGTGTATAGTTATTGATTATCTAGACACTTTTTAAAGTATATTCTCTTTGCTTCTTTACTCTTCTTGCTCCAGATTCTGCTCCTTTACTAAAATTTGGACAGAGAAGTTCTTTGGCCATCTTCTTATTCAGTTGTGATGGGGTCAGATGGATTATCTGCCAATTATTATACAACCTGACTTTTTCTTTTTCTTTTTTTAGGTTTTATTTATTTATTTATTTATTTTTAAAGATTTTATTTATTTATTTGACAGAGAGAGAGAGATCACAAGTAGGCAGAGAGGCAGACAGAGGGAGAAACAGGCTCCCCACTAAGCAGAGAGCCTGACGCGGGGCTCGATCCCAGGACCCTGAGATCATGACCTGAGCCGAAGGCAGAGGCTTAACCCACTGAGCCACCCAGGCGCCCCTTAGGTTTTATTTAAATTCCAGTTAGTAAACATACAGTGTAATATTAGTTTCAGGTATACAATTTAGTGATTCAACAGTTACAATACCAGGTGCTCATTACAAGTGTACTTCTTAATCCCCATCACCTATTTAATCCATCTTTTCACCTACTTCCCCTCTGGTAACCATTAATTTACAACCTGACATTTTAAAGTACTAGGGTTTTATAATTTATTTCAAAAATAGCTTCTATGTGGGTCAGTATATTTTGTTTAGATCTGTATGTGTTGTGTTTAGTCTCTTTTTTTTTATACCTTCTAGTCTATAGAGTTGAGTTGTAAACTAGTATAGGTTTCTGAATTACCAAGAAAGTAGTAATGTATTGTGTGTATGCTAGTACATAATTTATTATGAATAGATTTTAGAAATTTTTAGGGAAGTAATAAATGTTTCCTGGTTAAAACTTGATGTCCTGAAAGTTGATTGTGAACTTTTATTTTTTCAATCTCCTGATGAATTGTTGCTTTATTAGTTTTATAATTACATGACATCTCATAGAGCTCTTTGGTTGCTGCCATGACATTTTTTTAATGATTTTTTTGTTTCTCATTTTATTATTTTTTTGGACGTTTGCATGTATGAATTCACCTCTTCAGGCCTCCTTATAGGCTGTAAGCATTTTGAGGGGTGATTGAGGCCAATGTCCTCTTTGAGTTGAACTAAATTCAGTTCATACCTTGATCCTAATGTTTCTTACTCATGTGACTTGGGTTAGTTATCTTAATTTTTGTGCTTTCATTTCCTTGTTTGCAGAAAGGATATAATGCTACCTCAAACATGTTCTTATGAGCATCAGACTAAATGAGATTTAGAGGCAAAGTACCAAATGTGTTTTACAGTCCCCCAAATAAGAAGTCTTCAATAAAGTTTACTTTACTTCCTCTTCCTTCCAGAGTTTACTTTCTGGAGTCTACCAATATGAATTGGGCTGTCACTGCCCAATATTACCTACTGTATTCTGATTTCACCCTTAAGCTATTCACAGTTTCATTCTTCTTTGCTGCTTGGTGTGATTTGAGGTTGTTGCAGCAGCTAAGTAAATACACTGGCCCATCAACTGGCGTGTGTAAGGTAAACATCTGCATCAGTGTTTAAATAGCAGTAGCTAATTCAGCATTATATTAAGGCTTGTGTTTCCTGACTCTTTGGCTTTTTAACTTAGAGTTAATATATTAAGGAATTTAGTCCCCCTCTTCCCATCAATTCCCCCACTGCATTTCTTTTATGTAATTTCTCAAACACTCCTTGTGTGGTGAATTTACTTGTAATCCCAGACTTAAATAATTTACATTTGTGAGGGATTCCCTTTTCTAAATACTCATTTTTAACTTCCAAATCTCCTAGGGTAGTTATTTGCCTTAATTGTCATTTACCCTCTTCTTTTTTTTTTTTCTCTTTTTTAGAGTGGGAGAGAAGTGGGGGAGGGGCAAAGAGATAAGGGAGAGAGAGAATCTTAAGCAGGCTCTATGCTCCCATGATGGAGTTTGATGCAGGTCTTGGTCTCATAACCCTGATATCATGACCTGAGCTGAAATCAAGAGTTGGATGCTTAACCGACTGAGCCAACTAGGCACCACCCTTCTCTCTAAATGGATTAGGCATTTACTTACTTACATCCAGAGTGGTAATTTCCAGTAAACACTGGTACATGAATGTGGCGCTCTAAAGAAGGTGACCTAAAGATACCGAACTTTATCTTATTATTGAATGTTACATTTCAGGATTTTGCTGTCATTTGTTGATTTTTAAAAATATTTAGTAATTACTTTTTATTGATTATAATGTTCCCGGCAGTATGCAGTTTTACGTAATTAATCCTCAAAACCATTATATGAGGCAGTCTATTTTTTTTTTTTTTTTTAAGATTTTATTTATTTGACAGACAGAGACACAGAGAGAGAGGGAACACAAGCAGGGGGAGTGGGAGAGGGAGAAGCAGGCTTCCCGACGAGCCCGGAGCCTGATGTGGGGCTCGATCCCAGGACTCTGGAATCATGACCTGAGCTGAAGGCAGACGCTTAACAACTGAGCCACCTGGGCGCCCCAAGGCAGTCTATTTTTATTCAATTTTACAGATGAGGAAATTGAGACCTAGAAAGGTTAAGTAACAACTAGTAAGTGTCAAAGTCGGGATTGTAACCCAGATCTGTTAAATACCCAAACTTCTGTCCTCAAGCCTTTTCATGGAAGTCACAGATGGAGTTAATCTATTTGCCTTTTAACCATGTAGTAATTTCCAAAAGACCTTATCCCCCTTTAAAACACTTACTGAAAGGTGCTCTGAGATGTCAAAGGAAGAAGTTAACTATTAGCATGAGCAGAAAAGAAGCATATCTTTTTGCTAGGATGATAACTGATTTCAGGGGAAGTACCAATGAAGACATATTGAAATCTTTTCTTGGAAAATTAGAAAATTATCAAAGTAAAATGATTTTAAAGGTGGCATTTAATATTCATCTTAATCCTGTATGATATGAACATAATTAACTTTAATAGTAGAATTGCATTCTTTATGCAAAATATTTTACTTTGTAAAAGTAATAGTATTTTATATTTTTGTGAAATTTGGTTTCAGAAGTTAAATACCATTTCATTTTTGTCCAGATTTAAAAGAAATTTGAATGAATCAATGAACTGATAACTTTCTACTCTGTTCCTTAATATTGTTTCAGATGTTCATTCAGTTCATTTAATATTTGAATACCTAGCATGTGCCAGCCTCTATGAGAAGTGTTGAGAAATTAAGTTACACTGCTAAAGGGAGGAGGAGATCCCTGTCTAGTTATAAAAGTGCTATGAAAATGCCAATTACAAAAGTAGTTACTTCTGTAAGAGATAAGAGAAGAATCAGGAAATCCTGTAAATAGTAGGTGATATTTGAACTGGGTCTTGAATGATATATCGTGTTGTGATGATTATGGCACAGGTGAACATTTTTTGGGGTGATTCCAATTATGGGAATCAGCACTAACAAAGATAAGGCATTGGGGAAATATATGGAATGTTTAATATGTTCTGGGTGTTAAAGTAAGATTTTATAGGCAGGGCAGTGGGGGAAGTGTTCATGTTAGGGTCTGTAAAGGAAGACTGGGATCAGGATAAGACTTTTGAATGTCATGCTGAGGAATTTGTATGTCTCTAGGTAATGGGAAATATAGCGTGAGATTTTAGCAAATATGAAATGTGATCAAATTTTGGTGTCTTATGTATATATTTTTTAATTTTGAGAAATTAAGAAAAATACAATGCAAAAAGTGACAACATCTATATGCCCATCATCTACACATTGACAGTTGTTTAACATTTTGTTAAATTTGCTTCTTTTTGAATTAATAAAGCAAATAAATTTTAAGTCTCTATTGTCTTGCTCCCCATATCATTCCCTCTATCTCCTAGAAACAACTACTATGATGACCTAAAATGCTTTAAAAATTAAAAAGAAAACTTTAACATACATAATAGACACCATGAACAATATAGTCTTGTTTAGTTTTGTATAACTATAGTTTGTAAACTATAGTTTTTGTAAACTATGTATGTAGTTTTTATCTGTTGTCATATTGTTAAATATCTGTTTTTACAAAGTATTTGTCAGCCTACAATTTGCATTTTTACTTTTTTTTTTTAAAAGATTTTATTTATTTATTTGACAGAGAGAGAGAGAGAAGAGCACAAGCAGGGGGAGCAGCAGGCAGGGGGAGAGGGAGCAGCAAGCAGGGGGAGAGGGAGAAGCAAGCAGAGGGAGAGGGAGAGGCAGGCAGAGGGAAAGGAAGAAGCAGACTACCAACTTAGTAGGGAGCCCAACACAGGGCTTAATCCCAGGACCCTGGGATCATGACCGGAGCTGAAGGCAGACACTTAACAGACTGAGCCACCCAGGCGCCCTTAAGTTGTTTTTGACAGCTAGCCATAATGAATATGTAATTCATTCTTTGTAACTGTTAGTTTTCTATATAGGTATATTTTGTCCATTCCGTACTTACTGGAGGACGCTTGTATTGCTTCCAGTGTTTTACCATTATAGACGGTGTTGCAATAAAATCCTTGTGTAAGTCTCCACACTTATCTGTAAGAATTCTCTAGGATCTACATCTAGAAATGTAATTAAGATATGTATATTTTCAAATTTTTACTACATCATGCCAAACTGCTCTTCATGAGTAATTGAAATCATGGTTTGTAGGTTTATCCTGATAGATTGTCAACTCTTTTGAGGGCAGGGAATATCTAGTTATTTTTTCATCCATTCCCCCTCATCGTGCACATAATAGACATTCAATAAATGTTGGTTTAGTGGCAAATGGATTACTACTGAATTGAACATAGTTTTAAAATGTATTTTTTCAAGTGTTTTTGGAATACTCTTTAAAAAGAAGATGGATTTAATATATTAAAAAAAGCTTGAAAAATAGCTTAAAGATTCAGAGTCAATAGTTTTCTGACTTCTCACATAAGTAAATTTCTTTGATCTAGATACTATATTAGTGATACCATTCTTTATGTATCAAATGTATCCAACCAAAGTCATTAATGAAGGAGTATTTTCTAGAATGGTTTCTTTTAACAATATGCAGTTCTGAAACTAGATTATAATTTATATTCTTGTCAGAATTACATGGACTTGTACATTCTTACTGTTAACAAAATTAGTTTTGTTTTGTTGAACAGTATTTGAAAGACCCACTTTAATTAAAAGCAAAAGTTATTTGGCAGACACATAATTTGAAAAACGAAGTTAAAATGTTATTGGCAGATTTTTCAATCTGAAGAATAAATATGTTTTTACTCATTGTATATTCTTTGCTAAAGCTTACCCTATCTCTATTTAACCTATTCTTACCTTTCTCCTGTGGGTGTCCTTTTTTTTTAATGTTTTTTTTTTTAAAGATTTTATTTATTTATTTGCCAGAGAGAGAGATCACAAGTAGGCAGAGAGGCAGGCAGAGAGAGAGGGGGAAGCAGGCTCCCCGCTGAGCAGAGAGCCTGATGCGGGCTCAACCCCAGGACCCCAAGATCACGACCTGGGCCAAAGGCAGAGGCCCTAACCCACTGAGCCACCCAGGCGCCCCTTTTTTAATGTTTTTTAAAATTACTTTTTCTCTTTCCAAAAAAATTGTAAAAATTTTATTGAGATTTTTATTTTAATTCCACTATAGTTGACATGCAATGTTATATTAGTTTCAGGTGTACAATATAGTGACTCAGCTGTTGTATACATTACTTAGTGTTATCATTAAGTGTACGCCTCTGGGTATCTTTAGGTATTTTGGTAAGAACATAAATGTATTGTATTCTATCATTTGAAAGGCATAGAAAACCTTGTGTGTGTGTTTTGTGTGTGGTGTGTGTACTTTTTCCTCCCCTGTGTACCAGCGAGGCATGGAGGGCTGGCAGTGAGTTGGATAATATCCAAAGAATCTTTATTCAAAATGCAGTAATTTTTTACCTAGCACATTTACTTGCCTAATTGTATTAGTTTAGTAAAATTAAAATTAGTTCACAAACTTGGGACTTAACAAGTGATGATATGAGATGCTCAAATACAAATAGCATCTCAGGAGGAAGCAAACCTATTTGTAAATTCCAATACAGATAGTACAGTTTTGACAATGCAGAATTTATTATGGTTAAAAATAGGAGACTCCAAATGGTATTTACATAGTCTTTAAAAAGTTTTTTTTCTGGATGAAATTCTAGATTACTAAAAATATCCAACTTGTTTTGGGTTTAAAATTTATAGTTGGTAGTTATTTCTAGTGTTGCAATGGTTTTGCTGGTGTTATTTTCCACTTACATATTCTTTAGAGATTATTTTTTTTAAAAGATGTAATTTTTGTTTACTTTGTTTTAGCACCACATGTTTAAAAAATCAAAGATTTGGAACAAATCAAATTATCTTAGATACAAGTGTGAAAGTGCTATCTAGGGCTTGTGCTCAAGTGTTGGTGACAGGAATAGTGGATTGAGATAAAAAGCCTAGTCATTAGACTGAACAAATAGAAATTTTCTAGTGTTGGATGGCATTGGGGTCCTGGGAGTGCATTAAGCCTGTCACTTATGAGTACAAGTTCTTCAACTACCTTTCTAGACTGTCAGTCAACAAGTAAGATGTATTGTTTGGATCTAGGGAGAAGTTTTGGCTTGCGTTTTTATTTTTCCACAGTAATGAGGTGCTAGGGTTTTAGGATATCCAAGACTTAATCCCGTTTATTATTTTAGTGGTTAAGCTTAAGTGGAAAAGAATTAGAGGGTTTAGTTTTTTTTTGTTTGTATTTGCCTTTCTGAATATCATTTATAAACTACAGTTGAATTTGGCTACCAGGTGATAGGATGCTTCTTTTCTAGCATCTTTTTACAGTTACTATCAAAAATATAAGTTGCCATGAAAGTGCTATGCCACTTGGGCTTTCACCAGTGATCCTTTCTTCAGGGAAAAGGTCTGCAGATTGTGCTCCTGTCTAGGTTACTTGTGTGGTGAGTACTGTTCGTATTCCTGCTACCAGACTTTGCCTATTCATATTACCTACGTTGTCTTCCTTTGCTGTCTTTTTTGAAGTTCTTGTTAAAAGTCTAAACATGAAGTTGCCTGCTGGACAGTAGAAGGATGACTCATCATGAGAGTGTTGGGGTAAATTCTTTTCCTTGGACCATACCTTCTGGTTAGTAGTTGAGAACTTGAAAAGCCAGATGAAGTTTGTACTATTTTGATATGTACTTACTTTAAACTCTCTTGTTGCATCTTACTTGTGTAGCCATATCAAATTTAGATTACAGAAATGATCAATATAGTATTTTTCTTTAGTAGCTACTGTACTTCACTATTTTGGGTTTCTAAAATATGATAGAAGTGGATTACTTCAGGAGTGTTCTTCAGGGTAGAAAATTTATAGTGTCTATTACCGGGTATTCATGGACTGTTTTTGATTTAAGCATAAAATCTAGATCTTTATCATTCACTTTAATATGATAGATAAATGGATATATTGAGAATGTAATTCAAAGAAAAATACTTATAAATCAGAGTCCTTCTAGTTGAACTACATTTGGGTGATTATTATCTTTTATTTTTCTCCTATTGAGTATATCTTTGAGAAAATAAAGAGGATGGTATGTATTCATGTTCATTATTGCTTAAATGTCTATCTTAATGCCTACATATTATAAAATTATTTGCATGATGTATGTTAGCTTTTCATTTTGACTCATCTGAGAACATGGTAGAATTAGGTTAAGTTTTGATTTATAGATTCTCTGAATAGGGAGTCAAATGTATTTCCATGTCTTTTTACTAGGTTAATGTTAATTTCAAATATTTAAATATCATTTTGAGTAGTTTGATATTTCATATGTTTTAAGGTGTTGTAGGACATAATTTTGTGCACATGTACATACCCTTCTACTGTTGACATATTAATAAGTATTTTTCTCATTATATATAATTGTAGGCAGTTCTATTATGTGATCTTATATACATTCCGTAAATTACATTTATTTTAAGCTTACGAGTGAAGAACTTCATGCAAAACAGTGTGGAAGTTAAAGATATATATTCCACTGAATTCAGTCATGTCCTAAGACATTTCCAAAGTTGGCCTTTTATTTTTCACATCCACAATCTAGGAATGCTCTTTTCATCAGTTCAGAAATCTATAATGGCTAACTTCAAAGATTGCTCCAGTTACTAGTCTCTATTCTCATTACATTCTCAACTTGTCCATTTACTCTTCATTTTTCTTATCATCTTGCTTTCTTCTAATATGTGTTTGATACGTTCAAACTCAGCTAAGTATTATTTTTTTGTCAAACTTTCTTTAGGAATTCCACCACTTTTATTACTTTCCCATATACTATCAGCTTTTCCTATATTTTATAATTTCTTATTAATCCATTGATACCTTGTAGGTTTCAAGGCTTTAGTTTAATTGTATAAGCTCCTTGTAAATGGGAGTGATAATGTCTTATTTTCAACATGTGGTTAGAATCTGACTATATCTGTCACTGTTTTATCTAAATAGTTTTTAGGAGTTCTTAAAATTAAAGGTCTTCTACATAAAAATTGCAAAGTTTTTGAAAGGACTGTTAATGAAAATGAACCATTTAGTTCTGGAAAGGTTACTTTTATGAAAAGAAAGCTGTTAAAAATTAGCATTTTTAATGAGACACGTCAGTAACTTTTTTTTTTTTTAAGATTTTTATTTATTTATTTGACAGAGGATGTGAGAGAGTGCAAGCATACAAGCAGTGGGAGAGGCAGAGGGAGAGGGAGAAGCAGGCTCCCCACCGAGTGTTGCCTGCAACACTAATACAATTATGTTGTATTACCGAGTGGGGAGCCTGATGTGGGGATCCGTCCTAGGACCCTGGGATCATGACCTGAGCTGAAGGCAGATGCTTAACCGACTGAGCCACCCAGGCATCCTCACATGTCAGAAATTTTAAAGATGATTGTTTATACTTTGGTACGTACATATAGTGTAGCTTTCAGTACATAAGATTCAGTTTTTGTTAACAACTGAGCTGGTGCAGTGTCAAGTGATTCTTCATTAGTGTTCATACCAGAAGAATGCCAGTGATAGCTTGAGAAAGTAAAAACCCGAAGAAGTCTGAACTCTTCAAGAATTAAGTAGTTTTCAGGAATGATTTCTTAAAAGTGAACACTGAAATTTGTGTCTTTAAAATTTTTTTGTTGTTAATTTCATTTCTTGGTTTACATCCCATCGAGAATATTTGACTTTGGTACTTCCACCAATGCATTTTTTTCCTGCTTTCTGACAGCTCTAACAAAAATCTCTCCAAGACTCCTAAGAATTGTGGGTTTTTTTTTCTTTTGTAAAACTTTAATCACTTGAATCTTGAAAAGGTGGAAGTTATCAAGTTGCTTCTGTGGATGAGTTTGTTTAAAAGAGCTTGATTTTATTGTTGCCACTAGACAGAGATAGATAAAATATAATATTTGATAAATATCTTGGTTGCTTGGTACCAGCAAAATGCACCAAGCAAATCTGCTGTTAAATTTAGTTAGAATACTGATGTTGCATGCTTAGGGAGTAATATACTATACAGAAATGGCACTGACAAGTATTCTTTCAAAAATACTTTATGTAAAAGTCTTAGTTCTTAATTTCATAAATTGATTCCATTTATATTGTTATCGTTTTGTTCTTTAAAATGTTCTGGTTTTGTAGAGTCAAAAATTGGGGAAAGAATAACCAAAAAGAAGCATAAATAGGCATCTTACTAGAATAATGCGGCTTATATGTTCCTTTTCTTGGAGATTGAAATGGCATTTGGTAAACTTAAGGAAAAAAAAATTAGGCAAGTATTTGTTCAGCCAACTGTATTTTAACCTTGGATTAAGTTGTGTTTTTTTCAATCTAGAAGTGATATCTTTTTCTGGTACACCTAGATGGTTTTTGGCTGTAAAGTTAGTCCAAGCATATAGGAGTCATCTCTGTTTCATATATTAAAGTGTATTTAAACCAGTCACATTTTCTAATTTTCTTTACATTATGATATTTTTTGATTACAGAGTCAAGAGTTTTTTTTTTTGAAGAATATAATTGGGCAGATTGCTGATCTATAATTGGGCAGATTGCTGATCTATAAGAATAGGAGATATTTCATGTATAATCTTTTCTAGTGGTAAATCGTTTTTACTCTAGTGTATGCATTTGCCTAGTGTCATAGGTTAATTCTTTAAATGTTTGTGCCTTTCCCTTTTCTATTAAAGCATACCTTTCTTCAGCTGTTGTAGAAACTAATTTCTTTCAGTTATCATAATCAGCTTGTAATCACCTTAATGCTTACCTCCCATCTTTGAGATTCTGTATTTGCACATGTCTAAGATTAATTATTTATTTTTATGCATTGTAATTTTAAAGGTGCATTAGATTTGCTTGCATATGTTATTGATTATGCACTTCCTTCTTCTGACCTTTTAAAAAGTTAAGAAAATTCCTGTTTCTTAAAAAAAAATGATGATGACTTAACCTTGAAAGTGTTCTTAAAGGCCTCCAAACCTGCTTCCTATAAATCCCTTTATTGCATGCCTAATAATGACTATCCATCCTTGTGCATGTATGTGGAGAGGATTATTTATTGATGAATACTCAAGAACTCATGCAGTATTTTAATAATGACAGTTGAAAAATTACTAATAGAATGGTGCCAAAATGCTGTTTGACCAGATTTTTCTTCTTTGTAGCATTTAGATTATTAATGCCTTTAAAAAAAAATTACATAAACTCAGCACATTATTTAGACATGACTAGGGAAACTTTTTCTCACACCAAATGAGTATGAGAATGTAATTTAACAATTTAAATGATTGCCTTTTATGAATATATGCATTGTTTTAGGAGATCTTTCCATTTTTTCATGGTGTATGGCAATAGTGGTCCCTGTAAAACTTTTTTGGTTTCATTTACTATTAACATGCTCATTGACAGCTGGCCTTTACTAATCTCCCATGGGTTTGAAACTTTTTCCTTAAAGCTTTATAGTTGAATTACAATAGATTGTGTTCTTTGTTTTCTCCTGGAAAAGGATTTAAACAAACTTTCTATTGCACTTGTTGAATATGTATTTCATAGTAACCACCATGAAGTTTGCAGCATTTAAGAAGATGAAGAACCAAAGATAAAAGATACACGTTCAAGAATGCTTGGTTTCACAGTTGCTGCATAATCCTTTCTGCTGTCATTGGTACCCTAACCCTGTACCTACCAGAACAAAAGAAACTGAATTGGAAATTGTGGGAGCTGGGGAACATTCAGTTGGCAGCCCATCGCATGGCCCATAGGCGTTGTCAGGTCTCAGTTTGATGCCCTTTATTCTTTCTGACAGATGTGAGGTAGGGTCTATGAGGGGGAAGTCATTACTAGAGAGAGGGCAGTGTCAGATCAAAAGTAACCAGTGATCAAACAAGGTAAAGGGCTGTGGAAAATAGGCTCTCTTTCTGGCCTCAACACCTGCCTGATCACTGAAGGGAATAGTCCTTATGTGTCAGGGAAAGTTGATTTTCTTTGATGTACAGTGAATTAGAAGTCAGAATGGAAGCTTAACTGGAGTACAGAAGATTTTTACTTCCTAGTACTTGGGCAATTTGGGTGTTTAATTTTTTTTACTTTAATTATTTATAAGTTAGAGAAGTCATTCTCTGTTGAATAAAATATTAAAGTTTTCCCATACTAACTTTGTTAACACTATGTATTTAGAGATAGTACTAATAAACAAGTTTTAGTACAGCATAGAACAGGCTTTAGAAGTCACCAAACTCTTCTTTCAAGCATCTAATTATAACTTTAATCAGAACATTTGTATAATTATAATAATGACTACAAAGTGGAGAGTGCTCAGCTTGGCACATAGTAGGTCCCTGCATGATAAAATTTTGGAATTTACCTTGCTAAGTAATTTCAGTAAGTTTGAATTAACTCTTTCTCTCTAAGTGCTTATTGTTGTATTTTCTCTTAAGGTAGTCCTTTCTAATCAAGTCAGTTGAAAGAAAATTTAGAGAGAATCTCATTGGGGTTTTGTATGTATGGTTCTTTTCCCATGCCCTTTCATCTTTAGACAGCATATGACTAATGTCTAGAAGAAGGATGCTATTTTATCTTTCGTTAGCTTGTTATGTTGATAAATTGAAAATTGAGACATATTTCTAAAAATTTCAACTATGGTGTTTTCCTTTACATTAAGAGCAAAGATTTAATCTCTACTAGTTTTCATTGTCTCAACTTTCAGCATTTTAAATACTGCTGAATTTCATTAATTTCGTAAGTAGTTAACAGTCATTTTGTCCTGAAATTCTAGAAATAAGATTTTCTTGGGATTATTGATTTTTGAGTAAAAAGAATAGTCTTAGTGCCTTAGTGCCTCAGCCTTCTAAAAGTGATTTTAATCTAATAATTTGTCTGACTCTACATTTTTTCATGAACTCTTATGTTTGTTTTTGATACTCTTAGGTAACCTAAATCTTCCTCCTTTATACATTTAGAGCTATAAAAGAATATAAAATATATATTATGTTGTATTACCTTCATATTAAATTAATATTTGGCTTCTAGACTAATGTTGGCTCTAAATATATTTTATGCTTGAGAAATTTCAGAATAATATATTTGAGCTTACTTGTAACTACTGATATTTCTGATTTGGCTTTTAAACAAACTTTGCTTATAAATTATCATAAATATGTTTAAGTTTTTTTAAGGACTTTGACTTAGGAGTTCTTGTGTTGACATTGAATAAGATGTATTATAATTTTTTATTTGATTTATTTTATTTGGAATAAAATGTCTTATAAATTAAGATTCTGTATCTACTCTTGAAGCTTTTTGAAATTTAAGAGATTTTAATATAGTTGCATCACACATTTAAATACAAGTAGACTCATTTTTTTTACTTTTTTAAATTATATAAGTTTTAGGTGTATAGCAATATAACATTTTTAATATGTTTGCCCTCAACAGCCTCTGAAGGACTGCAAATTGAAACTAATATGATAATATTACTCTGATTTAGGGAGGAGAATAATTTTGATTTGGGATTTGGTTCTTGAGACATTTCTCCAGTCTCCCCTTCAATCTGCATAGTTGCAAAAAGGATTTGAGTGTGCTGATATTTTAATACTACTAGGAAGAAACATTTGTGAAAGGTAAATTTCTTTAAGTAAATGTCAGTTGTTTTTTCAAAATGGACTTCAGCAACATAAAATTTTTCAACATAATCTTTGGTTTATGGCATACTATCATAATTGATCTATGAGTGATCTTATTTTCTTATAAAAGTTAATTTACCTAAAAATTATTTAACATTTACTCAGGAACCTCCTGTCTTAAAGTAAGAACGAGTGTATTGCCAGTAACTTTCATCTACCCAGGTATTCCTCCCTTTTCTTATCTCTGACTCCCCTTTACAGGTAACTAGAAGTAACCACTATCCTGAATTTTATGATTATCATTTTTCCCATTTCATTACATATGTATATGTGCCTAAAAAATAGATAGTTCAGTTTTTACTTGTTTTTGATCAAGTAAATTTCTGAAGAGGTCATTGATGAACTGGTAAAAACAGTGCTTTCTCAAATATTTTAATGTATTATTTAAGAGTAATTTGATTTTGTCAGTATAAGGAAATATGTTTCTGAACTTAAACTTGGTATTATTTACATCTATTTTGTGATATAATCTCTGCTGTATTTTCATGTTATTTTAGATCTTTTGATTGAATGTACAATATCTATATGTTGGTCCCTTATAGTTTGCATCTTTCATTTATAAATTATAAATATAGAGAAGGAAGTCTTTTCTTAGTTTTGGTGTATAGCAATTGTAGCAATTTCTGTGACTTGATGTACAGGTTAGAAAAGTTCCTCTTTTAGGTGGTAGAAATAGTTGGTTAGGAATAGCTAAATAATTACCAGTTTGGTACGGAAGTAAGTGAATTTTAAGCTTACCAAATGACCTTTATGTTATACTTATCAATTTAATATGTCATTAGTAATATAAAAAGTCCAGCCATTGTCATTTTTCATAGGGATAAAGTGAATGAGCTAAATTTCTCTGATTGCTAAATATGCCATTGATTTAAAAACAGCTTCTGGGGGCGAGAAAAACTATATTAAATATTTATGTTGATTTTTAAGACTTACCATGATTTCAGAGCTACTAATTTGCAGAAAAGTGTCTCCCCCCCACCCCCAGTGTAGTTCATTAGATTGGTAAGTAAGTATTGGTCTGATACACAAGTTTTGGTGAAATCAAATCAAACAGCAAATTTGCTTAACTACAAGTGGATTTTTCTCCAGTTTCTATTTTTTAACATGTAGTCCCTGTAAAATAAAAATAAATATTCATGTTGCCTTCATGTTTTTGGTAATCCTTTGGAAATATCATTGATTTTACCTAAGAAGAGTCAGTATTCAGAATGGCTAATAATTTGCAAATATATTAAATGAGCTAATTAATATCATTGGAGAGCAAATTAGCACATTTCAACTTTGATTACAACAGATTTTTTTCCCTCTTGAGCAATGATTAATCCCATTTACAAGAAGTAGGATACACATTTAATTTTTTTTTTTTAAAGATTTTATTTATTTATTTGACAGAGAGGAGAGAGATCACAAGTAGGCAGAGAGGCAGGCAGAGAGAGAGGGGGAAGCAGGCTCCCCGCTGTGCAGAGAGCCTGATGCGGGGCTTGATCCCAGGACCCTGAGATCATGACCTGAGCCTAAGGCAGAGGCTTTAACCCACTGAGCCACCCAGGTGCCCCTACATTTAATTTTTGTACCAATCTTTGTTTTTAGGAGATTTTTCAATCCCAACTGGAAATCTCATGCATATTTTGTGTGTGTGTGTATGTGTATGCATATATACATATATACATATATTTGTATAAGTTTATATTTATAAAATAAGGTTGGTGAAATGATTTCAGATTAATGTAATTGGAATTTAAAAGGGAGATCATTTTTTCCCCCTTTATACTGATGAACTATGCTCTGTTTGCTCTATAAAGGAGTCCAAGAGGTCCATTTAGTAAGTATTGATTCATCTTTTCTCTACAAAATATATCTTGGTGATATTGCTTATGAATAATAAATGTAGTTGGCAGAAAGCATTTAGGGTTGTAGTTTGAGAAGCTACATGTAGTTCATTCCATTGAGGTTTATTCAGTGTTTTGTAATATGAGATACACCTGGAGAAACAAAACAGTACTCCCTTGTTTGCTTTTTAAAAGAAATATCAAATAGTTTTCTGAACATATAATGGTATTATTCCTTGTTTTTTCTCAATGTAGATCAGTCATTTGGATAATTTAATGGAAAAAAGTTATCACATGGTTTATAGCAGTCATTAAATACATTGATTTATGATAGTTGGGAGAATAGAAACTAAGCTTACAGGTAGAGATTGAAAGTGGAGTGACATTTTATGCCCTAGAAAATGATATGAAAGTTTGGAAATAAACGATGCTGTAGTTTTAGTTGGTATAATTCTGTAAAATATATTCTCCTTGGTTTCTTTATGGTTACTAGCTACATGGATCAATTAAATTTTTTTGTAAGCTCTTGGGGCACCTGGGTGGCTCAGTGAGTTAAGTGTCTGCCTTCAGCTAGGGTCATGATCTTGGGGTCCTGGATTGAGCCCTGCATCGCGTTCCCTGCTCAGTGAGGAGTCTGCTTCTCCCTCTCCCTCTGCTCCTCCCCCCACTTGTGCTCTCTCTCTCACTCACTCTCTTTCTCAAATAAAAAAAAACTTAAAAAATAATTTTTTTATAAGCCCAATATCTTACCATTCGCTCATTTTTAAGCATTTCTTGAATACTGATTACATACACAGCACTGTGCTTCTAGACCCATTTTTTTGGGGTCATGACAGCCCACTTTATAGTAACTTTTCAGTGATAGGAGAAATTTCTTTATATCTTTTATTTATCTTGAAAGAGCCTGCTGCAGAGGAAAGTAATACCCCCGTCAAAGAATTGCTCCAGAGTCTATACTCTTAACCTTTCATATGTTGAATATTACATTTTAAGAGTAAGAATTTGAAAATTATGGCATCTAGATAATATTTTATTTGCTAGTAATCATAACCTTTCAGTTATTTCATCTTAGTTACTAATTAAGATGAAATATTTTGAAGATTAAAATTAAAGGAACTATTATTATGTAGTACAAAACATTATATATTTATTACAATGGCCTGTTCTGTTAGGTTTTTTTTTTTTTAAGATTTTATTTCTTTATTTGACAGTAAGCGAGGAGCACAAGCAGGGGGAGCAGTAGACAGAGGGAGAAGTAGACTCCCCACTGAGCAGGGAGCCCGATGCAGGACTCGATCCCACAACCACAGGATCACAACCTGAGCTGAAGGCAGATGCTTTACTGAGCCACCCAGGCACCCCTCTTTTAGTTTTTTTTTTTTATTTAAAAATTTATTTTTTATTTTATTCATTTTTTTTTTAAAGATTTCTTTCAGACGGAGAGAGAAAGAGTACAAGCACGAGTTGGCGGGGGGCGGGGGGAAGGGTAGTGGGAGAAGAAGATTCCTCGCTGAGCAGGGAACCTTCTGTGGAACTCTATCCCAGGATCCTTGGATCATGACCTGAGCTGAAGGCAGACCCTTAACTGACTGAGCCACCCAGATGCCCCTTTAAAAATTTTTTAAAATTGGAAGTTTCTTTTAGTTGTTCATAAAGACATTTTGCTTTTAAAAGATTTCATGTTTTTATTTGAGAGAGACAGAGAGCGTGAGAGAGAAATCATGAGTAGGGGGGAAGGATAGAGGGAGAAGCAGACGCTCCACTGAGCCAAGAGCCTGATCTGGGACTCAATCCCAGGACGCTGGGATCATGACCTGAGCAGACGCTTAAAGGACTGAGCCACCCAAGCGCCCAAGATATTTTGCTTTTAAAGAAAGACTTGTTTCATTGAGCTGCAGTAGTACCTGGGTAGTATATGGGTTGCAGTACTTAAAGAATTAAATATAATGAATTGAGTTTTGGCATTATTCCATTGAGTTGATGTTTTAATTATTATTAGGATATTTATAAGAACATTGTTAACTGTATCACTAGAATCCTCCCTTATTAGAGCTTTCAGTTAAATATTCCCCCTGGTTGTAGTACTGGGGAAAGCTAGACTTCTGAGCAGTTGTTTTCCTTTATTATTTTATTACTGTGACTTTTATAAAAGACATTTTGGTTTCCTTTCCATCTTTACTTTGGCATCTTAGAAATCAAGAAACAAATTAGTAATTAGTAATTCATCTAGGGCAAAAGATTTGGGATTTCTGTCCTTCTTTTATAGAGTAACTTTTATTTTTAACCCTTATGTTCCCTTACCTTAGTTTTTATTTCTACTTTTTTTTTTTCTTGTAGGGTTAAAGTTTCCATGAACTACCTCAGTTCCTTTTTGGAAGAGGAGGGATATATACCTGAATACAAACAGAAATACTTACCTGAGCACATTTTAACTTTTAAAACACTTTCTTTGAATAGGCAATTGTGATATAAGGGGAAAGCTTTGAAGTTTGAATTAGGAAGATACAGGTTTAAATATTATCTTTATCCCTTCGTTGAGTAACCTTGAGCCAGTGTTTCTGAGGTGGTTTTCATGTTCATAGCATGAATAAAAATATTACCTTAGATAGCTTATGTACAAGTAGTAGTCTCATGTTAAGTGATCAGTAAGATTTTTCCTTTAGCCATTTATCCGTCAAGTTGTTTTTAAATATTAAAAGCTGACCATAATTTAAAAAAATATTTGGGGGGCTCCTGGGTGACACAGTCAATTAAGCATTAGACATTTGATCTCAGCTCAGGTCTTGATCTCAGGGTTGTGAATTCAGGCCTCACACTGAGCTCCATGCTGGATGTGTAGTCTACTTAAAAAATATATATATATTTGGGAGGATTCTACAAGATACTGAGAAATAGCCCTATGACCCAGCAATTGCACTACTAGGTATTTACCCAGAGGATACAAATGTAGTGATCCAAAGGGGCACCTGCACCCCAATGCTTATAGCAGCAATGTCCATAAATAGCCAAGCTATAGAAAGAGCCCAGATGTCCCATCAATAGATGAATGGATAAAGAAGATCTATATATATAATATATATACACACACAGACACAATGAAATATTACTCAGCCATCAAAAAAATGAAATCTTACATTTGCAATGACATGGATGAACTAGAGGGTATTATGCTAAGCAAAATAAGTCAGTTGGAGAAAGATAATTCTCATGATTTCACTCATAGGTGGAATTTAAGAAACAAAACAGAGGATCATAGGAGAAGGGAGGGAAATATAAAATAAGACAAAATCAGAGAGGGAGACAAACCATAGGAGACTCTTAACTATAGGAAACAATCTGAGTGTTGCTGAAGGGGGGCTGGGGGGATGGGGGTATTGGGTGATGCACATTAAGGAGGGCACGTGATGTAATGAGCCAGGGGTATTGTATGCAACTGATGAATCACTGAACTCTACCTCTGAAACTAATAAAACACTGTATGTTAATTAATTGAATTTAAATAAAATAAGAAAACACTGAGAAATATAAGAAAAGAGGCCTACATAACCCTTATTGTCATAAAACAATACATGTGCATGGTTGTGAAATTCTAATAATGTAGAAAAGTAGAAGATGAAAAGTGAAAGACCTTGCTAATACTTCTGGTAATTATTTACAGGTAAATTAGCTTTCAATGCATATAACAATATGTATGCATATGTCCTTATTTAAAAAATTTATACGACACATTCTGTTCTACAATACTTCATTATTGCTGGATAGTTAGGGTCTTTTTTTTTCCCTTCATAACAAATGATAAAGCCACAAATTTCACGGGTTTTCTATTTTCTTATGTGCCCCCCCCTTTTTAAGATTTTTATTTATTTGAAAGAGAGTGCACCCAAGCACATGCGTGTGTGAGAAAGAAAGCGAGATCAAGCAGGGGACAGAGGGAGAAGGAGAGAGAAACTTAAGCGGACTCCCTGCCAGGTATGGAGCCCTACTTGGGGCTCAGTCTCACGACCCAGAGATGACCTGCGCTGAAATCAAGAATCAGATACTTAACCAACTGAGCCACCCAGGTGCCCCTCTGTGTGCCCTTTTTATGATATGTTGTTGATAATTTTGGTTAAACCAAGAAGCATGTCTTCTCTGCATATGGCTCTTTATTTCCATTCCTAATGTTTTTCTTTTAAATAATGTAGTCACTATTTGTAGTTGGCATTTTCTGAGACCATCAAATAGTTTAACACCTGGAGGCAGAGATAAGAATAAACAAGGTGCTTTAAAGAATATTTGATACTCTATACTCAGTCATATCATCAGGGAATGTATTTTTCTTATGAAAGATAACTGGTGCTTTCCTTTAGGCCAGACCAAAGGGGCACATTGTGACAGACCTCTTCAGGTTTACTCTTACCAGGAGTTTTGCAGAAAGGTAGCTTTTGTGCCAGACAGGTATGGATTCCAATTCTGGCATTACCAGTTTACAAGTTGTGGATTCCTTCTTAAGCACTTAAAGATTATGGAGATTGGATTCCCTTGTTTATAATTGGAGATGATGCCATCTGTTTTGGTCATTGAGAAAATTAAATGGACTGAGATATAGTATATGTAAATTGCCCAACAAAGCATCTTGGCATCACGAAATAATAATTTCCCTTTTTTTCATGTTAACTTCCCAACTGCCATATCCCTTCTCTCTCTTCACAACCAAAGGAATTGGGAAGGAAATCATTGCTAGAGCTTTGCTGGTAGTGAATGCTTTTATTACTGAACAGCTTGGCAAGGAGGAAAGGTAACTGTTTTATGTATTTGAGAGAGTTCAGTGAACCTTTCGTCTTGGGGCAAATTCTGGAAGAGTCATCTTTGACCACTAGTGTTTGTTTGATTTTTTAAAACTCTATCTATCCTTTTTACTGGTTTTATATTTTGTATTCCTAGTAACTTATATACAATTGTGATTCTAGTTGATTGATTTTTTTTTTCCTTGGGTTCATATCATTTTCTTTGTCGTGAATCCTCATTCTTAGAAGTTAAATTTTCTTCCTATTTAACAGGAAATATTGTATTCATTAACTTATGAGCTACATCATACCATCTATAATTCATTTGATTGCAAGTAACAGAAAACCTCACTCAACTTGCTCAGATAAGTTCATTGACTCATGACTGAACTGTGTAGAAGTAGTTCAGGGTTTCGGGTTGATTCGATTCAGTGTCTTTTACAGTTTATTTATGGAACTGGTTCTTTTGGTCTCTTAGCTTTCTGCTTTGCTGTTTTCAATCTCAGTTTGGATCCACTTATAGTTCAGAGATTATTGGCAAAATTCCCAAGTACATTTTCTTTGTGTGTGATCATTAATTCCTTTTTATTGCTGAGAATGTTGTACTCAATTTGATGTTTGGTACAAAATGTGAACATACAACAATTTATCCTCTCACCTGTTAATGGACTTTTTGGTTGTTTCCAGTTTTTCAGCTGTTCTACATAAAGCTATTATGAACGTTCATGAACAAGTCTTTGAGTGGACAAAGGCTTTCATTTGTCTTTGGTAAATGCCTAGGATTGGTATAGCTGGATTACATAGTAAGGGTTTGTTTAAATTTTACCTTGTGAGAAACTGCCAGAGTTCAAGGCCAGCGTTCAGCGAAGTGGTGTTCTGTTGTTTTATGCTCCTTCCAACAATGTTTGTTAGCTCTATTTGACTGTATCCTCACCAACAGGTGGTAATGTCAGACTTCTTAATTTTAGGTATTCTGATGAGTGTGTAGTGGTACTTTACTGTAGTTTTTCCATTTGCTTTTCCCTGATGTCTGATGATGTTGAACACGTTTTTATGTACATTTTAGCCATTCCTGTCTCTTCTTTGTGAAGTGGCTGTACAAATATTTTGCTCATTTTTTTTGTTTACAAATTTGGTTGTTTTTTCGAGTTATAAGAGTTCTTTATATGTTTTGGATACAAGTTATTCTGTTAAATATATGCACTGTGATTATTTTTGTCTGTCTTTCATTTTCATTTCCTTTCATTTTCTTTCGAAGAGCAGAATATTTTAATTTCGGTGAAGTCAAATTTGTCATTTTTTTCCTCAATGGTAAGTGCTTTGTGTCTTGTGTAAACTCTTTGCTTAGTGTCAGCTGTTTTTTCTCTATTATTGTGTACTATGCTGCTCCACTAGGGTATAAACTCAATAGGAGTAGGGAGCTTATCTGCCTTATTCACCATTGTATCCTCTGCTCAGAAGAGTGCCAGGCACATGACAGTTGCTCTAAAGTAATTTTTGAATGAGTGAATTTTTTTGGTCTCATAAACTAGAAAATTTTAGCCATTATGTTTTACTCTTTTATGTCTTCTGTGTTTCACTCATGGTTAGACTGTCTTGTTTCCTTTAACTGATACCTTGCTTTTCTAGACCAACTCCTAACTCTTTAGTCCTAGCCCCTTTGTTTTTGTGTGAATTGCAGTATTTCATTATACTTGTCAGATGTCACCCTTTCCCCCTTAGGTTTACCTATAAATCAGTTCCAAACAAATCAATAAGATATTTACTCTCTTTCTCAATGATAATACTTTCTCGCTTAAGAACCAATTAAAGCTCTATTATAGATGGAAAGGTGTAGAAGCTGCTATCTTAGTAGTTCTCTTTCCCTTTGTTCTTATTTTTCATAGTTTTTAGAAACCTTTGTTTATTCTTCTCTTTCCTGGAATACGATCCCTTTCCCTCCTGTCAAAATAAATTCCAGGTATTCTTCAGGTCTTTTCACTTACTTTTAAGATCAGGTTTTTGCCTATATTCTTGCCGAATATTGCTCAGTATTATATTTTTGCCTGTCTGTATTGTTTCTTTCTTGAGGTAACAGTTGATGCATTATGCTTTTTTCTTGAGGTTTGATTACAAGGTGTTTGTTACTTCTTGGTTGATCACTCCTTTTCCTCCATGACTGAATTTGACGATGGCACTGAATGGGAAGGTAGTACCTTTATATCAGTTTTTCCCCTCTTCTAAAAATTATTTTATTTTTAGTTGTGGTAAAATACATATAACATAAAATTTGCCATCTAAACCATTTTTAAGTATGCAGATCACTAGTGTTAAATTCACTCACATTGTTATGCAACCAATCTCTAGAATTCTTTTCATCTTGGAAAACCGAGACTTTATACCAATTAAACAACAAGATTTATTTCTTCTCTCCCAAGCCCCAGGCAACCACCATTCTACTTTCTGTCTTTATGAACTCGATTTCCTCTAGTTACCTCATGTATAAGTGGAATCATATGATATTTGCCTTCTTGTGACTGGCTTCTTTCACTTACCATAATGTCCTCAGAGTTCATCCATGTTGTAGCATGTATAAGAATTTCTTCCCTTTTTAAAGCTGGATAATGGCTTATATACCTCATTTTGTTTATCCATTCATTTATCAGTGGATACCCGGGTTGCTTCCATGTTTTAGTTATTGTGAGTAGTGCTTCTATGAATATGGACATTTAGATATCTTTTCAAGAGCCCTACTTTCAATTCTTTTGGGTATATAACCAGAAGTGGAATTGCTGGATCATATGGTAAATTCTATTTTTAATTTTTTGAGGAACTGCCATACTCTTTTCCACAGTGGCTGCACCATTTTTATTTCCACTAACAATGCAGAAGAGTTCCAGTTTCCCTGTGTCCTTGCCAACATTGTTATTTTTGATAGTAGCCATCCTAATGGGTTTGAAATGTCATCTTATTGTGATTTTTATTTGTATTTCCCTTATGATTAGTGATGCTTAGCATCTTTTCATGTGCTTGTTGGCTATTTGTATATCTTTGGAGAAATGTCTATTCAAGTCCTTTGTCCACTTTTAAATTGGGTTATTTTTGTTGCTGTTGAGTTCTATGAGTTCCTTTATATATTCTGAATATTAACCCCTTCTTAGAGATATATATGATTCACAAATATTTTCTCCCATTCTGTAGGTTGACCTTTCACTTTGTTGGTCACATCCTTCAATGTGCAAACATTTTAAAATTTTGATATAGTTCAGTTTATCTCTTTTTATTTTTATTGCCTATGCTTTGGGTGTCACATCTAAGAAATTATTGCCAAATCCATTGTCATGAAATTTTGCTATGTTTTTTTTTTTTTCAAATAGTTATAACTCTTTTTTGTAGTTTTATCTCTATGTTTAGGTCTTTAATCCATTTTGAGTTAATTTTTATATATGATGTAAGGTGAGGGTCCAGCTTCATTTTTTTGCATGAAGATCCAGTTTTCCAAGCACCACTGGCTAAAAAGATTTCTCCACTGAATGGTTTTACCTCCTTTGTGAGAATTTATTTTTGGGCTCTGTATTCTGTTCGACTATGTCTTTATGCCAGTATCACACTTTTGATTACTGTAGCTTTATAATAAGTTTTGGAATCAGGAAGCGTGAGACCTTCAACTTTGTTCTTTTTCAAGATTGTTTTGACTATTCAGGGTTCCTTGAGATTTCATATACATTTTAGGATAGATTTTTTTTTTTAATTTCTGCAGAAAGTGCCATTGGGATTTTGATAGGGATTATATTAAATTTTTAGATCACTTTGGGTGGTAGTGACATTTTAACGGTATTGAATCTTTCAATCCATGAGCATGGGCTATCTTTCCATTTATTAATAGCTTTAATTTTTTTAAACAATATTTTGTAATTTCTGGTATATAAGTCTTTGACCTCCTTGGTTAAGTTTATTCCTAAATAATTTATTCTTTTAGATGCTATTGTATGTGGGATTGTTTTCTTATTTTTTTTCATTGTTAGTGTAGAGAAATACAACTGATTTTTGTATGTTGGTTTTGTGTCCTATAACTTTGCTGAATTCCTTTATTTGAACAGTTTTTTTGGTGTAATCTTTAGGGTATTTTATGTATAAGACCATATAATCTATGAACAGGGATAATTTTACTTCTACCTTTCCCATTTGGATGCTCCCCTCACCCCAATTGCTCTGGTTGTGACTTCCACTACTCTATTAAATAGAAGTGGCAAATAATGTCATCCTTGCTTTGTTCCTTACCTTAGTAGAAAAGCTTTTACTCTTTCAACATTGAATGTGATGTTAGCTGTGGGCCCTTTCTATCAGTTTTTATTGAAAAGTACTTGTCATAGTCACTGTAGAGTATACTTTTTTCTAGCTATAAATGAATCATGCTATATTGGCATTAAGTAAAGTTTTGGGGGTTTGTCTTTTTTATTTTTGCAGGAGGCTTGCGTACAGTAAGTTTCCAAGTAATATTTTTAATGACTATATAGGCGTTGATATGGACCTTGCTACTTCATTACTGTCTTTGGAAACATCTATTAAATAATTGATGGCAGTATTACAAATGACTTAAGAGAGCTAAAGTAGTGTTTTTTCCCCTCACATCTGGCAAAATCAGCACTTTTTGGAAGGGTTACTGGTTTGAAAATAAAATTCTTTTAAAAAGTACATACCAAGAAATCTTGCTCCCCTATCTGTAACCAGTGTTTCTTTATGAAAATATGAGAAAGTAGAATCACACATTCTTATATTTTTTCCTGTACAAAGAGTAGATAGTATTTACACAAAGGATAGCATGCTAATTACACAAAAGTTAAATTACTATGTTATTGCACTTTTATTTTCTTTACTTCAGAGATCTCTCATAACAGATGCATAATATCTCTCTCATTTTTTTCTCTTCTATAACTGATATAGTAGTTTATTATTTGGAGGTGGCATAATTCATTCATTCAGCACGTGATTGTTGAATACTTAGGTTATGTCCACTCTTGCTATTACAAGAGTTGTCAGGTCATTTACACATACATTATTTTGTACAAAATGTAAGTGTATTTGTTGAGAGATTCTGAGAGTGGGATTGTTAGGTCAGGAGGTACAGACACCTGTGATTTTGGTAGATATTGTCAGATTTTCCTCCTTAGGGGTTGTGTTGTTTTGTATTCCTATAAAGAGTGGAAATGGATTTAGAGTGCTTGTTTCCCACAGTGTTGCCTATAGTGAGTTGTCAGTGTATTAGATTTTTGCCATTTTGATAGGCAAGAAATGATATCTGACTTAGTTTTAATTTTTATTTCCTCCTTTATAGGTCTGATTGGACATCTTTTCATATATTTAAAAACCACTGGGATTTCCTTTTCTGTGAAAGGAAATGATGTCCTTGGCTCATCCATGGCTCATTTTACTACCAAGTTGCTGATCTTTCTCTTTGTGTTCCTGGGCACTTTTTATTTATTCAAGATACTAGTTTCTTGTATGTGATTAGAGTTCTAAATATTTTTTCCCAGTTTGTCATTTGTCTGTAGCTCACTTTTGCCACATAGAAGTGTTTTTTTTTTTTTTTTCTTTTTTTTAATCACCTTTCTCTTTTTTGGCCTCTGAAGTTTGTTATATAGTTAGAAAGGCAGAAGCAGTACTTTATGAATGGACCGGAATAGCCTCAGGTAATAGGAACATTAGCAACATAAATTGTGCAACTTGTTGTGTGGCAGAGACATTGGAACATTTTTAGGACAATAGTATGCAGATGTACTCTTATATAATAGCATTGAGTACCAGTCTACATTTCTATAAATCAGAGGCCATTTTTTTTTTTTTTATGTGAAAAGTGTGGAAATGATGTCTACCCATTCTTTCAAATCTGCACCAATAAAAGACATACACTTAATTTGGTCAGCATTTGGGAAGAAGGCTCTTTCTCCACTCTTCTGTCCTCAGAAGAAGAAGCAGAATGAATATTTTAAAATTTGTGAATATATCTCTAGTTGGAGTCACTTTGATAGCAATTTCTTACAATTCAGTGCTATCCCGATTCACTAATTAAAGATTTTAACTGTGAGTATTGCTATAGAATTAAACATAACACACACATAAAAAAAGAAAATAAACATAACACAACAAATGCATATATGCCATATGATAGGTAAGTAGTAATAATAATAATATTTTTATAAGCAACAATTGTAGGCAACATCAAAATTATTCTCATTAGATATATTATTGAATACATACCCTTAGGACACTCCTGCTAGGTGAACTAGTTGGTGATCATTTATTTAATTTTAGGTATTTGACATAAAGCTTTGTTTACAGATAGGCATTAAACTGTGCTTTTCCTTGAAATAAATTTGTATGATCTGAAATTAAAATCAGCATTCTCTATAAATTGTTAAGAGTTAATCTTTTTTAAAAAACACTGAAAATAGCCAACTCAAATACGGTATGTTGAGAATCAAGTTTTTAAAGGCTTTGGGAATTACTTTAGTTATTTGTTTTTTTAGTTGCAAAATCTAGGGTTTTCTTTTTTGAATAATTTAGCAGTTATATCTTTAGTAATTGATACTCTAATAAATTGGAGCAAAAATGTGTGGGAAGCAGAAAACAGTTTAGCCTTCCCTCAGATGTTTAAATAAAAGTGATTGAATAAAATTAAAAATTGTCAAGACATTTAGAGTCCTAGCTTATAAAGATTTTATTTGAAACATTTTTGCATTCAATAAACTTGTGAAAAGAGATTGAATTGTTATAGCCCAATTATGTTTAGTTCTCTTTTCTAAGCAAGAGAGACGAAACCAAAAAAAATTTTTGGATGCTTTCCAAGAGCTCTATGTGTGTGCATGAGAAGTTATAATCACTTGATTCGAGTCTGAGTTTTATTGGACAGGCTTGTCTGGTGGGTTAAAAACCCCTCATCCTCTCCCAGATGATAACTGGCTTGTTTTTCTTCCCTTAAAAATAGTAAGAATTTGTTTTTTATAGCTATCACAGACCTAGTGTGACATAGGTCACTTTGGCTTCATCTGCTGCTGGCTTAAAGAATGAAATATGAAAAGACAAAAACAAAGAAGGGCGTAAAAGAGAAGGTAAGGAAAGGAATAATGTTCAAGGTAAAGGAACAGGAGAACACTGAGGATTAAAAATGATGAAATAAGTTGAAAGTAGTAAGAGATAAGTATACAGTGCTAAATGAAGAAAGATCTCATTATCATCTTAGGAAATTCTTTTTCAGCTAAGAGAATGGATTTTTTAAAAAGAATATAATATCAAAATTGAGTGTTTTTTTATGATGTATAAATAATATTCAAGGCCAATAGATCATTTTTGGATCTTAGGAAACAATTTTGGGCCATGTTTGATAAACTTACTTTTCACTGCCCACATTTCAGATACACTTATTTGAGGAAAAATATTGCTGTTCACTTTTTGGTGGTGTCTAGCCTAGATTCTAGAGGTAATTATTCTACCTCGTGTGGTAATAGTTACACATTTACAAATAACTAGTTTAAAAAGTGAAAGTTATCAAAAACCTTATATTGTTTTTCTGAGAGAGAATTCTATCCAACTAAAATAATTAATTTTCGATTGTTGATTTTTTTCTATTTAAAATATATTCTTAGGGGTGTTCATAAGTATTTTCAAAATTATTTTGCATATAGGAAATACAATTTAATGCTGCTATGAAAACATTGAAATGCTTATATTATTTTGAATGTTTTATAAGTAGATTCTGTTGAAAAAATTAAATAATTCTAGTTGTCTCATTGTCAGTACTTTTTGCATTGCAGTACACAGTTAAAATTCATTATATACAACCTTCCCATAATGGTAATTGTTTGTCCTAATCAAATTGGGAATGCTTTAATCCAAGAAACATGATACTTAATTTTGTTTTACTGTAGGAGTAATGCAACTCTGATAATTTTCCTGTCTTGGAAAATTTCATAGAAAGTACATATTAATGTATTTAAAAATGTCTTAATGGGAATGATGATTTTTTTTCCCTCTGTTAGTAACTCTGCCCATTCTGCACTTAGAATGATCAGTTTCAAGAATAAGATTGGTTATGTAATTTAACACTATTACGTAGAAGAAAAATTTAAGTAGAATGGCTTATTTAAAATACTTCCTTTGTTGTCTGTCTGTGTAGAATAAAACCATTGGAAGGCAGCACTGTTTGTTCCCACCTGTGTCTTTTAGGGGGAGTAGACAAAGCAGAATGTTCCAGCTGTGTCAAAGCAAGCATAGTCAGTCGTGGTTGGGTTTGGCCTTGTTTTGGGGATGTGCTGTAACTTATTTTTTAAATGAATATTTAATTTCTGCTGTGATTTTTAAAACAGTAATGTTAAAAACCTTTTAATAATTAATTGCAGTTGTCCTATGATAAATATAATGGGCGTTAGGCAGTTGTTTTCATAACCATTACTTGTTTGGCTTATGATTTTAATGCTGTGGATGGGAATGTTGAACATTTCACTCTGAGAGGAGTTGTATCTTTACCTTGTGTGTTGTTGACATGTACTCCATTTCTAAGTCTCACAAGCCTGTAATATTGGGCTACTGTTTTCTGTTTATGGTTGCATACAGTACCCAGAAAAGCTGAATTAAACACAGTTTTGATGAGGAAGAACTAAAATAATATCTCATATTTGAAAATGTCATATACAAACAGTAAAAGATACTAAATGCTGTCAGGCTTTAAAACCAGTTTTCACTTCTTGCCACAGAAATTTCAGGGCCTCTTTGCATGTTGATTATTGAGGAACACTTTTTTCTATATACTTTTTTTTTATAGCAACATTGGATTATTTGGGATTTATTTAAAAATAAAAATGATTGCAAAGATATTAACACATAGCACCATGTAAGCTATATAATAGGTGATTAGTAAATACTTTTGCTTGATATTTGTGCAACTTACTATTTCATTAAAGACGTAGGAAGGGTGAAAACCTGCTAAGACATTAAGTTACTGGATGTGGTATTGTTGTTTTTTTGAGTGTGATTTGTGAGTACATAACTCACTACTATTATTTTAAAATAAATTAGTTGAAAATTATTAAGAATACAGGACGTCTTTTTGTTGTGTGCGTGGGTCTTTTCCTCTGTATTAGAGAACCTAGTGTTCATTTGTAGGAATAAACATTCACAATCTTTATAGCTGTCTATGAGTATGTTATTTTATCATATGTATAGGCATTGAAATGTTTTATGAACTGTTTCATAAAGGTCATTTTAGGCTAGAACCATGTATTTAATTTTATTGTTATTTAATGATCTAGTAAGGATTTTATTTTGGCAACTATAGTTCCAATAAAAACAGTTAAGTTTTATGTGATTGTTTATTTGCTGATACATAGACTGATAGGATGCATAGATAAAATACTTTTGCATTTAAATCACTGGATTTGTAAGGTACACATATTTTGATGCTTTATTATACTGTGATTTGATCGCAGAAATTCTCTATAGGTCTTGGGATAGAAATTTAATCATATTTTAATGTTAAAAACAGTTCATATTTAAAGACAGCTATTATTTATGTATAAACTTTTGATTGCCTGCCATACAAATGCCATCTACACAATGATGACTAATGCTTGTGTTGTGAAAGATAGGATTTTACTAATCATCTGTGAAGTGTCTTTTAGGTTCAATTTGTAATCTATGACAGAAGTAATTTGTTATTATAAAGAGTTATTTCATGAGAAATTAAAACTTAAAATTGGTATTGCCATATAAACATGGGTTATATTTCTAATACAATTCTTTGGTTGTTGGTAATCTTTTAAAAATGTATTTGTCTTGTAAGTATTTTAATAATAGTGTATCACCTTTTTATCTCCTTTAAAGTTTTTAGAGGGTCAGGTAAGCAGGATGAAAGTCTTAATCTTTCTTATGGGTAGTTTCATTGGCTTAATATTATGTCATTTTTCATGAATAATGATACATCCCATTTGAGATAGATATGTGTGGAACTTGATTCAAAAAGGTTTCATTACTGATGACCTTTGTTTAATAGATGTCACAAGATGGCCTCATCAACAAAGTATGTGTGTTTGTAGGGCAGCATTGTCATCAGACTTCAGTTATATTTTGTGCTCATTTTGGGACATTTAAAAAGGTTATTTACTTATTGAATTTACTCTATATATTAAAGACAAATGTATCCTATTTATCAATTCTGAAGTGTTCTGTAGGTTGAGAACATGTTAATTTGTTTTTAAATATTCTATATATCTTTAAATACTTAGAAGACGTTAGATTTATATTCTAATTGAATTACCAAATGATATAGATTAGCAAGCAAAATTTAAATTGTATTTGAAGATTCTTTGAGTTTTTTATGAGACTATAATGCTGAATTAAATAAGCATATGCTTGATGCTTGGTTGCTCAAAGGGTATTTTCCTTTTTTTGACAACGTTCATGTTTTGGAAGAAAATAAAAAGTCCCCTTAGGTTGTATTGTAATTGGAAGAAAAATACTGAAGGAAAACTATTACCAGATTTGATTAAAATTATGCAAGTTTGGGGTGCTTTTTAGTGTATTATTTCATTTTTTTCATATAAGAAAATATTTTGAAATATATATAGTATACAGTTTATTGACTGCAACATTACCAAATTTATACATAAGTATTTTCACCTCACAATTCAGAGGCACAAAATAATAAATTATAAATGAGAGAATCTTCATGATCTTACTAAGGTATTTCTGTTTTTAACAGCAAATTCAAAACAAGTAAAACTGAAAATACGTTGCTCAAGAAAATTTTCTTATCTTCTCTAGATCTCATAAGTTCTAGATAAATTCCAAAGAAGATACGTTAGAATTTTTTGCAATGTGTTTATCTTTTTTGCTTCAGTAATAATGTGACCTAACTGATATGCTGTTTTCCTAAGTTTTGATTATTTTCACTTTCTAATGAGCTGTATTTTTGCAACCTTGCTAATTGATCAGTTAAAAAAAAATTCATCTATCTTTCTTGATTTTTACAGATCTCGTAGTGAACATAATAATGTATGGCATTTGTCTTTTTGTTCATAAAAATAAAAATGGAAAAAGTTTTTAAAGTAAGAAAATAAGACAATAGATGGTCTTAAATTTAATATTACAGTGGGTTCTAAAATTTACCTATTGGTATTATGATACCTCTCTTAACTAGCATGCACGATTATAGACTAAAACAAGGTTATAGATTTTTGAGGATTTTATAAGGTATAAATGTTATACAAATATAACACTATTATTTCTTAGGACTCCAGAGACTTTCTTGTCTTATTTTAAAATAAGGAAATGAAGTAAACATATTTCATCACTCTTAAAAGTAGTAATTTCAGAAACTGAATGTAATGTTTTACTTTTTTTTTTTTTTTTTGGCCTAATTTCTAGGAAGTATAGACCATTTAACTTTCTAACACTATGTTAATCTGAATTAAATTTGTAATGGGGAAGAAGAAATACTCAACTAAAAACAAAATTTAGGATTAAAGTAAATAATACCAATTTGTTATTTGGAACCTAACATGTACCAGTCTGTAATAGAATGGTAAATTATAAATTATTTCCCTTTTTGTGCTAATTTTCTGAATTCACTTATGGGAAAATCTTAGGAATTTGTTGTTTCATACTGAATTATTATTCTTTTATAAATCTAGTCTTACTAAACATAATTTTAAAACTTTTTAATTATACAACTTCAAGACTGGCAGACAGTGCAAAGTCCCTGATTATTTTTAAGAGTGTTTTTGAAGTCATAGATTTTTTTCCTTTACCACAGTTTAGGAGACTATATTCAGAAGAATGTGGAAAAATGGTAGCATTGAAACCTGTTCAATTACTTATTAAATATTGGTAGCATTAAAGAAAATGTTTTAAATATGGTCTTTTTGCTTTCATTTTAGGTATTTAAACTATTTTATTTTGAAATAACTTCAAAGTAGAAGTGTGGCAAGAATAGTAGAAAGAACTTGTATACACTTTACCCAGATTTACTAATTTTTTGACATTTTTCCACCAAATGTGATACTTCCCATCATCCTCTGTTTTGATTCTGAAAGTTTGTATTTTTCTTTATGGTTAGTATTCATAGTACTAGGAATTTTATTTTTTATTTTTAGGTCTTTTTTTCATCAAGTTCTTCACCTAATCTTTGTAAACTTTTTATTATACAGTAAAACAAAAATACTATAACTTGGATGCTCAAAAATTTATCTATTTATTTATTTTTTATTTATTTATAAAGATTTTATTTATTTATTTGACAGAAAGGAGAGAGATCACAAGTAGGCAGAGAGGCAGGCAGAGAGAGAGGGAGAAGCAGGCTCCTACTGAGCAGAGAGCCCGATGCGGGGCTCGATCCCAGGACCCTGAGATCATGACCTGAGTCGAAGGTAGAGGCTTTAACCCACTGAGCCACCCAGGTGCCCCCCGAAAATATTTTTAGTTATGGTTTGGGACTGAGGCATTAAATAACTATGATGTATAGAGCTGTAAATGGTGATATTTACCTAAATATTTTACAGAATATGTTGTGTTCATTGTCACTGAGGCTGATGATTGAAATGATAGCTCTTATCTTAGTGTAGTAGGTAGAGAAATAATGGAAATATAGTAACATATAAATATAAATAATTGAAGATAATCACCAAACTCAAAACTAGCCTTTGTTTCATCCTTCTTTTGCTACTATCCAGCTCTTTCGGAAATGTAAATGAGCAGAATAGTTTAGTATAGCTACTAAGGGCATATTTTGCAGTTAGCTTGCTGTAAATGAATGACAGAACTAGGTCTGTCTGCTTTAATTCCTCCCTCACTAACAAAGTGATGGACTTCCATGTGGCAGAAGTTAGAGTTAGAATTAAATGGCCTTAAGCCTCTGCTTTTTGAAGATACATGCCCCATTCTTTCAAAATTGAAATACCTGCTCTCAAAGCATGTTTATCCAGTCCGTCCAGGTACCCAAATTTGGAAGTAAATGTAGGTGGTTGGTATTATTCCAGAGGAGTTGGGATCCCAGGTACTTACCTGAATAGAACAGCTTATATATACATCAGTGTTGTTAGGATTATTCATCAGGTAGAAAGTTGGAAGAGATGAATTCTTCTTTCTAACAACTTGTGATTGTCTGATTTATGCAACATTTAAAAACAAATTTCTCCTGTCTATTCAGTGAAGTAAGAAGTGAGGAAGAACTGAAAGTGGAAGTTGGAAGGACAAAAGCAGTGTGAGCATTGGATAGTGGGATCTTCAGTAACTGACATTTGGCTTTATGTGAATGTTCACTTTGATTTAAAAATATGACAAATGATCAGTTGGAGTTTGTTGATTGATTACATTTAAATTCAAATTGTATTTCATTTGAGTAACTTTGGTCTGACCTAAAAACAAAAGTCAAAGACTCCATTAGCTTATTATGGTGCAATGAAAGAAGAATATGTTAACTACTACAGTGACTATGTACTGACTTAGAAATCGTCATTATTAGAGCATTTTAATAAGAGGGGCCTGAAAAAAGGACATATCTTTGTGAATGTTATATAGAATAACATGTATTTGTGTTTCCTCAGGGTAGTGAAAAATTTACATAATTGTATTTTTAAGGATAGAAACAATTTTACCATATTATCTGTACTTTTGAAGTAACAACTTCAGGATTAGAATTGCAGCCTTGTTTTACTTTAGTTTTATAGGGCTCTTCAACTGAAACTTAGTTTATAAAAGTGAGTTTTTTTGCTCACACTTTGGCATTTGGGCAGTGTCATAACATGTGTGACTGCTTAAATAGAAGATACGTGTGAAATTACTCTCATCCTACTGTTGGGTCGCCTTCCAGCAATGGCTTGGACTGCTACAATCAGGCAATCTGCTACTCAGGATATTTAAGTTTAGAAACCAGAGATTCTTTTTTTTTTTTTTTTAATGGGAATAAAGGAAATTGCTTTTCTGCATGAAAAGGTTGCCATATTAGCTATGGTTGTATCAGAAGTATAGGTAGTTCATGACCTACAAATAAGCAATGTTTTAAGAGTTGAATTTTTAAAGATGTACTTTTTTAAGGAGTTGAGTGGAACTAGGAACACTTTTTCTTTCTAGGAGTATTTTATGTAATGTGTTTGTAAGCTCATCTACAATAAATACCCTTTCATATGAACTATAATAATGCTGGTATTATGAGGTCAGCTACTTTTAGTAAGAATGTTTCTAAAGAAAAATATCTTCAGAGCACTAGAATAGGAGATCCAGAGCACACATATCTGTCTTCTCATGGTGGCTCCAAAGACTGGACAGAAACTTTAGTAATGAGCTAGCTGGGGGCACAGGAGTGGAAGCTAAAGAGTCTGACTAGAGCTCTTCCATTGAAAATACCTAGAGCACACTCAGTGTTTCCTGGCAGTGGGCTTTCATCTGTCTTCTCTTTCATAGGTTTGTTACTAGCCTCTTATCACCTATTCTTTTTGTAACTAAGGTTTCTTTCTTTTCTTCAACTAAGACACAAAATAGTGTTAGCATGTGCTTCTCTTTTTCTGTCATCAGAACAAATCTTCTATCTTTTGGGGAAGGAGATTTCTTTTTTTTTTTTTTAAGATTTTATTTATTTATTTGACAAAAAGAGATCACAAGTAGGCAGAGAGGCAGGCAGAGAGAGAGGGGGAAGCAGGCTCCCCGCCAAGCAGGGAGCCCGATGCGGGGCTTGATACCTGGACCCTGAGATCATGACCTGAGTCAAAGGCAGAGGCTTTAACCCACTGAGCCACCCAGACGCCCTGAGGGGTGGGGGGTGAGGTTTCTAACAATATATACAAATAATAGAGATTTGGAGAAGGAATAAAAAGATTCTTATGGAATAAGGTACCAGTGGTGGGTATTTGGGGATCCAGAAACCAAAAGTCATTTTCTGTATATTTGGAAGAACAATCAGAGAGACTTCCTTGGAGCATTTCCAGGAGCATGTAAAGAATTAGTGATAAAAAAAGTATGTGAGTGAAGGGTAGGTAAGTAACTTTTCTGCAGTGAGGAACTGAAAGTAGATTGTGATGATTTCAGTGGTGCTTACCTTTCCCTTATTTCCCCTTCCCCTTTAGTCCCAAATTTAATTTATGTTGACCTGGTCCTGAATTGTTCCCTGTTTGAAGCTAGAATGGTGATGGCTAGAGTTATCTGAAGAAGTTTGCCAACAGTCTGGCTAGGAGAGGAAAGGAGGTTAAGTCTCTACCTGGCAGCAGCAGATAGTGAAGGAGGGTTATCTATGATTTTCAGTCTTGGGCTGTATAGGACATGTATAAGCAGGGGATGTTCGCAAGTCACATACTGCTTTTTGTTTAAAACAACAAACCTAAATAAATTCCACACTTTGATCTAACTTTGATGTTAAATAATGATGTAATGGCTGTTTAATGCGGCAGTGGCAGCAGGCCCTGCAATAAAATTAAACAAGTATTCTAATATACATAATTTATTGATTCTTCAGTAGATATATCTCTAAAGTGGTTTTTGGAAACAGTTTAAAAATATTTCAAAGTTCTAATGGAATTTTTTTATATAAGCAACTTACTAGAATTTCAAATTACATACATTGTAACCACAGTTAGGTTGTTTATTAAAGCTACAGAGTTTAAATCGGCAGTTTCTGACATAATTAAACATTTTGGGATAGAGATAACCTAACAGGATTATTAAATGAAAACAGGGTGGGTAAATTTGGGGCAGAGGCTGTTTTAAAAAATGATTTCTTAGAGTAAAACAGTTTTTAAATTTTGTAATAGGGAGCTACGTGGGTAGAAAAGGAATCTTTAGTTCATATTTTACTGGTCAGAGTAAATGGATAGATGGAAAGTACTTTTTCTTAACCCTCCTGTCTTTTTGCAGCTATGGAAAAAGGTAGTCCACTCAGAAATTTTACCTGTTCTGTGAGACCTTGAAATTTTGAAGCTGTGATCTTCTATAGGAAATCCTATTCCAGAAAATCCTGATGATGCTCAGGAAGACCTGGAATTATTCTCAGAATTATTTAGAAGTAACCCATAATGCACAGAAATTCACCTGCCTTAAAAAAAACCTTAAATATTAAAGTTATAAAATGACACATTGCGTTTGATAGAAATTTTGAATTTTAGAAAAACTTTTTAGTGATTTTTAGATGTGAGACTTATGCTAAATAGAATAGTTTTCACTTGACGTATTGGATATAGAGTATTTGTTATTTTAAATGTAAACAGGTGAGGAGAGGTAGACCATCCTTTTATTTTTTTTATTTTGCTTTTTAAATTATAAAATTGATAAATCGTCACTAAAGAAAGCTTGGAGGGGCACCTGGGTGGCTCAGTGGGTTAATCCTCTACCTTCGGCTAAGGTCATGATCTCGGTGTCCTGGGATCGAGCCCCGCATCAGGCTCTCTGCTTACCAGGGAGCCTGCTTCCCCACCCCTCTCTGCCTGCCTCTCTGCCTACTTGTGATCTCTGTAAAATAAATAAATAAAATCTTAAAAAAAAAAAGCTTGGAAAACACAAAATAGAAATCACAAATTCCCCATAACCTATCACCCCAAGACAAATCAATCACTGTTCATACCTGAATGAATATTGTCCATATTTTTCTATGTAAATATAATTTGTATTTTTCAAAAAATGTTATATTATATATATGACTTCACTAATTAATATATTTTAAACATTATCCTGTAACAAGAAATAATTTGGTAGAATATCTACAGAAGGGTTTATACCCTAGACTGGATAACTAAAGTCATTCGTTTAAATTTAAACCTTTTTCAATCTTTCTAAAATATTTTGTTAAAGAGAATATATTAAGATATATTCTTAATTCTTTCTGGTTCACGGTCATCACTATAAATATCAATAATATTGCTGTGCTATATACGGTGATACACTCAGGGACAATTGAGAGGGATAGGAAGACTTGACCTCATAGTCAATGGTTCTAGACTATTATTTTTAGGTTTCGTGATGGATACCTAAAAACAACGTGTACCACACAAAAGAGATAGTATAAGTACCAATAAATGACAGTGATTGAGGAAGTCATAATGATGACAGTGGATTAATACATTTAATGGCATGGGGCAATTACTAGTGTCAATGTTACGGATTTTTTATATAGTAACTAGTGATAATTAGAGAAGAGAGAGAGTATGAAGGTTCAAGTTTTCTTTTATTTACATAAGACCTTCAAGTTGCACACAGCTGAAAATACTATGACTCAGCACTCTGTGGACATCATAATGGAAAAATGACAACTTTATTCTCCATACTGAGAATGATAAAATAGTTGACAAAACCACAGTGAAAGGCCCCTTTGCTTAAAAGAAGTACAAGCCTGGCTGTATAACTTATTCCAAGGTAAATAATAATAATAGTTAACATTTGAATCCAACACTCTGTGATACACTTTACATATTTTAACTAGTTTAGTTCTTAGATCATTCCTATGAGGTAGGTATTGTTATTATATTTATTTCTCAGATGAGGAAACTTGAAGCACAGAGAGATGAAAGCTAACCAATTTCAGGGCCAAGCTTAGAATCTGGGCAATATGTCATTAAAATCCATGTTCTTAACCACTGCTCTGTGCTGCCTCTATTATAGCAAATTAGGTCTAATGTTTTAGGCATAAAAGTAGTAAAAATTCCACTTGGAGACTTATATCCTTAGTAATTTATATCACATGTATAACCACCAGTGTTTCTTTCTTATTCATTTCAAAGCATTATAAAATTAAGTCTTCAGGCCTACTTGAGGCATTGGGAAGTATATTTTCCCTATATCTAAATGCTCATACAATCGTAACAGTAATAAATATACTTAATATATTTTTCAAGAATATGTATAAAATTTATCTTTAAAAAGATCCTTTAAAAATATAGAAATTCATGTATTTCTCCATCTATGTGGACAATTATGGCTAAGATTTAAAAATTCAAGTGTAATGGCCCTTAGATATCAGTCTTCTCTGAGTACAACAGTACCTTAGATCAGTATTATTCTGCTGGTAAAGGTGCAGATAGTAGGTTTTGCTATTAGACCCAAACTGGCAAGTTGGTTTTTATTTTTATTTTTTTTTTAATAGGAATAGAAGTGATCAGATGTATTACACAGTAAAGGTCAATATTGTTTTAACAGACTTTAATTTTTGGAACTAAATAGATAAACGTATGGATTTTTTTCCTGTGGAGATAGATCGAAATGGTTGGAAAAGGGCCACTTAGCAACTCCTTGAGTTTGACTTCAGCTACTTCCTGTAAACTGAGGATGCTGAATAATTCTTAGTTTTATTGTCTTTATGTGTGAACCTTTATTTTCAGTTCAAACTGAGCAATGCTCACAGCTTGACTGGACTGAATTAGTAATCTTATCTACCTGTTTCTCTTTTTTTTTCTGTGTTCTTGTTCTTGAGTAAAACCTTTCAATGCTTTTTTTTTTTTTTTCTCTCATAAAAGGTAAGAGACTCCATATTCCTTAGAATGGTTGGCAGTATTCCTCTTGGCCTGACTTCTGCTTAGCAAATCTTGCTCCTACTATGTCCCTACAAACCCATTCTGCCTTAGCTGAATCCATGTGTAGTTTTCTGAACATGCTGTTCACACTTAATTCTTCCTGCTCAAAATTCTCTTTCCCTTCTTTTCCATCAGGCTCATCTTTTAAGACTTGTTGGTTTATGACAGCTTTATCAGGTAGGTATTATTATCTCTCCATTATTCAGATGAGAGGAAATTAAAGCTTAGAAAGTTTACCCTTCTCAGGAACTGATCAGATTCCTCTCTTGGGAATTAGAAATTGGGAAAATGAATTAGTTCCTCATAGAAAAATCTTACTGTAGACGTACAGTAGAGAATCAGTTCCTAATGGAAAAGTTTTATTTTTATTTTATCATAGAGAAAGGTCAGGAAGAGGTCTCCCTCCCCTCAGGTGTGGGATATTATTTTTTATAGCGTATGTATGAGGCGGGGACAGAAAGTAATGGGAAAGAAATTATTGAGTGTAAGAGGTCGAAACACCAAGTGAGGGAGAGAGGGTAAGAGCTCTCTTGGTTCATAGGTCTTTTCATTCTTGTGTTGATAATTGTAAGAGATTTTCTGTCTTTGGAGTTCATTTGAGTTGATTTTTTATCCTTGCAACCTAAAGGGCCAAATTAAAGCAGACGTATATATTTGTGTATATTTGCTAGCTTAGTTTCAATTAAGTAGAGGAAATCTTCACTGAAAAGTGACTTTATTCCACAGATATATTTATGAATTTGATTGGAATTTAGAAAATGGTTTCTCATGAAGACAGTTATAAGTGATAATTATATTCCTTGATTAGCTGATTTAGGTTTTATCAGGTTGAACTACTAAATACTATAATGTAATAAAAATAGATAAACTATTGAAATGTGATTATTAAAGTCAGTGATTCAAATGAAGACAAAAGTAGTTTTTCTCAAATGCTAGCACCTGAAGAAAAGCAGATTTAATTAGAGAAGTATAGGGTAGTACATACAAACTTACATGGCAATTTTAGCTGCTTCATATTTATTTAAAACAACTGTATTGAAAGTGTTTAGGATCCATGATAGATTGTATTTGTTTTGTGTTTAAAACTATAATAAAACTGAGAGGGATGGAGATGCATGTTTTTGGGCTATGAAAGATAAAGAGGAAGGAACATGATACATGATATTCCCCTCCATTAAAAGCAGTATTTACAGGGACCAAATTTCTTCTGTTCATAGTTCTCAAACTCTTTGGTCTATGGAGCACTTCATACTCTTAAAAATTATTCAGGACTCAAAGAGCTTTTGTTTATGTTTTTATATCTATTGATATTTTTTGTACTTAAAATTAAAAAAATAAATTTTGAATATAGAAGCATTCATTCCATTAGTCATCAGAGTGATGGTTAGCACAGGGTCGTATAATTCTGAAAAACTCCACTGTATACTCAGAAAGTGAGTAGACAAGGCATTAAACCTGTTATTATTAAAATAGTTTTGATTTTACAGATACCCTGAGCAGGTCCTGGGTGAGAAACCCTGGACCAAACTTTGAAAACTGCTCCTATAGTTACAATACGTCTGTTTTGAAATTCTTTATTTTAAATGGGAGAAGACTTTAGTAGAAGCAAGAAATTAACCATCTTCAAAATATGTATATATTATGTGAACAGTCATCCCTTTTAAATTCATTTATTTTCCACAGTAAAAGAAACAATTTGACTTGGCTTTGTACTTACTTTTAGATTGGAAGATGAAAATATGAAGAAAAAAAAAAAAAGAGATGGGTAGTATTGACTTTGGGGTGTGTGAATGTGTGTGTGTCTGTGTGTTTGGGAGAAGCGATCTAGTCAAATGGAATTGAGCCTGGTACTAGAAATGCAGTCTGGGTGGCTCATCTAATGGTGGTCATTTGCTTTCTGTTTTTAACCATACATTATGGTTCACTATATGGCTGTTATTTGAGCACTATAGCAGGTAATTTAGAGACCACAGTTAGTAAAGGGAATATATTCTGAAGCAGTCTTCTATATGAGAGAATCTCATGATCTTTCTGAACCTTAGGAAGAATCTTTATATTAAGACCTTGGCATTTTGTGTTGTTACTAACCCTAGCTGGATTAGAACCAGGGACTTGAATACAATGGTGAAGCTGTACAATTTCGTGTACAATTGTTTTTTTAAACAGTTGGTAGTATTTGCAAATTTATATGTTAGGTACTCTATTTAGAAAGTGAATGCAAATCACCTTCTCTTTTTCCTTTACATTGAGTTACATGTTAATTTAGTTGTAACATTTTTGACTGAAAGAAATTCTGTGGCTTTTCTTTTTTCTTTTTAAGTAATCTATGTCCAACCTGGGCCTCAAACTCACTACCCCAGTATCAAGAGTCACATGCTCTATTGACTGAGTCAGCCAGGTTTCTGATTCTGTGGCATTTTTTTTTTTATAAAATAAAAGAATTATTTTGAACTGTGAATTATCACTGATTTTTCTTTTAGCATAGGTTTTTCTTAAAAAGTGAAATATATCTATATGAATTCCACAGGGTACATTATAGAGAAAACTATATAAGGGCTAAATGCCAATGTCTGAAAATATTTTGTATTAAAATATCCCACAAAATACAAACATCTAACCTTAAAGTATTTAAATATATTTAATACCACATACATTAAATAAATACCACATACATTAAAATACTGTGTATGTTTCCTAAATGCTTCAATTAGATTTAGGGGTTTGATGAGGAAAGTTATTATATTAATTATAGTTATTTTGATAGAAGAAAATTTTCAGGTTTTGTATGTAAAATTTTGTAAGTATCTTAATTTTTCAAAGTTTCTCTTAGGCCTAGGCAATGATGAGCTAATTCACTTTTTTAAAAGGGCTAATTTGGAAGTGATTATTTATTTATTCAGGTTCAAGGTTTATTTGGAGAGTCTTCTGAAGACTTACCTGAATAGAGTCAGAAAGCAATCTGTATTTCTTTCTTTTTGGGACTTTGAAGTAATTATTCCAAAAATCATAGATGAACTCTCCACTCACTTTTTTCAGGGAAATTACTCTTCAGTTACAATGTATTGATATAATTCATGGAAGTATTTTTGACTAGTGATGACTTTATATTCATATAAGAATAATCATTACACTATCTTTGTCTCTATTGTAGTGTAAACTTTTGTTTTTCCTTGGATGTGTCAATTTAGTTACATTGATGACATCTGTATTTTCAGCTAAATTAGCCTTGACCAACTGCTTTATTGATTGGCCCAAATTTGTGGCATGTTTTTCAGAAAGACTTATGATGGGTTGGCGCACAGAAATGTCATATTCCAATCACGACATGAGAAATGGTTGGATTGCCTGTCCTACTAGGAGGTATTCTTAAAATTAGTTATCCTGTTATATCAGTACTTACATCTCCCATTAAGAATGAGAAATATTTAGATTTTGTTATTAGCAGAGTTTATTTATAAATTCATAGAAATTATCATTTTAGGGATTAAATTGCCAAACTTCTTTGGATTCCAAATTTTTGATTGTTCCTCTAAATAGAAAAATATGTCTCTTAGTAAATAATTATTAACCTACTCCATTTATGCTGATAAGTTATAACTGATATAATTGATAGTTATAACTGATAACTATAATTTTCCAGGAATAATGAAGTTTTGCCACTTAGAATCGATGCAAGAATAAGTGTTATTTCTCCAATGTTTGTCTTTTTCTTAAGACTAGATCTACAGTACTGCCACTAAAAACAAAAACACAAAACTTACCTCAATTAATTTCCATTGCATTCAGAGGGTAGTTAACATAGGATTTAAATTTTTGCCCATGAGAAATGTGCCTTCAAGTGTTGTGTAAGAAAGATTTAAGAATCTTGCAGCATAGGTAAGCTGTAGTAACTGTGTGCTGAAAGAAATTTAGGAAAATTACTGGCTTACAATTGTTTTGCAATTCAAGTGATGCCAACAGTTTTTCATGAAAAGATGACTTGTTTTTAAAATTCTCTTTATTAATACTCATTTTTAAAGCTTTTAAACTCATTTTAGGTTTTTATCAATTTATCTATATGTGTGTGCCTCCTCCATTTTAAGACTAGTTAATAGAAAACTAAGCAACAAATAAAGCCAGAGGTTACAGAATTAACAAGTGGTGGAAATAACAGAATTCAGAGATCCCTGAGTCTTATTTGTACTGTTTCTTAAATTCAGTAGACAAAAATGAAGTGAAAAGCTACAATTCAAATGCTACAGTGGTTACTCCATGAATCAATTTCATTTCATTGAAAACACCTTTGTGAGGTCTTTTGCTTTTTCATGTGTATGTATACTTTAATATATTTTACTTTGTATGATCTAATTATAGACCATATTTTAAGCTTTTAAACTATAAACATATTTAAACATATATATTCTTTAATATTCATTTATTTTTCCTAACTATGATCTTTAATTATAAATCATTTTGAGTCAACAGTATTTTGGAACTAGCAGAACTCTACCCTTATGTATATAAAACAATTCCATATAGGCTTTCATTATACAAATTCTAGGTAATAAAAGTATAGCTAGATATATACGTCTTTATTTTTTTGCTTTCTCTTTGTTGGCTTTTTTAGTGTAAAAGAAGCAAAGTGAATTATTTCATACTAATGAATAATTTTTAGAGCTAGGAGCTGCCCTCCAGGTTTTCTCAAATTGCTACCATAGCAAAATAAAACTAAGCAGAACTCCATAGAATGAATACATCTCTTCTGTATATAGAAGATTGTTAAACATATTTAGTTTACAGTAAAAATCTACATATGGAGATAATTAAGTAATATAAAAGAAACACATCTTTTATAGTCATTAATTTTTAACAACTGCCCTATAATACAGTAGGTAATTTGGTCTGCACGTTTAATTAAAACCATTATCTTTCTTTTTAGAAGCATTTATTGTACAATTCCAAAACTGTTCATGAAAAAAAATCATGGATCTATTTGTCTCTAAATTGGGCCACTTTGAATAAGTAGGAGAAGGAAAATGTATGTCTCTGTATAAAGAGTTCTTTATTTTAGATATTTGACATAGTTGAATATTAAAGTATATGAAATTATTTTAGTTATGTCCCTATAACTTTTTAAGTCAGAGATATAAAAATGAAACTATTTAATCTATTCATTAGCAGAACCAACAATTAGTTTAAAATATTTTTAAAAAAAATTTCAAGCTGATAAGTAACCATCTATTTCTGGCTTTAGATAAAACTGTAATTGTAATTCCCTATGATAATGGATACATTCCTTTTGAGCTCTAAGAAGTTCATTTTCTAAAACCTTTAAGTTTAGGGTCTAAACCTGCACATTTAGGTTCATTTACCCATCATTTCAGATGTTCTGGGAAGAGATATCTAATGATTTTTCCATGACATCTACCCTTTTTTTCAGATTCTCGACTGACATTTTATCGTGTTATTGTGTTCCACGCTATTTAGTTCCTCCTGGAGCCTTCCGAATTTCACATGCACTACTTCCATCAGCTCCTGCAGAGTGGATAACTTACCTAGGGACCCAGGTCTTACTGGACAAGCAGGCAATTGTGAGCAGGGCAGACTGGCTTGCTTTTTTTTTTTTAAATTTAAATTTTTATATTTTTTTGCACTTTAAAGCGTAGATACTCATTTTAGCAATTTATTGGAAAGTAAAAGCCGGTGAGATTTCTGTAGGAAATATATGTCTTTATCTAAAATGGAAGGATTGTGTAGAAATGAGCCTACCTACGTGCTGGCTTTTCTTTCCATATTCAGTAACTTTACATTGTAACTGAAACATTTCTCTATCTCTAAAACTTAAGTATATCTTTGTTTTCTAGTACATATTTCTGTAATGTAAACATGCTGTGTAGATATGAAAAAAAAGGAACAAGCTGCTTTGTATGCACAAAATAACTTACTGGTATCCTGTTGGAAGGTAAGAACCTCAGGTTTACTAAGGAAGTAGAAGAGAGGGATTTATTCAAAGAAGCTTTAAACTAGTTGCAAACTGGGAATTTATCTTGTATATCATAAAGATAGAACTTTGCCATCAGTTTAAAAGAAAAACAAGATTTTGGTTGAATCTTTACTAAGTGACTTAAACAATATTAAAGGATTCTAAAAACTATTATAAGTCAGACTGGTTTAGAACAGCAACAAAAAATTGGGGCTACTTTTTCAGATGTGTACCCATTAAAATTAGATGTCTCTGTTGGCAGTTAGGTAACAGGAAAAATTGCTATATTGTGTTTTAATGAAATACTGGCACTTAATAAAACTGAAAGTTAATTTAAAATATTATTATTTAGATCACTGAGCCAGAATTTCCATGTGGATATGGAAGAAAAGACTCACTTTATTAACTGCAAGAATAAATACATATATTTTAAATGCTGAAATATTAAGTTTAAATTTTTTGTTGCATTTTGAAAACATGTAAGAACTAAATTAAGTTTTTGATTGGTGGCTAGTTAATGACAGGGAATAAATCAGCATGAATCTAAAAATTAAACAGAATGAATTAGGAATTGTTAGACATCTGATGCTTTAAAATTCTGTATGAGAAAATAGTATATTATCAAGGGAAGAATTGTGTTTTTTGTTTATTGAGAACTTTGCTATTTTTAAAAATTCATTTATATATTTTCTACTATTACAACATTGTTTCCCATCTCTCAGACTGAATTTGAGCTGATTTCTTCTTAGCACCATTAAGCGACTTAATAATCAGTGGCATTGAATTTTTGTAAAGCAAAACTAGGGCTTTAGATGTTTCCAGTAAAACTAAAGCTCATTGAAATTGTTTTGTTTGGATTTTAGTTTAAATATGTGTCTATCCTGCTTTATAGCTCGCCTTTGACTAATAGATTAGCAGTGCCTTTTTCTGTGTACAGGTTTTATGCAAAAAAAGTAATTTTTCTTAATGTCCTCTATCCTTTTTTTTTTTTGACATTCAGAAGTCAAATACTGTGTGCCTTCTTCACATTAAGTAGCAAGAAGACTGTAACTTGAATAGACAAAATTACTGTGTTGGGGTATTTTCTATCATATAATGCTATGTTTTGTAGAATTTCTGTAGTACTTTGTGTTTCTTCCATTAGAAGAAGAAAGAGTTAGTTGTTTAATAGATAAATTAAAGTTGTATAATAGAAGCCCTAATTGGATATTTATGGTAGTGCAAGAGTGAAATTGTTTTAGCATCCTTCTGGTAAGAAGTAACAACATCGCTTTTGGTGAGAGTGGCACTTAAAATTAGAATTCAGTCAGACAGTTGGGTCTTAAACTGTTTTTACATACATACATACGTACATACATACATACATAAATAAAATGTCATATAGAAACCTGAATTTTCAAAAACATACTGATTTCTGGCTTAGCTGAATTTCTTAGCTTTTGTTTGTTTTTAAAGCTATCTTTCTAGCAAAGGTTAGAATGTTAAATATTACAGTAAGAATTTTGAAGCATGAATTGGTATAAAATGACCTAAAGTTAATTATTTCTTAATTTATAATGAACACTGGGGTAATTCTTTAAAGTGTATTTCTGAGTTGCTTAATATTTTTTGCATTATTCAATGTTAATTTTTGAAAGAAATGTTTCAGCAACATTTAAACTGTTTTAGCAGTCGTCTATAAATGAATGGGCAGTGTCAGTCTTAAAATTCTTTTGTAAGGTAACCAAATAATTTTCCTCTGCACAGTAGGAACAGTTAAAATAATGTTTATGCCTTGGGTTTTCTCCTGATGTTTGAGTTTTTAAAATTGCCACATAGTCTGAAAATGATTTCATTGTGCTGGAAATGATTTTGGGAATGTTTATTTTCTCTATAAGTGGAGATTGAGCACCACCTGTTGGTCAAACAAATGTATTTTAATTTGTGATTTCAGCAAAAATATTTTGTTGTGAAATAATTACATTCCCTAACAATTGAGGGCTTATATAATTCTGTCACAGTATAGATTTATGTCTAAAAACTATACTTCATAAAATCCACCAGAATACCTTAATTATTATAAATTATAAAATGATCCACCTTTAACATCTTTACTATATAAGTTTTCCTAACTTTATTGCTATATTCTACTGAATTATATAAGTTATCCTATTAAGGAAGTGGATGGTCTTAACCTTGTGTTTACTTACTAAGTTACTAAGAGAGATGACTATTTTATTTGCCTTATGTGGAAATTATCAAATTGAGGAAGAACAGTTTGGTGATTCCTGTGTTATTTATACATTATCTGAATGATGCTAGATTTAATATTTAAGAAAAACAAATCCTTTTTTAATTGTTTTTCTTAATAGCAGTTTGAAGTAGAAAAGTAAGAATTTTTTACTAGAAACAGCAATTACTATTTTTTATTACAATTATTTTTTATAATTTTACACTTTGTCATATTGAATGTTTTATTTTGTTTGAAATAGATACAACTTGAGTAGGCATTAATAAAGCAAATTATTAATTTTAAAATGTTAATTTTAAATAATTGATATGAATACAAATATTAATAAGACAAACTACTCAGAGCAAAGCAAAAAATATCTGAAGTGACATTTGATACTCTCAAAGATGTGAAAACTGTATTTTCATTAAGACTAGGTACAGAAGGCAGCTATGGTACTTCTTTGACTACTGACATCAAAGTGAGTGCTACAGCTGTATCAAAGTCTTAACCCCTCATCCATTAATAATGTACAGTAAATAAATCAGTCCTTTTGGGTTATAGGGAGGTTGATCTTATTTTAGGTTATACTTTCTAAGAAGAAATTCCATGCTTAGTATTTCATGCTTAGTATTAGATATATTCTTACCAGGAAAACAGTATAAATAAAGCCAAAAAGATAAGTTTAAGATATCTTAAAGATAAGTTTAAGATATTTTATGTATCATAACAAAGTAATTTTTTATATTAAAATTAAGACTGGTAGTGTCAACTGTGTTAGATTGTTTCAAATAAAAAATCATACCCCAGTTTCCTTCAGCTCCTGTTGCTTTTTCCTATATCCATTTAATGTCAGCACTTCTTGCTTGTTTTGTAAGCTAGAAACTTCAGTCAGTCCTATCTCTCATCTTCATCATGAAATTTAGTTTCTAAACACTGGAAGTGACTACTCATTCTTCTCTCCCTACTATTGCCCTACTTCAATCTTCCTCATCCCTCTGACTATTCCAGTAGCTTACTAACTAATTTTATGTTTCCAGTCTCTTTCCTATTTTACCCTATCTTCAGTAGTACTGGAAGTTTTTCACTGGGACCTTAGGATCCAGTTCCAATCTACCCTTACAGCCTTACTTTTCTCCCTTCTCTTTCTCGCCCTTTGAAACCAAATGTTACCTCCTTTGTGAAGAGTCACTTTTTAAGAATTAATCATATTGATTTGGCTCTACTAGCACTTGGGTCATATTACTAGAAGGTCTCTTATCACTAGAACAATTGTTAGTTTATGCAGGTATAAATAGTTAGGAAGTCTCTGAAAGCAGTGACTGAAAGCAGTGGTTTGTTTGTTTTAATTTTGAATTTTAAGTCCCAAGCATATTCCTTGGCACACAAGAGGTTGTAAACTTATGGTAAAGAGTTTGTCTACTTTTTCTCCTGGAGTGATTTACTTACTCAGACCATAAATGTGTTTATATATGTAATATATTTAGAACAGTACTGGTATATAGTAAAGCCTCAATAAATGTTAAGAGTTATTATTTTAAAAAGAAAATAAGCCATTTAAATATATTTCAATATTGGGGAAAGTAACAAATTTGAAGCAAAGTTCTTAAAGACTTTTTTTTTGCAGTGAAATATCACATATTAAAACTAATTTAAAATCTTGAGTATGTATGTGAGAACCATTTTGTTTAAAAGCTTTGTAACTGAGAATTGAATTATGTAAAGTTTTATTGAGTTTGTCTTTTAGAGTTAAAAAATATGTACACATATATAAATAACTTCTTAATTTTGTCTTAAAGTTGTTGCCATATTATGTTAAAGTAATTTCACTCTAAACTATTTATCAAAATGATTTTTGGTGATAAAGAGAAATAATGTTAAATAAATAAATGGAAAATTGGCATCTTATTTTTTAGGGTAGATATTTAAATTAAAAAATGAAGACCTAGCAGACAGTTTTTTTTCCTTTTTTCCAGATAGGCTGGATTATAGTTATGTTAGTAGAAGGTTTTAAAAGACAACTGTGGAATATTTGAAATAAGTCATTCTTATGGCTTATGGCAGACATAGATTTGGTTGTGATTTGACTGTCTTAGATTTACTGTTTTTTCTTTTTTTTTGTTTGTTTGTTTACTTTCTTCCATCCTTCTTTCCTCGACGAATTTTCTCATCAGTTCAGTCAAGTTCAAAGTGAAGATTTCCTTGACTTTTTTTCAGTGGTTTTGAAGGGAGAGTAGGTGGGTACATAAGGAAATGTCAACAGAATGTTTTTTTATAATATATGTTATAGTTAAATCTGATTAGTTAGAAATCTTTATTTATGATGTGGCACTGGAAGATGAAGGTTAAAAGCATCTATTGGGATATAGGCCTCTGAATCTAGACAGTTCTTCTCAAAAATTCATAAAAACATTCATAATGAATGAGAATCACTGAGTAATGTTAATATTAGCTTAGATTGTAATGCTAAGTATTTTTAAGGAGTTTACAACTTTTTGGAATTATAAAAGGTGTTTTTTCAGACAATAGAGTAAAGAGAAATTTGATTCTTTGTTGGGTTGGATCTTACATTTTGCAATCTAGTATCATTAACAGTATACATATTACATAGCTTTAAAAATATCATTGATATTTATCATTTTCTTTCTATGATTAAAAGCTTATGTTGGAAATAAGCATAGCATTGAGAGTCTGTGTTTAATATTATGTGTGTCTGCTTTGAATTTCTTTTTTGATTGACATACATTACTCCTGAGTGAGACGCTTACTGTTGATAGTATTCTTAAATAATTTGTGCAGTCTGCAATTAATAATTTAACTGCAGATGGCTTTCTGTTGACTCTGTATGTTATTTCATCTTATAATTATAAAATATGACATAATATAGTAATTTATTTGGGGGATTTAATTAAACATTTGAGGATGAATATAATCTGAAGTCTTATAATCTTGAATTTTATTTTATTGTTTAGTAAATTTGTATATTATTCCCTAAAAGTTGTGTGCTCAGAATAACGTAGAGATGTTAAAACTTAGGGAAAACAGAAATATTTCAAAACTATTTTCTAGCAATAAAATTTTACACGTCTCCCTATTTGAAAATATCTTTTAATTATTGGGTTTACAGTTTTGCAGTTTGGTTAAGATCAGAAAGTTTTCAGTATTTCTTAAATGAATAAGCCAACTAAAATCAGTGTAAAATATTTCTATTTATATTTTTATATTCAATATATAACCCCTATTCATACGTAGTATTTTGCTTTATAGTAGAAAATTCTCATTGTAAGATGTAATCATTCCTATGAAGGGATATTTTAAAGTATTAGTAATAACCGTATTTTCAGATTAATAAGAAGCTAAGAGAAATATATAGTGCCTATGCAGCAAATATTTTGGTGTCTGAAAAGTACTGAGATGATTTAAGTTGGGATATTTCCTAATTAAATATTATTTAGGAAGAGAAAAACATTAGTAGAAAAGTAAAATGCAATGTTATATGTACTACAACACGTGATGCAAAAGAAACTTAGAGCAATGCTTAAGACTTCTTGAGGGTTCGCAGAAGGTTTTTGTGAGATTGTGATGCTTCAGTTCATTTACAAGGAATTGAAGAATTTTTCCAGGTGGTAAGAGAAAACAAAGAAGGGGTTTGTGGTTCAGGGAGCACTATGTGCAGAAGTGTGGAGGCATTTAGAGAGCAGGGCTTGGAAGAGGGGACTGTGGACCATGAGGCTGACTGGAGATATAGGCTATAAAATTTTTTGGGTCTTATGGCAATAATTTTGGATATTATCCTGTAAGCATTGGTGAGGGATTAAAGAATTTTGAGCAGGAGAAGAACATGTACCCATTTACATTTTTGAAAGATTATTGTGGTAATACTGTGGAGGATGAGGGTAGAAAGGTCAATTAGGGAAATTCCTACAGTACAGGAAAGAGAGTACCTGAACCAAGTGGCAGCGAGAATAGAAAGGGAGGGTATTAAGGCGATAGAGTCAGTCCACAGGTCTTGATGATTAATTGGTTGTTTAGGTTCACAGTGGTTTTTTTTTTTTGGAGCACTCAAGATGGGTATCTAGTTTGAGCTACTACTCACTGACATAGGGACTAATGGAAAGAGGGCATAGTTTTGAGGTAGGGGTAGACTTTAGTAGTAAACGTCCTCTTTTAAAATTTAAATTCAATTAATTAACATATAACGTATTATTAGTTTCAGAGGGAGAGTTCAGTGATTCATCAGTCTTATATAACACCCACTGCTCATTACGTCATGTGCCCTCCTTAATCTCCATCACCCAGATATTCCTCCCCTCCAGCAACCTTCAGTTTGTTTCATATGATTTAGAGTCTCTTATGGTTTGTCTCCCTCTCTGATTTCGTCTTGTTTTATTTTTTCCTCTCTTCCCCCATGATCCTCTATTTTGTTTCTTAAATTCCACATATGAGTGAGATCTTATGACAGTTGTCTTTCTCTGATTGTCTTATTTCACTTAGCATAATACCCTCTAGTTCTGTCTATGTGGTTGTAAAGGATTTCTTTCTTTCTTTTTTTTTGGTGGATGAGTAGTAGTCCATTGCATACCACATCTTTTTTATCATTCATCTGTTGATAGACATCTGGGCTCTTTCCACAGTTGGCTATTGTGGACATTGGTGTTATAAACATTAGGGTCCAGGTACCCATTTGGATCACTACATTTCTGTCTTTGGGGTAAATATCCAGTAGCGCAATTGCTGGGTCGTAGGGTAGCTCTATTTTCAACTTTTTGGGGAACTTCCATACTGTTTTCTAGAGTGGCTGCACCAGCTTGCATTCCCACCAACAGTATAAGAGGGTTGCCCTTTCTCCACATCCTTGCCGACATCTGTCATTTCTTGACTTGTTAATTTTAGTCATTCTTACTGTGCGAGGTGGTATCTCATTGTGGTTTTGATTTGTATTTCCCCAATGCCGAGTGATGTGCTTTTTTCATGTGCCTGTTGGCCATTTGTGTCTTCTTTGGAGAAAATGTCTGTTCATGTCTTCTGTTCACTTCTTGATTGGGTTATTCTTTAGATGTTGAGAGATACATTTTTTATAGATTGCAGATCCTAGCCCTTTATCTGATAAGACATTTGCAAATATCTTCTCCCATTCTGTCAGTTGTCTTTTGGTTTTGATGACTGTTTCCTTTGCTATGGAAAAAGCTTTTTATCTTGGTAAAGTCCCAATAGTTCATTTTTGCCTTTGTTCCTCTTGCCTTTGGAGATGTGTCTAGCCACAAGTTGTTGCGGCCAAGGTCGAAGAGGTTGCTGCCTGTTCTCCTCTAGGATTTTGATGGATACCTGTCTCACATTTAGGTCTTTCATTCATTTTGAATATGGGGTAAGGAAATGGTCCAGTTTCATTCTTCTGCATGCGACTGTCCATTTTCCCAACACCATTTGTTGAAGAGACTTTTTTGCATTGGCTGTTCTTTCCTGCTTTATTGAAGATTAGTTCACTATAGAGTTTGAGGGTCCATTTATGGGTTCTCTATTCTGTTCCATTGATCTTTGTGTCTGTTTTTGTGCCAGTACCATACTGTCATGATGATTATAGCTTTGTAATAGAGCTTGAAGTCTGGAATTTTGAAGCCACTAGCTTTGGTTTTCTTTTTCAACATTCCTTTGTCTATTCAAGGTCTTTTCTGGTTCCATACAAATTTTAGGATTATTTGTTCCAGCTCTGTGAAAAAAGTTGATGGTATTTTGATAGGGATTACACTGAATGTATAGATTACCCTAGGTAGTATGGATATTTTAACAATATTTGTTCTTCCAATCCTGGAATGTTCTTCCATTTCTTTTTGTCTTCCTCAGTTTCTTTCTTGAGTGTTCTATAGTTTTCTGAGTACAAATCCTTTGCCTCTTTGGTTGGTTTATTCATAGGTATCTTATCGTTTTTGGTGCAGTTGTAAATGGGATAGACTGCTTAATTTCTCTTCTGTCTCATTGTTAGTGCATAGAAATGTAACTGATTTCTGTGCATTGACTTTATATCCTGTCACTTTGCTGAACTCTTTGATGATTTTCTGCAATTTTGGGGTGGAGTCTTTTGGGTTTTCCACGTAGAGTATCATGTCATCTGCAAAGAGTGAGAGTTTGACTTCTTTGCTGATTTGGGTGCCTTTTATTTCTTGTTGTCTGATTGCTGAGGCTAGGACTTCTAGCACTATGTCGAACAGCAGTGGTGATAGTGGACATCCTGGCCGTGTTCTTGTCTTAAGGGAAAAGCTCTCAGTTTTTCCCCATTAAGAATATTTGCTGTGGGCTTTTCACTGAAGGCTTTGATGATATTGAGGTATGTTCCCTCTATCCCTACACTGTGATGAGTTTTAATTAAGAAAGGATGCTCCACTTTGTCCAATACTTTTCTGCATCTATTGAGAGTATCATATGGTTGTAGTTCTTTCTTTTATTAATGTATTTATCACATTGATTGATTTGCAGATGTTGAACCAACTTTGCAGCCCAGGAATAAATCCCATTCGGTCGTGGTGAATAATCCTTTTAATGTACTGTTGGATCCTATTGGCTAGTATTTTGGTGAGAATTTTTGCATCCATGTTTATCAAGGATATTGGTTTGTAATTCTCCTTGTTGATGGGGTCTTTGTCTGGTTTTGGGATCAAAGTAATGCTGGCCTCATAAAAAGAGTTTGGAAGTTTTCCTTCCATTTCTATTTTTTGGAACAGTTTCAGGAGAATAGGTTTTAATTCTTCTTTAAATGTTTGGTAGAATTCCCCTGGGAAGCCGTCTGTCCCTGGGCTCTTGTTTGTTGGGAGATGTTTGATGACTGCTTCAATCTCCTTACTGGTTATGGGTCTGTTCAGGTTTTCTATCTCTTCCTGGTTCCATTTTGGTAGTTCATATGTCTTTAGAAATGCATCCATTTCTTCCAGATTGTGAAATTTGCTGGCGTATAGTTGCTCATAATATGTTCTTATAATCATTTGTATTTCTTTGGTGTTGGTTGTGATCGCTCCTCTTTCATTCATGATTTTATTAATTTGGGTTCCTTCTCTTTTGTTTTTGATTAAGTCTGGCCAGGGGTTTATCAATCTTATTAATTATTTCAAAGAACCAGCTCCTAGTTTTGTTGATCTGTTCTACTGTTCTTTTGGTTTCTATTTCATTGATTTCTGCTCTCATCTTTATTATTTCTCTTCTCCTGCTGGGTTTAGGCTTTCTTTGCTGTTTTTTCTCCAGCTCCTTTAGGTGTAGGATTAGGTTGTTTACTTAAGACCTTTCGTGTTTCTTGAGAAAGGCTTGTATTGCCAAATACTTTCCTCTCAGGACCGCCTTTGCTATGTCCC
>CM052895.1:71498602-71549896 GCA_028534135.1 Potos flavus | reverse complement strand
GCCCATCATTTTTGAGATTTCAGAGAATAGTAGCTTAAGGAATGTCCAACTAGGCAGTTGGATGTCTATAGATCTGGAGCCCAGGAGATAGAAATTTGGAAGTTAGCATACTGCTTCCAATTCATCAATTTTATTTTTTAGTTTGTTAATGACTCTCTAAGAAAAAGGTAAAAATAATGAGAGTGAGGAGAATTTAGAAATTGGGTCAGAGAAATTTTGGAAAAATATATGTCTGTGTATAGTCTGTTTTGGATTTTAAGGAAACTGAGATTTGTTTCTACTACCAGTAAATTTGAATTCTCTGCCAGTAGCTATCTCATGTGATCAGTAAAGTTGTCTTAAGGGAAAGAAGAGCAGATAATGACCCAGCTGTTCTGAATATGTATAAATTTAGGGGTTGCCTAACTTTTTAATGTATAGTCAACTCACCTGGGTGCATTATCTGTGGGGGTTTTTTGTTGTATGCGCCAATATTTCTTTCAGCTGGTGTGGGAAATTGAGAGTGGACAGAATAAAATCACTACAGTGAGCAAGAATAATTGTTTTGATGCTATTACCACTCATTTATTTCAAGACTGCAGAAATAAACCTGGTACAATATTTAATAATCCAATATTTTTTATGTGTCATATATTATACATGAGTATACGTTTTGGATGCTATGTTATTTCCAGGACAATTTAAATCTATGCTTTAATTATTTTAAATGAGGTTGCATATGAGTTAAGAATTTTATATTTGGACTTTTGAAATTTCAGTATTCTGTGTATCATGGAAATATTTTTGTTAATTTTTAAATTGTGATATGTATAAACATACAGAAAAGGAAACTTAAACATATTGTATTGCCATACATATTTGAGATTGCTGAATATTCCATCAACTTACAGAACATAGTTTAAACACCATTTATAATAACCACAAAAATAAATACCAGGGACTAAATTCAACAAAAGATGTGCAAGACTTCCATGGGAAAAACTAAATAACTTTATTGAAAGATGTAAATAAATGAAGAGAGAATACTATGCTCTTGGATGGGAAAACATAATAATAGAAATTCTCCCAAAGTGAAACCATCAAGTTCAATATAATTCTGATCAAAATCTCAACTACTATTTTTTTTTACAACATTAGACAGTCTGATTTTAAAATTGACAAAGAAGAGTAAGGGTCAAGAAGAGTGAAACACTTTTGAAGTATAATATGGGTAGACTCTCCCTACTACATATCAAATTTATACCTTGACATATAAAACAATAGTAAACTAACTAGTGTGATAATGACGCAGGTGAACAAACTAATGGAATAGTCTACCCTTTCAGTCTTTGCCTAACTCCTCATTGTATACAACTATCTGCTAGCCCACTCAAACTGTATATGCCAATATAATGCTGGGAATTGCAGTACTGTGCCTTTGGTATTGCTGCTCTCTGCAGAATTCCCTTCATCCCCATAGACTATACTTTACTGAATCTAAGATGCATCATTATTTTATGTCCTGCTAAGAAAAAGTTGCCGATTAAACTGATATATCATCATTGCTGGGTATATTCTGTTTCAGAGATTTTAAAACATGAAAATATGTGTCTTAGGATCTTTGGAATATGGTATTTAAAATGCCAGGGTGTCCAGAAAGAATATTCCCTGGTTTTTCTTATCTGAAAGTAAGTTCTCTCACTAAGAATTTGCAGAGCATTTATTTTATCTTTTTGTGAAAATTTTACAACTCACATATACAAAAACTTTTCCTCTTAGTATTCTCTTTCTGAATGTATGCCTCTTTGACAATAATCTTAACAGGACCAAGAGATAACAAATTGAGCACCTACTGTGGGGCGCCTGGTTGACTCCCATCGGGTTCGTTAAGTATCCGACTCTTGATTTTGGCTCAGGTCATGACCTTGGGGTTGTGAGATTGAGCCCTATGAGGCCTCTGAGCTAGGCATGGATCCTTTTTGGGATTCTCTTTCTCACTCTGCTGCACCTCCCCCACCCCCCCACGTTCTCTCTTTCTCTAAAAAAAAAAAAAAAAAAAATACTGAGCACCTACTGGATATCTTTTGGTAGTTACTTTAAGGATAGTATCTTTATCTTTAGGCAGCTCTGCAAGGCAATTACTGTTATCCAAATTTTAATGTAGGAAACTGGATCTTGGAGTTTAAGATTGTAGAACCAGGATTGGAACCCCAGACTGTTTGACTTCAAAGCCATGACATATCACATCATACTGCATTTCTGCTTCTCTACTTCCCTACCCTGATTACAGTAAGCTAGTTAAGGGTCGAAACCATGTATTTTGCATCTTTGTATTCTCCATACGTTCTTATTCGTTTCTTGAACATATCGAGTGATTATATTTATCAAGAATACACTGTGTATCAAGCACTTCACTTGTGTTATCTCATTTAGTCCACAAAATAACCAATCAATCATTAATACTATAGTTATCCTTTTCTCGTACATGAGAAAACCCAGGCAAAGAGCTGGTAAGTCATTGTCCACCATATCACTGTTGGTAAGTAGAGGAGTTCCAGTCTGTCTAACAAAGCCTACATTCTTCTCTCTCTTTTTTTAACTTGGTATGAATGATATTAATAGTGAACTTAACAGTCTGAAATTTCCCTTTTTTTGCCTAATATTCTTTTTAAGATTTTGTCAGTGTTGATTCATGTAGCTCCACTTCATTCAGTTAATTTAAAAATTTTCAGAAACTGTAAATGTACATAGTTTAAAAGTAAAGTATGTCAGGCTTAAAATGAAAAATGGATACCTCCCTCTCCTTTCCTTAGACCTTCTCACAGAGACAACTGCTTTCAACTTTTTGTTGTTGTTTTCTCTTTTTTACTTCTGTATCTGCTCTCCACATCCATACTACCATTTCCTGACATTTCAGTTTTGATTATGTAATGCCTTTCTACTGTGAAAGAATAATTTTAGCATCTCCTTTCCCCCTACCATTTCGTTTTCTTTTCTCTCTTCCCATTTTCTAGTGTATTTATGTCATGTCATTATGACTACGTAAACACTTAAAACAGAGCTGTGTAAAGTACAATGTTCACTTTTTTCTCTTGTGTGAATTTTTTTGAGTTAATAACTTTCCCTGTTTGCTCAGTTTTCACTGTACCAATTTCTAATTCTTACCTTAAACTCTGACCAAACTATAAACTCTTTTCAGTATGAAACCAATAACATAATTGGCGTTGTTGTTATTTTTTCTTAGAGACATTCCTTCTGGAGCCCTCAGCCCTCTTGCTTCAATTTAGATTTCTTTTGTCTCTTTTCTTTGTTAGATCCCTGTTTTTCCTGTTTTCTGTATTCCCTCTTGTTTTAATTTCTCAGTTTTAATTCTTCTTACAGTTTTTGAGAAAGAATGCGTGAAGGTTACATTTTGCCCCCATGGATAATTTAAAGTGATATATTGATATGTACTTAATTCTTCTCTAACTACAATAAAATCTCCTCTTTTTTCCAAACTGCCCAATAGTAAAAACGAATTGTTTCTTACTCTGTAGTTAAATAATTTAGGAGAAAAAATATGGTGAGCTTTTAGCTTGTTGAAACTTTTCCCCTCCAGTTGACTATATCAGGTTGAATTTAACAAATGATGAAACACAAGATTTAGAGAAAACATGGTTAATATAACTCCTTATATAAAAGAGGTAATGTCAGTTGTAAAGAGTGTCATGGCTCTGTTTTCATTGATATAATGGCATTTACTTTAAATAATTCTTGGTTTAAATGAAAACATCTAAATTGTAGTGTTTAAAGGCAATTATAATCTAATTTCCATATAAAGATGTTCAAGGTACAATCTAAATATAGGTTAAATGGAAAAAATGTCTTTTATAATTGCCTGTGGAAAAAAATTAACCAGAGTATGCATGTTGCCTTATCTTTTATAGTTTTTAAGTGGAAGCTTTCTGTTTCTGACATTGCAGAGAAGCCTTTTCACATAAATAACCTCCCATAAATCATTTCAAAATGTCTAAGTAAGGGCCTGAATAATAATTTTTTTCTTAAGTAGTCGGCAAATGACATCTCAGTCATTAACTACTTTAGGATAAAAGCATTTTGCTAACATTGAGCTTCACTCAAAATTCTTAACTTGTTTAGATTGGCATATGCTGTTTATAATATTGCATTTGACTTGTTTGTTAGGTGTCTTTTTTTTTTTTTTCTTTAGTAAGAAATTTTACTGTTAGCTTGTCAGACATCATTATAAATAGGGGATAAAAATCTGGGTGGTAGATTTAGTGTTTTATACTGAGCATTATTGATCCATAAACACTTACGGTATATTATTCTAAGGTTGTCATTGCTAGAAAGGACTGAGGAAGGATTAAGGAACTACATTGACAGAAGTCATCATTTTAATGACAGGCAATTTAGTTTGAGGTAACTGAAGCAGGGAAAAATGCAATCAATCATCACAGCAAGGATTTTCACAAATGTTTACCAGTCTATAATGAATGTTGTGTAGATCATCAAGGTCATTTGATAGTTTCTCTGAAAGTAATGTTTTCATATTCTTATAAAGCAATTCTAGTATTTTGAATAAACTACTGTATCCAATTCCTAAAGTTCTGTGGTACATTGAATTAGTGAAATACAAAATTTTAACAGGTTGGGAAACACGAAAAAAATTCAACTAATTCATTAAGCACTTCATTTCATTCTTGGAATTAGAAATGTTATTTTCTCCCCAGTGATAGTTTCCTCAAGTGTCTGGCTAAGGAATACACATAAAGGAAAATTTAGTATTGCATCATCTTTACTTACTGTTATTTGTTTTCAAGTTTTAATACAGTGTTAAAAATTTTATGTGTAACAGCTCTTCAAATTGTTTTCTTTTGATTATCTTGAAGGGGAAATCTACATGCAGTATATAAATTCCCTTCTACCCGGGATTCCCCATCCAATTAGTTCTGAAATAGTACACGGGGAGGATTGCTGTGTTAGGAGATTAGAACCACTTAAGAAAGTGAGGATATATATTGCTTACTGGTTGAGAAAGCTTTAGAGGTAATTTTGGGCTCAAATTTAGGCTCTGTCTTTTACTGGATGGGTGATCTAATCAAGAGAAGTAAATCTTTTCTGCAGAGTGGGAATAATCATACCTTACCCATGTGGTGGTTGTGAGGATTAATCTCATAGTTTTAATCTCATAGTTTTTGTTTTATAGTTCTTGACACAAAATAGCACTTCAAAGATGTTTAATCTCATTCTTCTCCACCTCTCCTGTATGAGTGCAAAGATAAAATAGTTGATCTCTTCAGTGGCAATGGTGGTAGGTAGAAGGGAGGCATGGTTATCATTTTACTCTCCAGTGAAAATATACTCAGGGTAAGTCACAATAGGCTTATCATAGGCCAAGACTTTTAGAAGGTAAAAATTATGGTTTAAAAAATTGTTTTAATGATTTTATGTAACTGTTTTGATTTAATTTACTACATCCCTTCCCCCCTCAAACAAAACAAAAACCTGGCTTAATTTATTTGACCAAATGGTTTATTGGAGGCTTGTGTCATAAGTACCACCTCAGTCAACCAGAACTATCATTGTAGTTTTATGGTGAAGGAAATATCTCTGTCATCTACTTTATAAGTTACACATTTGCATTTCATTCAGCATTCATGGCAAGTAATCTTAAAGGTCATTAAGTTCTTTCTGTCTGTCTGTCTGTCTATCTAGAATTCTGAGTGAATTGATAGTTATTTGTGGAGAGAGTGTTCATATAGTTGAGGAACTCTGGTTTTGGGGTTGCACAGACCTAAATTTTAAATGTGAGTCAGTCACTTCCCTTGTGTGGACTTACGTAGTTATTTAACCTCCCTGCCTCTTAGTTTCCTTATATTCTTAATTAGGATACTAAGAGTACATGGGGCACCTGGGTGGCTTAGTTGGTTAAGCATCTGACTCTTGATTTTAGCTCAGGTCTTGATCTCAGTGTTGTGAGTTCAAGCCCCATGTTGGGCTCCGCTTGGGGTGTGGAGCCTACTTAAAAAAAAAAAGTATACTAATAGTACCTAAATCTGTGGTTCTGTTTTTAATTAATTAAGATATGTGTCTTGAAAAAAAAGAGCAAAGCTGGAGGATCACATTCCTGATTTCAAACTATGTTAAACACCATAATAATCAAAACTGTATGGTATTGGCATAAAAACAGACAGAGAGGTTAATAGAGACCCCAGAAATAACCCACATAGATGGTCAATTAATTTATGACAAAGGAGCCAAGAACATACAATGGGGAAAGGATAGTTTCTTAAACTATTGAATAAAATAAAATATTGAATAGCCATATGCAAAAGAATGAAACTGGACCCCTATCTTACACCATACACAAAAATTAATTCAAAATGGATTAAAGATTTAAAGTATGACCTGAAGCCATAAAACTGCTAGAAATAAACATAGGTGGTAAGCTTCTTGACATCAGTCTTGGCAATGATTTTTTTGAATTTGATACTAAAAGCCAAAGGCAACAAAAGCAAAAATAAACAAGTGGGACTATATCAAACTAAAAAACTTTTGTACAGTGAAGGAAACTATCAACAAAATGAAAAGGCAACCTACTGAATGAGAGAAAATATTTTCAAATCCTGTATCTGATAAGGGATTAATATCCAAAATATATAAAGAACTCATACAACTCTAAGGCAAAATAACAATCAGATTTAAAAAAATAAGCAGAGGATCTGAATAGATATTTTTCTAAAGAAGACATATAGATGGCCAACAGTTTCATGAAAAGGTGATCAACATCATTAGTCACCAGAAGAGTGCAAATCAAAACCGCAATGAGATATTGCATCACACCTGTTAGAATGGCTGTTCTCAAAAAGAAGAGATAATAGGTGTTGGTGAGGATGTTGGTGGGAATGTAAATTGGTGCATCTAGTGTGGAGGTTCTCAAAAAATTAAAAGTAGAACTGTCAAGTGATAATAGCAATTTCACTTTTGAATATTTATCTGACGGAAATGAAAATGCTTATTTTAAGGATACATGCAACCCTCATGTTCTATCCAGCATTATTTACAATAATTAAGACATGGAAGCAACCTAAGTGTCCATCAGTTGCTGAATGGACAAAGAAAATGTGATATATATACAGTTGACCCTTGAAAATCGCAGGGGCTCGGGGTACCAACCCCCTGTGCAGTTGAAAATCCATATATTGTTGACTGGAAGCCTTACCTATAACAATTAACACATATTTTGTATATTATATGTATTATATACTATATTCTTGAAGTAAACTGGAGAAAAAAATGTTATTAAGAGCATAAGGAAGAGAAAATACATTTATGATACTATATTGTATTTATCGAAAAAACCCACATTTAAGTGGACCTGCGCTCTTCAAAGCCATTTTGTTCAAGGGTCAGCTGTGAGTGTGTGTGCATGTGTGTGTATGCATATACACACAGTGGAATATTATTCAGCCATAAAAAGGAAACCTTGACAGTTGTGACAACATGGCTGGGCTTTGAGGGGATGATGTTAAGTGAAATAAGGCAGAGAAAGACAAATACCATATGATCTCACTTACCTGTAGAATCTTAAAAAAAAAACCTCAAACCCAGCCAATTCATAGAGAATAGATCGGTAGTTATGAGAGGTGGGTGAAGGTGGTTAAAAGGAGCAAACTTCCAGTTATAAAATAAGTAAGTCATGGGATACAACATATAGCCTGGAGACTGTTGTTAGTTATACTGTGTTATGTATTTGAAAATTGCTGAGAGAGTAGATCTTAAAAGTTCTCATCTTGAGAAAAATGTATAAATATATGTGGCGATGGATGTTAACTAGACTTGTGATCATTTCACAATATATACAAATATGGAAAATATGGAATTATATTCTATACCTGAAACTAATGTAATGTTATATATCAATTATATTTCCATTTAAAAAAGATAATATATGTAGATTATATTATACACCCTATTATATATACACTATATAATATATACACTATTATACACAAAGTATTAATTGTTAACTGTTAATTATGATTACTTTTTTCATACCCTATTCTGTGGATTAATTTATCTTTATATACATGTACACATATTTGTATAAAAATAACTATTCATAATGTAACTTTTAATAGGTCACTAATGTGTAATATGTTTCTGTCAAAAAGAATATAAATCTTATTTTAAGTGAAGTAAGAGACCCTGTTACTTGGAAAGTATGGAGTAATTTCTTATAAAAGTCATAGCTAACATTTGTTGGTTCCTTTGTATGTGCCCCACATTATGCCAATATATTAATTCATTTAATTCTCACTATCACCCTATGAAGTCTATATTGTTACTAGCCATATTTTATAGATGAAGAAACTGGGACACAGATTAATTTGTTCAGGGTCACATAGGTAGTAAGTGAGGGAGCCAGAAATTCTTGTTCTGGAGGTCTTTGAAGAGTTCTTACCTATGTTTCCTTTCTAGTTTTCATACTAAGTACTTGGAAGGTTTTTTCCCAACAGGGTGAAAGGAACTTCATGAAATATTAACATGTTACAAATAGATAGATGGCAAAACCTCCCATTTTTACCTGAGTCTTCCTGAGCATATTATTTTATAGTTGTTAAAGTTTGTAATCTCTTGGCAGGTATATCCAACTCAAACCATGTACCAGTCCATAAATGTTTTCTCATGAAGTTGCCTGTAATGATAGTTTCCTTCATGGTAGAGGCCCATCTTCACAGTATGTTCATCATAGCACCTTCCAGTTTTTTCTCCACAGTTTGAACCTATGTTGTAATGAATAAAGAGAACTTCTGTAGCTTTGCCAGGTTCAGGGGCTCAGCAGTAAACTTAACCTGCTTTGTTCTTTGCATACATGGGGTGTGTGTGTGTGTGTATGTGTGTTCTGCCACTGATCAGATTACTGAATGCGTAGAGGAAGAACAGAAAAAGCCTAAGAGAGTCCAGACTTATTTCATGGGTTCGGAGCATCCTCTCTCCTTTTCAGTGTTTCTTTTCCTCAGCAACGATCCTTTGCTAGCTGAGCTTGGGCCTGGAATTTAGAAGGCCCTTAATAAAAGTGTGATGAATAAATATAAATAAGGGGCACCTGAGTAGCTCAGTTGTTAAGTGTCTGCCTTCGGCTCAGGTCATGATCCCGGGTCCTGGAATCGAGCCCCACATCGGGGTCCCTGCTCAGCAAGGAGCCTGCTTCTCCCTCTCCCACTCTCCCTGCTTGTGTTCCCTCTCTCGCTGTCTCTCTCTCTGTCAAATAAATAAAATCTTTAAAAAAAAAAGATTTTATTTGTTTATTTGACAGAGAGAGAGAGATCACAAGTAGGCAGAGAGGTAGGCAGAGAGAGAGGCGGAAGCAGGCTCCCCACTGAGCAGAGAGCCCGATGCGGGGCTCAATCCCAGGACCCTGAGATCATGACCTGAGCCGAAGGCAGAGGCTTTAACCCACTGAGCCACCCAGGCGCCCCAATAAATAAAATCTTTAAAAATATATAAATGAATGGGTGAAATGAATGTTCTCTTGAGCCCATAGTTTTCTTTTCTCATCACAATCAAACAGATACTGGTTAGAGAGTGGGAGGAGAAGCAGCTGCCACACATGGATATGACTTGGATATTTGTAGGATTATTAGAGAGGATAGGCCTTTAACAGACAGGGAAGCAAGCTCCAATTTAGTGACTTATTTCAGTGGTTAACTAGGAACAGTGAGACTTCAGGTATCATGATTTCTATCATGATTTGCTTAGTTACTAGGTATTGATTTTCATTAACTATAATCTTTCTTGTTGCTCTTCTTATTTTTCTTTTTTACATGATCTTTATTCACCAAATCATTTGTCTTCATCGTTTCTACTGTTCACTTGGATGTAAGTGGGAAGAGGTGGACATGCATGTGCACACGAGGAGAAAGGGAGAAGAGACAGAGAAAAATGTTTACCAAGAATTAGACTTTTGGGGGTGAATTTCAGCAATCTATTATTCTTTATCATTAAGTGATTTTCCTCCTTGTAATACTAAAAGGGGATATAAGAAAAATATTTTAAGAAAATATCGTTAACATAGAACTTTACATAAACTTTGTACTAAGAAAAGAAATTTTAAATGGCATTTATTCTTAAGGTTTATGGCTAATGTGGGGCACCTGGGTGGCTCAGTGGGTTAGAGCTTCTGCCTTCGGCTCAGGTCATGATCTCAGGGTCCTGGGATCGAGCCCCGCATCAGGCTCTCTGCTTGGCGGGGAGCCTGCTTCCCCCTCTCTCTCTGCCTGCCTCTCTGCCTGCTTGTGATCTCTCTCTCTCTCTGTCAAATAAATAAATAAAATCTTTAAAAAAAAAAAAGGTTTATGGCTAATGAATGCTCTGTTTCTTTGGTTTTAATAGATAAATTTCCTTAGGAACATGATTTTTTACACAGTGAATCTAAAGCTGTTAAGTGCATGACTTAACTGCATTTGGAAATGTGTTAGGGAGGCATCCTCTTTTCAGCCTATCACTGCAGGGGAATGTAGAGAAATGCATCAGTTCTTCTTCGAGTATCTGCAGACATTGAGAGTTTCTCAATCTTTAAGTCTCCCTTTTCATTCTTAAGTGCTTCTACTGTTTTTAAGAATCTTACTCTTTGTGTGATAATATGTGATAACATGCCTCCTTTTTACCTCCCATGGATGTCTTACAAATGACTGGGGACTGTTTACTTCTCTAATGTCTTTCAATCTACATGTTTGGAAACTTAGTTTCAAAGTTGTTGAGGAAACCTTTTAGCTTTGGATACTTACTACTGCTGCTTTTTTTGGTTTTGTCAAGATCTGCCTAGTCTCCCATTGAGGGGGCTGTAGCCACACTACTTCACATTGATATTTGTAGTAATAGTAGGGGAAATGCATGTCAGGGTAGCACCAATGTTTTATTTGGTATTTCAAGTAATAAATTAACTTTGGTAGGAAAAACCTCATCTAAAAGATTTCAGCTGACATTTCTTTGTTCTTTGAATGTGTGTTTTGTGGCAGTACTATGTTAGGTTTTGGAGATTCAAAGATGAACAATGCATAGTCTCTTTTTGGGGGGCTCTTTGGATAGTAGTGGATGGGTAGAGAAGATGAGGAGATCCAATATTTTCATGTTCTTGACTTACCTCAGATTGCTACAAGTGTGGAGAATCAAGATTCTTTTGTACATCAGCTTTATGATTATGTGGGCCTGTGCTGATATTAAAAATAAATAAAAATGCAGGCACCTGGCTGGCTCAACTGGTAGAACATGCAACTTGATTTCAATGTTGTGAGTTCGAGCCCCATGTTGGGTATGGAGATTACTAAAAAAAATAAACCTGCATTAAAAAAATAAAATAAAAATGAAGGAATTTGGTGAAAGGAGGCACAAATAGGTAGAGCACAGAGGATTTTTGGCAGTGAAAATACGCCAAATGACACATAATTATGGATACATGCCATTTTACATTGTCTAAACCCATGGAATGTATGACAACAAGAGTGAACCATATTGTAAAGTATTATGGACTTCAGTCATTGTAGGTTCATCAGTTGTTAACAAATGTACTACTCTAGTGGGGGATGTTGTTAATGGAGGAGGTCATGCATGTGTGGGGGCAAGGGATAGCTGGGAAATATCCGTACCTTCCCCTCAATTTGTTATGAACCTAAAACTGCTTTTAAAAGGAAAATTTTTTAAAAAGATTTTATTTTTAAGTACACCCATTGTGGGGCTCAAACTCACAACTCTAAGATCAAGAGTCAAGAGTCACATGCACAACCCACTGAGCCAGCCAGGTGCCCCCCAAAAAGACATTCTTCATTAAAAAAATGAAGGAGTTCACACACTTATTTATTTGTAGCCAATAACTAAGCTTGATTGAGGTAGTCATATTGTGTACATCCTTCTTATTAAATTCTTCAAATTATTCTTTTTTTTTTTTTAAGATTTTATTTTTTATTTGACAGAGAGAGAGCACAAGCAGGCAGAGAGGCAGGCAGAGAGAGAGGGAGAAGCAGGCTCCCTGCCGAGCAAGGAGCCCGATGTGGGACTCGATCCCAGGACCCTGGGATCATGACCTGAGCCGAAGGCAGCCGCTTAACCAACTGAGCCACCCAGGCGTCCCTCTTCAGATTATTCTTGTCTTGGATTATTTTGAGGTAATGATCTTAGTACTTTTGCTGTGATCATGGACCTCATCTAAGCAATAGATTGAAAACTTTCATAACAGTATAAGGAAATAATACATGCCAAGATAATTCATATAGTTGATTTTAAAATCCTTGAATTAAAAACCTATAAAAATGTTAAAATGCAGTAATTGATACCAACCTCTTTTGAGTCGTGTCTATATATCTTTAAAGAAATGAATTTCTCCCTTTGTCATTTTTTCAGGAGTTGAAATTCTAGCTTTTTAGTTTGGTACTTAAAAATAAATTCAACATGGTTCTGTTTGAACAGTTTATCAGGGAAGGAGTGAAGAATCAGGCTTTCTGAAATGACTGAAGTATTGTGCCAAGTGGCTGATGCATCTCGGAAGAAAAACATGAGAATTTATATAATCTAAAGTTCTGGTCCTTTTCTGATAAGGTTGAACCAGAGCCGTTTCATAGTTACAGATTTGCCTTTAAACCTTATCCTTTGAGATAAAATGCTTTGAAAATAAGAAGAGGAAAGTGCTAGGTGAAGTTAGGTATAAAAGCCATGGCACACATATGCATGTGTGCATACACACACCCCCCACTCCATTAAAATTGCTGCCTTTTTGGAGTAAAATGAAAATAGAATGTCATTTACTCATGATTTTTTTCATGAGCTGCTTATCTAGTTTATGGATCATCCTATATACACTTTATTTCTCTTTATTCTACTCTTCTCCCATCAGCTGCTTACTCATAAACCTCTAGTTTTTTTTTCTCATTACCAACTCTGGTAGAGGATGGAACATACCTGGGACACACAATAATTTAGCCAACTTTGTATCTTATTTACAGTGATCAAATGAAGAACCAAAATTAGTTCGGATTTATCTTTGGCATATAGTTGGTTATGCCATCCCTATTTATTATTATAAGGGATAAATGAAAGTTGATTTTTTAAATAACAAAATTTAGAAAATATATTTGAAACAAAGAGCACGATCACTAGCTTTTCATAACATCCTAGAGGTAGGTCTCCGCTCAAATGTTACTTCCTCAGGTAGGCCTTCCCCAATATAACATGGTCTAATAAAACAGCTGTGCTCATTTTTATCCTCTTATCCAACTGTATCTGTCTTCATAGGACTTATTTTATTCATCTGCTTGTCCATCCACCTGTATATTGTGTTCGTCTTTTGGTTTAGATTGCAAATGCTGTGGTGGATAGTTGGTCTTACTCACTCCAGCACAGTGCCTGCCTCAGAATAGGCACAACATATTTGTTGAATAAACCATAGACAAAGGAAGCAATTTTTGCCTTGCTATGGAAATGAAAATTAATAATTAAAAATATAACTTGCCAAGGTTACATTACCACTAGTAGGGGTAGGATTAAGTAATACCCTGAATTTTATAATGCATATCTGAAGTGTTGACAATTTACATAAACAAGAATTTCCAACTACTTAAATTTGTTAATCTGTGTTTAAACTAGAAGCTGAATAATTTGCGGTTATGTATCATTTAATAGTGGAGTTTTTGGTTTTCATTCCACTAGCAAAAATTTGGTCTATTTTATTAATGTGTTCTAAAGCATATCTTGGAAATATTGCTTAGCTATGTTTGGAGAATTTTGTGCATAGGTGTTTCAGACATGCTAGATTTTCTGTTACATGTTAACTGAGAAGCTTATGGAAAAAAGTAATCTCAGACATTTAGATTTGTGTAAATTTAGAAACTTTGGATTAACAGTATGGGTAAACATTTTAGAATATACACTTTCAAACTTAAAAGTATTATCAAGGTGGCATTTGCAAGTTTAACAAACTTGCATGTTTGTTTAACAAATGTTAAACATTTGTTAACAAACTTATGTTTAACAAACTTACAGTCCATATCAACCCAGAAAATTAAGATTGGGGCTACACATAATGCAGACTTTTCCACAAATACTTTGAGTATTTAGATACAAACATGTTTTGTTATTTGATAGATTATGTAACATAATGCCAAATAGACAAAGTATTAATAATAGAACTAGTTTTTCTTAAGTTGTTATTTTTATTTAGGGAAATTGGCTCTCTAATGCCAACTAGATTTTTAATGATTCCCTAGTGTTTGCTCATATTTGTTATGAGACAATCCTGAAAATATTATGATAGTAAAAAATTTTTCCTAATGGGATGTTAAATACCTTTAATGGTAAAAACCTTTTTAAGATAATTTTTTTTGTGGGAACTGTAAGTAGTTGCAATTTATTATGCTATAGAATAAATCTAAATTTCCCAATCATTAGAGTTATTAAAAATTATTTCCCAGTATTCAAATATTAAACTAGTAATGTAGTTACTGTTAATAGTTGCACCTTACTTCAAGCTACAGTGTGAAATTTCAAGCAAATTTTGCTTCCTATTTTTAAGTCTTAAAAAGATTTTTATATTTATCTATGCCTCAGCTCTGCCACACTCACTCATCTATCACATTCTAAAATTTAGAAACTTGAAGGAGTTTGAATTAGTTCACTTGTGTAAGAGAAAGCCAAAGGACATTTAAGCACCTATATGAAAAGAAGTATATTGCATTGCTGTGGAAGTTAAATTTAATTGCGGTCAAAGTATGATTTGAGGAACTAGGCACACTTTAAAATTTGCTAGAAATATAGGATCTCAGGTCCCCACATCAGACTCAACTGTCTCAGATTCTGCACTTTAACAAGATGTGATGTGTGTGCACATTAAAGTTTGAAGTGCTCTGGTTTAGAATAAGGTGGTCAAGTAAAAATGAAAACAGGACTAGACTTTAGGATAGTGAATGTTGTTTTTCAGAGATTATTAAGATATTTAATAATAGTACAAGTTCCATAAGTCTTGTTGGAAGTTAACATGTTACTGTATATGTGAGGCCTAGAACAGTGGTTGCTTAAGCTATCTCTTGTAAATGATACAGAGATTGACAAAATGCAATTGAGCTTTGGGAAATCACAAGTAGGATCTTTTCAGTGGGTGCTGATTTTTTATTTTCATTGAATCTTTGTAAAGTGGTATTAGGTCGAACATACTCTAGATATAATAAATGGGAATAGTAAGAGTCTGTAGTTTTGGCTATAATGGCTTTTGTCTTCTGTCATTTAAAAATGTACATGGTTAATTGGGTTACTTGTCTAGATTTAAGAATTGTATTAGAATCTCTAAATGTCAATGTCAAAGTTCTTTCCTGAAGATGAGTAACAATAGTTTTGTTTTGTTCTTTTCCCTGATTAAGTAGAATGATAAATCAGTATTTCAAGGAATCAGGGAACTACTGCCTTAGGTCATCAAAGCAACTAAAAGGGCAATGAAATGATTAAGTGTCCAAACATGAAAGCAGAAAAAATATTTTTAATGTAGACAAATCATTGATTAATAAATTATTCTTTTGCTTTTTCTAAAAAGTGTTTTGTGTTCTTGGCAGTATTAATTCATCTAATAGTTTTTGACTATAGAACCTAATCCATGGATCATAGATAAAAGAAATACAGCTTTGATCCTATTCCAGTGTCAGTGAAAGTTGAAAATATATTTCTCATCTGTTGTTATAATTCTCTATAATTTTTTATGTTTACTAGTATTACATAGCATTAGGAAATGTAAACTGGGGAAGCAGAAAATAATTGACTGGGGGTGTGCCTGGCTGGCTCAGTTAGTAGAGCATGTGACTTGATCCTGAGATTGAGAGCCAGGATGGCTGTAGAGACTGAGTTCAAGCCCCATGCTGGGTGTAGAGATTACTTAAAAAAATAAAATCTTTTTTTTTTTTAAGGGAAAGAATTGATTGGTTTATTCTTCTTTCATTGAAATTTGAAGAGTTATAGTTAGTACTTTCATACTAGTAGATTTGTTCTACTGAAGTTATCGTCATGAATCAGTAAAGCTGGCAAAGGTTAGAGAGCTGATCTTGTCTTTTCTCTCAGCCTTGAAACTTTTTTTTTTTTTAAACAAATGAAGATCTATTTAGAAAGGCTTCCAGATGAAAATCTTGAGTACTTCCTAATTCACTTGAATGTCAGAAAATTTTAACTTATTTTGAATTGGAATCACTTCGTTTTCACTTTAAGCCTCTATATTCCTATAAATTTATAAGCATTGAGATAAAGACCTAGCATAGAGACAGGGACCAACTTGTTACCTTACTTTGTGTAATGATTCATAAATTTGACTGAATATTTTTGTCTACTCTCTCTTTACCAGTTTAAATAATTTTAGTTCTGTCACTGGTTCTCCCTTTATCTTTTGATCATTTGAGACAGAGCACCTGACCCATGGAATGTTTTAGGTGCTCTTAAATCATAGAGACCAAACTGGGACAAGAGTACCTGCTGTCTTTCTGACTCAGTTGGGACCAAATAAGTTATTTGAAAAGAATGTATTAATTGAAAAAGGGTGTAGAAATTCTTAAAAAAAAAACAAAACACTTTAATTACATACTGAACATTTCTTTCCATAGTGGGTAGTGTGTCCAAGTCAAGATAATTTTCTCTTTCTCCTTAATTATGGGTTTTGAAGAATTGATTAAATGTCATGAACACTATGGCAATTTGGTGGAGACTGTGGAAACTTCCTCAGGATAATGTTAAAATACACAGATGTATAAAAATACATAGATGTTATTTCTTTTTAATGTATTAGGTAATAGTATTGGCCAATGACTGATAATTTTGAAATTGTAATGAAGATTAATGCTATTTCAAGATATCTGCAACAACTGTAATGTGATATGGAAACAACTATAATTTCTGTTGGTGATAACCACTGTATTTTGTTGCCTATATTCATAACAAGTAAGTGCTAAATAGAGGAAAGTGAAAGTAAAATGTAATAGAAGTTAGGAAAAGTAAATAAAGGTTGTTGAATATAAAAATGTAATTTATTTTTCCATCTAAATATGTGAATCCATTAGAGTTTGCAGACTCAATGATAAGAACCCTTTAATTTGTCTGACAACTTTCCTGAGCTCTTCTATTTTGAACTTTAAAAAATGTTTTTTTTTTTTCTAGGTGGATAATTATATCATCTAAAAATAGTAATTTTTTCTTCTCTTTCCAACCTTGACAAATTTTCTTTTCTATTTTATTTTGACCATAACCTCTAGAACTTCATTTATGAGTGGTAATGCTAGTAGGCTCTTTCCTTTTGTTCTGATCTTAAAAAAAAATAAAGATTTTTCATTAACCATAATGTTCCATGTAGGTTTTTGCTATACGGGTATTCTTTGCTATCCAAGATTACTTGGAGCCTGAATTCAGATAGTTGGTTGGTGGTAGAGCAAGGTGATCTCAATTAATTGGTTATATATGGTTTATGAATTTTGGATAGTGAGTGATGAGAACTAAGATAGTAAGGAAGATTGAAAACTGAAAATTTATTTGAATTGATTTTGTTACTGAGTTTCACCAGCAGATGTTCAGCTAAGTTCAGATAGGACAGTATCCCTGTATAGTTTATACCAACTTAAGGAAGTGCTCTTCCATTTTTTTTTAAATCGTGACTAGCAAATTTACTGTATTAAGTGCTTTTCCTGTATTAATTGATATAATCATATGATATTGAACCACTTTTGCATTGTAGAATACCTCATGATGTCTTTATGTATTATTTTTTAATGTAATTGTGGATTCAATTAGCTAATATTTTATTTAGAGGTTGTTTTTGTTTTTGTTTTTTCCTTTCCATTTTACTCATAAGTGAAATGGACCCATATATTTTTTCTTCTTAAAGTCTGATGTTAGAATCAAGATTCCATTAATCAGCTTCTGAAAATGAACTGGGAATTTTCACACTTCCTATTTGCTGGCACAACTTATAAAGTTTTTAATGTTTCTTAAAAGCTTATTACAATCTCCCCCCTTTTGGGCTTTGGGCTTTTGGAGAGGGGAGTTTTGACTATTTCACATTATTTCATGATATTTGGTATATTCAGGTTCTCCATTTCTTTTGCCAATTCTGCATGTTATATTTTTCTAGGAATTTATCCATTTTATCTTGATTTTCAACCATTAGCTTCTACTTGTTATACCATTTTAAAAAAATCTAACATTTAACACTCCCCCTTTTCATTCTGTGTTTTACTTCTTTGTTCTATAACCTACCTGTCTTTGACGAAAGGGTTGTCAATATTAGTTAATATTCTTAATCTTCAGAAAAGCAAACTTTCTTGTTTATATTGCTTTTTTAATTGGTATTTTATTGATTTCTACTCTTTCTACATTCCTATCCTCTTGTTCTTATAATGTTATATCAGATATCTTGCTTCTTGTTCATGTTTAGAGTTGTGATTCTCAGTTGTTGTGGGTGTTGTCTTTTCCTTTTCTTTGTGTTTAGTTTATAAGAGAATATCAGTAAGATATTTGATAACCCTTATAATCCTGTATTCTTGCATTATCTTCCTGATTTTATTTTGTTTCCTTGTTGTTTTGAAATTTTATTTTACTTTTTAGTAATCTCTACACCCAGCATGGGACTTGAACTTACAACCCTGGGATCAAGAGTCGCATGCTCTTCTGACTGAACCAGGCAGGCGCCTCTTTGTCTTTAATTTGGGTACCTTTTCTAAAAATGTTTTCAGGTTAGGTTTTTGTGAGGCAAACCATCTGTGCCCTTGTATGCGTATAATTTTTTTTCTGCCCCACCTTTGAGAAATAATTTGACTTGATATGAAACCCTACAGTCAAAATTATTTACTATCAACACTTTAAAATATTACTATATTGCATTGTATCTAGTGTTGTTTCAAAGTTTATCTCCTTTCTCTCTGGAGGCTTTAGGAATTTTATCTTTTTCTTTTTGCTCTAAAATTTAACCATGCTGTGCATGGAATTAGGTCTTCTTTATTTGTCCTATTAGAGGCCCCATTCATTCAGAGATATTTCATCTTTCTTTAGTTGTGGAACATTTATTTTAATTATTCCTTTGACAATTTTCTTTGTGTCTCTCTACTAACCTCCACTATTTTTCCTGGGACTCCTATTTTCTGGCTGTTCACATCTGCTTCCATCTGTTGCCTTCCCTTTCATGTTGTTAGATGTTATCCTTTTGTGTTGCCTTTTCAGAATAATGTTGCATCTGATTTTCTAAATCTGTAGTTCGTTCTTTAGCTGTTTCCATCCTGCTATTCCTTTCCTCTATTTTATTTTTTATTACAGCTGCTTTATTTTTATACCACTATTTTAAATTATTTTTAATAATTTCTTGTTTATGACTCACACTGCTGATATCTTTCTTTATTGCCTTAGTATACTCTGTGTGTGTGTGTGTGTGTGTGTGTGTGTGTGTAAGATTTTATTTATTTGACAGAGAGAGAGACAGTGAGGGAGGGGAACACAAGCAGGGGGAGTGGGAGAGGGAGAAGCAGGCTTCCCGCTGAGCAGGGAGCCCGATTCGGGGCTCCATCCCAGGACCCTGGGATCATGACCTGAGCCCAAGGCAGACGCTTAAGGACCGAGCCACCCAGGTGCCGCTATACTGTGTTTTTTAAAATTATTGGTACAACTATTTCAATAATTCTGCTCTAGTAGATGTATAAAACTCCTCCAAAAGATTATAAAGAGAGTTCAGATTTTTAATTGTGTAGGTGCCAAAATATGTAATGTTGATATTGATGATATGATTGGAGGAAGCCTGTGCAGTTTGCCAGCCAGGATTTCTGGGCCTTGGGCTGAGAGCCCAAGCGGTCCTAGTCCTTGCTGTGGTTTGGTGCCGCCTAGTGGCCATTGCCTCTTCTGGCTTAAATTTCCATGGGCACAATTTAGTTTTCTTTCGTGAGCTCCCACACAGCAGCAGCAATTATAATTTTAGGTTAATTGTCTTTCATTTTGTGTGTCTGATTGGAATGATTAGTTTTTTTTTTAAAGATTTTATTTATTTGACAGAGAGAGAGAGATCACAAGTAGGCAGAGAGACAGGCAGAGAGAGAGGGGAAAGCAGGCTTCCCGCTGAGCAGAGAGCCCGACGCGGGGCTCGATCCCAGGACCCCGAGATCATGATCTGAGGCAAAGGCAGAGGCTTTAACCCACTGAGCCACTCAGGCGTCCCAGAATGATTAGTTTTTAAAAAATAGAGGAGTTTAGGAACCCACTCTCCCTCCCTGCTTCTAGGTGTTGCTTGACATGGCTTTGCCTGCCCCTCCACTTCCTATCTCCTAGTCTTTCCTTACTCCTACCAGAAAGGGAATCCAATGTTGTATGTTTATATTTATGTATTTATTTAATTATGGATGTTCTTCATAGATGTCCAAGGATCTAGATTTCTAGGTCTAATCTTGTTCCCAGGACATAGTTACTATGTCTTTTAATGTGAATTGGGAAGGGCTGAAGACCAGCCTCTGGTTGTTAATCTCGCCATGAACTACAGGCACCACCGGCTTCCTGTTGATCTATCGCTCATTGCATCTTCTCTATCTAGGGGTTTCATCCCCATCTCACAAGAACCTTTAAACTGCCACATATTACCCTGATGACATTAACAACCAGCTCTCAGCTGCCCAATTTCTATGGTTTGGTGAAGGTACATACTTTGTTTATCTCAGAGGAGAGGTAAGAGTAGCGCTGAAAAGTTTTCCAGCAGCCTGTTTCCTTCCAACATAGTCTCCAGCACCCTGACTCCAATGTACATAGTTTTCTTTTGGTTGGTCAGCTTTTCTTTTCTTTCTTTCTTTTTAGGTTCCTTATAACTACTTCCTCTACCAAGCTGTAGTTTCTCTAGGATTGATTTTTGTGGAGGAAGCCAGTAGTGGAGGGAGTTTACCATCTTGATAGGAACATGAAAATATATTACCTTATAGGTAACCACAAAGCAAGTTTTATCTTACCCTAGGTTAAAAAATGATTAGTTTGAAGTTGGTAAATTTAAAAATAGTATTTTATTGCATTGCCTTCTGGGATTTAAATTTTGATTTTACTAGCTATTGAAAAAATTTCCTTTTGGGATTCTCTATATCCTCATATGATTCTTCACTTTGGGAATTCCTTTTGCCTTTTGTTTTGCTTTGTATTTTTTATCTCTTATATTATCATGTCTTTGACACTGGGAAATTGAACATGCCTTGGACTTCTCAGAAGCTCTCATATTTTTTAGCAACAACATTTTTAGAGAGCCCTTTTACATATATTAATTGTATTCATTTATAACTGACATTGTGTGGAGGAGACTCTTAAGGCTCAGAGAGGTCAACTTTGTTGGATACAATGACACAGCAAGTAAATGTCAGGCCAAGGGTATAACCTAGGACCAGCGTCAGTTCCAGGACTCTCTCTGCTACACTACAGCTACACTGGGAGTAATTTTTCACATTAGAATCCTCTGATTTCTTTGAAAATTAATCTTTATTTTTTATAGTGAAATGAATCTCGCAGTTTTTTGCTGCTTAGAAAATTTTTTTTTAAAGATTTTACCTATTCATTTGTCAGAGAGAAAGAGAGCGAGCAGAAGCAGGGGGAGCAGCAGGTAGAGGGAGAAGCAGGCTCCCCGCTGAGCAAGGAACCCAATGTGGGACTCAATCCCAAGACCCTGGGATCACGACCTGAGCCGAAGGCAGACTTTTAACCGACTGAGCCACCCAGGCGTCCCTGCTGCTTAGAAACTTTTAAGTCAAATATTTTCACAAACCCACGTATTCTATATTGATAGGCATTTTTGACGGATTGTGCTGTATTTTTTCTTAAACAAACATACTTGCTTTGTACCTGAGTTTTCTCTTAGATCAAATAAATCTCTTCAATTCCCTATTTTCACAGCTGGGAAAACAGTGTTGTTTGTGCTTTCTTTCTCCAATTCAAATTATTCTGAGAAAATAGCTGATAGCAGCCAAGGACTTATTGTTGGTGGGGGGCACCTGCCACTTTTGAATCACAGAAACTGGTTATTTAAATGGAAATTGTGTAATTGCTTTCATTATGATCTACAGACTGTCTTGGAAATATGTACTCTGTATATAGCCTCTTACAGTTTTTTTTTTTAATACGTTTAGTTTTTCTCTTGATTACTGGGATCTAATTTGTGTTATTGGAATTTCTTTTAAATTCTTTGTTACCACTTTAGGAATATATCTTGAGCCGATTTTTCATTGATTAATTTTCCACCACCTAGATCATAGGATCTTACGTGTTTTAGCAGAAAATAAGTCAAAGTCATCAAGCCTGACTTCCTTGATTATGTCTGAGCAAATGGAAGACTAAATGACTTGGCCAAAGCCATTTCGCAAATAAGGGCCCACACCTCTCCAGAGCCCAGGTTTTTTTTACTCCAACTCTTGTTCTTTACACTATACCACTTAATCTCCTTAATGAATGGTATACAAATTTCGTATTTTTTATTTGAATCTGTTTCTCTTATGGGAATCTCACATTATTTTTCTTTTCAACAACTGACTACTTCTTTGCTGCTTAGTTTTCCTCCAACATATGAAAGTGTAGAAAGAAGAAAAGAGAGCTAACATTATTAACTTAACTCCCCTTTACATTGATGCTCTCTGTTAGCCTGCTTGGGTTGCCATACAAAAATACCACAGACTGAGGGACTTAAAGAGTAGAAATTTATTTTCTCACAGTTCTGGAGTCTGGGAAGTCCAAGATGTAAATCTGACAGAGTTCATTGTCTTCCTGGCTTTCAGACTGCTACTCTTGCTGTGTCCTCACCTGGCTGGGAGAGGGAGAAGGGAGGGAGACAGAGAGAGAGAGAAAGAGAGAGGGGAGAGAGAAAGTGAGAGAGAGGGGAGAGAGAAAGAGAGATAGATAGATAGATAGATAGATAGATAGATATCTTTCTCTTTGTATAAGGCCACAATCTGGTCCCATAAGGGCCTCACCCTTATGACCCTATTCAACCTGAGTTAATTCCTAAAAATTCTATCTCCAGATACAGTCATATGGGGGTTAGGACTTCAACATAGGAATTTCGGGAGAACACAATTCAGTTCATAGCATGCTCTGTGTATCATAACCGTTTGAAGTAGCTAACATTCCTTACAACTGCTGATATGCCTGCCTCATCATCCTTAATGGGTCAAAGTCAAGGTCTGAGGAGATGACAGATTGATGCAAGCACAGTTTCTTCTGCAACTTTTGACAAAGCTCACACAACTTTATAGGATTGTTCCCAATTCCCTAATTTAGGCACAAACGGTTTTCTTTCAAAAAATTATAATATGTGTGTGATCAGTTTAAGATCGTATTTTACCCATTTAAATTGCTGTTTAAATCTTAATGGAACCCTTTATCAGGTCATGACTGAGTGTACACGTGCACATTCTTTGGCATCGGAATTCCTAGATTTGGATCTTGGGTCTGTCACTCAACATCTATGAACTTGAATAGGGTATTTGTCACTCTGCTTCAGCTCATCTGTAAAGTGGACAGAATTAAACCTCTCAGTTGCTGACACTGAGGAATAAAGGAGTCAGTGCCTTCTAAATAGTAAGTATTCAGGGGCGCCTGGGTGGCTCAGTTGTTAGGCGTCTTCCTTCGGCTCAGGTTATGGTCCCAGGGTCCTAGGGTTGGGCCCTGCCTCGGGCTCCCTGCTCAGCGGGAAGCTTGCTTTCTTCCCCTGCTTGTGTTACCTCTCTTACTGACTGTCTCTCTCTCTGTCAAATAAATGAATAAAATCTTAAAAAAAAAAAAGAAAAAATAGTAAGTATTCAGTTAATAATGATTGTTATCTTTATTTGCTCCTCTTCCTAAATGTTGGGGCCCAAATGACTCTAGCTTATGTACTTTCTGTAGTAGCCCTAAAAATGCCTCTCTTTGTCATTTAGGGCCTTGGTAAATTTCAGTTAATTCTGTTTTGTGTCTCGGAAGGGTAAATGATAATGTGCAATTTTATCTAGGTTTTTTATTCTTAAATTATTCCAGTGGGTAGAGAAATCAGAAATGAACCTATAACATGCCAACAATCCCTATGTTCTAGATGAGGAAACTAAGGCTCAAAGAAGTGAATGGTTCCTTGTTCACTTACAGTGAGCCAGAATGCCCTGTCAGCTCTGTCTGCCTCCATCTCTTGTGCTGTTTCCATTATAATCCATTAAAAAAAAAATCAACACTTAAAAAAAAAATTTTATTTATTTTAGAGAAAGCGCATACGAGTGGGGGTTGGGGAAAGGGGAGAGGGAGAGAGAATCTCAAGCAGACTCCATTCTGAGCATGGAGCCTGACGCAGGGGTTGATCTCACGACACCAAGATCACGACCTGAGCTGAAACCAAGAGTCTGATGCTTAACCAACTGTGCCACGCAGGCGCCCCTTAAACAGTTCAACACTTTTAAATGATATCTGAATAGTGTAAAGTTGGTAACATTTGTGAATATCCGTAACCCATATAAAGGCAATTTGTTATCCAGGCCTAACAGAATCCTATTCAGTGAAAGAAGAAGTTGCTAACTAAAATACTATTAAAAACAATTTAAATATTTGTGGTGCGGGGCGCCTGGTTGGCTCAGTGGGTTAAAGCCTCTGCCTTCGGCTCGGGTCGTGATCTCAGGGCTCTGGGATCGAGCCCCGCGTCAGACTCTCTGCTCGGCGGGGAGCCTGCTTCCCCCTCACCCTCTTCCTGCCTCTCTGCCTACTTGTGATCTCTCTCTGTCAAATAAATAAATCTTAAAAAAAAAAATTTGTGATGCTTCTAAAAATGCCAAAGGGTCACAACAGTCATAATAAATATAAAAATAATGAACATAATGAACATCAAAATAATCATCTGAAAGAACCGAAAATGCTTATTCTTGGAGAAATGGGGGTGAGGGGAGAGGAGTCTGCTATTTTTTTTTCAAGCTTCTGAAGTTATTTGCTAATTCAAGCCAGATACATATATAATTTTAATAAAATGAAAACTAAAAAGAAAAAAACTTTTGCCCAATCATAAATATTTTGACTTTAACTTAGCTGATGTTTTGTTTGAATGTCAAGATAAGCATTGATTTTCTTTAGAAGGCATCATAATTAATTTGCCTAATATTAACTGAATGTCTGCAGTGTGCTAGGCGTAGCAGGGGATGTAAATGTAAATTAGACCATAATCTTTCCTTCCAAGAAAATTGTGATCTAGTTAGAGATGAGATATATGCAAATAACCTAAATGGAAGATAGTAGAAAGTACCTGCCAGGAGAACAGGCTTTCCTGAGCCTTCTTGATTCTGAGCTTTGCCCCAGGCCTTGGGTTAATATTACAGCTCATATTTCTAGTGGTATTGGCCTTGTTTATGATTTGCAGGCTTGGCTTCATTCTAGATCTTAACCTGTTTCTAGTCTTGGTGATCTTGACCGTTTTTTCTCATGGCTTCTCAGCGTTTTTGTTTTTGTTTGTTTGTTTTGAGTGGACTTTTCCTGGGAAGACACTTATTCAGTTGGAGAAATCCAGTAGGCAGGATGTCTTCGTCTTTTGCTCCATTTTCATTTCAAATTTTACTCTTATATGAGGAAAAATGTTTCCTCATTTGTGAACATGTTTTTTGAGTACCTATGCTAGGACAGAGGTAAAGACACTAAAAACTTGTTTACAATATTTATATGAGATAAGAACAAGATGCCCTCTCAAATTTCCTTCCAGACCAGTCCTTTGAGGCAGAAATTCTTCTAACCAGAATGGTTATAATCCAGGAATATGGATTGAGATTACAGATGAAAAAACAGGCCTAGAGAGGTTTAATAGCTTATTTAAAGGAAGGGAACTGGTTTTTTTGGAGTCAACAGGGAAGCCCGTATTTGAAGTTTTTCTAAATGCTTATCATGTGCCTGATTTTTTGCTAAATACTTTTATATAGATTCCGACTTTATCACAAGATCTCTGTGTTTTATTTCTGCCTTTCCCAATGACCAGGTTAAAAAAAAACCCGTGGAATCTATTTTTAGCAGCACCTTCAAATTTGAGTTTTCCTAAGTGATTTGTCTAAGGTTGCTTTGCTAGAAAGATGCTTAAGGAAAAAAAAGACGTACTGTTTCTAAAAATCCTTGGAAAAATTTGCATTATTTTGGACTTTAAGACCCTTGGTATTTGGTTTACAGACAATTTAAAGCAATATAATGTGTGAAAACAAACTTAATGTGTGGAAATAAATTAACATGCCTGACAAGTTAGAAATGACATCCTGGGAGGTGGGTCTAGATCACATAGTGGGCCTGGTCAGTCTTTCTATGAACAGAAAGCCAGAGGACTGCTTGGGGTTGGGTTAAATATGAGCCCAACCTAGGTCTGTTGTATTACCATAAACCTATTGTGGGAAAATAGGAAGTTGGAAAATCTTTAACTAGTGAATTAAAAGTCAGTTATTGGATTGTGTTAAAAAACAAAGCAGAACACCCCAACCCCCTGAAACCTATCCTTTCTCTTTTATAAATTTGGCTTTGAATCTGCTTAAATATAGGGATTAATGAACAAGCATTAAAAATCATATCATTTTCTAAGTTTCTCATTTTATAAAATACTACAAAGGAAAGATTATAGGAAGAACCAAATGAAAAAGTTAAAATCCATTTTACAGGGGCACCTGGATGGCTCAGTCGGTTAAGTGTCTGACTCTTGGTTTTGACTCAGGTTATGAGCTCAGGGTCATGAGATCAAGCCTTGGGTTGGGCTCTGTGCTCAGCCCAGTCTGCTTGAGATTTTCTCCCTTTGCCCCCACCCCCAACCCCTGCTCATGCTCACTCGCGCTCTCTCTCTGTCTCAAATAAATAAAATCTTTTTAAAAAATCCATTTTATAGTGTATATATATTAAAATCCTCTGCATGTTGAACCTCCAGGACACTAGAACACAGTTCTTTTTATATGTAAAATAATTCTCTTCTGTCACAATTATGTTCAGCCTTAATGTTAAGATTTTGAAAAAAATATATTTCAGGTTGCCAGAGAATAAACAATAAATGTATATTGAGATATATGTATATGAACCTTTCTTGAAGGTTGATTACATAATCTCTTTGATGGAGATAATGCTCAACTCTTTTCCATTAAGTTGTATAAGTTCTTTATGCACTCGCAAAAGCCACATTAATTATCTCACATAGCATAGATATATGTGTAAAGCAGCATATTTTGTATGCAGATTACACAGTGCCCTATTGCAATAAATCTAATAGCTGAATAGCATATGTATAGTCAGTTTGAGGAGGAGGACATGAGGGTTAATTTAAAAACACTGATACTGAATGGTTTTCTGAAGAGCATAATGCAGTACCTCTGATAGCTCTAATCGAAGAAAAAGCAGAGGGTGGAGCTGTCCTTTGTTCTCTGGTCTCACCATTATAATTTAGCTCACCTTTGTGGAATAAAAGTATATTTTTGTGAAAATATAGCTTATCTTAAATTATTAAGTATTATTTCTACAAATTATCATATTGTATCTTTCCTTGGAATATAATTAAATAGGAATCTGTCACTCTTCAATATTATGGAATTGATGCTTGAGAAATTAGAGGCATTTGTGATTTCCATTTTCTCTCACTGTTTGATTCATCCTTTGGGAATAAGTGATGTCTTTAGGATGTCTTGATGATTATTTCATATCCTTACTAGATCATCAAACTTAGTCACATCAGTCTTTTAAACAGTGGAGTAATGGAAAGCATGGGGGACAGAGTTTTTTCTCTAGGTGGATATTGAATTAGGGAAGAAGCTATGTATAGGCAGAGAATTTTAGACATTAGTAATTGGTGTCTTGTCTCCTCTGAAACATGAGAGAATATGTAATTTAATCAATTCAGGCTCAGTGGGGAAATTGAATATGTTGCAAGTTTTTTAAAAACCTATTTCTTTCTTTTTTAGAAGCACAGTTTACTAGGTAAGAGCTATTTCACCAGTATTTTTTTTTTAATATAATGCAATTTGAAATTCCTTAAATTTGAAGGTTTAGATTTTATGAAAAGTAATCATGTCTTCATTGTTTCCATGAATGCAAAACACAGATTTGCCTAAGGATTCCTATATTGTGGGAAAAGGTGATTTCACATTTATTTATTGCTTTTATGTGGATACTTTGCAAGTTTTAAATTATTTGCCTAATTACTTCTTGAATTATTACTACTTCTAATTATCCATTATGGCTAGTGCTAGGTGTTAGAGCAAGGTAGATGGACCAAGTAGGGAGGTTAGCCTGTGGCTAGATCTAGTATACTTTTATTCATTTTCTCTTGTAAAGAAAACAAAGAAATAGGAATAGAATTTTATGAATGATATTGGTAAGCCATATAACACTGAAGCAACCATTAAATGATACGGTAGTACTTTTGCACTTTATGTTATACTTTAACAAATATAAAAATAGTAGTGAGGACTTAAAGTAATACATTTAACAGTATGAAGCATTTGAAGACAGGCTTCACTGAACCAATTCTACATGCTTAAACACAAGAATTACCATTATAGAAAATCTGCTGAGGCACAGAAGAAGAAAAAATATATCTAAAAAAAAATACTTTTTTTTCCCTAGAATAAAGTGTCATTATAAAAAAAATTCGTATGACTTGTCTTTAAAGGGAATTTTCATATCCAGGTTAGGAAAGCTCTGCTTTTCTACAATAGCTTCAGCAGTTGCTTTGATCATGCAGTAACAATTTTGAATGTTTGTTCTGGGAGCGTTTTATTGATATTGAGATCTGCTTTTACTTGATGAGCTGGTCTAATGATTGTAGTTCTTTGTAATCTTTTAGATCATTGATATAGAATCTAAGTAAGTCTTGTAAAAGATCCAAAGACTCGACTCAGGGGCCTCAGATCATCTTCACATTAGCTTATGCCTTTTCTAAGACTGCAGGTGCAATAGATTCATCTGGACAGTGGTTCAGATTTGCTATGCATAATGAGAATTTGGGAATTTTCTAATTAGAGCATAAAGAATAGTAGCAGTACCTTTTACCCAGCTTTGTGAATAAAATAGTGTTTACCTCTCGCCTTTCAGGGAAATTTGATATCTATAAAGTTTTCTTGGGGACCTAGAATTATTTCTTTGACTTTTTACCCTCATATCAAAGCAAGGCATAGTCTGATAAATTTTCATGTATCTTTTTGTATGTAGTAGAATATGTCTAAGTGGTATTAAATTGTCATGTATATGTGCATTGCCAAATTTCAGATAACAAATGACTGCTGGAATCCATACCAAACATATTACTATGTTTTTACTTCATCTTAATTATTTCATTTGCTCCAGAAATTTTAGGAGCAGTTTGAAAGTGATGTTCTTTTAGAATTTTGGTTTATCAGAATTTGTTATCAACGTGTCAGTCTTAACAAAGAGCTTGCTGATTTGATTTTGTGCTTATGATGCTTTTTAACCCTGTCAAGCACTGTTCTTCAATCATGTATTAATATGTTTCCCACTGCTGCTTAATTGCTCTGAATACTCAATACATAAGCCAGTTCTATATATGATAACAAAAAAAAACCTCCCAGTTAGGAAATTATGGATGGGACGAATCTTAGGAATAAACTAATTCATAGTTACAGATTAAGAAATTTTATCGGTATATGGTCAAATTGCTTTCCAAAATGCCTAAGCCATTTTATGCTCTCACTGATAATGAAAGGGAGTTCTCTTTACTTTATATCCTCTTCCACACAAGAGCTCTTTTAAGATTTAGCAATTCCACTGCTAGGTGCAAACTTGTATACACGCACATGTCTTACAGAGGTTGTTGTACATGTGTTCAAAGAGATGTGCGAGAATTTTCGTTGCCATATTGTAGTAATTTAAATATCAGTTAATAAGATAATTGATAAATAAATCACTGTATATTAAAGAATTGGAAATGGTTAAATTAGTGGAGTAGATCTACATGTATCACTATGTATCTCAGCAACATAATGTTCAATGAAAAGATGAAAGCAAATTGTAGAAGGATATATACAATATCCTATTTATATAAATAGTAAAACTATAAAACACCACTTATAAAGGATGGTGGAATATTATTTGGCTTTATACAAAGGGCTTGTACAACGTGGGGAATTGTGTGTTATGTATAACAGGGTAGAAATTTGTCCGTGATTATAGCTACAGGAAGGTGACTGTATAATGTGTTTACTGTTCTGTGTCCTTCTGTTTGTAACTTGCTTGTCCTGTATGTAGTTTTGCCAGCTTCTTTTGGCTCAGTGTCAAGGAATCTTGTGAATTTAGAAACCAATTTATTAGATTGAATCAAAGTGATAAAGTCTGGCTGTAGGAAGATTTCTATTAAACTGTTGTTCGAGTCATCTGATAAGGGATCAGGCATTTATTGAGTAACTGTTATGTATCAAGCCCCAAACTAAAAGGATCAGACTTGATTTTCTTGTTCTCATTAAACAAGAAAATAATAATTGAAAACAACCTTTCTTGAATAAACATATGAGATTTACATCCTTATTATAATGAAGAAACTTTAAATGAGAACAACATTGAGATCTTTACTTTGCAGGGTGGTGAAAGTAAGAAGTGAGATAATTCCCACTAGTGGATGTGCCAGAAGGGGCATGCTCTTCAGTTGCTGGTATCAGTCAATGCAGTCTTTTTGAAAGACAGTGTAGCAAAATCTCTCAAAATTGAAGAAGCACTTATTCTTGGACCCAGCAGCTGCATTCTAAGGAATCATTGTAGATAACTACAAAATGTACGTATAAGGATATTCACTGGAGTACCGTTTGCAATAACAAAACAAAATAAACAACACAAGGGGAGACAACTTAGATATCCATCAGTATAGGATTGGTTAAATCAATTTGCATTTTCATATGATAGAGCACAGTGCAGCTCTTACTGTGCAGTAATTGAGATAGACCTATGCATGTTGAGATGGAAGGGTCTCTAGGAGATTGTAAGTGAAAAAACAAAGCTGCAGAGCAATGTATCAAGTATGAGACAGTTGTATAAAATTGAAAGGAAAACAAACAAGTACCTATATTATATAAAACAAATACATTAAACAATTTTTTATAAGCAATTATAAGAAACCTGTGAATGATTACCTTTGGGAAATGCAAGTAAAGAGAAGATGGCTTTTACTTTTCATTTTGTACCTTTCAGTATACTTTATAAAGTAAGACGTGTTTATCTAGTATTTTTTGAAATGGCAGTAGGGGTTACCTTTGATTTTTGTCTCCTCACCCTCCACCCTTATTCATACCTTAATGATAAAATAATACCAGCTACAAGGAAACAAGCAAAAATCAGCAAGTGACTGAGGGGTTATATAAAACACAAAACAATTATGTTTTCAGTGAGCATAGATGGTCACTGAAAAACACCCTTCAAAATAGGTCATTATTAATAGTTATTTATTGTCTTGATAGTTTAAAACATGATGTAAAGGTTAGGACAGTAATGGCTAAAGCCAATTGGTCATTAACTGTGGTAATCATTGACCTTAAAAAGGAGAATTAGTCTTCTAAATGATTTTCTGAAGTTGCTAATAACTGTATTTGAAGATTAGCAGTTATATTGTGATGGTGACAAGCGTGCCAAAAGACATTGGCCCCATTCATATGAAAAATTATGTTTTTAGTGTGTAATTTGCAATAGTAGTCATCAAAATTATTCATTCTTTCTAAAAGGAAAAAATTGATTGGTAGCAGTCACAGTGCCAAGGTTAGCATTAATGGTGCTGAAACATCTAAATTTCCTGGCTTTTAAACCTTTTAAAAACCTTTGAAGAGATTTATATGGCTGCTTAGATATGTAACAGTTCTTAAAAAATAATAAGGTCACTTTTTTTGGTATGCAAAAAATGTGTTTTCCTAGACGTAGAGGAGAGTTGTCAGCTTTTCCTAACTATTTTTACAGTCTCTTCATTCATTGGGGTTTGCTTTTGGGTAAAGGAAAGAGGAGTTAGTGGTGGCTCTGGTGGAATTTTCCCTGCACTCATATTTTGTTAGTATAGCAATATATCTGATTGTAGGAAGGTGACCTCTAATAGCATGATCTAGGAAATATGGGTCATATATATTTTGTTCTTAGCTCTGCACTGCTCCTCAGGGCATCTTGCTCGGAGTAGTGCATTATGAGCTGAGGCCAGAGTAGATCGCATTTCTGAATGCAGGGGTGCAGTGCTCCCTTTTCTTTCCATTTCTGTGTAAGTTGCATTCTTATGTGAGTTCATGGCCTTACAAAGGTAGCAGATCAACCAGCTTCATTCTTCGAAGAAGTTAAATGTAGGATTCTCCTAGTTTATAATAAAATATGCGTGGTGGTGTTTGTAATATTGGTTAGATATGTTTTCATGAATTAACATGTTGGTACAGAAGAAGGCAGTATATTTAGTAGTGTTTGGCCAGATCATAAGTAGAATCAGCCTTCACTTTTAATCATTATTCCTGCAATGATTAGAAATCATGTTCAAGATTTTCTATCAGGTGCCTTCCTGGCTTTTGCATCCCTTTTGTAGCGGGGTGAAAGACTGAAATCCCCCTTTCTTAAAACAGTAACAGGGACAAAGCATGCCTACTCATTATAGTGCAGGATCAGGAATGAGTTAGGTCTCTAGGCCAGGGGATCAAGATCATGTGTCCATTTACTGGTTGAGAAAGAAAAGGATGGGAAAGGGAGATTACGATGGGTTGAATCCTGATTTGATTTTTTCTTGGCCTGTTCTTGCTTTAATGTTTCTATGTCATATATAATTCAGAAAACTCAAGAGGAGAAGGAAAGTCTAGTGTATTCATGTATATTTTACTTTTTCTCTTGCTCCTCTGTACTTTCTAATGTTCCAAGATTATTTCTTTTATTGCGTCCTTTCCATTTTAAGAATTTCTTCTTGTTCTTTAGAGTAGATCTGCCGGCAACAAATTCTGTAAGTTTTTCTTTATCTGTGAATGTCTTGGTTTCTGATTCATTCCTGAAGGATATTTTGGCTGGTTACAGGATCCTGGCTTGACAGTTCTTTTCTTTCAGCACTTGAAAAGTATTATCCCATTTGTCTATGGTGTCCATGGTTTCTGATGAGAAACCTGTTGTAATATTTAATTGTTTTTCAAACTTTAAGTGTGGAGAGATTTTGCTGCTTTCAAGATTTTTTTTTTTTGTCTTTAGTGTTTAGGGGTTTAATTATGATATGTCCTGGCATGTATTTTGGGGAGTTTATCCTGTTTGGGGTTTACTTATCTTCTTGAATTTGTAGGCTTATTTTCTTTAAATTTGGGGAAATTTCTGGCATTATTTCTTCAAGCACTGTTTTAGTTCCACATTCTTTCTCCTTTTACTCTGGAATTCTGATGATATGAATGTTCAGTCTTTTGATTTAGTTACACAAGTATCTAAGGCTTTTGTAATTTTTTCTCAGTCTATGTTCATTTTGTTTTCCAGATTGGGTACTTTCTATTGTTTTGTCTTTGGTTTTACTGATTCTTTCCTCTCTTGTCTTTGTTTTGCTATTGAGAGTATCCAATAACTTTTTGGGTATTTTACTTTTCAGTTCTAAAACTTCCTTTTGGTTCTTCTTTATATCTTTTTTTTCTTTAGTGATACTTTCTACTTTTTTTATTTGCTTCAAGAATATATGTAATTGTTCACTGAAGCATTTTTATCATGGCCAATTTAACATTTTTCATCAGATAATTCCAACATCTGCATTAGATGTTGCATACCATCAGATGTTGGTATTGGCATCTCTTGATTGTCTTTTCCTGGGAACCTGAATACAACACAGTAGTAAACTCTCTGGATTGTCTTTTTGCCTTATATATCCATGACTGGGTGCTGGAGAAGCCAGCAATCCGGAAACATCAATGAACTTAGACAACAAACAAATACCCTTAAAAAAATGGCCTCAGGAAAACTCTGCTATGCTGCTGTTTCTAGTCAAAGGATCAGAGTCTGAATGTATTTGTTTTATATATGATGCCAAGGGTTTTTGCTGTACTTGGTGGGAAGAGTAGAATTGTTTGTCCTATTCTGAAACTATAGTGCTAGCTTGAATATTAATTTCTGACACCTGACAGTTAGGAATCATGTCACTTCGTAGCTTTGTGTAGATGAGTGATACAAATTGTCAGAAGCCATGAATACTCTGAAGATGTTTAGAAGGCAGTAAAAGCTAAACAGCATGAGTAAAAATTAAAATATGCTCAAAACTTTTTAAAAATCAACTTTGAATATAAAAAGTTTGTATATTAATTTTATAAAGGCATATTATGTTAAAAATTTCAAACCTGAGGTTAGAAGACATCTGATATTAATAGTAAAACAAATTTATTTGTAATATCTTATATTTTTATGAGAATGGACTTATTTATGAGGAAGCCTTAATCTGATAGTCTCATCTCCATTTTACAGAATACAAAACTGGGGTATAGAAGATCCAGTATTGCATCCAAGCTGGCCACTGTCCTGCCTAGGGCAGAACCAGAATTTGATACCTGGATATTTTCATTCTCACCATATATTTTGTACATTCATATCTCTGAACCCTAGCACCTCTTGTTCTGTCTCGGTCCTACCTTATCTCCATGCCTGTGATGATCTTTTAAAGCTCTCTCCTTTTGCAACTTTTAAGATACCATTTGGTCCCTCTACAAATTTAATAGAACAAATTGCTTTTTCTTCTGTGATCCCAAAGCAATTTTGCAAAACTATTTTAGCATTTATCTCATGTTATTATGGGTATTTGTGTATATTATCCTCCACTACCACTGCACACACATACATACAAGACAGGGCCTTTACATAGCTGATGATAAACATTTATGAACTGAATTCAGATTAAAATCTGACTCTGTTAGGCACTTTACTATGGTCCTTTGCATCCTTTGAATCTAATGAACTATACAATGTTCGGTGAGTACAAATTGCCCAAAATTTTAAGAGACCAAGCCTCCTCAACTAAACTAAAAGCCTCATTGAACAAAGATATGTTTGTTTTGATGTTTTAGTGGTTTTTTTCTTTATGAAACTCTGAAAATTTAGGTTTCAGCCCAGACTAACATATAATCTTTTGTATCTTTTGCCAAATTAACAGATTCATTTGAAAGCAATTTTACTGAGCTTGTATTACATGGGTCTTTTATATGGATTATCTCTTGTAATTCCCACAACAACTTGATGGGGGCAAATAATATAGTAGCTCTATTTAAAATGACAATATTAGGATTTAGAGAGATTAAGTATGTGGCTAGTGTATAGTGAAATGAGTGATTCAGATCCAGTTTTTGTGACTCCAGATCCAAGTCTTAACCATCTGAAGTTGTAGAGATGCCTGTTCACCCATTTCTTCTTATATACATGCTTATACACATAGTGTTTGCCAGTTTCTGATGTGTACATTTTGAAAACATGCAGAAGTGGGAGAGATTTGTGGTAGAAAGACTAAGGAAAGATGCAAGTTGTATGTCATCTCTTTATTCAACCCCTTGTACTTGGTCTTAATTCCTGTGGTTAGAGGGAGAGGGCCAGAAACTCTATATGAGGGGCACCTGGGTGGCTCAGTGGGTTAAAGCCTCTGCCTTCGGCTCAGGTCATGATCTCAGGGTCCTGGGATCGAGCCCCGCATCGGACTCTCTGCTGGGCAGGGAGCCTGCTTCCCCCTCTCTCTCTGCCTGCCTCTCTGTCTACTTGTGATCTCTCTCTATCAAATAAATAAATAAAATCTTAAAAAAAAAAAAAAAGAAACTCTATATGAGAGACAGACAGACGTAGTGAGATGGTGGGTCCCAACTGAAAGGCTCAGGTGGGGACTCAGGTGGGGAGGGTGGGCACAGAGTCAGGGAGGAGGATGGATTCTCCTGGTTCCATTAGTTCTACTTCTGCTGTGTTAGGGCACTCCAAGGGCTAAAATCTCAAGAGCTGCAAGAGATCGCACTGTGACACTGGGGTGGTGGTGAGAGGCAGGACACACCTTCACTTCTGTTGAGTGGCTCTGCTGTAACAGACACGGAGCAACGGGAACCAGAGTAGGAGGAGTAGAACAAGTCAACGCCTTGTGGGAATAACAACTAACAGAGAGGCATGGGGCAGGAGTAAGGCATTGCTTTGGGCATCTCAGAAATGACTATGGAGAAAATTTAGAGATGCTAATTTCATCAGTCAGTCTAGTGGGGGAATTTTAGTTCCCTAATTAGGTCATTAAAAGCAAATTTGACCCTGTTTTATAGTCTCATATGAGTGAGATCTGGGATACATTTGATTTATATTATTTTCAGACAAAATACAGGTGAGAGGTGTGTAATACAAGCATATTATCACCATATTGCTGAAGCAGTTGGCTTTGTGAATTCCTGATATAGACTACACGTCTATATCATGTACATTGAAAGTAACTTTTAATACTGAGCTCTAACTTTATATCTTGTTTTGTAATCTAGCTGTATGTTGGAAAAATTTCTAATTTGTATTTTGGTTCTAAACTAGTGAATTGACTCTATACAGTATTCTTCCTGTTCCTTAATAATTTTGAAAATTTTACCTTTTTCTAACATACAGGAAAAAATATAAGCAGATTCTTAAAAACTTGGTTTTGGCCTACCCAAGCAAAGTGTACTTAGATGTACTGTATATTGCTTTATAGTGCATTTTCTTCTTATAGCATAGATTATAGAAGTGATTTTAGAAGAATGAAGGCCCCTGGGGTGTCTGGTTGGCTTAGTCAGTAGAGCAAGCAACTCTTGATATTGGGGTTGTGAGTTTGAGCTCCATGTTCAGTGTAGAGATTACTTAAAAAAAAAACAAAATAAAGGCCAGGTAGACATATAGTACTAATTAATATTCTATATTTTATATTAAAATATTTAAAAATATTAAAATAATTTATATTCAATTTTTTTCTGATTTCTAAGAAAATATATTTTTTTCCTTAAATTTTTCTCAAATTGTATGAAAATTTTAGGTTAAAATAAAACAATAAAGTTTAAAAAGCCCTCTCCCATGTTTTTTCCCCTGCATTGGCACTTTTCTTCTATGACTGCAAGAATAAAAATATTGATGTAGAACTTTGGAAAATAAGAAAAGCATAAAGAAAATTAAAATCACATTTATATAATCCCAGTATGAAGAAGTAGTTAACATTTTATCTCTCAGTTTTTTTCTCTGTATATATACTTAATAGAATCATATATCTACTCCTAATAATTGTATATTCTGCTTTTTCAATTACGTTGTATTTTCCTCCTTCATTAAATGTTTTAAGAAATATGATCTTTCCTGGCCACATAGCACTCTATCAAAAATATACAGCATCATTCAACCACTGTAATATATTACGGAGGTTTCAGTTTTTCATTACTATAGATAGTGCTGCAGTGAGCATTCTAGTCCACAAAGCTGTCTGCTTCTCTGCTTACCCTGTTGCCTAGAGGTCCCCAGAAGTGTTCTTCCTGTGTTAAAACGTGTAAACATCCTTAAGACTTTTACACTGTAGTTTAAATAAATATAAATGAAATCATCTAGCATAGGACCTGGCAAACAGACACTCAAAAACTGACTTTTCTTTAAACAATAGAAATTCAGCATTTTATTTGTCATTTCATCCTCAGTGATAATGGTTTTTCCAGTATCTGCCTTTCCTGGATTTTTTTTTTTTTAAAGTAAACTCTACACCCAAAGTGGGGCTCAAACTCATGACCCCAAAATAAAGTCGTGTGCTCTATCTACTCAGCTATCCACATGCCCCTCCTGGACTTATTTTATTCATTCATGCATTCATTTATGTACTGAGTAAATGTTTATTGAGTACCTACTATCTGTCAGGTCTTGTGCTACTGGTACATGTTGACTGGAACTTGGGGAAAGCATTATGAAAATACTTGAAAACTTCCTTGACCCCTGTACCTGGAGAAATGAATCTGTTCTTGACCTTGTACAATATGAGCTCCCCCTTTCTGAGCTTCTAATTTAAAAAATGAAGTGAAACAGATTATTTATACAATATGCTTTCTTTTCTCTGCCAGAGGGGACAAAGAAAATGCCTTCTTTGCATTCATGTTACTTAGCATGGCTGCTTTGGTCAAGGTTAAGTGTGCGTACCAAGTGGACTAGGTCAAGGGTGGGTGACGGACTCGCCATCTTACTTCCAATTATTGTGGGAACCTTATTAAATGAGGTGGGATTTTATAAGCTGTTTGAAATGTAAGAAAGAACATTTAGTGAGCTATGAATGTATTCGTCTGACGTGATGAAAAATGTATAACCTAATTTTAGGTTTTGTTTTTTGATGATACGTTTTCTTGTTTAAAGAATGTTAACTTGAATATGTAAGAAATGTTCTATATTCATACATTAGGATGTTTGTACTCTTTTTTTTTTTAACAAGTGATTATTGTCTTTCATTTATGATTAAAACACGGATTGTTAGGGCTTTATACCTTGGTTAGATTTTATTCAGCCTGGGAAGCATTTTCTCCTGTTAAAATATTAAAGCCTAATCTGAAATATTTTCACAAACACAAGTGACTTTTTGAAGGTTGTGCTCTTGCTACTGTGCATTTTCTTTTTGCATATTATATATCAGCCTCCCAGAGAGGGGTGTGTTCTTTGTTGCTATAGAATATTATATACTTAAATCAAATCCACTTATATATTCATGAATTAAAACACCTTTGTAGAAACCTTTCTTATAATTACAGATAAAAAACTTTGCTATTCTGCTTATTACCCAACACCTTGTATATTTAAAAGCATTACAAAGCCTAATTTGGGATGTATTAACTTTGTTGGGCCTTACAAAGCCTTTTAACAACAGTAGAAATGTGTTGTCATATCTAAGTGCTTAGAGTAAAATAATTTGTCAAGTTAGAACATTAATAATAGAATCAATGTACCCTAACAAAATAAAATTACTTGAGTTATTTCCTTTTATTACCTATTATTTAAAATATATTGCAGAATACAGGTGAACCTATTGTGTACTTGTTAAACTTTTTACTGATATTTTACCAAGCAAAAGTTTCATTTAACTTGTGTTTTTTCTCCCTAGTACGTAACTTCAGCCTGGTGAACATGTATAGAGTAGAACAGTTTATGAATTGTTACTTCTCTTTACAATGACGTGGTAGTGGTGGATGGGACATATTATAACAGATTTTCATTAAGTGCTAATTTATATTTTATCAAGTATAAGGATAAGAATAAAAATTAACTTAGTACAGTAATGTTCCATCTTGAAGGAATTGGGGAAAGGAAATGTATACACTGAGTAGTGGCTAACGTTTATTGAGCACTTTGCATGGTAGGTGATTAGCACATAGATTCTCTTGGAATGCTCACAAGAATTCCATTAGGTTCATATCTTATTTTCACACTTTTTAGATAATAAATAACCTCCTTAATGGGACACAGCTATGAAGAATTGTAGGTAGATTGCAAGCCAGGCTGAGTTCAATGATTTCTTAGACAGCCATACAATCTGAGATTTGTATTTGAGATAAATGGAAAGTTTAGTATCACTGATTTGAAATTAATACAGTAACAACTGGGTGGCTCAGTCAAGCATCTGCCTTTAGCTCAGGTCATGATCCCAGGGTCCTGGGATCAAGTCCCTCATAGACTCCCTGCTCAGTGGGGAACCTGCTTCTTCCTCTGCCCGCTGTTCCCCCTGCTTGTTTTCTCTCTCTCTCTGACAAGTAAACAAATAAAATCTTTTTAAAAATTGTGTTTAAAATGCTTTCTTTCCATATTATGACCAGCCACTGAAGAAAAGGTATAACATAAAAGATTCAGGAGAAACATGAGGAAAAGGAAAGGCAAGACCCAGAGAAAGGAGGTGACAGATGGAAAGGGGAGGGGACAACAAATGGCTTGCAGAGAAAGAGGGATTCTGGCAGAGGTTGGGGAAGGAAACAGAGGATGCCTAGTTACATAGGTAAAGAAAGAACCAGAGAAATTTTGGAAATCCAAGTAAAATTGCTTTTATTATGGCTGGCTTTCTCCTTGCTTTGTGAATTTTAGCATGCTTTTTGAAATACTAACTAGCTTTTCTGCTATTCAGAGTTCTTCCACTCTTCTTTGTGTGTTAGCCCTCTGAGACTTAATTTCATTTCACCCTTTATGATGAAACTTCATTCAAAGTTAGGTGATTCAGAATTCAAGTTGTATATATAACTTCTATTTTTTCCTATTTTCTTACATAACATATGATACACATAATGAAAGTTTCGTAAGTGATCTGTCTGATGGATTTAATTTAGTTCTCAGTCATACTCTTTTGAATTTCTCTTTTATGCTCTTTGAAATGAATCCTCAAACCAACCATATCTGTTAATTTAAAGGTTTTATTTAGAAATGAAATACAGTTTGACAGAATGGAAAGACTTCACTTTCAGAGAACTGAAACTTTTTCTTGGTGATAGGACCAAAGAATTAATTGTATGTTTATGAAACAACTACTTTGTTTTCAATTATATGTACTTAATACTTAATTAATCCCAGATTTAGTGCTCAAATAGATTCTTTGGTTTTATTTTGAGTACATTATTGATTATATTGTAATGAAGAGCATGGGGACTTTTATGTAACCTTGGGCAAAGTACTTTAACTTATCTACTTCATTTGTAAAAAAGAAATCATACCTGCCCACTTATCTCACTGAGTGAGTGTACAGTGTGTACACATACAATGTGTATGTGTACTAGAAAATACTTTGTAAATATTATTGCTAAATACACCTATGGTTGTTACATTAGTAGTTTGCTTTTAGATTCACCCTTCTGTTAATTAAAGGATGAGCGATGCAGAATAGACTAATTCTTCTGATTTATTTGGATTATCCAAATATTGAATTTCAATAAACTAAAGCAGTATTAGTCAAAGAAACTTGGTCAGCAAATTGCAAGAAAGTGGTTCAGTTATACCCAGCCTATCATAGATCTTTTTAATAGGGACAAATATCTTTGCCATTTGTTCTGGACCAATGTCTTTCCCTTTCACAATACTTTTAATGCATAACTTATAAATCTCTTTTTATCAGCCAATCTGACTTTCCCAAACCCAGACTAACATTAAGCAAGATAGAATGAGCAAAAATCAGGGAAGGTCAAATAAGCAATCAAATGATCAGATTCTCATTGGACGTTAATGGAATTCTAGACTTTTAGAAAATGATTAGTTATGAATTTCAATGCCCTTGTTGACAAAGGGTCAGTTTTTATAAAATTATGGTAAAATCTTAATGAGATTTTAAATCATTGTGTTGGATTATTATCTCCATAAAAACTATACATAGTTCATATTAAGTCTTACATGAACATTTTTGCTGAAATGATAATGGCATTATGGCTATGATTTTTAAAAGAGCCTTATCTTTTAGAGATATACTGAAATATTTGCTGATAAATGTGATGTTTTAAAAGTGGATGGGGCTATTGATGAAACAAGGTTGGCCATGAATTAGCAGTTATTGAAACTAGATAATTGGCAAATGGAGGTTTATATTACTATTTTGTCTTCTATTATATATTTTTAAAATATTTTATAATAAAAAGCTGAAAGAGAGGAGGTGGGTAGGGGGATGGACGAAATAGGTGAGGGGTATTAAGGGGATTAAAAGATAAAAACTTCCAGTTATAAAATAAAAAGGTAATGAAGATGAAAAGTAGATCATAGGGATTATAGTAATAATATTGTTATAATGTGGTACGTGACAGGACTACATTTATCATGGTGAGCATTGGATATATAGAATTGTCGAATCATTATGTTGTACTACACTTGAAACTGATATAATATTGTATGTCAACTATACTTCAATAATTAAAAAAAGCTAAAAAAGTAAATTTCAGTACTTTGTGCTTCTGATTTACTAAATGAAACAATTATATCATGCTAATTTAGAGTTTTATTAGCAAATATGAGGTCTTGAATAATCCTTGTTTTTCTCATGATATATATAATCAGTATTTATTATATCTTTCTACTGAAAAGATATCAGGCATGTAATTAAGACTTAGCTTCAGATGCTTGGAGAAAATCTTATTTGTAATAATTAAGTGTAATTTTTAATCGTATTTTTGGTTCCTTTCCACGTGAACTACGTAAGTATGGCATATATAGAATGTAATAATTCAATATATTAATATAGTGATCACATTTGCATCAAATGTTAAACATTTGCCTTCCTCACTAAATTGTAAACTCCATGAAGGCTGTCTGTATGTCTTAATCGTTTCCAAACCCAGACTAACATTAAGCAAGATAGAATGAGCAAAAATCAGAGAAGGTCAAATAAGCAATCAAATGATCAGATTCTCAATGGACGCTAAGGGAATTCTAGACTTTTAGAAAATGATTAGTTATGAATTTCAGTGCTCTTGTTGACAAAGGGTCAGTTGTGTGGTGCACAGTATGTGGCACATAGCATGGGCTCAGTAAGTATTGTTGTCTGATCATGGTTTAAAAGAAACTGATGTTTAAATAATCTGCTTTTAGATTTCTTTTAAAAATCTATTAAAGGTATGAATTTTTATTAAATGAAGAGCACAGTGGTGAAGGTCTTACTGAAATGATTTATAAAGCAAAACTTTACTAAGTGTTTGGTCTCCATAATTAGGTATTTCCTGTTATGTGACAATTGCCATTTTTTATGTGTTTTTTGCAATACTGTTTCACAGAAGAAGGCTTTCTAGTCCACTAATTGTGAAAGATATAATACAGAAAATGAAAATGAAAGATTTTTTTGTAGATTTTCAAGATTTGATGAACAAATGGAGAAATTTTTATTGTGTTCCATTTTCAAAGGTCCTATAAGTATAATGTATACTTACTGGGTATTTAAATAAAATTTGTTCCAGTTGGGATTTTTATCATCACAGTGATTGACATACTCTTTGTCAGTTGTCAGGTGTGGGTGCTTACTGATTCTGGCGTGTGGCTAGACCTAACCAAGGTAACCTGTGTGGCATACTAATGTTCCCTAGGGGGCATGGACTCTGCTGTGGCCATAGCCTTCTGGCCAGCTTCTTTGAGGCCAAAATGTCCATTTGGCTGATCCTGTGTATACCTACTGGACTTTGCAGTACAACTTTCCCTTCATCACCCTTCTCTTAGAGCCTTTTAACGAATGGCTCCTTAGTCATGGGCCTGCAGTATGTTTTAGCCCCACAGTTCTTATATTACTAATAAAATAGATTCCTTCATTATCAAGTCATAACCATTCTGCCTGGCTTTCAGCCCTTCATGATCTGGTTACGTCTTCAACCTTGATTTCAGATCTAGTCAGAAGACCTTGGGAAACTGAACTGAACTAAATTGGGATGCAATGTACAGACTGAAATATTCCAAGGAATCTCTCTGGTAGTTGTGGGAGCTAGACCTGTTCCTATTTAGCCTTTAGCTTCTGCTCTTAGAGGCAGGGACTGTACCTTATATTCATACTGCATTAGTATTTAACATGAGGTGATATGACTGTAGTAGGTACTCAAATATTTGTTGATTTAAAGGGATTTAAGAAACTGAGCAACCCTGAGTGAAATAAGCCCTTCATTAAATACTCTATAAACATGCCTTTTTTTTAATTTGAAAGATAGTGCTGATTAAGTAGACTGGGGTAGTCATTTACTACTGGGGTCATTTCCCTTCTGCTTTCTTAAACCCATAATCCATTCAGATAGTTACTACCAAATAGTTCCTAAGACAACCAAACTATTCCAACTGTCTCCTGCCTGGCATCCATATGGCTTTTCCTGTCTGGTGAATCTTACTAAACTGGAACACATGGAAATATTTTGCCCTTTGGTTATAATGCTCAGTTAGAACCCAACCTAAGCAGATTGCTTTATGCTGGCTTTATTTTGCATTCAGAAGATGAGGGCACCCCACAGGCCCCCTGACCACTTTTGCTATAAGAGATGAAAAAAATAAGCAAAGGTTAGCATTCCTCCTGAAAAATTCCCTAGGAAGTAGACTCACTATGCCTTTAATCCCTGTTGCTCTTTTTCTCTGGAGGTAGAAAGAAGGCCTTGAATGGGTTCTGAGGTCTTGAGTGAGATTTGCTAGGGATGCCGCTAATTCCCCCACATTAGTTTTCCCATCCACTCCAGAACTGAAGTGCTGCTCTCGCTTTCTTTGAAAATGCCATCCTTAGCTTCATGATGCCATTTGTCTCATTCTTTGATTCTTGGAACAAATAAGATCAACAATTCACATTTTCTTGGCATTAGAAGGATTTGGTGTTTTTCAGTACTGAACTAAGAAGCCATTAACATGCATTAAAACAGTACTTTGTTTATTCATTCATTTTTATTTTTGGAGCTTTTGTGGTATGCCAGGTCCTGTGCCCAGCACTGGGGATACAGTAGTAAATGAGATAGATGGGGAGACCAAATGGAATTTAAGAAACAAAACAGATGATCATAGTGGGGGAAAAAGAGAGAGGAAAGCCAATTAACAGACTCTTAACTACAGAGAACAAACTAATGGTTAGCAGAGGGGAGGTGGGTGGGAGGATGGGTTAAATAGAGGATGAGAATTAAGGAATGCGCTTGTGATGAGCACTGGATGATGTATGTAAGTGTTGAATCACTAAACAGTACACCTGAAGCTAATATTACACTGTATGTTAACTAACTGGAATTTAAATAAAAACTTTAAAAAAAAGGATCCCCCAAATAGGACTGTTTCTGAATTGATTCTGTAAGAATCATTAAGAAAACTTATTAAAAGTATATATCTCTGGGTCCTGGATTTCTAGGTTTCGGGTGAAGTCTAAGAAAAACATTTTTTTAAAGTTTTTTGAGCAAGGTCAAGAAATTAGTACACTTGTGTACATGCTCTAATGCCAGCAGTATAAACATGTCCAAAGGTTGCTCCACCTTTTTAGAATTAATACTGCAGATTCCTTTCATTTCCAGATATCTGAGAAAGATCTCTCCTCCCATATTCCAAGGAAACATTTAAGTGTTAAAATAAGAATAAATTGCATCTCTTCATTTAGAATCCTGAAATTTATATAAAAGCTTCTCCCATCCTTACTTTTTCTGTTTTTTTTTTTTTTTATTCTAATTCTTTCTAGATGAAGGCATTTTCTTGCATTACCAGTTTCTACGTCTGTGGCTTTATAATTCACTACTATTAATCCTGCTTCTTCAACACTTCTGAAATAGATTACTCCAACCCTCTCCTATGCTTCCCTCTTTTGGGAGGGTTCTCAGGATATAGAAGGCTGTCACAGTGTTGGCACCACACGTATCTGCAGAGATGAAAAAAGTAATCAAGGTAGCACTTCTGTTAGAAAATTCTTTGAAAAGTAGAGCCATTGTGCCTTGACCCCTGCCACTTTGTTTCTTTGGGTTGAAGGGAAAGCCTTGATTTGCTCTTGCATTTGAGTGAGATCAGCACCATGAAATGAATCACAACGTGGTTGTATAAGGTAAAGAACATGGGTTTCAAAACCTAAAAGACTGAAGTTTAAGTCCCACCTTTTAGTCGTGTAATTTTGGGGAAATCAGTCTCTAATAGGGTTATGTTAGTCACCTATGAAATGGAAATAGCCATGGCTCTTACAGCTGTAATTAAGATTCCAGATGATGCAGAGCAAGGACTTAGGTTGGCATAGGATAAGGCCTTAATAAATATAGCCATTTTTATTATCTAGCTGTTTTATCATTTACTCCCTCTTCAACTCTGGCTGCTAGTATCCCAAATCTTTACTGAGTATGAGCTGTGTACAGAGATTGAATACATAGTCCACAATCACATTTATAAACAGCTACTCTCCAACCAAAATTAGTGACCCTGTACTGCTCATCTTCTGCTCTTTCTATTCCAGCCAAGAGTTTTTTAGTCATATATGGCCATCTCCACCACAGTGACTATTACACTTCTCACCTGTATTAGAATTTTATAGGCCTATTATTTCTACCTCCTGGAGATGTTTCTCTCTTATCCCCATGTTAGATTTCACAAGAAAGATACCTGATTGAGTGCAGCTCCCAAGAATTTGTGAGAAACAGCATCCTCTTCCTTTTTCCCTTTGCCCCCTGCATTCCTGGTTTTCATTTGCTTCTAGGTTAGCTACTGGAGAAGGCCCCCTTAAGATTCACAAACTGAAGCTCTACTAGAATCTTTGTGCGTGTTTGTATTATTTAGGCTTTTCATGGTTCTCTCAACTCTGAAGACACAACAGACATTCCTTACCATCAATACTTTTCTCATTGTAACAGTAAATGTACGTGCACCCTCTTTTGCAGATGTAAAAATGTGGCTTTTGAATGCCAATTTAGGGATATGGTCCTTCTCTATCTCTGCCATGTGAAGAGGTAACACTATTGAATCTGAGGTTCATCTTCCTCTTTCCATCACTGCTTTGACTAAAAGATCAAAATTTTCTTTGGAAGCTGATCTCATCCTCTCCTTCTTTTATGATGTTTCTTTCCCAAACCTGAGCTACATTTCTGTTTACCTACAAATTCCTGTCTGCTGCCTGGTTTTCCCACAGTCTCTGAGTAAATATGATCCTCCAAGGCCAACCATTCCAGGTTGGAGTTTTGTTTTTGTTTGTTTGCTTGTTTTGGGTTTGTTTGTTTTGTTTTCCCCTAAGCAGGCTCCATGCCCAGTGTGGAGACCAATGTGGGGCTCGAACTCACGACCATGAGACTCAACAGACTGAACCACCAAGGCATCCTCAAGTTGGAGCTTTTTAGCATTCCTCCATGGGATACGGTTTTCTAAACAAATGGTGCTAGGACAATTGGATGTTTGTCTGCAAAAAAAAAAAAAAAAAAAAAAAAGAATATCACCTTTGCACTATTCACAAAAATTAACTCCTAGAGGACCATAGACCTAAATGTTAAAGCTAAGACCACCATTAAGAAAATGAAAAGACAAGGCACAGAATGGAAAAAAAATATTTATGAAACAAATATCTGATAAAGGACTTTGTATCCAGAGTACATAAAGAGCTCCTACAACTTAAGAAGACAACCCAGTTTTTAAAACGTGTAAAAAATGAAACTTATATGACTCAGAAATTCTACTTCTAGATATTTACCCAAGAGAAATGAAAATGTATGTCCATACAAAGTATTGCATGTGGATGATCACAGCAGCATTATTTATCAAAGCCCAAACTGGAGACAATTCAAATATTTATCGTCTGGTGAACAGATAAACAAAAGGTATTGTCGCTATATAATGGAATTCTGCTCAGCAATAAAATGAGCCCACAGCTGATACATGTAGCAGCAAGGATGAACCTCCAAAACATTATGCTAGTGAAAGAAACTAGAAATAAAAGACTGCTTATGGTATAATTCTTTTTATATGATTTCTAGAAAAGGCAAAAGTACAGCGATAGAAAGCAGGTTACTGGTTGCCTGGGGTAGGAGGTCACTGGTTGCCTGTGATTGACGTCATATGGGCAAAAAGGATAAAGGGAATTTTGGAAGTGGTGTAATGGAACCACTTTAAAACTGGATTGTGGTGATGGCTGCACAACTGTATAAGTTACTAAAATTCAATAAATTATGCCTTCAAATGGGTGAATTTTATGGTATATAAATTATAACTCAGTAAGGCTGTTTACAAATTTCTCCATAGTGCTTGGGTTATGAGATAGCTCCCCAGTTTTTGCTTCCTCTGTCCCCAAGAAGATGACATAATCCCTTGTCCCTTCAGCAGTATTTCTCAAGCTTCTGGTGCATAAGAATCACCTCAGGGGGTGCCCGGCTGGCTCAGTCCATGAAGCATGAGACTCTTGATCTTAGGGTTGTAAATTTGAGCCCCACATTGGCTGTAGAGATTACTTATAAATAAATAAGTTGGGAAAAAAGAGTCATCTCGGGATCTTATTAAGAATGCAGATTATGATTCATTAGGTCTATAGTGGGGTCTGAGATTTTGCATTTTTAACAAGCTCCAAGTGATGTCAATGCTGTTGGTCTGAGGACCGCACTTTGAATGAAAGGCCTTGGAACTTGTTCATAACCCAGGCTGCACATTAGGCTCTCTTGGGGAGCTTTTAGAATAAAATTGATGCAGCTCTCTGCCAGAAATTGAATTGGGAAGCTCTTCAGGTGATTCTGACGTGCAGTCAGGCTGAGAACTTTAACAAAATGGGATTCTTTTTACCATAATGGGTCAATAATAAACTTCTGCCTATGTCTCCCTCATTCTCATCCTACAGTTTAGCCCGTAACCTAGAGCCCCCAAATTATGATCACTATTTCTTGGAATAAGTAGGAGAGTAAGCTAGCATACTTTGGTTACACTTTTTTTTGAATTATTTTCTTACGTATGACAACCCCTTAGTCCTGGCTAAGAATTAGAATACAGAAGAAAGGAGAACATGTGATGGTTATGATGATAATAGCTAAAATGTATTGAGCAATTACAATATATCTTGCACTGTTCAAAACATTTTACATGCATTGTCTACCCTCATATTTTACCCTGTGAGCTAGGTACTATTATTTTCTCTGTTATATAGAGGGAACAAAGTATAGAGCGATGAAAGGACTTGCTTAAAATCACACAGCTAATAAGTAACCCACCTGGGATTTGAAAAGAGGCAGTCAGGCTGTAGGGTCTCAGAGAAGCTGACACTCACCAGGACCTGCCTTTTGTAATCTATACTTGTTTTTGCCAGACATTTAGCCTCCCATTTCTAACTGATCTTCAATCCTTGGAAATGGAACCAGATCCCACCTAAATCTTCAAGGCCCTTTTATTAGTCTCCTAAGACACACCCAAGCCTACTAGTGTTTCTATACCCCAAGGACTTACTCAGTTTTACTTGACTTCTAGGACTTTGCTGATGCTGAAGGCTCCTCTGAGGTCCCTTATTCTGAACGTTTGAGCTGAACGAGAAAGACTTGCAAACCAAAATTTTAATGCTCTTTTTTCTTCTCTGTGAAAGATTTAACACCTAATACCTGAGCTTTCTTATGTCCTTAATCCTTATCTGAGTTCCTCTTCCTTCCTTAAAGATGGATACAGAAAAGGCTAGATGTTAGAGTGAGATTGGGCAGGGTATTTAACAAACTGACCACATGTATTTAACCTCTGTTAACCCCTGCTCCCTTTTTAAAAAAAATAGAAATTGCTTTCCATTGAGGCTTCAGGCGATTTTAGTGCCTGAAATATTCTTTGTTAACATAATGTTTTTAGAAAGCTCAGTGTCAGGAAGGCCCATTTTTAATTTATCAATGGCATCCTTAGTCTTAATATGCTAAAGCATACTTTATTTTTGAGGGCAGAATTAATCTTTTATCAGATGTACCATGGATGCTGTTGGTTTCATTATTTTAGGAAAATGTTCTTGTGATTGTTTTAGAATTAATGCTACTCACATACCTTTATTTTCCAATATCTATTCAGAATAGATAAGGAAGATACAAGGAGTCACCCATAATAAAGCTAATGCAAAGATTTGTCGCTGCTATTTGAAAAAATAACAAAGGTGTTTAACTTGTTGCTATCATCTTGACTGTGAGGAAAGCGAATCTGAAATTAAGCCTATGGTAGAGAATATTTGGACCTTCTTTTATAAACTACGCTTTGTGGAACAGTGAAGAAAATTTTAGTACAATTTGAAGAGGATAATTTTATACATTGAAATTTTCCCAAAAATGGGAAAGTGGAGGGGGGGGACAAAAAAGGAATTTCACTCTGCCCTTTGTTTAAAGCAGGACCAGGTAGAAATGTCAAAAGCTGTCAAGGTAACTTCTTTGCAAAATTGGGACCTCAAGCTTTCACACACCTAAGGGCTTTTTAAAAATACAGATTCTTTGGCCTCACCCTTTTTGGTTCTGAAGTTTTAATAAACTCCTCAGGGGATTCTAATATGTATTACATTAGTCAGGGTTCTCTCGAGAAACAGAATCTGTATTAGGGTATGTGTGTGTGTTTCTATAAAGAGATTATTGTAAGGAATTGGCTCATACATTTATAGAAGCCAAGGAGTTCCAAAATCTGAGGTCGCAATCTGGAGTCACAGAAAGGCTGATGATATAGTTCTAATCTGAGTCTAACAGCATAAGAACCAGTAGAGCCAACAGTCTAAGTTCCAGTCCAAGTTTGAATCTGAAGGTAGGAGACTGATACCTCAGCTTGAAGATAGCCAGATAGAGAAAGAGCAAGAGAGAGAGAGAGAGTGAGCAAATTCTCCCTTACTCAATTTTGTTGTTCCATTCAGATCTCACATGGATTGCATGAGGCCCACTCACATTGGGGAGAACAGTCTGCTTTACTCAGTTTACCATTTCAAATGGTAATCTCATCAGATATATCCTCACAGACATACCCAAGAACACTGTTTAATCAAATATTTGGGCACCCCATGGTACAATCAAGTTGACACATAGAATTAACCACCAATCATCCAAATTTAAAGAATTCGAAGCAGTGAGGGGCAAAATCAGATTCCTTGGAAGAAACACTTGGAGGGAGAAAACTTATAGAGACTGTCATTGCATTTTAGGAACCAATTATATAATTTGCATTATAAAAAAATGTTCAGACTTGGCAAATTCTTAGAGACAGAAAGTTGCCAGGGGTTGTGGGAGAGGTGGGTGACTGCTAATGGACATGGGGTTTCTTTTGGGGGTGATGATCATGTTCTGGAATTAGATATTGGTGAAGTTTGCATAACCTTGTGGATTTGTTAAAAGCCACTGAACTGTACCCTTTGAAAGGGTGAATTTTATAGTATGAGAATTATATGTCAGTAGGAAATTTATACGTTGAGAGATTTGATAGGAAGAAGTGATGGTAGATATGTAGACATCTTTGAGATGTTTTCTGTGAAGAAGTAAAAAAAGGGGGGGGTGATAGAGAAAATGGGATGTGAGACAAAGGGATAATTTTTTTTTTTTAACTCCAGGAGAGGGGTCCCTGACTGGCTCAGTCAGAAGAGCATGAGACTCGTGATCTTGGGGTTGTGAGTTTGAGCCCCACATTGGGTGTAGAGATTAAACATAAACTTAAAAAAACTCACAGGAGATATTGTGGCATGTTCGTATACAGATTCAAATGCTCCAATGGAAAGGGAAATATTAATGATGCAAGGTAGGGCGGAGGGAATTTGCAGGAGCCAAATCCTTAAACTGACTGGAACACCACCTTGAATAATGTTCTTCACGTCTCTTCCCTAGGTGACAGACCAGTCGGTGAAAGCATTTGCTGAGCACTGTCCTGAACTTCAGTACGTTGGCTTCATGGGTTGTTCAGTTACTTCTAAAGGAGTCATTCACCTTACCAAGGTAGGTGCCATGGCTCCATCTCCTTAGTCTGTCTTTCTTTCTTTTCTTTTTTCTTTCTTTCTTTCTTTCT
>CM052895.1:71475576-71498102 GCA_028534135.1 Potos flavus | reverse complement strand
GAGCAGGAGCATGGGTGGGGGGGATGGGCAGAGTTGAGGGAGAAGGAGGAGCAGACGCATTGCTAAGCAGGCAGCCCGGTGATGTGGAGCTCCATCCTAGGGCCCTGAGATCTTGACCTGAGCTGAAGGAAGACACTTAACTGACTGAGCCACCTAGGCACCCCCTCCTTAGTGTTTCCGTCATTCATATCAGTGCCCTAGCATTGTTAAATGTACTTGAGTGAGGAATAGTCAGACCATTACAGAAGTGTACTAGGGTTTGATAGTTAAAATCAGTTTAAAGCAACAATACCAAACTTAGCCTTTCTTAAATGGAACATTAATTTAAACAAGAAGCTTACTTTTTTGCTTTTTCATTGCTAATGGCTACAAAATATATGCATTTAAGGAAATGATCTGTACAACAAAAATTATTTAAACATTAATTTATTGCATTTAGAATATATTTTGATTCAGGTTTTTACTGCTTACATGTAATTAGGTCCTCTGAGCATTTGGCTTTTAAGAAGTGAATATGGCCAGTGCATATGATTAAGCTGAATATGAAAGGTGAAAAGAGAGGTAAATCTGTGTCAAAAATTAACCTTCTAGTTCAGAGAGTTCACTTATATACCAAATATATGAAATCTTACATTTTAGCAATGATGACAATGCCATTCTCTTTGCAATGTCTCACTGATGTGCCATCTTCATTCCAGAGCTTTAAAATAATTAGGAACAAATTCTTACATGTGTGTAATGTAATGGAAAACTGGCTACTATAAGATTTATCTGTGTATTATCTGAAATTTGTCACTGAATAGATTTTAACTGTCCCATATAGTGCTTAGGAGAATGAGTATGAGTCTTGCCATTCACACTTAATAGCTGAGTAACCTTTTCATTCACCCTTTTCTCATTTCATTATTATTAGGAAACTGCTGTGTTAATAGCACACTGTTGAAATAAAACAGGTGAGAGAGATCCCAGGTCTCTTTGGGCTTTGTCTCTTCAGGTCTCTTTAACCGTACAGTTTAGTGGGAAATAATCTTTTTCTCTCCTTCCTAGGAAAAGAGCAAATGATTGTGAGTTACTTAGGACTCTGGTAAAGAAAAAAGAACTTTGGCAGTAAGACACAGTAGTTAGGAGCCTGGGCTCTGTTGTTAGCTTGAGTTTGGATCCTGGCTCTGGCACTTATTAGCTAAGTGGAGAAATTATTTTTCAGGGTATTAATTGAAATGATATATGCAAAGTGCTTGCCTCAGTATAGAGATTGCAGCAAATGCTAAGTAAATGTTAGCTGCTAATATTAAAATGGATTTTGTGGTATCTAAGTTGCTGAAAAGTCAGAGCAAACTTTGAGAAAAAAATACCAAATCAGTGTTTTGGTCTAGTGTGTCTGAAACATCCTGTGATTGTCCTGCGTCTCTAGTGACTGATAACTGATGAGCTTTAATTGTATTTTGAGGATCAGAGCCTAAAGCTACTGGAAAAGAAAAGCACGTTAGTCTCAATTATTGTTCTATCAGAATATCTTAGTGTAACCAAGACCATACATAACCATAATTTTTATTCATTTCCTATAACCTTGGCCTGAACATCTTGGTGGATGAATGTTTTTCTAGTCACATCTAATGTTGTTTATAGTGTAGAGTAGAAATGCCTTTGGATGAACAGATTGTGCATAACAAGTGTTATAATGACCATATGTGGGATTTTTATGATCACTCGAAATTGTACTCATTAAAGACAAAACAAGACTTATTAGATCAGTAAGTGCTTCCCTGAGCATTTTGAGATGGCCAAAAATTATGGTACACTGGTACTTAAAAGATCAGAATACTCTCTGACAAAATAGCAGCTATAGCAAATAGCAAATGTCTGTGTTGGAAGGCTCAAATTGCGGAGAATGTTCTTCTGAAGATGATAGGCCAGAACTGGTGGTTTGGACTGTCAGTAGTCCGAATCTACTGGATTAATATCAAAGCTGGTCCACAAACTTTTGACGATCATCTTTGTTGCTCAAAGATGATCAGATGCTTTGATGAGATAAGAGTGGTTTGTGGTATAGTATTGCTTAGTTTTCTGGATTCAAGTGAAGGCAAGGTAGCATTTTAAGCATGCATAGCTTCTGTAAAGCTGTTTTAATTGTTTCATCTCTTGAAAACTAAGAGTAGAACTCAGGTTTTACTAAAATAAAAGCTTTTTTAAAATATTTGCATTCTGGCAGTTTTCATACTATGACATTACACAAAATATAATTTACATTCACAAAATGTTTATTAATATATAAATGCTCCTGGGAAGTTGTGTTATCCTTATTATCATCATGGTGTGTTATTTTTTAAGTAAATGATTATAGAGATGTGAGATACAGAGTGTTGAGAGCTATTGGTCTAAATTTGTTTAATGTTACATGGTTTAGAAATTCTCTCCAACGCATTCCTTTTCTAAGTCTTGGGCTCTCAGTTTGCTAAAAGGCAAATGGCATAAAATCTCCATCCCTTTGTTTCCTGTCAATGAAGAGATGTGCCTGAATTAGACAATCTCTTTCTAGAGTTTCTTTTAGCCAGAAGAATCTACACATTTAAGAATCATTGGCCTGGAAGGGACTATGTGGGGCTTTCCCTGAAACTAAAAGAAATGTCAAATTTTTAGTAATTTAGGAAGGAAAATTAGGGATTTGTGACAGCTCAGAATGTTACAACAAGGGCAAGAAGACAGAAGATTGGGACTAAGTGGAAGAATATTGATATATTCCACTAGGTGGAAGAATATTGATATATATCAATTGATATAGTGATATAACTATAACTATGGTTCCTTGGGCCTAATTTTACTTTGATGTGCTCAGCATTGGCTAGACTCTTATTCACTGTGCAATATTTACTGATGACACACTTTTAGTCTTCAGAGAAATTCTGCTAATATTAAACAATATTGGAGTAAGAGGTCTTCCTTCTAGCCTACTATTACTGTAAATTAGAGTCTAGAAATAGCTAAGACTGAATGCACCCAAGTTGAGAAGTTAATGTCAGGTTCTCTAGACTGTGTTTGGAAACTTTAGATCCACATTTAGGAAGCAATACTAAGAACTTTCGAGGTCTCTATTTAATAGTTGAGAACGTTATGACTTGTTATATGTGACAATTGAGTCTCCTCCAACACAGATGCGTTTGTTCTTTTCACTGCAGTTGTACCTATTTATAAATAAAAAATATTTCTATCTTGGTCTCCTTCCTATTTTTTTAAAAACAGATTCAGCAAATGCAAATATGTAATCAACCCCTAATATCTAGACTGTAGTACCTAAATATCATTTGCCACTAAAGGAACTAGTAGAAACATGTCAAAAAGACCCAAAACGAACATGAAGTGGTTCCCACTGGTCTAGGTTGGCATACTTTGAGCACGGAGAAGGAAAATGACTGCAATGGTTTGAAACAAATCAAATGTATAAAAATCGTTGAATTCATAATGATATATAAAAAACAAACCTGTATTTCTTTTTCCAGCTAAGATGGTGTAATAGGGACCAGATTTACTCTTTTCTCTGAAACAACCCCAGAAACTAGACAAAATATATGAAACAGTAGTCTTTAAGACACTGGATATCAGACAACTAAGGACAGTGATCCCTGAGATAATGAGAAGCAAGAGCAGTCCTTTGACTACCTCCATCTAATGCACTGAAAGAAGTTCCAGTTTGCAGCATGGGGAGGGGTAACTCAGGCAAAACTCAGCAGACTGAGTTGAGACAAAACAGAAAGTCCAGGGAGACCAACGCAGCCAAAGTTCAGAGGACAGAGTACTCGAGTGGAGAGAAGTCCATAGAGAACTATGTAGGGAATCCCAGAGATTTGTAGATCTCCTTTGAGCACGCAATTCTAAATAACCCATGAGTAGTGAAGAAATCAAAAGAGATATTAGCAAGTATTTTGAACTGAATGATCATGAAAACACAGTAGTGATGATTTAATGTGATGCTGCTAAAATACACTTTAGGTAAAATTAATAGCACTTAGCACCTATATAAGAAAAAGGGGAGATCTCAAATTAATGACTTTCTACCTTATGAAACTTAAAGAAAAAGAGCAAATTAAACTCAAAGTAAGCAGAAGCAAGGAAGTAATAAAGATCAAAGGGAAGTCAGTGAAATGGAAAACAAAAATAAAAGAAAAAATTATTAAAACCAAAAGCTGGTTCTATGATAAAATAGATAAAATTGATAAATCTCTATTTAGACTAAGTAAGAAAAGGAGAGAGAGAGAGAAGACACAACTTGCTAATCCACGAGAGAACTACGAATTCTACAGATATAAAAAGGATAAGGGAATATTATATATGTTTATGCCTATAAATTCAAAAAACCAGATGAAATGAAAAATTTCTTTGAAAGACACATACCAAAGCTTACTCAAGAAGAAGTACATAACCTGAATACCCCTATATCTCTTAAAGAAATTGCATTTGTAGTTAAAAACCTTCCCTCCAATGGGTTATAGGACATGGGGGTTTATTACCTTGTTCTCATTACTATTATTTATATTCAAAAATTTCCGTAATAATAAAAAAAGCTTTTTAAGGGTTAAAAAATTAAAAATGTTGATATTAATGTCACATGATAAAATCACACTATTCAATATCATACTTTAAAGAATGTATAATAACAGGAAATTTTCAAGATAATAATGTATATTAACATATAATATTAATTTAAAAATCAGTTGAATAATAGACCTAATAGTTTAAAATTTAAAAATCAGGTGAATAGTAGACCTAATAATAGACCGATGGAGCCTGAAATGTCTAAGTGGCAATTTATTTTTATCTGTAGTTAGAGTACAAACTATAGAAATGCTGTGGGTTCATGAACTTAATACCACAGATCCATTGTGAGTTTACATTAGATCAGTTCAAATGATTTTAATTTTTTTTTAAAGATTTTATTTATTTGAGAGAGAGAGAGAGCAGAAGCGGCGGGGAGAGGGGTATAGGGAGAGTGAGAGGGAGAAGCAGGCTCCCTGACATGGGGCTTAATCCTAGGACCCTGCAATCATGACCTGAGCCAAAAGCAGACGCTTAACAGACTGAGCCACCCAGGGGCCCCCAAATGATTTTAATCTTTTTTTAGATCTTATTTTAAATGACTACTAAGAAAGATGGAGAAGAATTTTTGATAAAAAGTTCATTTTTATTATATGACATATAAAAATTCATATTTGCCATAATTAGAGGTCGATGTATTTTTTTTTTAGATTGTTGATATATTTTAAGGTTGTGGGTGTTAATAATAATATTTTAAAATACAAATAATTTAATAAGGCTACTAAATATTACAAAACATTAGTTAATAATATTAACTCTGATGCTACATTAGATCTTATTGTTGCTTTATTCAATTTATAAGCATGATCTGAATTTTTAGGCTATGTCGGGTATGGGTTTGGTTGACGTTTTTAATGTTTGTTTCTGTTTTTAAACAGAATTTTTTGGGAAAGGAACAGGAAACTAAACGAAATGCCCAAACTTTTGATATTTTCTTGGACCATAATCATATTTAAAGAACTTAAAAAAAAACCACATATTTTTAAAGTGCTTATGGTTGAAAGTATGAAATGTTTTCTAAAGGAAAACAAAATTGATTTTTTTCAGACAATTTAACATAAGTAACTGAAAGAATGTTCATTCATGCAACTAACTCAATTTTTGTCTTCCTTTTCTTGTGTATCCAGAGACTAGAAATGAAAGATGAACTTTCTTGCCTTTTAAATTTCCAAACAACTGATCCGTTTAGAATGCCTTGTTCTGAAGGAAGAACAAACTGTTTTGCTACTTTAGGGGTGATATTGCTATTTAGTCATAGATTTTCATTTCATTTGTTTCTAAATAATTATAGTTCTTGAGTGTTATTTTCAGATAGGGAAAAATACATGTTCTTAAACTCATTCAGGTCTAAAATATTTCATAGTGAGTATGAGCCAGTGAGTATTATGAAGGGGTGTTTGTTGGATGACCATGCTTTTGGCTCCTTTTAGCCTTTCAGAACTTAAGAGTTAAGTTCTGACTCAACCTGAATGTTGAGAATATAGGCAATGATTATCTAGTTCTGGCGTGATGCATTAATTGATTTTTTTTTTTAGAAGTTTGCAATGGACAGTATCCACTTATTTCTGTTATCAAAGCTAATGGCATGACTACTGATTGTATGACTGGGGGCAAATCACCAAATTTCTTTGCCTCAATTTCCTCATCTATAAAATAAGAACAATAATAGCATCATCCTACCTCTAGGGTTGTAGAGGAAGAGTGCTTGGGACGTTACTAAAGGTAGTTGAAAAATAACTGAAGTAATAAAAATATTCATCTTGGTGTACAAAAGTTCCATATAACTCTTTAGTCCTAATTCACTCCTATTCTTTCATTAAAATAAAAATGTACAGTAATTTTTGTGAAAATAAATCTTATTTAAAATATTTGTGACTTTTTTTCCTACCTGAGTGCCAGTGCTAAACCTTAAGATTAATGACTATGTGTCTGCTCTTCATTGTTTTGTTTTGTTTTATTTTGTTTTCCTTTCCCTGCTGAACCCCTTAAGGGTTATTTAATGATTTAAGTTCATGCACTGAACAACTAAAATAGTATTTTTAATAAAATCATTTTAAGTAATTCCTACTATAGCAATATACTGAATTGGGTGAATATACTGTTGTGTACCTTATTATTACTGCATGAAGTAGTGACTTTGATTTTTACTTTTCTAAATTAGTATAGGCAAAGTCTACATAAGCTGTAGCAATTTATCACCTTTACTTTTTCATTCTGTTAAATCAGTAATCCCTGTTCAATAAGGCTACTCTTTTTATATTTTATAACTCCGTTACTCATACTCCAGTTGTAATATATATTTGTTTGTGCTGCATTTTCATTTCAACAACTACAATGGCAGGATGTATCAGTGTGACACTAGTAAAATGAATGAATTCATCTTTCAAATGATTCAGTTTGTGAAAGTCCTAACAAGTATAATGAACAAATGAGTTTCTCTGTTGTATCTATCCTTTGATAAAATGGTTGCTTCAGGCTTTAATATAAATATATAATATAAAATGAGGAAAGTTGGCAATCTTTTTTGAAAGGGCCTTTTTTGGATCTTGGCTTTTATATTTTAAATATTATTTTACTTGCTCATATTATCTTCATTTCACTCCTTGAATTTTTATCACACACTTATTATTCATAAATTGTGATTTTGATGCAAATATTCTTATAAAAAAGGATTTCAACTTTATCTGGTCTCTAACACATGAGGTCAGTCTTTATCTAAGAAAGATTAAGAGATGTTGCTTTCATGCTTTCTTAGACTTTCAAATTCGTTCACACCGTTTCGTGAGAGAAATTTTATTTAGGGATCAGTGTGAGTCTACTTCACTTAGTCTTGTGGTTTATACATAAATAGTGATATTAGGCACGGAAGGGGCCCTGACAGAACAGACTTCCCGAATTAGAGAAAACATATTTGGCGACTAATGAGAATAAGTTATAATGAAAATTAATGAGGAAATATATTACTGAGAAAAAATAAAGTAAGCAGATCTCATTTATTAATTTAAAATGAATATTTATTGAGAATTAGAGCTAAATAGGATCCAAATTGATTTAAGGGACATATTCAATTATATAAAACCAGTGACAGTTCTATTCAGTTAATAGTTTTGAATGATTATACAATATTTAACAGTATCTTATTTTTAATTAATTTACCTACTTAAGTTATATTTTCACTGCACCTGGGCGGGTCTTGTCAGTCACAGAGAAGTGCCTGTGTATGAACATATTTTATATTCGTTCACACACTTAAACGCAGTACACACCCACATTATGTCAGTCATTAATCATTACTCAGAACCCAAATAATCAGATTTTTCTTTACAATTTTGTGTAACACTGCGATGTTTGTAATGAAGATCTAAAGAGGCTCCTGGATACTGAAAGGAAGATAAATTATGTTGTGTCTTTCTTGTGGCCACATTCTTGGACAATAGGGAATTCATTTCCATAGTAACTCTCTGTTAGTCAAAAGCTGATTTATTTATGCGACAGTGGGGGTGTGTGTTCTGAAATTTTAGCTTGAATCCTCAGTAGTTAACCAGGATTTGGGCCTACATAGTATTGCTCATTATTTTCCACAATAACTTTTGGAATGAAGTTTGGTTCTGAGCTCCCTCTTCTCCAGACACACTGGCCCAATAATAGAGGCCAGTAGAGTCCATTGACTGAAGGCAGTTGAGCTCCTCACATGTTTGCTCTCTAGCCCAGAGGTATCACAGGCATTTACACAAAAGCTGTTGATCACACTGTATTTACAAAACCTTTAGGAACATAGCTGCTTCCCTACTGTAGACTTCTCTTCAATTGATTATATCCTAGTGGGATGATTGGCCATCATCATTTTTTTTTTCTCCAAAAGAAAGCTTTCCACTGGAACTTTCTCTATTATATTCACTAGAGGATATCCTTGGTTATTATGTTTGATCAGAGGTACTTTTTCAACATGCAATTGGCTATCAATCTTGGATCTTTAAAAATTAAATAATACCCCTGTGCCTGAGAAAGCAGGGCAAGTGATGACTCTTACAGCTTTCATCTGGCTTGAAGAAGAAAACAAAGCTGGTTAGCACTCTGTGTTTCTCAGGCAAGTTGCAGGAATACTCTGGCATAATTATGCCTCTGGGTTGTTATAAAGAACTCCCATTAGAGTGACTGCTTTTTTTCATTGTTGAAAACTGGATCCCCTTTTCCTCTTCTTTCCTTTTGCTTTGTTCTCCTAAGTCCGGTGGCCCAAGATCCTTTTTTCTCTGTAAGCGTGAATTTCTACATCGTCGGGGGCTTCATTCTCCAGGCTGCATTTAGTGGGAGGCAGCTAGGCTGAAGGGAGGGAGAAACTAGGGCATTTCTCTCTCTCCCTTTCTGTTCAGATAATGTTACTGGCAACAGCTTTATTTCCTCCATGGTTCTAGCCCTGGATAGATCCTCTGAAGCTCCAGCTTCTATTGAATGGCCATAGCTTGTGGGTTCCAGTAACACTGACTCTTCTTTTGTCCCTCCAGCCTTGGCGTGCATATTCTTCCTGCTGTTGTGAAATCTATGGCTTATACTAGCCTCTCCAGTTTTTCTTCTTAACCTCTGCATCACCGGAATAACCAATTTCCTTAATGAAATTCCCTTCATATAATTTAATGAATACTTATAGTGGTTTCTGTTTTCCTGTTTAGACCCTAATATATCTTTTTGCATCATTCCAGGTTTCTTACATGAGAGCCCACTTAAGGGAATAGAACCAATATTTATGTCCTCTCAGAGAATCTTGTAATAGTGGTGATCAAAGCATAAGCAGAGAATTACACATAATGTAAGGTTGAGGTTAGTTTTGACCCTTCCTCAAACTATCACTAGCCATACTTCTGTTCTGGATCTAGACAAGCTATGGCTAGAGAGAAAGGGGCAACTAGCTATGTGACAGTAAAGAATAAGGAAGCTACAGGCCATGGTGAGTCCCCAAAATAGGATAGTGGGCTAGCTGCTTAATTATAGAAAGATAGTTTTTGTACATGCTTGTAGCAAAAATAAAATTTAAATGTTTTCTCAGTGCTATCATCTGTAATGTCAATTCACAGAGGCAAATGTAAAGACAAATATTTGACTAAGAAGTTGTGAACTAGTTATTTGACTTATTGGTTATCAGTTACTAGTTAGTTTAAGTTATATCTTAGATGGTTTTGACTGATTAAAAATAACATGCTATCATGTCTACTTCTGTTTATTTTTTTTTAAAGATTTTATTTATTTATTTGACAGAGAAAGAGAGATCACAAGTAGGCAGAGAGGCAGGCAGAGAGAGAGAGGGAGAAGCAGGCTTCCCGCTGAGCAGAGAGCCTGACACGGGGCTCAATCCCAGGACCCTGAGATCATGACCTGAGCCGAAGGCAGAGGCTTAAACCACTGAGCCACCCAGGCGCCCCTACTTCTGTTTATTTTTTAATTTTCAAAAATCTTGGTCATGCTTTTTTTCATTGATATGAGAAGATATAAGTGACTCAGTGCATATTATTAGTCAATCATAATTCGATATTTAAAATTATACATTAGATGTACAGTAGCTATTGTTTTAAATTCATCTCATTTGGTTGAAGCTTTTTACTCGTAGATGGGCAAAACAGATTGAGAGGGTAGAATTACAGATGGATAGTTCTTTGTATCAGAAAGTAGTACTTTAGTATATAAATCAAAGTTACAAAATTTTTGCAGTTTAATTTGGAAAAATTTGTATTACCTGTTTTAATGATAATGTAATTTCATGATCTACATTATTTAGTGTCAGAGAAAATTTCCTAAAGGCTTCTTTCTGATTACCATTTCTTATTGATAACTGATATACTGTGTGTAGCATAAATAATAACCTAGAATTTAGATCATTCACTTTTAATTGTTGAGTGTGATTAGCAGAGTCAGGAACTAAAATTTACCAATTCCAAATTTAAATATATTTTAAACCAAATGCTGTTGCTTCTTGGAATGGTTCTTACAGAACAAAGGTAAAACAATTGAAATCTGATTTAGTGTTTGGAGAGTTCCTGACTTGAATTTTGAGTATACATCCTACATGCCCTTTAAAAAGTTTGAGTCTTCTGAGATTTTTCTTACCTGCAAAAGTGTTCATTCTTTCATTATCGTAGGTGGTTGGGGCACTTGGATAATACCATGAACAATTAAATCAAGTACAACACCAGAAATGAAGAAATACTATTTTTTCCAATCTTGTATCTTGATTTAGGATGGATTCTGTGACTCCTTTCTCACTAGTAGTGATTGACTAATTTTTAGATTGTTAGTATCAGATGTGTCTTCCAACTAAAAGGAATATTTGGGGTTTTATTTGGGGATTAGAAGGGAGACGGTAGGGAGAAGAGTTATATGTATGTTTTGGAATATTTCTTCTCATAAAAATGGCTTAGAGGTTGAGAGGAGAGAAAGCTGCTGACGGGTGCCTAGGTTAGCCTTTTCCTCCTCGGTGACTCAGGGTGCTCCAGACCTTTAGGGCAAACCAGAGAGAGAAGCTGCAGGTACCTACTGACAGAGGCCTCATGGTGTTACTCCGTGTGTCAGGAAATCTTTTTCTGGTGGTATGGAAGGCCCAAACATGGGAAGTGGCTCAGCTGGTGGTTATCCTGTGCATCAGGGTTTTTGGTTCACACTCCCTGAAATAGTACCTGGTTACAGAATAGGAAGAATCATTTCTGAAATTAAGGTTTAGACACTTTTTTACTCTGAGCTGTGGTTTTAGCTGATGCCCAAACATGAGAGTGTAAGGCAGGCTAAGAGATTTTCAGTGTGAAGGTGAGTCCCAGTTGCATATTCTAAACCAGGAAGAAAGAAAAAGAATAGACATTTTATTTTAGAGAGTAGGTACAACATTTCTGTAATATTTCTGGAATTCCAGAAAATAAAAATATATGTCAGAATATTTTTTAATTAAAAAGCATTAACATCTTTCCTTTGTATTCCAGCTGCACACATTTAAAAATAAAGAATGGAATAATGTGATGTTTTTACCGTCATAGTATATGATCAACGGGTCAATGTATAGGTCACTTGGCTTGGATATGATAAGCTTTTGCCCTGTGCTAATGTTCAGTTCGTCCTGAGTTAAGGTTCATTTATTTTACTACTTTAAAAAATTAGGTTGTAAAACTTTTATTTGGAATGTACTTCCAAAATTTTTGACACACTAAAGTGTGCTATACGATGCTGGTGACTGAAATGGGTTCAGAATTCCATGAACTGTCTTTTTTTATAAGAGATCTCTGACCTCGGTATGAGGAAATGAAAGAGAATTACACAACCAGTCCAGTGAAATGAAATAATCTCTCCTGGCTTGCATTCACATTTGACTTAATTTGCCCTTATTTTATTTTTAAGCTTTGATTTTTTTTCTTATTTAAGTGAAACAGTGTGAACATTTTATTTTTTTAATTGAGGAGAAGTTCTGTCTCTTAGCTCCTGCTGGGTAAAAAAGTGACAGCGCTACTTCGTGCTGCTAACTTTAAGTGCTGTTTGTAGTTTGTTCGGTGCTCCCGAAGTCTTCTGTGAAGAAAAGGAAGGGATTTTGTGGATAGGAAAGTCCTAGGAAAAAGTCAATTAGAGACTGCTGCCTGCCAGAGTGAGAGAGGAGGCGCAGAGCGTCTATTCCGAATTGGTACACTAACACACAGAAATCCAATTAACAAATTCACATTTCTGCAGCAGAAGACAGTGATTAAAATTTTGGTGAACTATTCAGAATTCCTGCCACAGACATCAAAATGCTGACAATTTACAGACGCTTAAAAAAAAAAAACAACTGTTCTTCTTTTTAAAAACCAACACATAAATAGTGAACTGATTATGCTTCTTGTTCTAAAATGACCTTTAATTGTGTGGAATGAGACCATTGTTTTTTATTATTTAATCCTCACATATTGTGAAATCTTTGTTCAAACATATCACTTTTAAAAACATGGAGCTTCAGAGCTATAGATCCTGCATTTGATATGCTTAGAGGGACGGACACTTGATCTCTGGAAACTTAAATCAGTGAAATTATCTTTTAAGGTTCTGGTCCTGATTTCAAATGTACTCATTTAGCAATAAGCAGTTACTAAATGAGTTTGATGTACCTAGGACTGTGTTAGGCACTGGTGACACAAAAGTGAATAGCCATGGCCCTGACCTCTAGTAGCTTGCCTTTGACTCTAGTGGGAAGAACAGTCTCTAATTGATGTTTTTCTAGGCTGTGGTGGGAGAACGAGCAACTACAGTGGGTGTACAGAGGGCAGTCTCTTCCTCTGACTGTGGGCATCCCAGGCAGTTGTACAGAGAATGTGCACAGGAGCCATTAAGGCTGAATTATGCTTTGATAGGGAATGAAGCTGGCCTGTAACTGCCCCAGGTGGCTCAGGATACTATTGGTGTTGTTGCATTTTTAAATTTTTTTAGAATCAGACTAGCTCACTATGTTATCATATTTTATTACTATGGGTATGTATGACTGCCTTTTAATTTAATCAATCAATTAATTATTTTACTTTCTTTCCTCACTACAAATTAGAAGGCTACTATCATTGTACCTAAAGAATTTAACATATTTATATATAATTTATAAGTAAATTATATAATTTATATTTATAAATAAATATATTTATAAATTTATATTTTGTATTTTAAAAATATATAATTGAATATAAATATATAATTTATATATAAAATGCTTTAGCATATTTATATACAATTAATACTTTTATATGTTAAATTTAGAAGTATAGATGCCATTTGTGTGCTGATGACTTCCAAGTTTACTTGACATCTTTTCTTGGATATATAATGGGCATTGCAGCCATAACATATTCAAAACCAAACTCTTTTCCTACCTGCTACCAGACCATCTTAGTCATTAGAATAATACCTTCTAGGAGTTCAAACTGAAAACCTTATCATCACCCTTGATTCTTCTTCTTCTCTCATGCTCCATGATATATTTGTCAAAAAATTCTGTTGATTCTACTTTCAAATATATCCAAAATCTGATCTTCATACCACCTCCAGCTGTTATCACTGTGGTCCAATAACTGATACTGATTGACTGGATTAATTCAGTGTAGCCTCTCTGTTTCTACCTTTGCTCTCGTTCTAGACTCACAGAAGCTAGAGGATCATTTAAAAATGTAAGTTAGATTATGTCATACTCCTACACAGACCCCTCCAGTGCCTTCCTAAATTCCTCAGAGCGAAAGCTAAAACCCTTACTTTGTCCTACAATGTTTCATATAGTCTGTCCTTTACTCACCTCTTTCGCTATGTCTCCTATTAGTTTTCTTTCTGTTCACTCTGCTACAGCACCTCTGACTCCTCACTAATCCTCCAAAATGCTCCGCCTGTTCCCATCCCAGGGCCTTTTTACTAAGTCTTGCCCCAGACATCCCCATGTTTTGTGCACTCCCTCACCTCCTTCAGATCTGTGCTCTTTGATCATCTTTTCAATGAGATCATCCTTGACTGCCTATTTTTAAAAAGATTTTATTTATTTGAGAGGGAGAGTGCACGAGCAAGAGGGAGATGGAGAGAGAGAGAGCATGCGCATAAGCCAGGGGGAGAGGCAGGCAGAGGGAGAAGCAGGCTTGCTGCTGAGCAGGGAGCCTGATGTGGGGCTCAATCTCAGGACCCTGAGATCATGACCTGAGCCGAAGGCAGACACTTAACTAACTGAGCCACCCAGGTGCCCCTTGACTGCCTATTTAAATTGCATCCCATCTCCCTTCCCTCCACTGTTTTCCATCTGCCTTGCCTTGCTTTATTTTTTTCTTTACAGTCCTTAGCACTTTTAACACACTGTATAATTTGTTTACTTGTTTTATTTATTGTTCCCCTCACCTGTTTCCAACTAGGAGTATAAGCACCCGATGGCCAGGGGTTTTTGTCTGTTTTGTTCACTGCCGTATTTTTAACAGCTAGAATAGCCTCTGTAAGTAGTTATTGATCATATGAATAATATCTTCTGCATTCTTTTTTGAGTGATGGAAAAGGCTGAGCTTTACAAATTATTTTTACACTTTTAGGTTTTAAATATCAGTAGCTGTGCATTAGAGAAGTGGTTCCCAATTTAGGATGGGATCAGCTGGGTATCTTTTTTGGAAATACTAACAACTGGCCTTAACCCAAGCCAGTGAATCAGAATGTCTAAGGATGGGGCCTGGTTATCAGTATTTTTTTAAAAAGTTCCCCATGTGATTCTAATGTGCAGCCAAGTTAGAGTCAGGTGCTTAGGAGACATTTAAGTAAGTGTGGATGAATGAATGAAAATTCACAACTATCCAGATTCAGACCAGCTCAAGTATTAACGTTGGATGTCAAGTGTTTGGGATGAGAGCTTGGTCCTGAACAGCACAGCCTGGGAAGGGCTGGTTGGGGAGGAGGAGGAGACAGGGAGAGGAAGGTGAAGGAGTTGATAAAGAGGGGACGTCCGCATAATTGTAGCAAGAAGGGAAGGTTGTTCTCCTGGTCCCTTGGCAGCTGCTGCCAATTGATGATTCCTATCTAAAGGGCACAGTTACTTCGGGGACTGTCTGGATAATAATTTGTGTTAGGCAAATATATTGTATTGCCAAGACTCACTAATTTTTCCTCTCTCCAAAGTAATCGGGAAGGCTTTGTGGAGAAGATGAAGTAGGAAGCAGACAGTTGAATAAATGGCAAGGAGAGAAGAAGATACACTTCCTAGTTATATGAGTAAAAAGAGTGAAGTGAGTACAGTTTTAAAGTAATGAGCACAGCTCTCTGAGTACACTGAGAAAAACCTCTCAAAATTTGGAGAAAGAGATTTCAGCTAGCTGAACAGATTTCAGGAAATGGCAGTGGTAGACAGTGAAGGGCTTTGATAGGCAAGTTCTGGGATTCCTTTTTTGCAGTTGAAATATTTTCGTTTCCTAAAAGTTTCAGAGAAGGTGAGAGACATGGTCAAAGTTATTTAAGGAAGATTAATCTGGTTAGTAATGTGCCAAGGCAGAGTTAGAAGGGACAGCTCTGAGAAGCAGTGCAGTAAAGTGTGCTAGAAAGCAAAACAGGATGTGAATAAAATGGCAAAAGATGTCAGATCTAGTAGGAGAATGGCAGAGTGAAACAGACCTTGGGTTTGGAAATAATGCAAAGAGACAGCAGCCCAGTGTGATTAAGAAGGCAGTGGTTGGAAGGAATACACAGAGAAGGTGTCAGAAAATTAAATGGTAGCTACTGTGGATGTGACAGCATCCAAAACCCTGGGGTCCTTTTTTCATGGTTAGAATTAGAAATTTTTATTGTCTGTACCATGATCTCAGGCAGTTTAAAAGCTCTCAGTTCTACCCTGGGGTTTTTCGTTCTATGAGGTGCCCAGTGTCCTATCTGTGGCTTATCTAGCTCTTGTTACCATTTCTGTACTTGAGCGCAAGCTTTAATAAAGCTGAGGTTCAGACCGAGGTGATGAGTAAAAGGGGTGCCCTTCATTCTCTCCCTTGTCCAACCACGTTCTCTAAATGTAGATGTCAGACCCTGTCAAGGTGAAGTCGTCCTGTACTCAAGGACAGAAATTCCCTCTTTGCTCCTTTCTTCTCTGTTCCCAGCAGTCTTAGTTTCTTCCCTTTTTTCCTGTTTTTCCCAAACAAGACCTGTGCTACAACTCCCTTCCTTTATTACTTGTGTCTCCCTCCCTATCCTTAATAGGAGACCCTCCCCAAGAGAAACTGCCTTTCTCAGACCCTTCTCTCTCCCTGTGCCTCTGCTCTTTCCCATGATCTCTATCTTGGCAGCTGACAGGTGTTTGGCAGATAAGTGTGTAGTGCTGCTGATCTACAGGTCCAGTAACCCTGTCATCAGCAAGGCAGCCTGTCTTAACACTTGACTTCGCTCCCTGCAGATTACAACTGATTGCGTCAAAACCCAGTCCCAATAAAACCAACATCTGCAGGGCTGGCAAGAAGTAATTTAGGACTGGTTGGCATTTGAATATGTTTAACTATGCAGAAGTTTTTATTCTTCTTAAAAATTATCACCTCCAACTAGCTTCACCTAAATAAGTTATCTTTGTTAGCCTGAAATGGTGGAACATCCCTGCTGCCTTTGCCAAGGTCCTGTGAATCCTCTTATGTTGGTTCATCTACCATAGTCAATCCCCACAATTTGGATTTTGTTTAATTTTTTACTTTTCCAGAGTCTTAAGAGAACTTGGAAGCCATTTGAGGTCTTTTTATAATCCTTCAAGACTCTGTTTCCTAGGTAACATTTTAGTGTCTCATTTTATACTTAAGTACATACATGGCCGTACCAGTCATTGACTAATTTTAGTCTTTAACCTTAATTGGTTATAAGTAATATTTTTTCTCAATAAAAGAAGAATTAACCTGAAAGTTGATTATCTACAGTCTACATTCTGACTTGGGTTTCTTTTAAAATACCTTACTAAATGTTTAAAAATTTGACCGAAGCATTCAGGAACTCTTGGTTGTAAGACTTTGTTTATTCAGATCCTCTGTGATTTGTATAACTCAAGACTACCAGTGAATTTTTAAGGAAAGTAAGTTTAATTAAAATGTCAGTTTCCTAAATGTAATTATTTGTTTCACACTATGAAGGATTAGTTTAGAGAGCTTTGTATGAAACCCTGGGGGGTGCTATTATGACATGCCCATAGCAAGGGAAGGAGTGTGATGGATTTGACAGAACTGTTTGTAGAGTTTTCAATAAAAAAGCTGCATCCCATAGAGGAGTTCAGTATGTGTCTTGTAATAATGCTGGGTTCCAGGAATTCACCTCCACCTTTGCATACTGTCATATTTCATGTTGAACCGGCCAAAGCAGTCCTAGGGAAGGCCAAATGAGTGTAATCAGTGACTGTCACCTCATCATAAAAAGAGCCGTAATTGAATCCAAGAGTAAAGCACTCTTCAAGATGTCAGAATGCTACCTGTGAGAACCGAAGTGAGTCTGTTTCCTCATGTATGAGTTTGTGCTCCATTGGAAGAGTAAGAAATGTTCCTTTTATGGATAGTAGATAGGGCGGTATTAGCCAAAAGTGGGCCAGTGTCATTTTCTGACCCCCTTGCATTGAGGATTGGGGCTGGATGGAGGATTTTTAAAAAGTTAAAGAGTCAATCAACTAGAATTAGAGTTTTTATGACATACAGATAGTTTTTGGAATTGTTACTTTTTGCTTTTCCATGAGTTGTAGAAGATATCTTTGGATTTCCCCACGTCCGTAAGATAATTTAGATTTACTAACATCTCTCTCCCCATTATCTGTACTCTGATAAGTTATTCAAACCTATTTGGTCCTGAATTATCTTTCCTAATGTGAGGGTACCGAACTGGCACAAACAACTTTTAATTTTCCTCTCTACAGAAATTTATTACAGCCTCCTTCTATGTCCTGGTTTATGAAGTGATTTTTTTTATCATGATCAAATGTACATAACCTAGAGTTTATGTTTTAACCACTTTTAAGTGTACAGTTCAGTGGTATAAAGTACATTCACAGTGTTGTGGTAAAGATAATTTACAGTGAAGGAAGCTAAGAGCTGTGGATGAATTCACATAGAAACTTTGTGTCAGAAGCTGTGTAGGAAATATTTATGTGGCTGGGTAAAATTTTTATGATTTTGTGTCCTCCTAGTGACTATAATAAAGAATAATTGGAAAATAAAGTAATGCTATGTGTGTTTTATACATGGCTATATTTGGTAGTTCACATATGCATATGGTTACACAGGGCAAAATTCATCCTTAACATTCATAGGCTTAATAGTTATGTTTCAGAGCATTTTCCAGCATTCTAAGGTCAATTTTATATATGTATGATTTTGTATGGTGCAGATATGAGCAGGCCTGTCAGGACATAAGCCCAGCAAGCAAGCCATCCAGCACCTGCCACTCAGATAGGCTATTTGGTTCTTTATGTGTTTCCAGATGAGTATATCTCCAACAGTAATAAAAACTTTTAGATGTTGACACTTAAAAGAGCTAGAAAAAGAACAAAGTCCAAAGCTAGTAGAAAGAGGGGAATAATAAAGATTAGAGAAGAGGTAAATGAAATAAAGACTAAAAAAAAATAAAGAAAAAATGAAACCAATATCTGGTTTATTGAAAAGATACACAAAACTGACAAATCTTTAGGCCGATTCATCAAGGAAAAAAGAGAGGACTCAAAACCAGAAATGAAGGAGGAAAAATAACAACTGACACTACAGAAAAACTAAGGAATCTAAGAGAATGTTATGAAAAATTATGTGCCAACAGATTAGACAGCCTAGAAGACATGGATAAATTTCTAGAAACATACAATCCAAAACTGAATCAGGAAGAAATAGAAAAGTTGAACAGACCGATTACTAGTAATGAGGTTGAATCAGTAATCAAAAAACTTGAATTCAGCCCTTAATGTATAGATGCTTACTGTCTCAATTAGAAAGAATTTACCTACTATTGTGGACATTATCATATTTCATCTCTCTTAGCTATTTCTATTTCCTCAGTTCTGCCGCATATATCAGGAAGTAATGAGTTGTAACTCCGTATGAACACTCTGTTGCTTCTTCCTATGTGAGCTGAGGTGGAAAAGAGGGTTTGAGTGCTGCCCAGCAGACTCAGTTCTCTAGAGGGGCTCTGTCCAGCGTTGTAGCCACTAGCCACATACAGATAGAAAAAGTAAATGTAAACTGAACAAAATGAAATAAGATAAAAAATCAGGTCCTCCCTCACACTGGTCACATTTTAAGTGGTTAGTAGCTGCATGTGACTAGTGGTTACCATATTGGATAGCAGAGGTATAGAACATTAGCATAATCAGAAAGTCCTCTGGGATAGTGCCGTTTTCCTTCTGGCTCAACAGCAGTGGAGATGCCAGTGTCTTATCTTACCTTGGGGTTGAAGCTCAGTTGACTCTCAGGTGGAACGTGGCTATCTCACTTCTCTGACGCCTTTGGGTTGGATTACACCTGCAGGTCAACTTCCTGCAGGACTAACCTGCTCCCTCTATAGAAGGATTTGAGGGTGGCATAGGAAAGACTGGTCAGTCCTGGGTAAGCTCCCTCACAGTGCTAGAAATGCCCTATACTTGTTTTCTATTGCCGACATAACAAATTACTAGCTTAGAACAGCACAAATTTATAATGCCATGGTTTCATAAGTCAGAAGTCCAACACAGGTCTCACCAAGCTAAAATCAAGGTGTTGGCTTGCTTATGTTCCCTTCTGGAAGCTCGAGGGGACAGTCTGTTTTCTTGCTTCTTCAGGTTTTTGATTCAATTCAATTCTTTAACGTTGTGTATCTAAAGTTCCTATTTTTTACTGGCTTTCAGCTCAGGGTTTTTACGGTTTCTAGAGGATGCCCATATTCCTTAGCTCCTTGCTCTCTTTCTCCATACTCAAAGCCAACTAGGCAGGCTTAATCCCTTTCACAATTCACGTGTCTCTTGCATCTTTTTCCATTACATCTCTCTGACTTTAGCTGGGAAAGGTTGTTTGCACATAAAGGCCCAGTAACTAGATTGGGACTACCCTGCTAATCCAGGGTAATCTCTCCATCTCAGAATCTATAACTTTATTTTATTTTATTTTTCCTAAGATTTTATTTATTTATTTGTCAGAGAGAGGGAAAGAGAGAGAGGCAGGCAGAGGGAGATGCAGGCTCCCTGCTGATTTGATCCCAGGACCCTGGGATCATGACCTGAAAGCACCGCTTAACCGACAACTCCACCCAGGCATCCTGAAGAATCCATAACTTTAATCACATCTGCAAAGTCTGGTTTTCCGTAAAAATAACATATTAGGGCATAGACATATTTGGAAGGGGTGTTACTTGGTTTACCACTTGCCCCAGATTAATTCTTTGCATGTTATTAAGCAAAAACAACTTATTTGGAGAGGATAATTTTCATCTTTGTGTAAATGGTATTAGTAATTTTCTTTGGAGACTAAACATCAGGGAAAGACAGGAACCTTCAGGAAAGGAGGAGAGAAAATAGAGAAATGGGGAAGGTGATACTTGGAGAAAGTATTTTTTTTGTTCAAATTTTTATTTAAATTTTAGTTAGCTAACATACAGTGTACTATTGGTTTCAGGAGTAGAATTTCGTGATTCATCACTTACATATAACACCCAATACTCATAACAAGTGCCCTCCTGAATCCCCATCACCCATTTAACCTGTCTCCCACCTACCTCCCCTCTAGCAACCCTCAGTTTGTTCTCTAAAGTTATGAGTCTCTTATGGTTTGCCTCCCTCTCCTTTTTTCTCCTTCCCTTATGTTCATCTGTTTTGTTTTGTAAATACCACGTGTGAGTGAAATTACATGGTATTTGTCTTTCTCCGACTGACTTACTTCACTTAGCATAATCCACTCTAGCTCTATCCATGTCATTGCAAATAGCAAGATTTTATTCTTTCTGATAAATGAGTAATATTCCATTGTATATATATGCCACATCTTCTTTATCCATTCATCAGTTGATAGACATTTGGGCTTTTTCTGTAATTTGGCTCTTGTTGATAATGCTGCTGTCAACATGTACCCCTTTGCATCAGTATTTTTGTATCCTTTGGGTAAATACCTAGTTTTAGTGCAATTGCTGGGTCGTAGGGTAGTTCTATTTTTAACTTTTTGAGGAACCTCTATACTGTTTTCCAGAGTGGCTGCACCCGTTTGCATTCCCATCAATAGTGTAAGAGGGTTCTGCTTTCTCCACATCTTTGCTAATACCTGTTTTTTCTTGTGTTTTCGATTTTAGCCATTCTGACAGGAGTGAGGTGGTATCTCATCATGGTTTTGATTTGTATATCCCTGATGATTGGTGATGTTGAGCATATTTTCATGTGTTTGTTAGCCATCTGGATGTCTTCTTCGGAAAAATATCTGTTTATGTCTTCTGCTCATTTCTTAAGTGGATTATTTGTTTTTTGGGCCTTGAGTTTGATATGTTCTTTTTAGATTTTGGATACTAACCCTTTATCACATATGTCATTTTCAAATATTTTCTCCCATTCCATAGATTGCCTTTTAGTTTTGTTGATTGTTTCCTTCGCTGTGCAGAAGCTTTTTATCTTGATGAAGTCTCAAGAGTTCATTTTTGCTTTTGTTTCCCTTGCCTCCAGCAACATGTCTAGTAAGAAGTTGCTACAGCTGAGGTCAAAGAGGTTGCTGCCTATGTTCTTCTGTAGGATATTGACAGTTTCCTATCTCACATTTAGGTCTTTCATTCATTTTGAATTTATTTTTGTGTACGGTGTAAGAAAGTGGTCCAGTTCCATTCTTTTGCATTTATCTGTCCAGTTTTCCCAACACCATTTGTTGAAGAGACTGTTTTTTTTCATTGGATATTCATTCCTGCTTTGTCAAAGATTAGTTGACCATATAGTTTTGGTGAAAATCTTTATTTCTTAAACAACATTTTATATTGCTTTCCAAATGGTGAAAAAAAACACCACCCATAATAGTTCAATTTGGAGTACATTGATAAAATATCACCAGGGTATCACTGAAATAACTACTTAATCATATCTCATCTTTTAAAAAGCTAGAAAACCTATATGAAAGTGGCATTATAATTATAATGAAGATAAGTATCTGAAATTGAACAATGTTAGGATAATCTTTTTTTTAAATTAACATATAATGTATTATTTGCTCCAAGGGTACAGGTCTGTGAATCATCAGGCTTACACAATTCAGAGCACTCACCATAGCACATACCCTCCCCAGCATCCATAACCCAGCCACCCTATCCCTACCCCCCACCCCCCAGCAACCCTCAGTTCGTTTTGTGAGATTAAGAATCTCTTATGGTTTGTCTCCCTCCCAATTCCATCTTGTTTCATTTTTTCCTTCCCTACCCCCCAAAACCCCCCCACCTCTCAAATTCCTCATATCGGAGAGATCATATGATAATTGTCTTTCTCTGATTGACTTATTTCTCTTAGCATAATACCC
>CM052895.1:71337516-71475076 GCA_028534135.1 Potos flavus | reverse complement strand
GGTGTCTTTGGGTCTAAAATGAGTTTCTTGTAGACAGCATATCAATGGGTCTTGTTTTTTTATCCATTCTGATACTCTGTGTCTTTTGATTAGGGCATTTAGCCCATTTACATTCAGGGTAACTATTGAAAGATATGAATTTAGTGCCATTGTATTGCCTGTAAGGTGGCTGTTACTGTATATTGTCTCTGTTCCTTTCTGGTCTGTTACTTTTAGGCTCTCTCTTTGCTTAGAGGACCCCTTTCAATATTTCCTGTAGGGCTGGTTTGGTGTTTGCAAATTCTTTAATTTTTGTTTGTCTTGGAAGCTTTTTATCTCTCCTTCTATTTTCACTGACAGCCTAGCTGGATATAGTATTCTTGACTGTATATTTTTCTCGTTTAGTGCTCAAATATATCATGCCAGTCCTTTCTGGCCTGCCAGGTCTCTGTGGATAAGTGTACTGCCAGTTTAATATTTCTACCATTGTATGTTTTAGACCTCTTGTCCTGAGCCGCTTTCAGGATTTTCTCTTCGTCACTGAGACTTGTAAGTTTTACTATTAGATGATGGGGTATGGACCTATTTTTATTGATTTTTAGGGGGGTTCTCTGTGCCTCCTGGATTTTGATGGTTGTTCCCTTCGCCTGATTAGGGAAATTCTCTGCTATGATTTGCCCCAATATACCTTCTGCCCCTCTCTGTCTTTCTTCTTCTTCTGGGATCCCAATTATTTTAATATTGTTTCGTCTTATGGTATTACTTATCTCTCGAATTCCCCCCTTGTGGTCCAGTAGTTGTTTGTCTCTATTTTACTCAGCTTTTTTATTCTCCATCATTTGGTCTTCTATATCACTAATTCTCTCTTCTGCCTCATTTATCCTAGCAGTAAGAGCCTCCATTTTTGATTGCACCTCATTAATAACTTTTTTCATTTCAACTTGGTTAGATTTTAGTTCTTGTATTTCTCCAGAAAGGGATTTTATTTCTCCAGAAAGGGATTCTCTAATATTTTCCATGCTTTTTTTGAGCTCAGCTAGCACCTTGGTAATTGTCATTCTGAACTCTAGTTCTGACATATTACTAATGTCTGTATTGATTAGGTCCCTAGCCATCAGTACTGCCTCTTGTCCTTTTTTTTGTGGTGAGTTTTCCTGCCTTGTCATTTTATCCAGAAAGGAATAGATGAATGAGAGAACAAAATACTAAAAGGGTAGCAATGACCCCAGGAAAATATATACTAACCAAATCAGAAGAGACACGAAACTGGGGGGAGGAGAGAAGGGGGGAAAAAATATATATATATATTAGACTGGTGAATAGAACAGAGCCACACACTTGATTTTAGGTGTATTTTGGTCTGTTAGAAGAAACTACCTCCCAAAATTTTATGGAAAGAAAAACTTACATATATATACAAAAATAAGGGTAAACATGATAAAGGGATGGAATATGACCGTAAAGATGAAAATTGAAAAAGATTCTAAGAAGGAATTGATATAATAAGAAGTTAGTTGAAAAAAGAAAAAAAAATAGAGGAAAGAATGTGATCAGGCTGGAGACTAGAACAAAGCCATGTTTTAGATTTAGGGTATATTTTGATCTATTAAAAGAAATTGTATCCCAAAATTTTAAAGGAAAAAAAAACCTATATGTATACAAAAAATAAGGTTAAATATAATGAAGGGATAAAATATGACTATCAAAATGAAAATTTAAAAAGATTTTTAAAAAGGTATTGATAAAATAAAATATTTAAAAAACATTAAAATAGGAAAGAGGAAAAATTAAAATAGAATAAGAAAAAAATAAAATTAAAAAAATATAACTTTGAAAGACTAAAGGATCCTGGTGAAAAAGCCATGAATTCTATGTGTTGCTTTCCCCTAGCTCTGGAGTTCCGCAGTTCTCATTGATCAGTGAACTTGATCTTGGTTGGATGTTCTTGCTGATCTTATGGGGGAGGGGCCACTCGCCATGATTCTCAAATGTCTTTGCCCAGGCAGAATTGCAATGCCCTTGCCAGGGGCCAGGCTACGTAATCTGCTTAGTTTTGGTCTTGGGAGCTTTTGTTGCCTGAACGCTTACTGTAAAGCTTTGGAGGACGGGAATGAAAATGGTGGCCTCCCAATCTCCGGCGCTGTAGGAGCCGAGAGCTCAGAGCCCCACTCCTCAATGTGCCCTCAGAGAAAAGCAGTCAGTCCCTCCCGTCTCCCTGATCTCCAGCCGCACTCTGAGCTCACCAGGCCTGTGACCGAGCGTTTCCATCTCTGGCGCACAGCCCCGTTTGGAGTCTCCAAACCCAGCAGATTCCTGCAGCATGCTCCCACGCCGCTCCTCCTGGAGGAGGAAGGATGTGGTCTCTCCAGATCTGCCACTTGTGGGGTCCCTGCTCAAAGAGCAGTGGCCCAACTGTGCCTTGGATCACAGTTTAAGGTAACCCTAAGCTGAGAGCCCACTTCTCGGCTCTGTCTCTGCAGCCAGCATCCCTGCTTTGATACTGGGAGCTCTGCTACACTCAGGCACTCCTGGTCTTTTTGTGTCCCCACGGGTCCTGAGACCACACTGTCCCCACCAGGGTTCCACCCCCCACTTAGCCGCTGGAGGGACGTACCTTAGTGGAGCAGACTTCTAAAAGTTCCGATTTTGTGCTCTGCTGCTCTACCACTTGCCAGGAGCCAGCCCCTCCCCTCACGGTCTATCTTCCTGTATATCACCTCGGATTCGGTTCTCCGCACATCCTACCTTTCTCCGGAAAGTGGTCGATTTTCTGTTCCTAGAATTGCTGCTCTTCTTCTCTTCTATCTCCTGTTGAGTTTGTAGGTGTTCAGAATGGTTTGATAACTATCTAGCTGAACTCCTGGGACCTGATGATATTTAGGTCTCCTACTCCTCTGCCATCTTGCTCCTCCCCCTTGAACAATGTTAGAATAATCTTATCAAAGTGTAGGTACTTAATGTAATATGTTTAACAGCTCCCCCACCTATTAGGTTGCTAACTTTTGATTTTCATGAAATATCAATAAAATCTGTTTGATTTTAATGTTTTTTGCCATTCATATATTTACCATAGATGTCTGTATTCATTTCCCATTTAGTATGTAAAATATTATATGAATGAGTTTAATTTAATTAGACTATTATCTATTTTGAATATTGTATGGTGATACTCTACTTTGTAATAAACCAGATAATTTTTGAAAATGAATGTAGCATTTACCTTTCTCATCTTTCATTTTATTTATCTCATTAGCTACGAAATCTTTCCAGCTTGGACCTACGTCATATCACTGAACTGGATAACGAAACCGTGATGGAAATTGTCAAGAGGTGCAAAAATCTTAGCTCTCTCAATCTCTGTCTTAACTGGATCATAAATGACAGGTAACCATTGTAACATCTTAAAAACGCTTTTCCAGAGGGAAATGTGTGTTCCATTGACCAAATACTAATTATCATTATGACAAGGCATGTCAATTTTAAGGAAAATTTAATGTAGCCATGCCTTTTAAAATACATATGTTTAAGACCTGAAAACCATCTAGCTGTATACTTTTCTTTTTTTTTTTTAATACTGTTGAAGGTTTTTTTTTTTTTTAATTTTATTTATTTATTTATTTGAGAGAGAGAGCATGTGAGAGGGGAGAGGTCAGAGGAGAAGCAAACTCCCCACCAAGAAGCAGGGAGCCCGATGTGGGACTCGATCCTGTGACTCCAGGATCATGACCTGAGCTAAAGACAGCCGCTTAACCAACTGAGCCACCCAGGTGCCCCTAGCTGTATACTTTTCATCCATCTATTGCTCATATTTGTGACAAGGTTTTATGTGCTTTGATTCAAATGTTTGCCTAAACAGTGATAACAACAGTAATCTGTTGAATTTTTCTTTGTCGCCCATCCAGGTATGTTGCTTATTTGTCGCTTTAATATTTTTGCAACTTTGTGGTTGATTTGCTGTTCACTTGTTAAGGAAAATGATTCTAAGAAACCATTTCAAACATGATGCGTTAAGATCCTTTCTAAAGGATGATATTTTGTTCTTCGTATTAATGTAGTTTGTTTTGGAAATGGAAGTCATGTGATGGACAGTTTAACATATATTGTAAAAATGTGTAAAATGGGTAGTTTTCTTCTTATAAACAGTGATGAACCCATTTTTCTTTGAAATATTGCATGAAAGAAAGAAAGATGAAAGAACCCTTGAGAGTAGACTTCTTTATAATGAAAATGAGCACAGAGTAGCACTGTGCCGCTACTGTTGATTAATGGAGGTGGGTTCTGAAATACAGGCATGAGACAAGATGCTTGCCCAGTGACTTTTAGGGTTAAGTGTTTTCTTTTTGAAGTTAGGCCCCCCAAATATTTTGCTTTTGAAATAGAAAGTACTATTTCAGCTAAAATTAGAACCTATTTAGATTTAAAAACTTTTTCTTAAACAGAAGCAATGATTTATTAAGTTTGTGTCAGATAATGCTTTAAATTCAAAATACTTTCCCCCTCCTCTTTTTATTATCTTTTGTACTTAAAATGAAAGTTATATGGACTCCATTTTCTCCCAATTATGGTTAAGTTCTAGTGACATTTTCTTAACTTACCCCACATGACCCTTATGATTATATGATAGCCTTTGACTTGACTCTTTCTTAGTAAAATTTTTTTTGAAAAACTTTCTAATCTAGTCACATGGTCATCATTTATAAAAGATGTTTATTGGTTTTGAGTAATAGTCATATAAAGTACATTGAAAAAATCTACAGAGAATTGATAAAAATAAAAAAAAATAAAATTCTTCTCTATAATCAACATTCTTCTACGTCGATTATACAACTTAAAATAATCTTTTAATGTTTTCATAACATCTAAAAGATAGTGCATAAGGAAACAATATCCTGTGGTGTTTTGCATTAGTTTAATATTGAGATTAACTGCTTAGTAATGTATTGAATTAAAAGGAAAAAACTGTTTCTCCAACAAAATGATAATGAAAATCATTGCCTTTTATTCCACAACAGTTTTCTGTGTACTTGGCACACGTAGAAGAATCAGTAATTAAAGAATACAGGGTTAAATAAGAAGCACTCCATATATGATTAGAAGGGTTTTCTTCTAAGAAATAAACATTTTGCTTAGGTAAATAGAGATATTTAGGGATTTCTAATCGTCTGGCTCTTCAAATGCTTAGTCGTGAGTGAGTATTTACAAATGAGAAAGTGGGCAGCCCTCACTTTGCCTTTCCTTCCCTTTGTTAGGCTCCATGTATTCAAAGCTCTTGCTATTTCAATAATTTTTTTCCTACTTAACTGTGATGGCTATTCGGTATTTGATCCTAAATATATGTACTGTAGAGATTTATTTGCAAGGAATGAAAGTGTATTTTTATGTTTTTAATGGAAAAGTTTGGATTAATTGAGAAAACATGCATTTTAATGAGGCTGAGCAGTAGAGTTTTAAAAATCAGACTCTTTTAGGTTTTAATTACACTACTCGCACTTATCTTGTGTACTGTAATAGAAGTTTCAAACATTAAAACCCACTTTGCAGTATCATCTAAATTACTCATCTCATTGTTCTTGCCATACTCTATCACTAAGCTAAGTAATATTTGTAATTATATTGGTATAAATCTAGGACTTCTCATCAGACTTAATTATAATTTCTGCACTTAGCTGAGATGGGTTAGTCACCTTTCATATAGAGGGCACTGGAATGCACTAATGCATTTAGCCTATCAATTAGCGTGTTTTACATTTGTTCATTATTCTTATCCTGTAGTATATCAGGAAGCATTTATTAACCCCCTACTAAATACATGGTACTGTGTCTCAGACTCTAGGACACTGAGTCACTCCTGTTCTCAAAGGTGCTCTCTTGAGGTGACATAAGACTTAATGAGTGAGGTAATAGTGAGCCTTGTAAGGATAGAGGGGAGGAAAGTAACCTTTATTGCCAGGTAATTGATAGGCACTTTACACGTGTTCTCTTTTAATCCTTTCAACATCTTTTGTTTAGTGGAAGGTCATACTATTCCTATTAAATGTAGACCATTTGTATGACTTTTCTTCGGCTTTGCCAATGGGTGTATTTTTCCATCATTGCTGCTTTAAAAACTGGGTGATGACAAACAAGAAAAAGCAAATGGTGGTTGATGTATCAATTTTCGATTTCATAGTTGGGAATCACACATAACTAACATTTATATATAAAATTCTTAGTAATTTTAAAAGTAATATTATTTTCTTTTATAATAAAAGTATAATAGAAACTTTAGATGTTACTTTATACATTGCAAATATGGAAAGGATCTGTTTAATGCTGCGGGTTTTGAGAAAGGATTCCTTATGCGAAGATAAACTTTGATAGATCTTTAGATATAAGATTTATCTTGGACTTTAAAAGTTCTTATCTGTAATCTTTCTTTTGAAGTTCAAAAATTTAAAATATGCAGTAATTGAAGGACTTTAGAGTTATGCTCTTGGTATCTTTTAGCATTTTGTGGTTGTTGAACTGATATGAATGACTAAGACATGCTGTTCTTTATCTTTGTTTTTCTAAAAGCATTTTTTGTGTTTAGAGAGTTAAACAGCATGATATTTTCTTGTATTCAGAAGGATGGTATAGTAGTCGTTTGACATTTACCATTGCTTTTAAATACAAATAAAATCCAAGTGGTTTATGAAAAGAGGACACTGACTCTATCAGTGACTTAAATTAAACATCTGGTTGTTATATCTCTTCTACTGTCTCTGACTCTAAGTTTATTGAATTGTTTATTTGTATTTGATATAAATCTTTTGTCATTTCACGTCCAATTTGGTCTTTACCATCTCTCTATGTTTGACACAGAGTCCAAAAGCATCCTGCTTTGGATGTAACAAGCTGATAATGTGAAAAACTGAATGGTTCTGAGCATCTTTAGTGATAGACATATAACGATTCTTTTTTTTTTTTTTTTTTTTTTTAAAGATTTTATTTATTTATTTGACAGAGAGAGAGAGATCACAAGTAGGCAGAGAGGCAGGCAGAGAGAGAGGGGGAAGCAGGCTCCCTGCTGAGCAGAGAGCCTGATGTGGGGCTCGATCCCAGGACCCTGAGATCATGACCTGAGCCGAAGGCAGAGGCTTAACCCACTGAGCCACCCAGGCGCCCCCTTTTGTTTTTTTTTTGCCAAGAAGAATTAAATGAAATCTAATAGATCTTTACAAAAGCTATTTAAAAATTTTTCAAAGAGGGAATTAATCTCCCCATTTTCAGTTTTTAATATTAGTCCTGAGAAAAGTTCAGTCACATGATCTATATACCCATTATCAAATATATGATCCATTCATTAACTGTTGACCATGCTTGCTAATGAATCAGGATAGCAATATAAGAGAAATGAGAATTTCTCTAGCATCCATCAGCTAACATTACAAAACATAACAAATACCAGGCTGGTTGTTATAATAGGTTATGTTGCCAACTAGTCGAACTTCCCTAGCTAGTGATTTATTCTTTGAGTTTGCAGTAAAAAAAATTGAATGTATTAAGCTTGTTGACATCAGTAACTAAGGACATTTTCTTTAAAGAGTTAATTTTGCCGTGTGAATCTTATATGTATGTGAAAGGAGCTATTGCATCAGTGGACATTCTAAAATTTGGTGAATTTTAAATCTTCGACTATCGTGAACAGTTTCTTTCAAATATAAAATAGCATGTATAATATGTTGCCATTTCACTTTATATATACTGGTGTTTAGAATAATAACTATGGATATTTTCTCTTAAAGTAAAGCTTTTTGATAAGACCAATTGAATTGCAAACTGGTGGGCTATGGCTGAGTCCTGTCCATGAAGCTGTTTTGTTTGGCCTATAGAATATTTAAAAAGTTGAACTAGTTGCCACCACTTTAAAAATGGGAATAGTTTGCATAAGATTCTGAAGTTGGGCTCGCTCTTGGAGAAATTGCAGATCTAGCAACACTGGACTCATATTCTTTCCAGGATGAGGAATAGGCTATTCTCTCTGGCCATTCTCCAGTCCTCCACCATTCCTGCTGGGCATGATACATTCTTTTGTATCATCTGTCTATCCCCAGTATACAGACTGAACTCTCCTTTATCAAAATCAAGAATGTAGAGGTTTTTTTTTTTTAGATATTTCTTATTTCAAACCAAGTAGTTCTCTTTAAATTGAGTCTAATAAAATATATCAACAGATAATAGTTAATTGGTCTACCTATATTAGTTCTTCATTATTTTAGACATCAGAACTTTGGCCAATGTGTGGAAGTTATAACAAGAGACAGAATTCAGCTTCAAATGAGTTAAAAACTTTATTTTCATCCACTGCCATCCAAAATGGACACCTCAACTTAGTGTTCAAACAAGAGTGTTAATCAAAAAGTCTCCTGAATTACAAAGAGCTGAGCTGGCTTATAAAATTCCCTCCAACTTCAAGGCCGTGATTTAAAATTATTTATTTTAAAATGAATTTATTTCCAGTGACTCATGATGTTTTGTTGATAGCACTAAGAAAAATCTTAACACTATTCTTTCTCTTTTCTTCTTCTGTGTATAATCCTTTCTAGTCTTTTAGGTGTACTTGGGTTGAAGTGGTAGAGTGACAGATTACTCCACCACCCCTTTCAGGGAGACTGACAGTGCCCTGGCTCATGGAAAACTCAATGAGGCTTTCTATAAAGATTTTTCTAACTCCCCTGATCTTCTCTGGATGTTTATTCTGTTTCTTCTTTCAAATTTCCGTTGATTCAATAAAAAACGATGACATTTAGAAATAAAGTTCAGCGAGGATTTGAGCAGGTGTTGGTGATATAAACTATTTGCTGAGTGCCCATTGTGTTTTATTTCCAAGAATTGTTTTGTGAACATATGCTATATATTGTATTTATAAGTGTTCGAGGACTGGGCGGATAATCTACCATCTTCCTGTGAATGTCATGTCACAGTGGACTTAGAATTTTATTTCATTTCAATCCCCTAATATTACTTAATTCTCCTAGAGACTGAGGTTTAAAGATTGCCCAAGGGGGACAAACCTATCCATTAAATCCAGCAGTCATAGTTGAATTTGAGTTTCAGAATATTTTGCTTTCTATTAAAGTTAAGTGGTCTGGAGGAGAGGAATACTTTTCACCTTGGTGTATTGAGTGTGGAGTTTGAACAATTTTCTCTTATAAAGTCTGAAAACTTAGAAATCAAGAGGCGGCAAAAATAACACTGACTTTTGAAGCAGCTTGGTGGTGGTGTTTATAGAGCACTGTCCTGCCTGTGTAGAACGTGGAGCAGTCTGTCTGCATACTTTGGTACCTAATAAAGTGGCTGGGCTGGTCAGCTGGAGCTTTTGTAAAACTGAATTCTAGCTTATTTTTATAACCTACCGCATAATTTTAAACTTTCTATGATATTTATTCATATCTTTGGAAAAAGAATAAGAAATATTTTATTGAGTTCTGAGGGCATTGTAGAGACAGGATGGAGTCTTTCTGGGCTCGTGACACTTGTTTAAGCTTGGCATATTTTTGATACTCTTTTTTATATTTACAATCATTTGTAAGAACATCCTTGGAAGAATGTATGGTATTAGAGCAACTACTATTCAGGTTCTCAAACCATCTGTAGAAATATGTCTTCTGTGTCTTTCTACAGAAGGACCCTCTCTTTAAAACTATGATTGGTTCTAGAGCCATCTGGCTGGCTCAGTCGTTAGAGCATGCAACCCTCAGTCTCGGGGTTGTGAGTTCCAGCACCCTGTTGGGCATAGAGCCTACTAAACAACCAACCAAACAAACCAACCCCTAATTGGTTCTTGTAATGCTAGAAAGGTCAGAGAGTATAATAGTTTCTCTCTTTTGTTTTTTGGACCAAGGATAATAACAATAGTTAATAATAGCTATATTATTTGTTATAATCTGTGCCATACATTGTGCTGTTTACAGACTTTGTTTCAGTTAGTTTTTACAACAACCTGAGGAAGAAATTAACCCCATTTCCAAATGAAAGAATTAAGGTCCAGAGAGGTTAGGTAACTCACAAGTAGTTACTGGTGGAATCAAGACTGGAACCCATTTTAATATGTCTTCAAAGTCTGAGCTCTAACCACGAAGGGCTCATTTTCTCTCAGTACCTTATTCTGCCTCAGACCTGGAATGACCTACTATCTTGATTTGCTCACGTCATTTCCGGTCAATTCTTGTTATTTTGAAATTCTGTCAGGTTTAGTGTTTGTGCTGTGCTGTTCTCTTCTGTGCTCCGAAGTATCCTGGTTTGGGTGATAAATTACATGGTCATCCTACCTCAGGCATCAGACTATGCTTGATCATTCTAAACATCATTAGAATGTTACCATCTCTTTTCCCTATGGAATATCTGATAGGTGACACGTTTTGGACATCTTACATAGAGTTGTAGATTTTAAAAATAGTTTTGTAATGAAAAGCAATTTTCCCCCAACAACCCCATTTGTAAATACTCTTCATTTCTTACTAAGTTCCTTGAGCAAAGTAGAAAGTCTTGCCCATTTTTGTGTCTTATACCATGCCCGGTTCATAGTTGGTATCGAAAAGAATTTCACAAATGAATTTTGAATAGGCATTTATTTAAGTGTATGACACACATTTATTTTTTTTTTAATTATTATTTTAAATTTAAACTCCAGTTAGTTAATATATAGTGTATTATTAGTTTCTGGGGTAGAATTTAGTGTTTCCTCAGTTGCATATAACATCCAGTGCTCATTACAAGTGCCTTCCTTAATGCCTATCACCCAATTACCCCATCCCCCTACACCTCCCCTCCAGCATCCCCCAGTTTGTTCCCTATAGTTAAGACTCTCTTATGGTTTGCCTCCTTCTCTGTTTTTATCTTATTTTATGTTTCCTTCCCTTCCCCTGTGTTCATCATTTTTGTTTCTTAAATTCCACCTAAGAGTGAAATTATATGATATTTTTCTGACACAGATTTATTTTTGCAAATATTTTATTATCTGTAAATGCTCCCTGTCAGTTGTAGCAAATACTTAACCACTGCAAAGTAAAAGAGAATACTGGGTGTATACTTTGAGTAAGTTGTCACTGAGTTAAAAAGAAGGAAGCTAACTTTACTGAAGGTTTCAGTACCTTTGGTAAGGTATATTTGCTGTAACTAATCTGTATAGTCTCCTCTAGTATATGTGATTTTTCAAGTAGCTGATGATATTTTTGTGCAAAAAGTAAAGTTTCTCCGATAAAATGATTTGTGCATCTATCCTTAGATGAAATTTTTAGTGCATTCAAATTCAAGGAACTTTTTCATTATTTGGTACACAGTAATATTGGATATTGGTTCTTTTAGTACTTCTGGTAACTAAGTGTCATTTTTAAGGAAATATTAATTGATATATATTCTGGATTATTTAATAAAATCCCTCGAAAGGAAAATCTATATGAGATGTACAAGTCTCAGCTTGCTTTGATTTTTAACTCCAATTCTGCAGAAAGATTGGAAGCTGGATTTGATGTGGATGAATTTGTCTTTTTGGTTCTCCATGTTCACATTATTTTGTCTTAAAGAATAATGTGAATTTTTATGGTGGTTCTGACATATAATGGTAATTTTAAATTTCTACTTTGTCTTTGGTTCCTATTGAGCAATAATACATAAGTAAACATTTCTACAAATAATAATTAACAGAGCTTCCATAGAATCATATCTTTAACTTTTCTGGATGTATTGCTCTAAACACTGCTACTGCTTTTGTGTTTTTCAGGCAATATAAATGTGAGTAAACATATGTTAATCATTTCATTTGGGGGATTAAAAAAACATATGTCTTACGTGGTATGAAATCAGAATTCATGATCAAATTATGAGTGGAATGGGACATGTTTTACATGATGATAAATGCAGTGCTGTATACTCATGGATTTGGAGGCTTCCTAACCTCAAACCTGTTTTAAAATTGCCAACAGTGACGAAAAATCGTCATTTATTGATGAAAATGGTAATAGCTTATTGATTATTCTGACAAACTTAGGACCATCCCTCCTTCTCCAGTTCCCCCGGGAGTTGTCTTATTCTTAATCCACAACCAGAAATGGTAATTAAAATAACTTGCTGTTGTCAAAATTTTTGAATGTATGATAAATGAAGCCCAGTAAATAGTGAAAATATGAGAAAGGTGATTAAATCTGACAATTTTCTTGTAAAAGGCTTAAGGTGATAAATATCTCCTGTGATTAGTTATTAATTTAGTGCAAGGGATTTGCTTCAGCCTAAAATATTTTATGAACTGTGGCATAAAGAAATATTTTAGAAGATGGGTACACACATGTTTAACCAGAGGAGAAATTGCTGGAATTTGATTGGTAATAATTAAAAATGGCAGACCTGACACATATGTGCCTGGAAAATTTTCTGTGTGACAGTCCTTTCAGAAATTAAGAACGAAAACATGAAGACGTGAAGACAAGAAGAATGACAGAGTACTTCTGCTTGAGCCCTGTGCCTCATGAAAACGGAAGGATTTTACGTTTGTTACTCCCCAACTGATAAAATATTTCACTTAAGGTAGTATAAAATAACTCCTCACTTACTGAAGTCAGAAGAGCAAACTTGTTTCATTAACAGTTATAGTTGCATTACTGACAATTTCCCTTAAAGTGAATGTGAATTTCTTTAAAGAAAAGATGAAATAGTAATGGCAGTTGTAATGAAGAGCTGCGTCATGTTCCTGTCTGGCCGAATCCGCAGCAGTCACTTGGCTGGTGGCATCTATCGTTTTGTGGCTGCATAATGTTTTGTGTAGGAGTTTCTCTCCTGGTAAGGAGGACCTTTGTCTTCATCCTGGTCCCCTTACCCCTGTCTCAGCTCCTGGCACCTCACATAGGGCTCACCTCAGAGAAGTAATTTAATATCTGCCTGGCGAGAGAATTCTAAATGCTGCTTTTGTAGGATGTATAAATCTGCTTTTAAATTTGGCTTGAACTCTGGCTGAAATCCAGGCAATTGGTTCAAATCCCCTCTTTCTTCCAGATTTATTTATTTCAGAATGAAGTTGATACGTAATAAGGTGAGGATTTAATGTCATTGTCTGGCTTCAGATAGAGCTTCCTTTATGTATTGCACGCTATTTATCTGAAAGCCATAGCCTCCCTTTCTGAACAATAAATAGGATTTTAATGTTGAGTCATTGGGTTTGCCCTTTTAATAGGGTCTTTGAAATACTTCTAAATGAAGAACCAGCAACTTCACTTTTCTTTCAGATGTAATGATACCTTGTGTTAATTGAAAAGAGGCAGAGGAGACTGTTACAGCTTTTTTCCTGATTCTTGGTGAGAAAAGTATGGCTGTTGGAGAAAAAAATTGCAAGTTTTTCCTTAACTCTTCTTGTAGCACTTTTAAGTGCTGCTCTTTAAAGTATGTTTAATATTTGGTTAATTGCTACTATGAACCTAAACATACTGATTAAGGCCAGGTTCACATTAGAGCAATTATCTGGTTAATTGCTCTGGTGCAAAAATAGGCTAAAAAATCATCAGAACATCAAGTTGTGAAAGCACTGGCAGGAGTTTCAAAACCACCAAGCATACCTACTGCAAATCACATCAGCAAAGCAATTAATTTAGGCTAATTGCTTTTCTGTTTGTTCAAGATGCACTTTGGAACTGTCTTTTGAAACCGTGGCAATTAAGATTAGTAAGCAGTATAATTAAAGAATGTTAGAATAGTCACTATTTTTCAAAAGTGATAACTATTCCATATGAACCTGTATAGTATATCTATCACTCATGAAGTGCTTTGAAATAATTAAAGTGAAGTAAAAGTGTTTTAGATATTTTTAGGATTTCCTGTAAAAATAAATTGAGAAGTAGATTACCTGTACAGGAGCTGTAGCCTGGGGTTATCTTTAATCTGTAATTATCAATTAGAATTATCTAATTTCAATATGCATGCTAAATTGCCTTGTTCACACAGGAGGAGAAATAACCTCGCCACCAAAGATGGCACTGGCTAGTGATATTTTCTCTAGCTGAATGTGTATTTGGCTTCTTATGTGGCTTCTCATAAAATAATCAGGACTTTTAAAGGTCTTAAAAACCAGATTAGGCACACTTCATGTTATTGAAGTTTTTCCGTTATTGAGTATTATAATTTTGGCAGCATCAATTTGTCTAAAATTGAAAGCTACTTGAGTTCCAACTGTTTCTCTATGCTGCAATGTTATAACAGATTCTCAGCTGAAAAAAAATGGCAAGTTAAGGAATTGGTTCTTCATTGGAAAATGTAGAAATGTCAGTGGGGGGATTAGCCATTCTCCAAACTGCTTCTCTGCTCACCATATTGTCAAACAGCAAGAAGCTCTTTCTTTCACCTCTCTCCTTCCATAAGGAGCCATTCTTATCATGTGGTGTGTTTAGTGGCATATCCTGCACCGTGAAATTCTCTGAAACAAACAGATTTTATTGTATTAAGGACTGTGGCTCTCAAGATAAATTTTTTGGAGACACACATCTTAAAGGAAGTCTTGGTAGCAATTATCATTTTGTGACTTACTGTGGCTGTGATAAGAAAGTGAGAAAGATATTTGTTAAAATGAGATTTGACAAAATAAATTAAAGATACATTTCAGGTTTCGTTTTGGCATTCTACTTTTTGTTTCATAGAAGATATAAAAATTATTTTCTTTATTTCTTCTTACTTTATCTTTCCTTAATTCGGTATGAATAGATCTCTGGGCCTAGCTAATTAACTACATCACAAAACTAAACTTTCCTTAGTGATTGTTTTCATGGAGAAGAACAAAAGTATATATACTTTTTGCAATGATATATTTTTCCTTATTTTCTTTTACTTAACTACATAGTTTCTAGAAGTACTTCATACTTGATCCTGATTTCTTGGTGATACTATTTGTCATGAAATCTTCAATTAGAAAGCTGCTTGTTGAAGGGAAACTGTTAAATCACATGAAAATAAATTTATTGAATTAAGCCAATAGAAAAGTGGTGAGAACCCTTAGCACAGAAAAGCAACCAAAGAAACCTACATTATGGTATCAGTCTTTGGGACCAGGTTGTTCGTCTTTAGAAATCTGTCATTGAAGCAGCAGAACAGATGTTACTCTAGTTTGGGGTAAACTCAAATTAGCACTTCTTTGGCCTTCAGAACTTGAATTCTACAATTATTTAATGTTGAAAAATAGCATAGGTGCTATAAAAATTTGTCACTCCTTTGCAGACTTTAGAACATTGCAAATTACAGCCACAAGTTTTCCCCATCCCTGCATGCATGCTTTTGTGTACTGTGACATTGCCTGTCTTCCCATCAACAGGTGGCACCAATTTCCCTATCCTCCCACATCTAGGCTGGCTTTGTGACTTTCTCTGACCAATAGTATGTAGTGGAAGTTATGTCGTGGAACTCCTAAGCTTTGGCTTCAAGAGCCCTTGCAACTTCTGTTCGTGCCTTTCTGGAATGCTGCCCCCACCTGAAGAAGCCCAGACTAGTTTCTCTGAATATGAGAGACCACATGGGAGAAAGAGTTGGCCAACAGTCAGGATCAACTGTCGTATACGTGAGTGAGGTCATCATAGACAACCTAACTTTAGTCGAGACTTTGGCCTGCTGCAATCCTGTGAATGAAAGCCACAGAACTACTCAGCTAAGCCTAGTCCAAATTGCTGGCCCATGGATTAGTGAGCAAGTAAGAGCTGGTTTTGTTTTGTTTTTAAAGCTACTAAGTTTTGATTGGTTTGCTATACGGCAATCAATTACAGAGACTTTGTAGCAACTCTTTGTTGAGAATTTTATATTGTTAGGCAAGGTGCCAAGAGTGTTCTATTTATTATCTTATTTAATTATCACATTAACTCTATGACATAGGTATCATTATACCCTGTTTTATAGATGAACTAAAATGAGACTCACAAAGGTAAAGTATCTTGCTGACGATCACAGCTAGTAAGTGCAGAGTCAGGATTGAATGTAGATCTGTCTGATCTCAATGCCATCTATCAGACTGCCTCCAACAGCTTTTTCTGAGTTTAAAAATACAGTTGGTTGCCATAAGCAGTTAAATCTACTGATGGAGTCTGTTGAATGTAAGTGCTAGCCAAATAGCATTATAATAAAATAAATATCATTGAATACAATAAATGTTATAATAAAATAACATCCATTTGCAGTTTCTAGTGTTACTATTTAATCTTGAGTATTTGTCTAAAAAATGCACGGGAAAAAAGACATCTCTTCTGGTCTCGTAAGAGCTTTGAGTCTGAAGGGAATAGTGTGAATACAGATTTAAAAATACATGAATATAAGGATTCAATTCTATGTATACAGTTGAGCCTTGAACAGGGTCTTGAACAGAGCAGGAGCACCAACCCCCTGCACATTTGAAAATTGGTGTGTAATTTTTGATGTCCCCAAATATAACCACTAATAGCCTGCTATAGACTGGAAGCCTTATAGATAATATGAACAGTCAGTTAACACAAATTTTGTATGTTGTATGTTTTATGTGCTGTCTTCTTACCATAGAGTAAGCTGGAGAAAAGAAAATGTTATTTAAAAAATCATAAGGAAGAGAAAATACATTTACAGTACTGTATTATATTTATAAAAAAAAATCTGTGAATAAGTGGACCTGTGCTGTTTAAATCTGTGTTGTTCAAATGGTCAACTGCTGTATTAACAATTTTAAGGGTTTTATAGTTTTTTTTTTTTTGGTTTTATAGTTTTTTAAAAAAATATTTTATTTACTTATTTTACACAGAGAGATTGAGCACAAGCAGGTGGAATAGCAGGCAGAGGGAGAGGGAGAAGCAGGCTCCCCACTGAGCAAAGAGCCCGATGTGGGGCTCAATCTCAGGACCCTGGGATCCTGGCCTGAGCCAAAGGCAGTTGCTTAACCAGCTGAGCTACCCAGGCACCCCGGTTGTATAGTTTTAATAATATATTATTTTTTTTACTCAGTTGTCAAATTAGGAAGAAATGGAAGGGAAGAGACCCTTCCTTAGAAGTGTTGTGGCTGAGGCTTAATCACCATTATATTCTTACTTTCAGCATTTATGTCTTCTAATAATAAATCTTATAAGAACAAAGCTTCTATGGCATATGTAAGTAGTGGTATTTAATACGTACCACAAAAAAAATCCACAAATAGAAGTGGGGATCTTTTCATTTTTGAAAAGCTTTTATTTTAAATTTTAACGATCACCTTAATAACTATACATCAATAAATTGGTTAATAATAGTAGTCGATTCTGACATGTATATCATTGCTCATCTTATCATTTACCATAGCGGCACACTAATCGAACCTGCCTCAGCGTCTTATTGCCTATTAAATAAAGCCTGGAAGCATTTCCTCCATGATTTATTGTAGTATTTTGGAACTAGTTTCATTTGGGAAATACAATTTCCATTTGTTTTCCTTTTAACTTGAATTTAAGCTGAACTCTTATTTTTGGTTTTGATTAATCTCTTCTTTTCCATCAATAAATCACTAGTGTATTTTAGTATTTTGATGTTTTATTGTATTACACATATACAGACAAATATTTTGCTTTGTGTGACTATATACCTAGGAAATCTCACTTGATGTTTGGGGAGAGGAGAGAGAAAAAGTTGCATTTTTGTCTGTTAGTTTTAATTTACACTCAGATGGTTTATAAATTTCTTAGAATGTTACAGTGATAGCAGCATAGGTATTAAAATTGTATCTGGGAATTGTGACTTTTCCACAGTCCTGGGTTCCTAACCAAAAGCTCAGTAAATGTGTGTTGATTGATTACATGGCGATCAGACCATAAGCTTGTGTTCAAGGTAACAGAAAAAAAAAAAAAAAAGAACAGCTCAAGTCGGTCAAGAAATAAAGCAAGTCAAAATAAGTCATTCAAAATAATCAAGTTCATTTAATGGGTTAGACATAATCTTTAAAAACGCTTGATAAATGTAGTGGAAGAGTTAAAGAGACACTAACTGAATTCTCTAATAGAGAGTGGTAGTTTGTGTGTGAGGTACATGGATACAATTTTAGTCGAACTGACAACATGTTAACCTTACTGGATTAAGAAAACTGAATGAAGATGGGCGGGGGGAGGAAAAACCCTGGAGAAACATGATATCCTTATGGCAGCAATTTATTCAGAAAGGGGATGACAAAATGTGTCAAGAAAATGCCCTGGCTTCATTAAATTGAGTAATGAATTTGAAAAAAAAAAAAAAAAAAAAAGACAAGAGTTGTGTTCTGTAACATTTCTTTCTGCAGATTTATAGCCATTTATGGGTATCTGTCTTTGAAAATATATGTATTACTTACCATAGAGTTAATATTTTGGTTATTGTAGTCTTATTAAAATTAGGAATGTTTAGTAATTTGTATCTTTAAAGAGATGTCCATTTTCTTTTTGGTTCCAAGAATTTTGTTTCACAAGTTTATTCCTAATATGGAAACATCATTATGTTATAGAAGAGCTTTTTTGGGAGGTGATGGCTCTTGGCAGCCATCTATCTCCAAATAGAATATAACAGTGAAGCTTGTTAGAGGAGAAGCATAAAGTATCATCAAGCAGGCCCTGACACACATTTAGACATCCACACAGACATTGCTGCCACTCGATGGTCCATTCCCATTTTGAAAATGTAGCTGTTTGAAAAGAGAAAAGGTTACAGTAACCTTACTGTGTTACACTCCTGTTGCTTACTCTATGCACATTTATTTTACTTGTGATTTTCCCCCCATTGATAGTATTTTTCTAATGTTCATTTTGAACGGTTGCATTTATCTTTACTAACTTGTCACTGTTAGTTGTACGCTATATTTCAATCCACTAGGTAAGTTCTGTATGTGCATATTGCATTTGATAAAGTTTTTAGAATTTGTGATGAGCCACATTGATGAGCTTGGGGATATGTATGGAGAGAACATGGAATAGTAATCCAGGGTAGCAAGAAATCCCAACTTGCACTTTTCTCTGCTTTATTAACACTCTATTAGTATTGATTTTCCTCGCTTGTTAGGAGGATGGGTATCCTGTAAACATTTAGTTAGAACAAACTGCCTAAGATTAAATCTGGACTATGGTTAATCTTAAAAACAGTTTATCCTCAGGCAGATAATTGAAAGCATGTAAACATGTTATTTTGAAGGTTCTATTAAAGCTTTATTTAGAAATGCCAATCATATACAGATGAAAATTCCAGAATATACAAAAAATATAGTCTAATCATCAGTAATGAACTGCAGTCATTGATTTCAATAATCACATTTGAAGCTAGGTCCATTTTATTTTTTAATTTAATTTAATTTTTAAAGCTAGGTCCATTTAGAAAAAAAATCCGAAGTCTTAGTATAAAAATAGTTTTCTCAGTGAAATCACATACATATATATAATATATATGATAAAAATATATCATGTATTTATATAAATTTCAAAAAGGTGGACATATCCAACTGAATCGTTTTGACTTTAAGTATTTGTACAAGTGAAAACTTCCAAAGACTTCCAAATGGGGACATCAACAGCGTTTGACTTTCTTTTTTAAGGGCAACAAGGTGGAAATTTTTATTCAATTTCTATTTAATTTGCTGTGACTCCTTATGACATTCACAAATTATGCCATTCATTTTGACATGCAGATGAGAAAATGAGTGACTTTGGGATTCAGATCTGAAGAGCTCTCACAAGTGCTTAAGACATGTTGACTCCATCTCCCTTCTACTTTCCCCCAGAAACCATAGGGTGATCTCTAAAGGAGACCAACCTAGTTTTCCACAGGTCTCCATAAAAGGAGTCTTTCTTCTTTCTGATCTATTAGAGAGCATTGGATTCTCAGGTAACTTTTTTCCCCTTTGATTTGTGTTTTCTTCTTTTATTTAAAGCTGTGGTCTATTTTACTTTATTGTTGCTGTAGTCACTGATGACATTTTCTCAGATAATTTTTTTCCTCTTTAACTTGGATCTTCTTCCGTTTCTTAAATCTGTACAATATTTTCTTTTATTGTTGTCAGTGTCACTGATGACATTTTCATCTGATTCTTGACATATTCATTTTATAATACATGGCATTGTAAGGAGTTTTTTGGTCAGTGACATTTTGGCAAACACTTGCCAGTGACCACCAGAGAAGGTCAGTTAGAAATAAATTACTCTGAAAGCCTTCTTTGCAATAGTAATGAATAGGGTTTGCAGTGGGAGTTAGGAGTCTGGGGTCCTTTGTGTTGTTTATTTTGCTGTTATTCCAAACTTTTATCATTGAATCATTTACTGTATAACCTTTGTAAACTTATTTGAAGTTCTCTTTTATAAGATTGGGGTTATAAGAACCTATCTTACTGTAATGTTTGGAGGCTTAATCATGTTTCAAAAGCACCTTGAGTATGAATCATTAGTTCATTATTAGAATGGTGGTTTGGGTGGTACCGTTTATCATTGATGCTTTATCACCATTGTAGCCTCATGGTTTCCTGCAAATTGACAGCGGACGTCTTAAATCAAACTTTTTAAAGACACGAGCGTATTCTTGAAGTTATTTAATTGCTTATTATATAGTGACACTTAAGTGTTCACAGTTTTACAATTATCTGCAAAAAATAAGACAACTAGAGTATGCTAATTATTATATATTTTCATAAGTGTCTCTTTATTTTCAGATTAAATGCACAAAGTACATTCAGATTTAGAAATAGAGATTTATTTATTTTTTAAAAAAGATTTTATTTATTTATTTGCCAGAGAGAGAGATCACAAGTAGACAGAGAGGCAGACAGAGAGAGGGGGGGAAGCAGGCTCCCTGCTGAGCGGAGAGCCCGATGCGGGGCTCGATCCCAGGACCCTGAGATCATGACCTGAGCCGAAGGCAGAGGCTTTAACCCACTGAGCCACCCAGGTACCCCAGAAATAGAGATTTAAACAGCAACAGTGTTCCCTACTTATATTGCTATAAAATAAGATCCCTTAATATAGAGCTACATTACCTTTGTGAAATGTTTTTCACTTGCAGTTTTTATCCAAACATATTAATACTTTCACATTATCTACACACCTACACATACACACACGATGGGGTAATGAGAGATTAAATGAAATTTAAAATATTCTAGGAAGCAGGGCTTTTAATTTCTAATTTCTGGTTCAGTTGAGAGAATGTAATGACAACAAATTAAGAAAAATTAACTATTTACTTTTGAATGTTCACATGTAATTCTGAGTATGATATATTCCAAGAGTCAGAGGATTTGATTTGTAAGTAGTTTCGGCCTTCTATGTCAAAGCTCCTGGTTCTTTGGCTTTTGCATATATTCTCTCTCTCTCTTTTTCCATCTTTTTACCATTTTTTCCTTCATCTATCATCTGGGTCCATTAAGTTAATATATAAAATCACAGTCTGACTACATGACACTCAAAATGCTTCTTATAACTACAAGATCAGCAGTTTCTTGAAGTATTTTAAAAATTAGGTTATTTATTCTCGATTTAAAAAAAACTGTAAGACATCCTCTTAACTTTAGAGCTTGGGCAGGTCTACAAGAGGTTTTAAAACACACAGAAGTCTCTCTGGAGTGCGTGTTTTGCGGGGAGGACATAGTGGACTGCCAAAGGGCAAACCGCTGGAGGGGAAACATTGCACATGCTGATTTCCCTTTGCTCTGTCTCGCTTGGTTTTTCCAGCCCTGTGGCTTGCAGGTTTATTAAAATGCTAATGATGTTTATTCTGTTTTTATTGGCAGCTCTCCAGATTTGATTATTGATATATCTGAATAACAGTGGAATGCAACATCAAAGTCTCTCTTGACTATTCCTTAGATTTTTGTCAGTAGACATATAAATACCACAGTGTCAGATGGATCATATGTACTTTTTTTTTTATTATCTGTGTAGAAGTGAAATGTTATAAATGAACTGTCAACTGTTTGGAAATGAACTTTTATTGGGATGATGAGGGTCTCTTCCTTAGGAGAGCATACTGTCTCCACTCTCTGAGGAACAATCATATTTCCAATAACAAGTTGCCCTAGTGTGTTTGTGGGTTTCCACTGTTGTTCTCATTTTCTGGACTTTGATAGTCCACGTCCTGTACAAACAGACTAAAGTGTAGACTAATAAACCGCAGAATAATTCACTTGTGACTAGCAAGGGATAGAGGAGTTGTCCTGTTCCATCCTACCTGTTCTTTCTGAAATTTTAACCGGAAACCCTTAGAAATGAAAAGAACTTCTCAGAACACCCTGTGTAACTCCTTCATTTTGCAGTTTTGAAACAGGTTCAGAGATCATCTGTAACTTGTTTGGGTTTGCTCAGCTTGCTGGTGGGGAAGGTGGAGCCTGAATGCTGCTTCCTCCTGACTCAGAGGCTGCTTCGGCTCCTTGCTCACCTTTCTTACTAACCACTTATTTGGCACCAACCCTTGTTTTCGTTCATGTCCTAGAATGAATGGAGTATCTCTGGAGTGTAGGCACTCATATTTCTTTTATGCCCCTTGGAATGACAAAATAACACATACACAAGTAAATTTTTAGTAAATATTTTTAAAATGATGGGACTACCTAAATTCCTGCTGTCCAGACATTTCTACTGTTTACATTTTGATGAACATCTTTTCAGATAGGTGCATATGTGTGTGTACTCCCCCTACCTCCTTTTGGAATTTCATTATGCATATTGTTTTGCAATCTGTATCTGAAAGTCAACAATATATTATGGATTTATTGTTATTTTAATAACTATAGCTCTATGTCACCATTTCTTATGGATCCATGCTAGTGTTTTAGCACATTGTATTTAACCAGTTTCTTATTGGTAGACATTGCATTATTTCCGATTTTTATTCCTATAAGTAACTGTACAGTGAACATTCTTATACCTGTTTCTTTGTACACTTTTATTTTCATCTCCTTAAGGTTAAATTCTTGAAGTAGAATTTCTGCATTGAAACGTATACATATCTAAATTTCTTTATATCTTGCTTAATTCCCTGCAGATTATGTCTAGATCTCTGCAGAAGAGTGTCTGTTTCTGCATACCTGTGCCACTTCTGGATGTTATTGCAACTATTTTGGGGAATTTAAAAATGGCTTTAAGGTTTAATAGCCGAAAAAAACTCATAATAAATTATTGAGGCACAAGTGTATTTTCCACCAAGAGGCAGGATATCCTAGTGGTTATAAGCACAGACCCTGGAGCCAGACAGTCTGGACTGATACCTGGCTCTGCCACTTCCTACCTGCTTGTCACTGGGCTAGTTACTTAACCTCTTGCTCTTATTTTCTTATCTGTAAAATTGGGATGCCTATACTACTTACTTATGAAGTTTTTGTATGATTTTAATGGGATTATACATGTAAAGTACTCAGAACAGTTTCTGTCACATAGTTAATAACTCAATACACGTCAGCCATAATAATGATTATTATTGCTATCAGCCAGTGAGCAGTTGATTTCTGTCTACAGTTTATAGTACACAATGCTGGAATGTGGAATTTGAAAAGAAACATGAGACAATGTCATGTTTCAAAAAAAAAAACATTTACCATATACCAGAAGACATAAGGCAGAAGTAGATGAAAAGTTGCATACTTAATTTACATATAACAACACAAAACTACATCATAAGAACAGACTTGGGCTAAAACATTAGAGTTACCAAATGTATGATATCTTCATGAAACAGGATCCTTTTATAGTACTTGGAAGGGCAATACCGAAGTTTTCTCTCCTGTTTCATGTTCTTATTTTCAAACAGCACCAAAACTTCTTGTCATGTAGGGTGACCATTTGTCTCAATTGGTGTAACACAGTCCTGATTTATGTCTGGCTTAATGTCATAGTTGGGTGATGGATTAGATGGTTACCCTGTTTTCAACTGGTATCTTCTTTCCGTGGATGTCATGATGATGATGATGTGATGTCCAATTCTTGTGCGGCCTGGAAGCTATTTTCACTATTATCATTGCTCATTTGTTCTATTTTTGATTCATTTTGTGGTTTAATTTAGGAGACAATCTTATTTCTAGGTGCTCAGGGGAAAGCTCATTCTTACCTATCAGGTACTGCTTAAAATATTAGGAAAGAAACTATGGAAAAATGTTATTGCCGGGTTTTAGATGATCCAGCATGTTTTATCAGGGTAGTAATTGAGATTTTATTTTTCTGAAACCAAAGGGAGAAATACTTCAGTGTGAATAATGGCATTTGGGTGGAAAATTTTAAATTTATAAATAAAACAAAACCACTCTTAGAGTTCTAACATGTTATTTTGCACAGAAGTTTGCTTGTAATGCTAACTGCATTTGGAGTAACGTGTGGTTCTCCATATCTTCAGTACAGATTTTTAAAAATGTTTTAATGTCCTGCATTGTTGACATCTTAGCCCATTTCCCAATGTTTGATTGTCAGTTGAACCTTCTTATCTGCTATCCTTGTCATTGATGTCACAGTAATACATTTAAAGGATTGAGAGTTTAGTTTTTGCATGATGAATAAATGGTAAGGAAGAGTATAAAGGAATAGAGGTTGACTGTATGATGGGCCCTGGCAAAAATGAAATATTTTAAGCTCTTTCATTATAACTGTCTCTTAATTAGATATTCTCAAATATTAGAGGAAAATGCTTGTCACATTTGGATTTATTATGTAGGAAATTCATGCTCCGAATCATAATGGGCCTGGATGACTTTTTTTCTGATGAGAACATTGTAATATTAGGGTTTGATTCAATACAATTTGTAATCCTATTTTCTTTTGGACCATTTATTATGTGCCAGGCATTGTGCTTAGTCCTGGCAATATATAGTTAAATAAGAAATGGTCTCTGCCCGGGGGCCAGGAGAGGGACTAATAAGACAGGTGAATAGCCATAGGGTTTTAAAGACCTCCCTGAATATTATTACAGAATAATAGCAGAAACCACTAACACTTATATAGTATTGGCTCTGCTAGTCACTGTTCTAACTACATTCCATATACTAAACCCCCAAAGACACTGTGAGGTACATACTGTTACTACTGCCATTTTTCAAGAGAGAGAATCAAGGCACAAGAGATTAAGTAAGTAGCCCAGTGACGCACTGGTAGAATAGTTTTCTATCCCAAGTGAAGTCTTTAGAGAAGCGTTATTCACATCTCTCTGTTTTGTGTCTGATAAGCGTTATGAGAAATATTTACTTGTGTGATCCAAGACTATGTGAGGGAAAATTACTGAGTCTGATTTCATTTATTCTTCATTCATTTACTCATTTATCAGATATTTAGTAAGCATCTACCAGGACTAGGCATTTGGGATAGGGCAGTGAGCAGGACATTTGTGTTCCCTGCTTTCACAGAGTTTATAGTTTAGTAATACTTACCTCTGATATAGTCAAGGGATTTCTGGATAATTGTATAATACTTTTGTCAGTTTTCAGTTTCATCATTTCTAGTCACCCCTTTTAACTCCACTGAGTACACTCTGAGCCTTATTAGCTATTCCTATAATTGGGAAAATAAATGGTCTCCAATTCACATGTGTGGATAGTTTTTAATTACTGCACATTGCACTTTTCTATAACCTTTTCACATACTGTACGGTGACTTCATTAAACTCCCTTTCATATACCAAATTTCATTGTTCTAGCTGACAAAAGATGGTCCCTGGCTCTCATTGACATTTTCTAACTTATTTTGTGACAAATACAGATACACTATTTAACTAAGATTCCTATTACAACTATATTTCTTTTTACATATAGGGAAAATGAGTAAGATTTTACTGTCCTCACGAGAAAGTAATCCTGAGTCTTGAGTTGATTGATCATTGCCCAGTGGTATGACTACCTGCCAGCTGCCACAGTTGGAACACAGAGTCTAAATTCTGGGAAGGCCTTAAGATGCCACTTGCAACAAGAACTGACCTGGTTGAGCTTGCATTGGTTTTTCTTTCAGCATGCCATGATTTTCTATCCAGGGTCACTCAGGTGATCGCTTATGCACACTCTGGGCTTCGAGGAAAGAAATCTCACGCCTTTCCTTCAGGGACCTAGTGTTTCTCACTGAGGAGGCTTAAAGGATGGAAGGCTGGCTGACCTTCCCCAGAGGCCCAGAAACAGGGTGGAGAAAAGGGTGGTTGCTCTCAGGTGGGAGAAACAGCTCCCTTCACAGCCTGAGTCATGAGTCCTCTGGGATGACTGGCAGCTGACTTTTCCCCAAGGCCCCAGTCATGATTCTTACCTCCCTGAGGAATTATGTGAGCCCAAGGAAGGCATGCCTGCAAGGACCACTGTTAGAGATCTTATCATTATTATTTTTAGATCTCTGGGAGTAAACCTTCGCTCCGCTCCTGTCCTTCTTCTGTCTGTCTCAATTAATATCCTTAATTCAGGTTTTTGATTTTTTTCTTGCTTTTTTTTTTTTAAGATTTATTTTTAGAGAGAGAGAGTGAGCACAGGGAGGATCAGAGAGACAGGGCGAGAGAAATTTAGCAGACTCCTCGCTGAATTCAGAGTCCAACACAGAGCTCTTTCCCATAACCCTGAGATCATGACCTGAGCCAAGACCAAGAGTCAGACGCTCAACCAACTGAGCCACCCAGATGCCCCTGCCCCAACTTTTTTAAAGTAATGTCTCTGCCCAGCGTGAGGCTTGAACTCATGACTCCAAGATTAAGAGTCACATGCTCCACCAGTTGAGCCAGCCAAGTACCCCTTGACTTTCGAACTTGTTTCTAGGATTGGTTTTTGGTCCTCAAGTAGGGGGATTGCCTAAGTACACAAAAAGGGCTTTCCTCTGGGATATTTTTCCTTAGTTCAGATATGAAGCTAAACATAGAACATAATTTATGAAAAACTATTTTTCTTATTGATAGCTCATTTTTCTCCAATAGAATGCCAATCCAGTTTTACTCTGCTTTCTCAAAGCTAGTGACTGAAAGCTTTCTTCCACTACTCTTTATTTCAGAAGTAAGTAGTGGTTCGTCTAATTATTGTACTGCAGTTACAATTATAGAGAAAAGGTCAGTCTAGTCATTGCCAATTAAAGTAAGAAAAAAGCTACATTTATAACCACTAAGAGCCATTATGTCAATTTAATGCTGTTCATCAGCGTGTAACCCATTTTCTAGGATATATAAATCTGATCTTGGTATTATAGTACACGCACACTATTAAAGGCCTTTGGTACTGCAGAGAAGAGATTATTGCAAGCAACTTGTATTAATTGTGCATCCTTTCACTGTGTCTCATAATAGATTTTAGGATCTGAATTTTGTAAAACGTGGTCACCACAATTAGTAGAAATAGGCACTCCAAGTCACTGGTTGACCCTTTTATTTTTAGGTATTGAACAAAGTAAATTAACTTGTTAAGATTTAGGTTTTCTTACTTTTTTTCAGTGACTTTTTCAGGAATATACTATTTAACTAAAATTCTCATTGCAGTTGTGTTTTATTTTATATATAGGGAAAATGTACGAACTTTTACTATCCTAATGAGAAAATAATTCTGAGATCTAAGTTGATTTATCATTGTTCTTTTCACTTTTATAACTTCATGTAGTATTTATGGATTTTTAACAAGACATCATGGATTTAGTACAAGTTAGGAAAATATCATAGGAAATGAAATATTTGTGTTAATTTCACCCCTTATGAAAAGTCTGAACACTTCTCAATATATCTTTATATATCATATAGGATGTATCACATATCACCAGATTTATACAAATCTGAAAGGTTGTCTTCCTAAGTAATCCTTTTGCTTTAGTACTTTTTTCTTTTCTTTTTTTTAATTTAATTTTATTTTTTCAGTGTTCCAAGATTCGTTGTTTATGCACCACACCCAGTGCTCCGTGCAATACGTGTCCCCCCTTACTATCCACCACCAGGCTCACCCATCCCCTCACCCACCTCCCTCCCAAAACTCTTAGTTTGTTTCTCAGAGTCCACACTCTCTTATGGTTCACCTCCCTCTCCAATTTCCCCCAGTTCACTTTTCCTTTCCTTCCCCTAATGTTATTCCTCATGTTAATGTTCCCCTCATGTTATTCCTTATGCTCCACAAGTAAGTGAAACCGTATGATAATTGACTTTCTCTGCTTCACTTATTTCACTCAGCATAATCTCCTCCAGTCCTGTCCGTGTTGATACAAGTTTTCAAGTTGAATTGCATAGTGTTTTGTTGAGCAAAGAAAAGGGGGATGGAAAAGTTGAGTTTGTCGGCTTAGACCTGTGAAGAATATGAGAACATACCTACAACTCGATATTCTAGAGTAGATTTCTCTGTTCAGAGTATGTATTTGTGATGTTAGGCCAAACGCATTCTGATCTTTATTCTCTGAGATCTTTGTAAATCTAAAAGATGGATTGCTGATTGAAATACCACCATTTACTTGCTAGGAACCTCCCTATTACCTTGGTTCCCTTTTCCTTGTTCCAGGAGAGTTCAAGGTATACCTTTGGGCCTTTGAAGCTTCCCATAGCTGTATTTGCCTTTTCTGGTGTCTTCTATCCCCAAGAGAAAATGTAAGACTGAATAGATTTACCAAGGCTTTCTTTTCTAGTTTTAACTCTCAGATGCTATTGTCTTCAACTCCCTAATCTGAATATGTCATGGTTGGTTACATTCAAAGTTTTTAAGAATAATCAAAGTTGAATTCACTGGTTATTGAGTCTTAACAGACTGTTCCTAAAACTCCATAGACCACAACAAACACGATCTTTTAAAATAAAAAAGTGTTGGATTGAATTTGTTGCATTTTTTCTTAAAAAAAAAAAAAAAAGAAACCTTCCTGTAAGAGATACCTTGGGCTATTTCCATGACTAGATATGTATATAAAACATACTTTCCTAGTGATTTAGACTTGTAGACTACTTGTTGACAGAATGTATTTTAATAACTATGTGTTGCACAACAAAATGAATTATTTGGAATGGAAAAAAATTGGGGAAAAAAAACTCTTCCCCCTTCATTTCTTTATTTAAAAAATATTCTGCAGTTATTTCACATTTGTATGTTGTCCTTAGCTTACTCTTTTTTTTTTCCAGTTTGTTCAGTGCCATTCATAGGAGTGCATGAAGTGAAAAATCGAATACTACATGATGCATATTATCAGATGGTGGATATTTGCATATCTAACAGCTAAATCTAACTCGTGCTTTGATTCATTATATAAAGTAGGTTATTGAAACTCTTGTTTTTTAATTTGAATAAATAGATCATTTCAAGAATGATTAAAAATAAAATTATATAATTTAAAAGGTTTTCAATTTAGCCCTTTGTGTAACTAATACCGATCCTCACTATTTTAATTTTCTTTTTTTTTTTTTTTTTTGGTGTCTGTTTGCCATTCGACAGAGCTAACATATGCATTAGAATCAAATAGTTACTCTTGGAACATCAGAGTAGAGCAGGAGTATAATTGTTACTATTATTTTTTATTTTTGTTTCTTATTTGATATGTAAAGCTAGAAGTATATTTTAAGAAAAACTTCATTTAGAAAGAATCATACAGTGATTCCTAAAACTTGTTTATATGAAAATAGATGAAAACTTGTTGGTATCAAGTGCTTTTGTAACAACACATTTATAATTTCTTTAAGTAAGGAAAAATAAACAATAGGGATTGATTTAGAGCAAGATGATAAAATATCAGCAAGCTTTGGTACTCCAGAAATTTTTAAATCCTTAAGTTGTGAAACAACTCTTCTTTTTATTTATTTATTTATTTTAAAAGATTTTATTTATTTATTTGACAGAGAGAGATCACAAGTAGGCAGAGGCAGGCAGAGGGGGAGGGGGAAGCAGGCTCCCCGCTGAGCAGAGAGCCCAACGCGGGGCTCGATCCCAGGATCCCAAGATCATGACCTGAGCCGAAGGCAGAGGCTTTAACCCACTGAGCCACCCAGGCGCCCCTCTTCTTTTTTATACTTCAATATAGTATGTCTAGGGTGTACAAGTAGGATTTTGTAGCTAGAACCACATTAATGTCCATTTCTCCAGAAATTATTTATTGATATCAAGTACATAGATTTTGTTCCTAGGTTGAGTATATTTATATTTTATGTTCCATGGAGAATTTTGTTCCCTCAATTGATTTCATGAACTCTAATTTATATATATTGAGTACCTACTAGACACCTATTCTAACACTGTGCTAGGTGCTGGGCACAAAAAGGTAAATAAATAATGTTATTTCTTGTCTTAAGTTGCTCATAGGTGTCAATAAGGGGAAAGGCAGATTTATGAATAAGTAACTATAACATAATATGATGCTTATTATAATAGAAGTCATAAGAAGAAAAATATCAAAAACAAAAAACCTTAACAGGGTTATAGCAAATATGCACCCTAAGTTTTAATAGTTTATGATGGATAAGGCTATATATAACTAATCAGAACTACATATAAGTTTCTTCTATAAAATTAAAATAGGTTTTAATCAGTGCCCCATTTTTGATAAAAGGTAGTCTCTTTATTTATAATCCTCTAGTAGTAGTTTCTTGACTCCAATCTTTGGTTTCTTACTTTCAGAGCAGTCTTGGGAATATTATAGTCCTGCCTGATTTCTTTAGGCAGGTCTGTTAGGGATAATGGCTGGGTAAATCTCCACATTTCCTCTTTTGACCCCTTTTATTCCTGTTCTTTTTCATGATCCTTTGGTCTCTTTTTTCCTATCTCCTTCCCTCTCCCCCCCCCCCGCCCCCAGCCCCCAGCTTAGCTCTCTCATTTCATTTTTGAGATTATCTGTAATCCTTTTTACACCATTTTCTTCTTCATCTCTTGAATTTACCCATCTCTAGTTGTTTATTTTACCTTTCTCTTGTCTGTCTTCTATCCTTCCATTTTGAAGTTAATCTTGTCTTCCAAATCAAGTGTTCACATCTCAGGTATCAGGTAGTGGGTGCAACACAGTCAAGTCAGTCTCTTGATACTAACATCACTCTCAAATTCACCTAACGGCCCAGTTAGCAGATTTGACGAGCGGCCCTTTGGGATATGTGGGAGTCCCTACCCAGCCCCGGAAGAAAGCACTGCCTGCAAGGGGCAACTTTTGTAAGTTGACTGAGCCCTGGACAACAGTGTAGTGCACGCAGACATCAGTGTCTAAGGTGTTTGAGCATTTGGGACTTTTAAAAAAGTTTTAAATACATGTTTACACAATAATTAACCATCTATTAATAGTCCTGATAACGGTGGAAGTGAGTGTTCTTGTGAATTTTACCCTTTAACAAGCGGATAAAACTTTGTTTTTAAGAAGGCAAACTGGTCCTTGATATTTTTTCAGTGCAATTTCCTAACTCTTAGTCACAGATGCCATGGTCCTTGGACCAAGTGCTATTCCATGGAACAGTGGGGTTACCCCCTATTAGATCAGCAGTATAGACGTTGGCTTCCACAATAAGACAATGCTTTACTTAAATTCTTATTTCACTGATGCTTACACCCCATAAAGCATTTTCAGGAACGTTAGGCTTTCTGAGCCTGCCCACTTTGTAGGGCATGTAGGGTAAATAATATTAAAATATTGAGTGGCAATACTCACAGAAGTAACTTACCAGTGTTAGCCACCTAGTTGGTGCCAGAATTGTATTTGAATTCAGTTCAGTGCCTTGTGTCATAATGCTTTCTATTTGTTGAATAGTAGTTTCAAAATAGTAAAATATGAATTTCTTATTTAGATCCATATTTCACTATTGAAGTTATATACTACCTACCACTTTAGGATTGCCAAATAAAATACAGGATGCCCAGTTCAATTTGAATTTAAGATAAAAAAAACACGAATACTTTTTAGTATAAATATATCTCACGCAGGGACACCTGGCTGGCTCAGTCAGTTAAACGTCTGCCTTTGGCTCAGGTCATGATCCCAGGGTCCTGGGATCAAGTCCTGCATGGGGCTCCAGGCTCAGTGGGGAGCCTGCTTCTCCCTCTGCCTGCTGTTCCCCCTGCTTGTTTTTTCTCTCTCTCTGACAAGTAAATATATAAAATCTTTTAAAAATATATATCTCATGCAATGTTTGTATTTCTATTTGTTACTAACTCTGGGCTCTCCTCCACTTCCTGGGGTCTGTTCCTAATTCTTGTCCCACCCCACCCCTGCCTCCAAATAGGAAGCTCTAAAATCCCTGAATTCTAGGATTTTTGTTTTCTCTCCATGGTATTTTGTATTTCATTTCACTTTTTTGTAAAACAGACTCTTCATTTCTTTGAGCCTGAAATCTCCCAGAATAGAGGAATATAGTTTTAAACATTTTAGTGCTTCACCTGTTGAAAGAGTGAATCCTTAAATCCAGTGCCCTACTGAGCCACATATTAAAGCCTCAAGCAAAATTATTTAAAAAAAGTGTGCCCTTATATGCACTTACCAAAAAAAATCTTCCCATATTTTGTATCAAGCAGAAAAAGTCAATAAAATCTCTCTAGCACAAGTATGACTATATATAAAAGGCATATTGCCTAATGTGTTGGACACCATTCTCAACTCTTACAAAACTTCCTGGCAGGAAGTAGCCTCATGGATTGGGAATTGTCAGCTGATGGTAAATGACTGTTCCTGTTTTATGTAGTTAACTCAGGATCGTCAAACAAACAACAGCCTGTCTTTGTTTAACATTTTGGTATTTTGTTTATCATAATTTGTGCCTTTTATTTTTAAAAAATATTGTACTAAACTATTAATTATTTTGATTACTGAGTATTTTTGGTGCCTCTTTAAATCTTGTGCTTCTGGTTAAATATTTTGGGGGAATGCAAGGGGTTATTTTATTTGAATTTAAACTTATGTTTTCACATCTTAGTCACCAATACATATAGGTTCATAGATGACTCTGAACATAATAACATCTTTAGAACTCATCAAGTCTAATCTTCTTGATGATGTGATCAGAAACTGATCACAGTAGCAAAGTTGAGACTAGTGTTCCTTGCTCACTGTGGTTTCTGCTGGCCATTTAAGCTTCCTATGGGAGAATGCATAATTTAAGTCAAACTTTTATTTTTTTTAGCTTCGGTATTAAAGTTTCTGAGAATAAAGAATGTCATTGGAGCATATTGTGTTCGTTATTGGAGGTGTTAATGTGCATTGTTCATCCCTAGATTACTTATTTAAAATGTCTGCAGATTTTTTACAGAGGAAGAAATATAAAGTGGAAAAATAGGTGTTCTTATTTAAATTGCCTTTCCATTTTGCATAATAGATCAGTTTTGATTTTTATGGGTAACATTTAAGCCTAGGTCACAGTTACTTTCTCAAAAAGTTCCACTACTGTAATTATCTGTTTTAGCAAAGTTTCTTCTAGGTGTTTACAGATGGCTACACTCTTCCTAGGATTGCCCTCTTGACTTCTGATTTGGGAATTAAGATTTTGATAGAAACCTTATTTCACCTTCCTGTGTAGCTTGCTTTGTTAGAGCTGATAAAGTAAGATCCACAGCAAATATAGAATGCTGGAGATATGACAGACAACCTGGTACAAATCTTTTAGGAGACAAGCTAAGAGTTTGATTGACAGACTGTCCTGTAATTTTGTGAAGCAAAGAGAATTTTCTTTATTAACCAATGAGACAGATGGACTCAAGTTTGATGGGTTTAGTTTAGTTCTGCTTGTGTATGGATAACTTTTTTTTTCTTTTTATAAAAAGTAAGGCAAGCAAATAGAATAGTTTGTCCAATATGAGCAATGAGGCAACTACTATTTAAATACAATATTTGGAACTTTTATTAAAAGAAAGTTCATAAGATTGAGAAAGGGAAAACAAGGGAGCGACTCTTTATACTGAGGACTTCAGCAGACCATTACACCCTAAGCAGCTGGGGCACCTGGGTGACTCAGTGGGTTAAGCCTGGCCTTCTGCTCAGGTCATGATCTCAGGGATCAAGCCCCGCATCGGGCATTCTGCTCAGCAGGGAGCCTGCTTCCCCCTCTCCCTCTGCACGCCTCTCTGCCTACTTGTGATCTCTTTCTCTCTGTCAAATAAATAAATAAAATATTTAAAAAAAAAAACCTATAGACCTCACAAAAGAACCTTATGGTATGTTACTTAGGCAGGTATTCTGAGAAGGACTGATTGGTTAGTATAGCAACCATAAGGAATAAGGGGCCCACATAAAAATTAAGGTTGTCATATTCATCACTAATGCTAAAATCATTGTGTGGAAAGTTGTTGGAGAAAAGATAGTCTATAATTATTGTGAAGGGCAAATTATTAATTGTGAAGGGCAAATTATTAATCGTGAAGGGCAAAAGGTACCTTTGCAGTGGTGAAATCCAGCAGATTCTACTTTAATCAAGTGATGAATCATTACCACCAATAATGGGGAAAATGGACATTTTGTGCCTTCAGATATGATCCTATGAGAAGTACAACATCTCCTATAGTATTCTTGCCAACGATGTTTAATTCGAATTTTTTTTTTATCCCCAAATACTTTTATTTTGTTTTTTCAGTGTTTCAAGATTCATTGTTTATGTACTACACCCAGTGCTCCATGCAATACGTGCCCTCCTCAATACCCACCACCAGGCTCGCCCATCCCCCCACCCCCAGTTTAATTCGAATTTAATCATAAAGTCATAATCAGACAAACTGAGATTATTAAACAAATGAAATGGATTCTTAAAACATTCAATCTAATGAAAGGCAAGAGTAAAAGTTAAAGGAACGTGACAATTAAATGTAATACATGATCCTTCATTTGATCCTGGATTGAAAAAAACATCTGTTAAGAACATGATTGGGACGGGGTGCCTGGGTGCCTCAGTGGGTTAAGCCTCTGCCTTTGGCTCAGGTCATGATCTCAGGGCCCTGGGATCCAGCCCCCATTGGGCTTTCTGCTCAGCAGGGAGCGTGCTTCCCCCTCTCCCTCTGCCCGCCTCTCTGCCTACTTGTGATCTCTTTCTCTCTGTCAAATAAATAAATAAATAAATAAATAAATAAATAAATAAATAAATTAAAAAAAAAAAAAACATGATTGGGACAAATGGAGATAGGCTGTCTTAGAGAAAAATGATTGTATCAAAGTTAAATTTATTGAGTGTGAAAGGATATCGTTATTTAATAAGAGAATGTCCTAGTTCTTAGGAGATATATGTTGAAGTATTTATAGATAAAATATTTTGATGTTTCAAACTTACTTTTAAATGATTCTGCAAAGGGAAAAAATGTATTTTGAGAGTGCAATAGCAAATGTGGTGAAATGTTAACAATTGACAAATCTAGGTGAAAGGTTCATAGGTATGCATTCTATTCTTTCTTCTTTTCAGCATGTTTGAAAATTTTCAAAAGTAAAAGCCAAAATCAAACAAATAAGCTTCACATCCCTAATTAAAAGTTAAGGGTTATGGGATCAGGGGAAATCTCCCAAGAGTTCCCTGCTTTGGACTTTTATGCATTGGACCTAGGAGCAGAAAAATAATGAAAGTATTGAGGATTATTTTTAAGACACAAGTCATATGGCACATGAAAAAAAAACACTTAGAGAATATGGGATATATTAAAGTTAGGGCTTTTTTTTCTCATTATAATAAATTAATGAATAATGAACTTGGACTTTGTATGAGAAGAAATGACTGTGACTTCTTGAAAGTACAAAGAGTATGGACTGTGATTAACATCTATTAGTAACCCTGGTGGGATGGTATTTGAAATGCAAAGCTGCAGCCACTATCATGGACTATCCAGAGACTCCTGTGTCAAGGGTAGGAAATGAAGCTAGAACCAGAGCCCAGCTCTTTTATGCTTAACACATGCTTGATACACTTCAAAGTGGAAAAAATCTGTAGCTAAGACATACTTCAAATGCCAGTTTCTCTTAATGTTTACATGGAATGATAATTCATGTTTAGTCGCTTATTTAGTTGTTCTATTTTGGCTATTTACTGAAAGTCTGCTCCTCCTCCATAAAAGTCTATAGAATGTACATCATTAAATGTGTTTCCCCAAGGCAAATGTAGGTTCAGCATGGTGCTGGACCTTCTAACTCAGCAGTCCTTCATTTCAGTATGTCTTCTATGGACCTCCCTCAGAGAATCTGTTAGAATGTTTAAATGAGATCATGTGTGTGAAAAGGCTAGAGAAAGTAAAATGTTTATTCCATGCATAATTCAGGTATTTTAAATTGAATGTTTACTTTGAACGCTATAAGGACAATGAATCAGATAAAGATCCTACCCTCGGAATTTATAGGTTGTTGAATGAGACATGGTATGTTTACAAATCATGATTGTTCTACAAAGCTGCACTGTGGTACATGCCACAAAACAAGGGTGCTAAGAGACCAGGCTTTGAAGTCACATAAGTAGAACCCTGTCATTTGCCACATACTGTGTGACCTTGACAAAGTGACCTGAGTCTTAGTTTTATCATGAGCGAAGTGAGAAACTCCTGCTTTCGTTATGAGTCATGAGGAGTCTTAACATAGCACAGTCACTGACTCATAGTTACCACTTCATAGGTAATAATAATAATGATATCTTTGTGGCCCTGGTTCAGCATTTTCTATTTTCTCCAGAACCTGTGGCACCAAGTGCCACTTGATGGTGGCTCTCGGAATTACATGTGTTAATGTGGAGGATGAAATCACTTGACGTGTTGTGCCCTTTGAAACCTCCCTGAGAACTTAATCTGTAGTCTTTATGTGCACTTATTTATCCATTTTATTTTGTATATTTGGGTGGTTTCCAGTTTTTGGCTGTCGTGAGCAGTGTTGCTCACGTGAATGTTCCTATGCATATAAGCTTGGGGGCAAGCTCATGTACAAAAGTTTCTTGAGGGCATATACTAGGAGTGGAACAGGTGAATTGTAAGATTGTGCATGTTCCACTTCCCAGTGGGATGCCAAACTGTTTTCCTAAGTGGCTGAACAAATTTATACTCAAAGCAGCAGTGGATGAGCATCCCTTTGCCTCATATTCTCACACATGCTTGTGAGACCAGCTTCTTAATCATTGCTTAAACTAGTGAGGTTTAAAAAGAAATCTCTTTGTAGTTTAATTTGGATTTTCTGGGTTAGATAGCATGCTTTTCAATTTATTTAGGTCTTTTTTTTATGTCTTACAATAAGATTCGATAATTTTCCTCATCAAGAGCTAGCATGTATTTGTTAATTATTCCTAGATTATGGCATTGCTGTTGTAAATGGCATTTTTAAAAAAAATTTTGTCTTACTGGGATACAGAAATACAGTGGACTTTTTAATGCTGATTTTTGTATCTGATAACTTTACTATCCTCTTTTATTAATTTATCTCTAAATTCTTTGGTGTCTTCTACATAGACAATTGCAACATTTGTAAATTATGGCAGTTTTGTTTCTTATCTATTGCTATGTAACTCTTTTTGCTTTGGGCTTTGTTATTAGGATCTTACAATTTTAGAATTTCTGTATTTTTCTGTTGAGGAGAATGTTCTGTTATCCGTCATCACCCTCTTTTTATCTACTAATGCTTTTGACTTCAGGTAATCTTTTGTCTGATATTAATATAGCTCATTGGCTTTCTTTTAAAGAGTTTAATTTTAGCTGCTGAGTTTCATCCATTTGCATTTGTGTGACTATTCTAATAAAGATCTTTTTTTAACTTACGGTGAAGTTATATCATGATAAACCCATTATAAGATGAATTTATTCTAAGTTGAAAATGCATCTGGTGAGTCCTGGGTGGCTCAGTCGATTAAACCTCCAACTCTTGGTTTTTGGCTCAGGTCATGATCTCAGGGTCTCACAGAGCTGGGCTCCATGCTCAGGGCAGAGTGTGCTTGAGATTCTCTCTCTCCCCCTCCACGCCCCTCCCTCAGCTTGCATGTACTCTCTCTCTCTCTCTCTAAAATAAAGAAATAAATCTTTAAAAAAAAAGAATGCTTAAAAAATGTATTTAATACACCAAACCTACTAAACATCATAGCCTACCCTGCCTTAAATGTGCTCATAACATTCACATTAGCTTACAGTTGGGCAAAATCATCTAACAAAAGGACTATTTTATAATAAGGTGTTGAACACTTCATGTAATTCACTGAATAGTGTACTCAAAGTGAAAAAAAGAATGGCTGTATGGTAGAGGGTGGTTGTAAGTGTGTGGGTTATTTACCCTTGTGATCACAAGGCTGACTGGGAGCTGGGGCTCACTGCCCAGGATAGAGTGTCATATCTCACCTTACTATCCTCGGGAAAGATCAAAATTCTAAATTTGAAGTATGGTTTCTACTAAATGGGTATGACTTTCACACCATTGTAAAGTTGAAAAATCATAAGTTAAACTATCATAAGTCGAGGACTGTCCGTATATTGGATTTTTTTGACCAAGTTATGCTTATTTATATTGCTCTCCCAACCTTTCTGCCCATTCCACTTCCTTTCTTTTGGATTCATGGACATTTGTTTTTTCTGTGTTCATTCTTTAATGGTTACCATTTTTATTTTTATTTTATGTTATAAATTTGTTTATTCTAGAGACAGGGAAAGAAAGAGCACACATGGGGGTGCTGGTGGGGGGGAGGCAGAGGGAGAGAATCTTCAAGCAGTCTCCCCACTGAGTGCAGAGCCCACCATGGAGCTCAGTCCTAGGACCCATGAGATCATGACCTGAGCTGAAACCAAGATTCTGACACTCAACCAATTGAGCCACCCAGATGTTCCTACCATGCCTATTTTAATATGTATACTTAACAAGGTATAAATTCAGTCATTATGTACTTTTTTGTCAAACTTACCTTCCCTTCTCATGTCAGGAATTAATTGTTTTATACAATTGATGTTTATTTAATCTTACCCATATATTTACTAGTATTTTCTATTATCCTTTCTTCTTGCATTTCTGTCCTTCTGTCCGGGATCATTTTCCTTCCTCCTCCAAGGTGTACTTAAGAATTTCCTTTGATGACAGGCTCTTTCAGTTTTTGTTCTTTTGAATATATCTTTACTTTTTCATTTTTCTTTTAGAAAATAGTTTGGCCGAGTGTTGAATTCTAGCTTACAAATTATTTTCTTTCATCTCAGTAAAGATATTACTTTAGTGCCTTCTGGCATCCTTTATTGCTATTAAGAAGTCATTTTAAGTCTAATTAATATTACTTTATAGATGATCAGTCTTTACATTCTGGCAGGTTTGGACATCTCTTTGCCTTTCATATAGTGTGGTTTCATGATGTATTAAGGTATGGATTTCTCTTTATTATGCTTGCAATTTGTTGGGCTCTTTAAGTCTGGAATTAGTGTTCATCAGTTCTCAAACACCTTTGCTATTATCTCTGAAAATTTTCACTTTCCATATGCTGTGTGTTCTTCTGGAATTTTGATTATGTATGTGTTGCTTCCTCCTATCTAACTCCTAGTCCATATCGTTTTACCTATCTTTGTTTTCATCTCTTTATTTGTCTGTTCTCCATTCTGGATAATTGCCTCAGATCTATCTTAAACTACTTTGGTCTTGATGTGGATCATCTCTAAATTATAAAAAACTGTGGTGAAGGCAATTGAGATTTAGTACTATATTCAATAAAAATTTTAGGCATGGAAGGGAATTAACTTGCTCTTCTCACCATAACTTACTCCAGTAGAATAATCACATGGTCCTATAGAAAAATGAAAAAATTACATTTCTGGGGTGCCTGGATAGCTCAGTTGATTAAACCTCTGCCTTCAGCTCAGGTTATCATCTCAGGTTCCTGGGATCAAGCCCCGAGTTGGGCTCCCTGAGCGGGGAGTCTGCTTGTCTCTCTCCTTCTGCCCTTCCCCCTGCTCATTCTCTCTCTCTCTAATAAATAAATAAAATCTTTTTAAAAATTATATTTCTTACATAAATAATTACGTGGCTTGAGATTTATATTTATTGTATCTAAAATTATTTTCTGCTTTCACAGAAATGTACTGTGTCACTTTTTTTTTTTTAAGAGAGGGAGAGAGAGTGGGGTTGGTGGAAGCAGTAGAGGGAGAAGAAGAGAGAGAATCCCAACCAGGCTGCATGAGGCGCTTAATCTCACAACCCTGAGATCATGATCTGAGCCAAAATCTAGAGTCGTATGCTTAACCAACTCAGCCACCCAGGTGCCTCAAATGTCATTTTTTAATTTGAAAAGAAAGTTAAGTGCTTTTATTTTCTAAGATATATATTAACAGATTTAGTGAGGACCAGGGCTAACTTCAAGGGCTTTTTTTTTTTCTTTTTTGCATCTTTTACCTTTTGTCTCTCATCTGTATCAAATTCTTCTAATGTGAGTTTAAAAGGAATCTCTTATTTTTTAAAGTCCTACCAGGTGGAGGTAGGTGCATTTTATACATTTTTCTCCATCTTTTTTCTTCTCATCATCAGAAGTTTATTTTTTTTTAATCAGAAACTTCAATGACTATTTTATAGGGAAGTGGTTCTGTATCAAATAATTTCATAGTATTAGTCATTTAATTAGTCATTTAAATTAGTCATTTATTAAATTAGTCATTTAATAAGTATTTATTAAAAGTATTAAATAAGTATATTACAATTAATCTATTTGATTCACTATCATTACACCAATAAGCCTTAACCATCTTATTAAAACTAAAAACACTTACATTTAGTTGAATTTGAGTTGCTGAATAACTTGATATTCCCTTTAAAAATTCAATTAAATTTCAAGAAGGTACATAATGAACAAAACAGAAAGGTCCTTTAAAGTAAATAAGAACCATGGCCATAGATTTTATTTTAAGGAAAGTTCTTTGAAAAGGGAGAAAAAACTTTAAAGTAACAGCACTATAATTACACATTGTTAAAAGTTATATAAAAGTATATGCATACTATTTAGAAGAGAGAAATAAGCCTTCAAAAATGTAAATAGTTTAATAATGCCAAAAAGAGTAACTGTAAAAAAAAAGCTCCATAAAACACAAATGAAAAATATGATTCCATAAATTATGAATGTATTTTATTTTGGAAAGATAAGAATGCGATTTTATTTTTCATGTGAAGAAAGGTCATCAAAATTATGTTCCTGCCAGTTTTCTCTAAGCACAATATTTTCAACTGATCATTCGGTGGAGGAGAACAGGGGGAGGATGAGAGAGGAGGTTGTTGCATTAGCCCATTCTTATTCTGCTCCCAGTTCATGCTCCATGTGGAAACCTCTGAATTCTTAATTGTTCTTCTGGCCTTTACTAGACAGGATCTCACAGATTCTTTTCTGTTTGAACTTGTTTGGGGGTCTCTAGCCTACACTACCAGTGCACCCACCCCAGGACCTGGCTTTTCTGAATTTATATCTTGTCCTCTTATGGGGAAATTTTACATAGATCTTTGACTGGTGGCATAAGCCATGTAACTCAAGTCCTTAAGGCTTTTGAAGCTTAAAAACCAGGTCATTGCAATTCAAAAGCCTGGGTTTATGAAACTCAAAGAAGGGACAGCTGAGTGGCTCAGTTGGTTCAGCACTTCAGGTCATGATCCTAGGGTCCTGGGTTTGAGTCCCGCTTCTGGCGCCTTGCTCAGCGGGGAACCTGCTTCCTCTCTGCCTGCTGCTCCCCCTGTTTATGCTCTCTCTGACAAATAGATAAAATCTTAAATAAAAAAAAGAAAGAAACTCAAAGAGGGGTTTGATTCTTGTTTTTCTAAGATTCCTTCTCTGAGACCCTGAGGTGTATTGTCCTAGCCACTTGGACTAGGGGAAGAGATGTGATATACCAGGACCTGAGCTGGAAGGGAGAAACTCTTGTTATGTCCTACTACAGTGATAAATAAAACAGAAAGTAACTTCAGAGTTAATTTAGAAGGATGAATTAAAATATTCCTCATTTAAATATTTTTTATGCTAAAGAGTGACAATTCAGATTCTAAGGTTCTGCTTTGATGATGAGAGGCTTAATAGCTTATGCTTACTAATAGTATTTTTGTGCATTGCTCTATGAGTCTTGATAGTGATTGTCTCTAAGTTGTAAAATTTTGTTTTTTAGGCAACAGGGATATGGTACTATATTCTGTATTCTTTAAGGGTTCTTTCTCTGTCCTTCAGAAAGGCCCTTTGGAAACTAAATGAGACACCTGAAGTTCTAATTTCAAATAAGTTTAAAACTGACCTTTCTGTTGTTTAGAATAATTCTGTTTATTTAATAATTCACTTTCTTTATTTGCAGAACTCAAGCTAAAAATATAACCTGTTTCATATCCTTGACTTCCCCACAGTAATAAACATTGTACGATGCTTTTTAACATTTGTGTTAGTAAATGAAAGTGATTGGAGAATGAAGGAAATTGGTGAGTTAGTATGTGTTTAATGTTGTATGTGCTTAATGAGGGAAATTTTTAAGTAGGATGGTTTTTGAGGCGATGAAATGGAATTTGTCTTGACCTACTTGACATTGGATTATACGAACTTCAAAGTTCTGTCTCGCGCTAACAGTTCTGAGAGAGGGGATCTGAGATGCTGGTGTCCTTGAAGTATAGAGTTCTGCTTGTTTCCACATGATCCCTACTCATTTACTTCTATGAAGCTGATTGTTTTGTTCTTGATGTATTTATTCTACAAGTACTTCTTAATGTACAGTGACAGAAGTAGAAAATGATTTGTCAAGTAAACTTCATGCATACTTTTTAAGTCACAAATTATGTTTCTCAATTCATCACTGGCAAGTGCCATAACTAGAATACATCAAAGTATATGGAAAATTGAGTCCTGTTTTACCATTTAAAAAAAAAAAAGCCTTGTGAAACTCTGATAATGAAGCAACTGTTTTCTCTATTTAATGCCATTAATATCTTGGTTCTGTGAGTTTGGACTGAAAATACGTAATTCTAAAACAATGTGTTTAAAATGTTATTGTTCACAGTCTCTCATGTGAACTCTGAGCAACAGACTGAGGTTTTGGAGGCGTGGGTATGGGGGGTTGGGCGAGCCTGGTGGTGGGTATTGAGGAGGGCACGTATTGCATGGAGCACTGGGTGTGGTACATGAACAATGGATCTTGTAACACTAAAAAAATAAAAGTATTTGGGGAAAAAAATGTTATTCTTCTCTATCAAATTTGCATTTTTAAATATAGAAAAGTTTGCAAAATTATCAGTCTGTGAGTCTAACCAAATTACTTGAATATTAAACATGTTTATTTTCAATATATATGGAGATTCAGTCATGAGCCCTATTTTACTAGTTTCTCCAGGTAAAATAGGCCAACTAAAAGATTTTGTCAGTTTCATTCCTATTATGATTTAATTTAGTTTGAGAGTTTCTGTAGATTATATATGTTAAAGAAGTTTCTGATAAGAAAAAGTATGCAAAATCTATTAGACATACTGTATGAGCAATGTTTATGAAATAGTTTCACGTATATTGGCAGTACAAAATTACTAGGTACAGTTTTTTGCCTACAGCAGTTGACTATCAAATGATTAGAAATGTAGGAATGCTTGGTATATCTTTGAAAGAGAAATCTGCAAAAGTCCGTATCTACCCTTGGCAAGTTGCCAAATCCATGTATTATGCCATTTTAATATAATTTTATTCTCATATCAGATTTTTAAATATTTTTAGCTGTGGGAAATTGCTTTCTCCAGTTGACAAATGATTAAATGAGGGATTTTTCATGTAAAAATAATTCCAGTATATTTATATTGGTTCATGAGAGTACATAAATTTAAGCCAAATAATTTAATGTTTATCATATCATTTTTGGTTCATATAGGATTAGCTCATTAAACACCTTTTAAGAATCACCTTCCCTCATAGCACATGCATTAACTCTTTCAGCGCATTGGGGTATAATCAAATGTACTAGATTATATTAATCTAATGATGTAGTCAGTTTCCTTTTTTGAGAAATGTTTCAAGTAAAATAACTTTTATTTAACTTTTGATTCTTTTCAATTTGGTCTAACTGTATTAGAAATACCAAAGAATTATAAAACCAATGAGAGGGTTCCAAAGATATCACACATCCTTAGTTCTACTATCATTTCAGAAACATGAGTTGCTAGTTGATTTTTTTAAAGATTTTATTTATTTTAAAGATAGAGAGCACAAGTGGGGTGAGGAGCAGAGGGAGAGGGAGAAGCAGATGCCCTGGTGAGCAGGCAGCCTGACATGGGACTTGATCCCAGGACCCTGAGATCATGATCTGAGCCGAAATCACGTCAGACACTTAACTGACTGAGCCACCCATCTAGTCAGGTTTTTTTTTTAAAGCTGAAAATGAGAAGATGTTACAACATTTCTCTATAATTTTTCAGTCATAAGTTCTTTCCATTAGGTCAGGTTTTTAAAAAATCAAGATCTCTTTACCAGCTTCCTGAGACACAAATTAAAAAAATTAAAGAATATAAGTTTTATTTTTCCCACCCAAATGGAGTCTTCTCACAATTTCACATGGAGACAAATTGCTGAAGCTCACCCATAGGCAGGATGAGTATCCATCTAAGAAGACAGCTGTACATATTTTGTTTTCATGAAAAATGTAAGGTCACAGGTATAAAGAGCATTAGAAACACCTCCCTTCCGTTAAGGGACTCAATGAAGGTTTATTGGATGTGATTTTGTTAGGGCTTTTAGGCTTCAAAGTGTATTTAAATATTCACATATATGAATGAGGATGGAAGGATTTTTGATGCAGGCGTTAGTAAAAGCAGAAGCAGGAGAGAGCAAGGTATAGTCAGAAGACCAAGTATTCCATAATGACTGCATGTCGTAGAAGGTCTGGGCGTGAAGAGATGCCTGCTGTTGCACTTGAGATTCTTTATAAAATACTGTAGCAATGAATAAATACATTAATAGCATGTTCTTCTTATGAACATGTGAATGCCCTTTTTCTGATAAAACACATTAGTAGTCTATATTCATTTTTTAAAGAATATATTTAAAATCTGAATAATTCTACTTGGTGGTACCTGTAAGGCCAGAAATTTCTTCTTTTAGCATTAAAATTCATCATGTAAGCACTTTTTACAGTTAAAAGAAATCTTGCCCCAATTCCTTATCAACATATTTTTTTCCTGTGGTTTTCCTGGTTTCCAATTAGTTTTTAAATGCAATGATTATATTATGTAGGCTCCAGGGGGGGAAAATCAGTTAACAAATTAATATTTATTCATAAACAGCATTTTTTTGGACAGAGGTGCTCTCGTGAATGCTGGAGAACTGCTGCTTCGAGTTGATTTAAGGAAATAATGAGCATCTGGAAATTGAAGCCCAAATGATTTACCATTTACTGTATCATTTTGGGTCTGTACAGATTTAGCTCATTAAACACCTTTTAAGAACTTCCTTTTGCTGGAAGTAGAGTGGGAAAAAATTCCCTAAACAGTTTTTGAAAAATTACTGTTTGCAAAAAGATTACCAGGGAAGCAAAACATTGAATTCAAAATAATTATAATTAGAGTGTAGCCTCTTATAATTTCTAAAGTGCCAGTGCTAAAATGATATGAATAGAGCAGGAGAATATTTTAAGTGTAGACAAATTAATGCCAACTAAAGTGAGTTATAATGTGTTTGTGTTTTTGTGTTTGCTCATGCTTATCTTCTTATTCTTCCTGCTAGCACTTGAAACATAGGCTTTTATGTGCCAGACATTTAAAGATAAATGTAACAGTCTCTACTCTGGAGGAGTTATCATTCTTGTAGGAGAAACGAACTTTTAAACAAATAAGTTAAAGTACGTGAATTAAACAGAAAATATTGAGTTACGTGAAAGGTATACTAGAGAGCAGGTGAATCAGCTCAACCAGGGATGGGAATGGTGAAGTCAGAAATACTTCATAGAAGTGTGATTCCCAGGCACTAACTGCTCATAGAGGTGTAATGTCTTGAAGGATGAAGGGGATTTTCCTATTTCCCTGGGGAGTGCAGTATCCATGTGGGCAGGCCTGGAGCCATAAACAGTGTATAGTCTGATACTGCTAGAAGGTCTGGTTTGAGGGTGAAGAAGAAAGTGCTTGTGGAGAAGCAAACAAGGATCAAGTAGGTCATGTAGTGACTTGGATGCCAAACAGGTATTTGGAGATTCCTTCAAAGATCCCGCATTGCTTTTAGATTAATTAGGGGAGTAACCTGATCAGATCTGCTTTTAGAAATAGAACTCATACATGTATGGAAGGAGAAAAGTGATTGGAAAGAGAAAAGATCAGTGCCCTCTTTTTCTTTAAAAAAAAATTTATATATATGTATATATAATATATAGATATGTTGGTTCCTACAGTAGCCTGAGCATGATAGGAAACTCTGGAGTTACAGAGCAAAGGAAATCTGGCCTGGCCCTGATCACAGAATAGCCAGCTAACAGGCATTTCAGCAAAGTAGAATATAGTGAGGAGAGGTCTATCCTCAGAGCAGTTGTTTTGACAAAAGGAAAAGGAATGCGAGAAACTTCCAGGTCTGTGGGGGTAGTGAGTCAGGGGAGGGGATCCAAAGGTGGTTTACACCGAACCTCAGACCTGGAAGCTGAGTGTAATTTTGTGAAGGAGATTCTGCCAGGTAAATAAGCCATTCCGAGCAGACAGAGTTAGGCTGTAGGAGGGAATTTCATGTGTGGAGGAATAGAGATAGTTCACTGATACTAGAGCATAAAGGGTAGGAGATAAAACAAAAGAAGTACCCAGGGGCCACCCTGAAGAAAACTCTTAAGTGGAGGAGTGACATCATCACATTTCCATGTTAGGACAAATAGGATCAGGGTTCGGGGTCATTGATGGAGGGAGACAATTTGAGTGGTCCAGGCAAGAGATGATGATGATTAGACTTTAGGCAGGGATAGGGAGAAAGTATTAGGGGAATACATTAAAAAATGAGTTAGGATATGGAATTAATGAATTTTGGTATCTGGTTTGATGTGGGGAGCAAGAAAACGGATGACTCAAGTTTCTTGTGTATGTTATTGGGTGGTGCCATTTATTCAATGAATAAGGTGGGGTATCCTTGAGTTTATATCTACTTGGCTATTGAATTTAGGGAGTAGAACTTGGGAAAGAAATCTGAGGCAGGTATTAGGAGATGTCAATATTTGGTGGCTGTTAAAGCCTTGGGTGTGGATGTGCTCTCAAGATTACTGTAGTATAAGGTTCCAGATATAACCTCAGTGAACACCATTGGTTAAGGAGTGGGCAGAGGAAGCTGCAGCCCAAGAGAAAATGAAAAAGGGGAATCAGAAAAATAGGCAAGTCATTGTTACTTGAAACCAAAGGAAGAGAAATTTTCAAGAAGAAAGTGTCACGTTCTTCAGTGATAGTTATGAAGTTGAAGACTGAGAAAAGACCTTTGGATTTAGCATTTAGGAGGACCTTGCTGATTCTAGTGAAAGCTGTTTTAGCAAAGAAGTTGGGAGGGGAGGCAAAACCCTGATTATAGTGGATCAAAGAATTTTATTTACTTTTTCAAGGTGGGTGACACTTGAATATGTTTAGCCCCTGAGGTGAAAGAGATAAGAGAATGAGAGATACAGGTGAAGGGGGGATTCATGGAGCGAGGTCTAAGAGGAGTTCAAGGGGCCTGGTTAGGAATAAGGGAATATCAAGATGAATTAATGTGTTTTTTTTTGAAAATTTTATTTATTTATTTGACAGAGAGAGAGAGATCACAAGTAGGCAGAAAGGCAGGCAGAGAGAGAGGGGGAAGCAGGCTCCCTGCTGAGGAGAGAGCCCGATGTGGCGCTCGATCCCAGGACCCTGAGATCATGACCTGAGCCGAAGGCAGAGGCTTTAACCCACTGAGCCACCCAGGTGCCTCTAAAGATGAGTTAATCTTGAGAAGAGAGAGAGATACCATCTACCTCTTAGAATAGAGGGTGGGTGCTGATTAAACACTTGTAGGTTTTTTTGGTTTGTTTGTTATGTTGTGTTAGTCACCATACAGTACATCACTAGTTTTTGATGTAGTGTTCCATGATTCATTGTTTGCCTATAACATCCAGTGCTCCATGCAATCCATACCCTCCTTAATACCCACCACCAGGCTCACCCATCCCTTCACCTTCCTCCCTTCTAAAACCCTCAGTTTGTTTCCCGGAGTCCATAGTCTCTCATGGTTTGTCTCCCACTCCCATTTCCCCCCCTTCATTTTTCCTTCCTTCTCCTAATGTCCTCCATGCTATTCCTTATGTTCCACAAATAAGTGAAACCATGTGATAATTGACTTTCTCTGCTTGATTGACTTCACTTAGCATAATCTCCTCCAGTCCCATCCATGTTGATGCAAAAGTTGGGTATTCATCCTTTCTGATAGCTAAGTAATATTCCACTGAATATATGGACCACATCTTTTTTATCCGTTCATCTGTTGAAGGACATCTTGGCACTTTCCACAGTTTGGCTGTTGTGAACATTGCTGCTATGAACATTGGGGTGCATATGGCCCTTCTTTTCACTACATCTGTATCTTTGGGGTAAATACCCAGTAGTGTAATTGCTGGGTCATAGGGTACCTCTATTTTTAATTTTTGAGGAACCTCCACACTGTTTTCCAAAGACACTTGTAGGTTTTGTGGAGTATAGGAAATTGGAAGAGTGCAACTTGATGGCCCCTAATTGTTCTTTGAAGCCAGACAAGTTCTGAGATAAAAGCCTGAGGCAAGGAAGGAGTTGGATAGGCCCCTCGGGACAGGAGCTAACATTTGGAAGAGCTGCTGTGGCAGAGGGAGCTGACCAGCAGAATGTAGAATTGCTGAGTTGTTATGAGAGCTTGCAAACCATAAATTTGTAGTGGCACCAGTTCACATGATTGTTGTATTACCTCCAGCAGAACTCAGCAGCCCAGTTACGAAAACTCAAAAAACGTTGATTGAAACTGAATCTGGAGATGCTGTGAACCAAGGATGGTGTAAGACAGCTATCAAATTCCATGAATTCAGATTTGTAGATTTCAGAGTAGACTGAATAATTTTAGACATAAGTGGACATAATTTGTTTCCTATTTAGTATCTCTTATTCAGGAATATCCTCAGTTCCTTAAACACTGTTCATAATTACCACACATGCCATCCTCTGCCTCTCAGTGATGTGATCTTAATTCTAAGTCCACTGCCTATCTTCTGCCTGCAAGTTTCCTTATTTCAGTCAGATCATTTCATCTGAGTATTAAAGATTTCTATATTGGTCATGAAAGAATACGAGTTTACTCCTTGATGAATGATGTGCCTTGAAGGAAGATAAATGCTTATTCCCAAATGAATTAGTAAATCTGAGGTATTTCTTACCTCAGAGTCTAGCTTTTATGTGGCTCTCTCCATAAAACCTGTTCCAGGTTTATCCCCCCTTTGGATAGACAACCTGATCTCCTCTGCCTGCCTGTTCTTATAGCCTTTTTTCATACTTTGTCCATAGAGCGGTTACCACAGAATTTCATGCTTTTTCTGTATATTTTTGAATTCCATGAATGCAGGGACTGAGTCTTACTCATCTCTATATTTAATTCCAGTGTCTCCTTGTTGCCTGGCACAAATTAGACACTGAATCAGCAGTAAGTAAATAATAAAGGTATAAAGAAAAAATAATAATAAATGCACGAAAGACTCATTACTTCTTCAGTGTAAAAGCCATGAGTGAGAGAGAGGAAGAATAAAACTTTATTTGTGACTCTAACTTCTTTTTGTCTCTTCTCTCCAATGCTGTATCATCTGGTTTACCTTTGACCAATTCAAGAAGAGATGTTTACTTGTCTTTTTGATACCAGGCCCAATTATTCTAGGCATTGGAATAGAAGAAAAGCATAAAATCTGTATGCAATCCAAAAGCCCCCACAAAGTCTACCAAAATTACTGATGGGCAAAAAATTTGAGAGTTTTAAATTTTCTCTTTTGTTCTCTATGCTTAAGTTCTATGGGTAATGCATGTTTCAAGCAAAGCCAATGAAAAATTAGCCAGACTTATTAGGGAGAAAAAGAAAATGGGAAGAAGTAAAGGTTTTCTAAAAACGTCAGTCACCTTGAGATTTGCAGTCTGAAACATTCTTTTTGCTTAGCCTTGCTTCACGTTTGCTTATAAGACTGCCCCAGTGAGCTAGGGTCTGTTTTTATAACTTTGGACAAATTACTGAACAATATATTATCTTGCCAATAGTCTTATTGTCCTTTTGATTTAGAATCTTTAAATCATCTTTGTATCATAAAACATCCTAGTCTTGAAAACTTTTATGAGAAGTTACAAAAAATAGGCACAAAGATTCTAGAAAAATAAGGCAACTTAGGAGTCAACTAGGAAACAGTTATAGATAGTTTTAATAGCTGTGGGGCTTTTATCTTAGAAATGTTGCACCGTAGAGCATGTGACTCTTGATCTCGGGGTCGTGAGTTTGAGCCCCACATTGGGTATAGAGATTATTTAAAAATAAAATGCTCTTCTTTTTCCCGTATTTGAAGGTTTACTTTGTTCAAGAGATATTATATGAAATAAATGTATAAGTGGTCATGTTACACTATTTATTATGAGGAAGAGGGGCACCGGTAAGATACCTTTCCAGAAATTTTGGTTATCAAACTGATTTCATGACTGTCACCAGAAATAGATAATTCACAAGTATAGTGCATTTTATGAAGCAGATAATTGTTGGGCAGTGATAAGCTCTGGAATAATTAAATGCTCTCTTCAGTGTGCAGTTATCACCTATGGCAGCTTTTTCAAAAGTGGCATGCCACTTTACTCTCATGCATGATTACTAGCAGGTGATCATGCCAATTTTTAAAAACACAGAAGTTATTATTGATGTTCCTGCTTTTGTAAATGTGGGTGGTGGGGAGATAAGGAGCCACATGTTACAGTGTGGAGGCAAAGAGCAGGGAGGGGGCTTTTCCAGGTAATACAAAAGAGAGAGCAGTGTCTGATCCTCAGACCTTCCCCCCTGACAGCCTAACGTTGCCAACACGTGCTATATATCATGCGCAGATAACTAATTTCCACAGAGTTAGAGTGAAGTAGAGTATACTTATGAGAGATTACACTGAATATACACTGAATTACATCTTAGGATTTTTCCATATTTCGTGATTAACATCATTTTCATCATAGAGGAAATGTATTTATTTCATAGAGAATTTTAGTTAATGGCAACTTTTACAATACTACGGGTTAATATCCAGTTTCTGATGACTCTATTTTTAAATTTTTATTGTCCTTCGTTTAAAAAACTGGATGATGTTACCTGATTATTAAAATGAGATTCTTGGACCTTAAAGTAAATGTTACTACTGTATATAATTTTAAATTGTACCTTTAAAATAATCAAAAACTAAAACTGGATTCAGTCTCAACAATCCTGGATTCATTTAACTTTTCTTTTTTTTTGCTGTGTTAAGAAGTAGAATGATCAAAACAAATTTTCAGACTAACTTAGAAATATGAGATACCCTCTGAGTTTAGACCACATACCTAATAATAGTCACTCCTAGAAAATTCTGTACTTACCTTCTAAATTTTCACTAGGTTGGGCTTTCTTCACAGTGCAAATTTATTATAATTTTAATTTTTTCCCCTGAAGGATCAGTTTTATGTATTAATATATACATTTTTTGGTGAGCAAAGTACTACTAAATACTACTTTGTGCTTACATGAATTGGCTACAGTAGTTCTCATAGCCACTTCTTTGACCATAGTCTTTCATTCCATATTTCTTAACTGGGCAAGAAAAACTAGTTCTGAGGTCCACAGTCCATTTTGAGCCAAAAATTCCATTGTCTGAACTTGATTGCAGCATACCAAGAAAAATGTAACTGAAACTTGCTATCACTATAACTTAGTGGTTTTGAATTTGGTATTTGAATACTTAATTTTTTCACATTTAGCAAGCTTAACATGCATTAGCCCATTTTCCTTTTTGTGGGAGTGAATGAAACTTATTCAGAGGAAATGAATGATTTAAGAAACATTAATCAGTAGTAGTTTGAATTAGTTCTAGAGTTAAGTTTATAAATAGATAAAAGAGGGTCTTTCCATTTCTAAATTTAAGAAGTTTAACCTCTCTGCAATTTTTTTCTTTTTCATACACACGACACACATATATACATATATTTTGAGATGAAAACAAAATGTTTTCTTCAAAAGTAATCCTACTTTTTTTTCTCCTCTATGCTGAAACAGAAACCATTGTTGCTCATTGATGATTGAAATACCCCTTATTCTTGCCATGACTACAAAGACCTATGTTGGAGGTATTGACAACTGGATGGTGTCAGAGGATGAGGTGAACTTTCATTCCCTCTTTCCTGCTGCCTCCTAAAATATTCATCTAAAAATTCCTTTTTGGGGAAGATCAGAGATGTTCAACTTTTTATATAGATTGATTAGAGAGGAAATAACTGTCTTATCCTTCTACCCCTAGACCTCTGTAAGCCCCAAATCTAAATTTGAAAAGAAAAGGAAATTCCAAATACAGATATTACATTTTATTTTTTATTTATTACTTATTTATTTATTTTTTAAGATTTTATTTTTAACTAATCTCTACATCCAATGTGGGGCTCAAATTCACAACCCCGAGATCAAGAGTCACACGCCAGTCTGATTGAGCCAGCCAGGCACCGCCAAGATGTCACATTTTAAAGTAAAGATCCTTTTAGCCCCCTGTCTGTCTTTGGTTTTCTCAAAATTTCATGTGTAGCCTAAGGTCCTTACTATTTACCTGGAAGTAAATGTTTAGAAATATAAAGAATTGTGAAGGAGAATGGACAGTGGAGAATCTAGATCTGTTCACTTCACTACTGATGAGTACTTAAGACATTGGTGGAGCCCTGAATCTCTTACAAGCATGGTTTGAATCTCAAGGATGTGTGAAGTTAGCCAAGGCGATTTTCTTACCGAGGTCCAGATGTTTGCATAATCCTTACCTTTTGAATATCAGGGTAATATTACAAGGAACAAAAACAGCACATTGTGAGTAAGCTTCCCTTGACTCCTGCCTTCATTCCTACTCCTCATCGAAACCATCTCCTTTCAACATGAAAGAAGCTGTATCAAGGAGTGATTTATGAAAGCCTTAGCTCTTCTCAGAAGCACTACCAGCTTTATGCTCTGCAACTCTAGAACTATCCCAGAGGAACAGATAAAAGCTATGGGGCAGTTATGTAAACACTGGTAAGATGATTTCTGTGGGTGCTCCTCCTCCCATCTGATTGACATCCCCAGTCCCCTTCTTTTTTTTTTTTTTAAGATTTTATTTATTTATTTGTCAGAGAGAGAGTGAGAGAGAGATCACAAGTAGGCAGAGAGGCAGGCAGAGGCAAAGGGAGAAGCAGGCTCCCCGCTGAGCAAGGAGCCCAATGTGGGACTCGATCCCAGGACCCTGGGATCATGACCTGAGCCGAAGGCAGCCGCTTAATCAACTGAGCCACCCAGGCATCCCCCCAGTCCCCTTCTTTAATGAAATTCTTAAGCTGCCACTAAATATATGGAACATAATAAATGAGTGGTTGCTAACCTTTTTAATTCTCTAAGTGTCTGATCACAAACCATTATTTTGGACTATAAGAAATAGCAGTAATGCTTTCTACCTAAACATAAAATGAGAAAAAATTTATTTAGATGATGTTGTGATTATTAAAATACAAATTAATTGAACACTTTACTAAATTCATAGAAACTTTTTTTTTTTTTGTCAATAAGGAACAGAAAGAAAAGGAAATGCAGTGCAGGCTTAATGTGGAACAGAAATGGCGGGTAAGGAATCAGAATCTGAGGATTTCTACAGAAGAACCTGCCAACCTGTGGGTGACTTTGGGAGCCAGGAGGCTGTTGGAATCAGAATAGGAAATCAGTGGATATGTGCATATAGCACACATCTTACACATTGTGTGATTTTAAGATCGACTCCTTCATGGAGAGTTTCCAGTGTTCACTGTTGTCGCAGTGTTGGTCCCCTGTGGTGCCTCTGCAGATACAGTGGTGCTTCTCTTTTTCTTCCTTCGTTTCTGTGTGTGTGCTTTTCTTTTTATCACTATACTGTGCCAGGCACTCCTTGGAAAGAGAACTCTGTTATTATCCCAGAAAGAGTGGCCACAGTTCAGCTCAGTGGTTTGAGGAAAAAAAGTAGTTACATTTCTTATTTGTCATTTTCTGAAATTACATCTATCTGTTATTTTAAAACCTATGGGTAGATGTACAGGTATGCCCCAGTTTAAGAAAACCTGATATCTTTAATTATAAACCTAAAAATGAGACAAAGTTATAATGGGATTATTTTCATTATAAAATGATTTCTTAAAACAAAGAAGAGGATTCCCTCTTTGGATCCCCTGATACATTTTCTATTTTTGTTACCATATATATATTCATATATTTGCGTTTAATGCTAATTTTGAGGGTTTTCTTTTCCTCCCATATAATTTCCCTCAGTAGACCATTATGGTCATATAACAAGTACTAAAGTTGTTTGCCATTGGACTTATCTTAAGAATTGCTATTTATTGTTTTTTGCCATTTTTGTAAAAAATGAAGTTAGAGCTTTGGGCTTTTCTAAATAATGGTTATATCCTTCAAAACAGCTAATAAAGACAGCCAATGTTCAGTGTCACTTTACTGGCAGTGCTTAAATTTGTAATATTAGAATATTAGAAGTGATTTAAAAATACAAATTCTTCCAAGTATGTTGAGGTATTAGTGGGGTAGCCAGTATTTACTGAGCACCTACTGTGGATTGGAACTCTGCTAAACCTTTTACGGGTACCAACTCATTTGACTCTCATTTTAACTGGTAAGGAAAAAGGGAACATAAAATTTTAAATATATTCAAGATTTTCAACTTGTAAGAATTAGGTACAGAGTCCAAGCTGAGATGTGTGACTCTAAAGCCGAAGCCTTTTTAACTATTTTCTTCTATCTTTTCTTTCCCTTCTTTTTATTTGCCACATACAGACCACCCTCCTTTCCTTCCTTCTCTCTTGCCCCTCCATTTTTTTCTTTCTCTTTTCCAACAGATTTCTGTATATTGTCTGGATTCCTGACACTCTGGTTGGCACTGGGTACTCAGTGTTGGTTGCCCTTAGGGAGTTTAAAATTCACTCTCCAGAATGGGCTGCTCATTTGTACTCTGAGTGAATGAGTGAAAAAATGAATGAATGGAGAAAACAACATAGAAACTTTCGATTTCTTTCATAACTTCAAATAGCTTATTATTGCTATTGGTAAATAAGACTAAATTGGCAGATAGATTTCAAATGCATAAACTATTAATTAGGAAATATTTAATATATATAAATATAAATATTTAATATAGTGTACTAAAATCTAAGTGGTGGCCACTTCCCTCAGGCATAGTACCATTTGGTGACCCCTCAAAGAAAGAGCCAAACATCGGGACAGTCTGAAAGAGGAGAGTTCAGAGAGGAAATAGTTTATGGGAGAAGTTTAAATTTTTTCTTAAAAATTTCAGAATTTTTAATGTTTTTTTCTTCCAACCCTTTATTAGTAGTGCTTTTTAAATTGTAATCCTAGCACTTGTACTCTTTCACTAATATTTGCCTCCATGTTCCTCCAGAATCTTCAGAGCGATCATATTAATGACTAGATCGCTGCCAAATGTGCCTCTGAGTGGATTTTTACCAGAGTTTACTTAACCATTTCCATTTTTCTCTTTGAAGGGAAAATTTATTAATGTTATTTCTAATTTTTTCCCACTGCTAGTAATACTGCAGGTAACCTCTTTATGCAGAGAACATCCTTTCTTTTGGTTCCATGTTTCTGTGCTGCATTTGAGATAAACTAATGCAGGATATCCAAATGGGGATGTTCTATTCATATTTGGAATTATGGAGTGTTGGTGAGATCTGGTTAAGTAAACTTAAATGATTTGTGGTGATGTTTACTCAGACTGTCTGGGGAATCAGATTGCTTTTTGTTCTGTTAGACCATTGTTATTAAACAGTTAAATGACATGTTTGTTAAAAGGAGATAATAATGAAATTAAAGGTATTTTGTAGATCATTGTTTACTTGAGTCAAAAGCTACTGAAATGTAAATTTTTTAAACTTGCCAATCAAACTTTTATTTTAACATGGACTGGACTGGAAGAGATTATGTTGAGTGAAATAAGTCAAGCAGAGAAAGTCAATTATCATATGGTCTCACTTACGTGCAGAGCGTAAGGAAAAACATGGAGGACATTGTGAGAGGGAGGGGAGGGACGAATTTGGAGGAAATCGGAGGGGTGAAGAACCATGAGAGACTGTGAACTCAGAACAAGGGACTGAGAGTTTTGGAGGGGAGAGGGTAGGGGGATGGGAGAGCCTGGTGGTGGGTATTGAGGAGGGCACGTATTGCATGGAGCACTGGGTGTGGTACATAAACAATGAATCTTGTAACACTGAAAAAATAAAATAAAAGTATTTGTGGAAAAAAAAATATAAAATGTAAAAAAAAAAAAAAAGAAAGTCCTTCTAGTAACTCTTAAAGAGAAAACATTATTTATATTAGTTTTGAATATTTGTAATAAACACAACATGTTATATAAAGCAAAAAAGTTTACTCATTTATAAAAAACACACCCAAATAGGTGTGCCTGGCTGTCTCAGTCAGTAGAGCATGCAACTCTTGATCTCAGGGTTGTGAGTTTGAGCCCCATGTAGGGTGTAGAGTATACTTAAAACACATATATCTACCAACCCAAATAATATTCCTAGGTAAAGTGTTCACTTTGGCGTATATCCATTAATGAGGTATAAATATTAGTGTATTAACTAATTATGGTTTTCCATTATTTTATATTTAATATTAATAACAGTACAGGGATTTCAGTCTAATGTGGTCATTGTTACCTGTATGTAAGAGATAATTTTGAGTTTTCAGAGCTGTGTGTGAATTGTTCACGTTTTGGCATTTCTTAAGACTACCTTCAGTCAAAGTTGATATAAAATAATTCTTTTGGGAAAACATATGATTATGCTTCTAAAAGAATACTGGCTTGAGTATGATTGTACATGGAAATTTGTGTGCCAATTAAATAACTAAAGCGATTTTATGAAAAAATCCCTAAAATTCAGCCTTGATATTTATTGAGATAATTTTAGAAATTATCAGAGAAAACTAGAGGTTATAATGGAACCATAATTACTATAGCTATATAATAATTAACATTCATAATTATAACAAATACTATAATAATTATTTCTTTCTTACTAACCAGTCTGTGTTCTAAATTCCCTCTGTGGTAAGAATTTATATTTTGATGAAAATGTAGTCTCTTGCTGCTCTGAGAATGTAAGCGAATTCACAGTGGTGATTAGCTTGTAGGAGTATATCCTCTCCCCCCACTTTTTTTTTCTAATGGAATGTTTTATTAGGATTTTCCTTCAAAGGTGTGGGTTCTCATTATTAAAACCAATAACGCCCATGTAAGTTGTCTTTTTGTAGAAGCATCTGCCTCACTACAATTTTAAATCATTTATAGTCATCCTATTAATGAGGACTCTGAGGGTCTCTTCATTTGTGATTTTGGTACCTGTTTCTTGCGCTGCTTGCAAATCCTTCACCAATCACACTTACAGCAAAGTATTATTACCAAACAGTCATGGATTTATTTATAATAGAATTCAGAACTTCCAATGGTGAATAGTCAAGGAGAAACATTTATTATTTAAGATTCATTAGATGCTCAAGGAACCTTTTAATGTAACCAGGAAGTAATAATTTACTGGTGTCAGAAATAACTTGAACCAAGAAGTTTGTGTCAGAAAAGGCATAAAACAGGAGTAGATATAACCCTGCAAAATTGTTGCTATTCCTGTTTGAAATATGTTATTTATCTCAGTACCCGAGTCAAGAATGGCATAGAGACTTATGTGGATAGTATGTCTCTTGAGTTTTGCTGTTTTTCTAAAATTTGAAGGTTTAGAAAGACTTGAAAAATCTGGAATAATAAAAAATATTAGTCTATCTTCATTTTTCAAAAACAAAATCTAAATGAGAACTATATGAAAATTGAGAACTGGAACCTGAAGTCAGTCTTTCAGGTTAGGGCACAACAATATCAGGCTATTAATTGAATTTATAAGATCCGTCCTAATCTTAGCACACCTGGCAGGTGTGGTTGTGGCCATCTTTGAGTGAATAAATCTTATTATGAAGTTAGAACACAATTGGCAGTCTATGTAAACAGAACAAAACAAAACTACGGTGGGATATTAAAGCAAAATTTTTTTTTAACACTTTAAACCTTTGAAGTTGATAAAGATGCCTGTAAGGTAGAATAGAAAAAATTGGTTTGGGAAATTTTTAGCACACAGGAAAGCAGTCTTTACAAATGAACTTGTTCTAGGTTTTTACATTTAACTACCTAGAGTAAAATCTTGAACAGATAGCCTTTTTTACTTTATTTGTGTAAATTGAATCCACATATATATCAGCTTCTGACATTCCATCCATAGGCCTAATAATTACATTGGTACATAATTATTTCATTGTAATTTTAAGGGCCTCTCCCAATATTCTATGACTACTTCCAGATATTTATGAATATTATTTTTCTTTTCTACTCCCACCCACAGTTGCTAAATTGCTAAGTAAGATACATGATTTTTTGCCAGTTTCAAGGTTTGCCATTCTTAGGTTAGAATGACAAGTTCACATGTGTGTATGAGAGAAAGAGAAATTTTTCTTCCTCTCATTTCTTTCCTATTTTAAGTCTCAGTTTTGACTTTACAAAAACTTTTTGGTATTTGTTTTCTCACCTCTAATAAAAATTACATATCAAAAGTCAATTATATTTATTATTATATTTATGGTTATATAAAATGTATGACAAAGTCTGGATGGGAACATGAAAAATACAAATAGTTTATGTACCATTATCCTACCTTAAAACAATTTATCTTCTGTTAAAATATTTTAATAAATAAAATCATGAAAAATAGAATTATTTATATAGACTTATCAGAACTTGTATAAATCCTTACATTGCCTGGTCATTTTTATTTTATTAGATTATTAAGTGTGTGGGATTAAAAGATATAGTTTATTTAGATAAAAGACTATAAAGCAGTCTCTTAAAAATCCTCTTTGGAAAAAATGATAATTTAACATTATTTTACATTTAAAAGATCTTAGTATACCAGCCAATAATTATTTTCACTTATTTTGAAAAAATCCTTGTTCTGGTCAGGTTTTAGACTAGATTTTAGCAATCTACGATGGTAATGAATTACTGCTTTCAGGAATGCTATCTGATATATTCTCAGGAGTTATGTAACTACCATGACATATTTTTACTCAGTAATTTTCATCTCAGTAGAGACATATTTAAATAAGTAATGTTATTCAAAACTGTTCGTGAAGTCTTTTGACTCCTTTTCACTGTTTAGAAAATATTAAGGTTAAAACTGCAAAGTGATTGAAGCTAAATGGGAGCCTACTTTGATTATAAAGGAAAATGACATTCAATTAGACAATTTCATACCTGTGAGACTTTTCAACAGATAGTGGTAGGTTGTCTATTTTAAGAGCATAAATCAGACTGCAAATGGATTCCTTGGAAATGTGTATGCAACCCTGCTCGAAGATGCATCCCCTTAATTTACAATACTGTCATCCTGTGACTGACAACTAGTGAATACATTGCATTGATTTCATAATACCTGACACCCTATACAACTGCAGAACAAATTGGTAAAATCCTACTTTGTGAAAAGATGGTGCTAAAAGAGCCTTTCTTTTGGTTTTCTCTTTCTTAACTCAGGTGCTCCGTCAGGATGTAATATTGGTAGATTGATTGCTTAGAGTTGAAAAAAAGTGCTAAATTCAGATTTTCTGCTAACAATAATCAAGACTTGAGAGCATTTTTAAGTCAATCTATTTGACGCAATTCTCTGGGAATGCAATTCTCAGTAGCAATTGGTATCACATCTACTTAAAAATCACATCAACCAGAAAATTCCGTTTAAATAGCTAGATGGGGAAATGAATTTCTACATACTGTGAACATAAATGTAATAATTGAACTTGGTTCAGCTTGTTTTTATATTGCAGATATTTAAATATCCAGATGTTCCTGCTGAAATTATATATAATATTTAAAAGTTTATTTTCCTTACAGTTGACATTACCTGCAGAAATTATACATTGGTAGCTATACTCCCCGGTGTATCCCGGTTGCTTTCTTTAGCTAGTGTTGTGCGATCTATATCTCATTAAAATTTTAAAGTGCTTGAAAAAAATTGTGCTATGGATCTTCACATAATTGTTAACAGTGCTTTGTAGACTCTTGTTGGTTTTGGTATTTTAATCAGGTATCTTGACAAGGCATCAGAAATGCTGGGTTAAAGGAAGTTTTCTTGGTTGTTGTTTTATCATAGGGTTTCCGTGTGCCACGGGGCTAGTCATAGTAAGGTGATAAATTATTGTCGGTATATTAACTCTTTCACTTTTCATCTATTTCATAGCCTTCTTTCTTATTGTAATAGCATTTTTAGTATTAAAGCTGAGCCAAGCTAGTTGACTAAGGAATCCCCAATAGCACTACTGACTGTTAATATTAAAGGAAACAATATCAGATATGAAGAGCATAAAACATTGACCTTACATCACAGGTGAAATCCAGTGAAAGCAAAGAATTACGATTGGATGATGATTAGATTTTCTGGTTAATGGAGGCTTAAGGAGAAATTCTTAATAATTGATAAGTAGAAAAAGCAGGAAAAAATACTGTTTCATAAAAACTTACAACTCTAATTTTAAAACCTCATGTGGGCTTATTCAAACATTTTTCAATATTTGAGTGCATTTACACATAGCATGTTTAAAAATCGGCTTTTAATTGATGCTTGCTTGTTTTTTAGTAGATTGTGATTTCAGTAAAAGAAATTGGCATTAGGGAAGAAGTTTTTTTTAAAATGTTAAAAACTGATCTCTAGTTCCTATTGTATTACATATAGTTTTTTAAAGCAGAATTTTTAAAAATCTGTTAAAGAAAGATTTTTTTTTATTGGAAAAATGACCTGCTACAGAATTTTCCCTTCCTAGTTTCTTGTATTTCCAAGCACCTCTTTTCTCATCATCTTTCTAACACGGAAGCACCTCCCTTTCTCCTGGGGAACAAATGTGTGTCAATAACCTTTGAAACTCAGAGCCCTGTTAGATATGCTGACTCTGCGGCTCACTTACAAGAGTGGAGGGCACACTGACTGCAGTTTTGAAAAGGGAATCAAGGTGCATAACCCCCTTGTGCTGTGCAGCTCTTCGACACTGTTCTCCTTCCTGTTGTGTTTTGGACAGGACAATGACAGCAGTTTGGTATTTGTCATCATCGTAGTTGAGAATCAGAATTTGTCACTGTGGCCTCACCATAGCCTCAATTTGTACTATAGGGAGCACGCGAGACAATCTGAAAGCAACTTCTACAAAGGCATTCATGTCCGAATCTTCCAAATTCGGAATCACTTTCTTAGACAAAAATGGCTTTTCAAATTTCATGTTGGTATCTTCCTTCTTATTCCTGTTGGCACAAGCCAAACAACCACCACCACCATGAAGCATAATACAGAGAAGCAGACAAGACTGAAATTGTATTGACTTGAGGATTTTAGATACCTAAAAGCTTCTGGTGACTTTAAATAGAATCTGTGTGATGATGTTTGTAATACTGTCTTCACTGACCACAGAGATGTTTTCTTCTCAGTTTTTGACTCTCAGTGACCCTTTCTCCGCTTTGTCTTTCAACGAACTAAATAGACCAAGTCTGGTTATCTAAAATCTGTCTTGGTAGCTTTAAAGTCAGTAAGTGTTTTCATCTGACCCGTCTTTCAGAAAATAGGCCTTTAGCTGACTCATGCTGTATGTTTACTCTAAGAATTAATGATACACACACACACACACACACACACACACACTATATATGTATGTATATGTTAAAAATATAAACTAGCAGTTTCTCATAGGGTCTTAGCTGTCTAGAATGTTAATAAAATCATTTTTTATCTGAAGTGAAAAGAGTCTGATTTGAATTAGATGAAAATTTCCAGTTTAGTACTTTAGCAGACCAATTTTTAAAAAAATACTTCATGATTTAACAAAAGAAACTGAATCTTAAATGAAAAGAGAGAGAAGTAAGTAAATCTTATCTAGTTTCACCTACAAAACCTCCAAAATAGTTTTTAAGAAAATATGCCCCTGGGCTGATATCTCAAATGTCAGGTTCTAGCCTAGGGCCCAATTTTTTTTTCCTACCTGATTTTTAAACTGATCAAATTAGAGGCTAAATTATGCTCTCTATTTTAGTTAAGCCATGTGCTATTAGCAGGGAACCCTAGGACTATCTCCAGTCTACAGCTGACCAGAAAATACTTGCCTCTGCACCTCTCGTAACTGCACATGATTGCTCTAGAGAAAATTCTCAAAAGCCCCATTCCATCAGAGCAATCTAAAATTAAGAAGTTGAGAAATAGAATTTTCACACTTGTAGGCTTTCAGAATTTTTGTTGACTCTTTGGGCCCTTTGGACTGTGAGAATATACAGGTGTTGTGTTTCACTTGGTTACATTTCTCAGGAAAGTAGAAGAACGTATACAGCTAAGGAAAGGTTTTCTAGTTGCTTCTAGGGTTTGGATATTATTTAAATGATAATAACATAAACTATCTAGCTTAAAAAGGATCCCATCCCTCCCCTACACAAAGCATAGCATAGTGCTGGTAATAACATAAAAATTATATGCAAGTATCTGCCCACATATCCATTAACATAGCCTACCAAAGCAATCATTGTTGATCAAAACTACCTGCTAGTTTTGAAAGGATTCATAGTATTCCATTAGCTGCCCACCTCCCAGACTCCTATAGTTACTTGTAGATATAAATTTTTAATATCTCACTCAGACGGTTCTTACTTCTGTTTCACTTATATTCTAATGGAGGTTTGGGTCTTACACATTTTGTTCATTTTTTACCCTGATCTAATTTTATTGATTTTTCTGGAATTTTCAAGTTTGTCTAGTTTATTTTTAATGTACATTTATCTTATCTTTCTGAATAGTACATGCAGAAAAGGCTCCAATGGTTTTGATCTCTTATTTATGTTGCATTAATTTTTTTTCTTTATGTTACATAGATATCTGTGTCTATGCTTTTATTTTTTTTAAGATTTTATTTATTTATTTGAGAGTGAAGAGAGAGCATGGCAGGGGAAGGGGCAGAGGGAGAGAATCTTAATCAGACTCTGTACTGAGCACAGAGCCTGATAACGGGGCTCCATCCCAGGACCCTGAGATCATGACCTGAGCCGAAACCAAGAGTCAGCCGTTTAACCGACTGAGCTACCCAGGTGCCCCTATATCTTGATTTTAAGTGCATTCCCTTTTAAAAAATAAAATGTAGGATTTTATGACTTCTGGTACCTTGATAACAAGGAAAAATATTATTAGCCAGGTTTCTACCCTACAGCCCTTTTTGTTGGGTAATTAGTTAGATCATTTTAGGTATGGTTTAGTTAGACATGGAGTTTTATACTTAGGATATTACCCTAGTCGTTTTACTTTCTGATTGCAGTTAAACTGTGAAGTTCTAAAGCTATGTTAGCTAAATTTTTTACTATGTCAGCAAGCAGAATATTGTTTGCACTTCTTTGCTTTTTAAATGCTGCTCAGGGAGCTGCGTAAGTTATAATTGATGCACAGAAGAGATTTCGAATTTTATATGCCTATAAATTGGCACTGCTACATAGACTAGAAAGATGAGATTGGAGAAGTTATTTTCCCGTGAGAATGATACAAATTACTGTCAAACTGTTTATGCTTGCTGTAAAAATATTTTCAATGTACAGGTATTTGCTTACTAGCTGGGTAGCACTCTTATTAACGTAGAATAACGTTTTAAGCCAGAGTGAAATGTATTGCATACTGTTGTAATAGGCCAATTTAGTCATTTCAGAGCTTAAATACCTGTAATTATGTTTGTTCTTTAAAACTCTGATAAATTTGTTTAAGTTTGGAGTTTAAGGATTTTAAGGAACCATAGAGTTTATCTGGTCCAGCCTTATTGTCTTCTGTATGAAGAAACTGAGGCCCCAGGAGCTAAGGAATATATGCCAAAGTCAGAGACCTAGAAATTTGCATGAATGAAACTAAAATTAAGTTTTCCTTCATTATTCTGGTTCTTTTCTGACATATTTCCTATCTTATGAATTGCTGCACTTAATATGTGTTTATTTCAGAAATATAAATGACTTTTCTTCTTATAGCTTAACTTAACCTCCAGATGACCTGAAATTTGCAGTGTTTTAGATGAATGTGTAAAACTTATTTGAAGTTGGGTAAAACTTCAAAACCATAGGCCAAAGTAAGCATAAGCAAATCCAGTGTTTATCTTACTTTGTCAAGGCAGTTCAGTAATGTCAAAAGAGAGGATGTGAAGAGATTTTTTTTTACCCCAAATAAATTGACAGTCACAGACTCAAACTTAGTGTATCCTTTAATATAGTTTAAAAAATATATATAAGTTGGTAGGCGCTCTGTCGTTGGGACTCAGGAGAAGAACTTACAGCCTGTGGTTACACAGGAACTTCAGTTGTTCATTTTGTGAGTGTCTTCTCCTAATAATAATGTGATGTCTTTTGTATGTGAAGATATTGATTTTGACTGACCATTTCAGAGTGCAGCTTCTTGGTTTGCTTCCCCTTTACCCAAGAGCAGAAACTAGGAAATCTCATGCTTTGCAATGTTTCTTTTTCCCCCCTCTCTTGGTATATAGAAGAGACACAGAAATAGGGAGTATCAGCTAATGAAAGGTGACAATGAGACGACAGTTGGAGGTGTGCTGAAATAGGATGAAACTGGGGTTTGCCTTGCTTAGACTCCTTTTTTTTTTTTTTCTTTCACTCTGGAAAGTAAGTTCTAAGGAAAAGATGCAGTGATGTGTCTCTACTAAAAATTCAATAATACAAAAACACCACAATGTAATTTGTTTGCATTAAAGTTATCAAATGGAAATGTAAACATAGTGGCTGAATGTTTCGATGCCTACAGTGATATTGAAGATTTGTCTTTAGGAATTGGCATGCATACTTAATTGCTGATCTTTAGTTAGCATCCTTCGATTACTTTAAGAGCGGCTTGATGCTGCCTGATGTTACCTTTCAGAGCTCTGCCTGTGCTGAGAGGGAAAAAAGAGGTGAGGTTGAGGGAAATTAACAGGCTAATGCACTTCTCCCTGGAGAAAGCTGTATTAAAAATAGAGATATTTGAGTAATTCCTATAAAATCCTGACTTTCCTGCGGAAGATTTTGCCCAAACCGTGTGGTGGCAATTAAAAAAGAAAAAGGCAAAAAGCTCAACCAAGCACATACACACGCAAAGCAGCACAGCCACAAAAAAACTCTTTTCCTAAAAGATCCAGCATGGTGAAGTAGGAAATCTTCTATGCAGCTAAGGAATAAGGAGTAAAAATCAGGCTAGAGATGACAAATAATAATGCTTGTACCCCTCAGCCCAGGTTAAGATCATGGGTTGGCAGGATCAGAAGCAGATGCTCTAGTGAACTAAATGTAGGGCTAATGAATTTGATAGCCCCACCAATAATCAGGAGGTAATCGTGGGAGCATGCTATTTCCTTGCACGCGCTTTTCCAAAATGCTGTAGGACTAAAGCACGCCGTGGGAAGAAGCCAGGGCAGCATTGTCTTAGCAGCTCCTTGTGGACATTTTCTGTAAAGCCTTTTGCTGACAAACAATGCAGTAGACACTGTTGAGAGTCATTTGCATTTGCCTCACTGACTTTACTCAAAGTTCTTGTTTTGTATATGTTACTCAAAGGTCTTGTTTTTGTATGAAGGCAAAATTGGCATGTAGTTTTAAATTCCTATAATGCTGATTTTCTAGTTTTAGATATTTCTCCTTAGAGGTTATTTCTGTTTCTTTCCTCCTGTATGCATGTACTTCCTATTTGTGGTAATATGAGTTAGGTCCACACCTGAAGGGCAGTTTATAAGTGGATTTATTAGAAGGCATTACAAATATTTAACTTGATATTTTCTAATAATGTACTGAATTTATGATAGTTTCACAAAAAATTAAAATCATTTCTCTATAAAATACAGCATAGGGATTTAGAATATGAACTCAGGAGCCAGACTGTCTGAATGTAAATATTGGTTCTGTTACTTATTAGCTTTGTGACTTATTAACAAGTTATTTAACCTCTATGTGCCTCTGTGTCCTCATGTTAAAAATAGAGGAAATGATGCTATTTACGTCATAGGATTTTTATGAGGACCAAATATATATATATATATGTATGTATGTACATGTATAGGAGTATGTACATGTATATATATATGTATTATGTATAACTTGGTATTTTATTTTATGTTATACAAATTATAGGGAAACTATATATATTATAAATGGTACATAATAAGGTCTTCATAAGAGTTTGCTATTGATTTTGTTGGTATTTTCATTCCGAAGGCCCAATATATTGTCAAAATTCGGCTTATAACTTAGAAAATAGTATTTCGATGTCTTTCACAGATGTTTTTAGTATTTATTAATTTGATTCCACTCTCTTCCAGTGGATGGAATTAGAATATTACTTATCCAAATAAATTTAAAATGTTTAGGCTGGAATATAAAAATACCAAGTATAGTAATAAACTGTTACTTTTCAATATCTTTAAAAATAAGATGAAGAAAACATTTAAATTGTAAACACATTTTTGTATGCATTAGATATATGTAGCCTTTTCCTTTTGTATAATGAATAGTTATATATTAAAATTGCATAGGCTCATTTATATAAATTAGAAATATTTCTTTTCCTCCTGTTTTTGTCAAGCCTTTGTGTATGGAAGGAGTATACATGTGTGTCTATCATCACTCTATATTGCCAAAAAACATTAAAATTTTCTTAATGTTGTAGCCTATTTGGAAATTATTTAATAGTGACAGACTAGATCTGAAACCCTTTTATTCTCTTAAGCTTTTGACTAATATAGAGAACATAATAAACATGGTGGTAAGGAGAGACTCATTCAACTATTCAGTAAATCAATATTTGAACTATTCTAGGCTCTAAGGATATATCAGTGAAACCTTTGAGTTAGAAATAAGCTAATAAATTTTTTTCATGGTCATAATTGTTAATACCATCCAGATACATATTCAGGACACTGAGCTCTTCTTTACCTGTGTTATGTGGTTCAAATGGTTTTTTATTCTCTTCCATAAAATACCTTAGTTGTTGTATGCAATGATTAAATCTGAAACACTGTCTCTTACAAAGGAGAGATTAACCACAATGGGATTTTTCATAGAGCTTCCATCTTGATATGAGCCACTTTTTCATCAAATTTGGATAATAAGTGGTGCTTGCTACTTGATTTAAACTCATTTTATTTAGCCCATGGACCATCCTCTTTGTTCCAAAAGGCCAAGGATCTGGGATTGGGGAATTTTCTGCCCTTTCTCATCCCTACGGGAAGTTTGTGTTCCTCCCAATAAAGATAAGGTACTTCTCTCAAGTCAATTTCCCTTTCCCTAGCACCTTGCTTTTGGAATGGAATGAAGGGTAGATGAATGTTAATTGTAAAGACAACGTGAACGGCACAAATGCAGCATATGTTGACACTACGGCAGTTTAATGGTGGATGCACGATGTGAAGCGAGGCTAATGCCAGGGCCTGATCGAGCAGTGCCCCGGAGCCAGCGGGTGGCTCGGCAGATCCCACTATTCCCGGGCCACCTTCTGTATTTTGTGAATTTCTATACCGTGGAAATCTAGTCACAGGTTAATTTTTATTGACTCTTCTTCCCTGATGATTTGAAAATATAGAGAAATGATCAGGAGTTGCTGTTATTATTATAATGTAAGGGGAATAAATAAATATCAAACTGAGTAGACCATGTGGGCCTATATTCTCATTACAAATGAGAATATGTAATATTCTGCAAAATGTCTAATGCATATAACAAGTTAATATACAGCCAACTCCTCATTAGAGTATTAGATGTACTTATTTAATTTTCTGACAAAAATATGAATGCTACAATTTTACTAATCCTTAAGGTCTACATTCCAGAACTTTCTTCATTGAGATTTGGAGAGATGGAAAATACATTCTTTCTAAAGTTGAGGCTCCTGGTTTTTCTCAGTGTTAACAATGGGCCCTATTATGCTGCTTCCAACTGAGCGAGGCTAGGAAGAACTTCACAGCTGGCTGGGCACCTGACATGCCCAACGCAGGTACTCTGACCTGCTCATATAGCCCTGGTTCCTCCTGGGGAGAATAGCAGTTTCCATTCCCTGAAGTGCCTAATTTATTCCAGGCTATGAATAGAATGAGTTTGTTGATTTGGGACTAGTGGCATTCCCCATGCACAACCTCAGGACATGATTATCCATACCAGGGTCAGGTGGGAGCTTCCCATCTGACCCTGTGCAGTCCTCACCCTGAGCACTTAACAAGAGTGATAAGAGGCTATTGGAATGTCACATTCTTTCTCATGTATTTGTATTTTTAATAAGATACTGACATCCTCTTTTGCTTTTATCTGAGCCTGACTATATAGTAACTTGATTACAAAAGGGATGTTAACCAGTGAGTTGTTAGATGAAAGATAGTGATACATGAAAAATCATAATCCTGGAATATTACCTTTTAGAACACATGTGTTTTTTGAGTTTATAATGTATGCAGAGCACTGTGCTAGGTTCTATCTGTGACAACAAAATAAAACAGGAAACAGTGTTTCTGTTCCTGAGACAAGAAAACCTAGAGAAATGGAAAAGTTGAGAAACAAGTGGAAGGGAACATATTAATGAATAAAATCTTATATATTGTGGTCTAACCAAATACCCAAGTTATATTTAAACACAAAGGACAAATCACAGAGAGAAAATGACTAGGAAAGGTTTCTTGTAGATAGTAAATTGTACTAGAAGTCCTAGAGTGTTTCAGTAGGGTCCAAAAGAATGGAAGGCTAGCTGTCATGAATGGTTTTTGGCAGGTAGGGAAAAAAGTATCTTCTGAGCTGGGGAGCATCTCTCCTCAAAGAGTGACTTCTACTCAGTGATTGCTCAGTAAATATTTGTTTAATTGAATCAACTTTCTCCTTAAGGGAAGTAAGACTGAGGTCTCTGCACTCTCAGCAGAATTAGTCCAAGCCCCCCAGTTTCTCATATCCTGCAGGTATATGGATTTGTGACAATAGAGACCTATATTAAAATTAAGATATATGAAACTTTAGTATATTTTGTCCTTTAGTTGTAGAAAAGAGAAGGGGACATTTATGACTTACTGTTGGCCAAGAAAAGAAAAGAAGAAAAGAAAAGGAAAGGAAAGGAAGGAAAAGAAAAGAAAAAAGAAGAGAAAAGAAAAGAGGAGCGCCTGGATGGCTCAGTTGATTAAGTGTTCGACTGTTGATTTCGGCTCAGATCATGATATCAGGGTCATGGGATCAAGCCTGTGTGGGAATTGGGGCTCAGTGCGAAGTCTGCGTAAGATTCTCCCTCTCCTTCTGCCTCTCCCCGCACTTGAGCACACTCTCCCTCTCAAATAAATAAATAAATAAATCTTTAAAAAAAGAAAAGAAGTAGGTTGAAAAGTAGATGGAGATGTGAGATAGGCATTTCTGCTAGAGCTTCTAAGAGAGTTATTAGAACAAGGCAAAGAATGAAATAAAGTATAAACTTAGGATTTAAAAAACTTATTTTAGCCTCCCCAATGTGCTATGGTAAGTGCTGTGAAATGTGTAAGCCTGATGATTCACAGACATGTACCCTGGGGCAAATAATACATTATGTGTTAATTAAAAAAATTAAAAAAAAAAAGAAATTTAAAAAATAAAAAAAAATAAAAATAAAAAATAAAAAACTTATTTTAGGAGATATTGACTTAATGTAGGTAACTGTACTAGATATTTTTTTTAATTTAAATACCTAGAAAATAATCCATGCCACCCAAATCTTAGTGGACAAGGAAGCTATGTAAAGCAAATAATCACAGCAATTTGGAATGAGTATCTTTTGTATATTTGAATAAAGTGCAGTGAATTAGCATAAACTGGGAAGTATGCAAAGGGTAGATAAAGCTCCCTGAGGAGGAGACATTTCACATGAGTCTTAATGGATGATGTAGAAGTTTTTTGGAAGAAGAAGTAATAGTAAGGACACTCCAAAAAGAGAAAACCACATGTGAAAAGGTTTAGAGATTTGAAGGGTTATGGCATATGCTAGGAAGTACAAGAAGTTGGAAGTATCTAGAACACAGGGTTAAGTATGGAGACCACAATGAGAAGGGGTCTAAATAGGTAAATAGGAGACAGAGCATGTGGGACAATGGATATCACATTAAGAATTTAAGAAATTGTCTTGTATGGATTATAGGAAGGCATTGAATGTTTTGTACCAAAAAAACAAAATAGCCATATACAGTGGATTAGAGGCCAGTCAGAAGCAGGGAGATGTGAATTTAGACTATTGCAGTGGTCCAGCGGAAAATTATGACATCCTGAACATCAAGGGTGAAAAGCAGAATGGAAAGGAAAGGATATATTTGAGAGTCATTAAGAGTGTAGAGGTCTTAGTGATGTGAGGGCTGAGAGAATTTATTATAGATTTTGGCTTGGGCACCTGGGTAGGTGGGATGCCATTACTAAATTGTGGAAAACTGGAGTCCATCCAGATTTGAGGTGGGAAAGAAAGAACCCAGTTTGGGACATGTTGAATTTGAAGTTAACATGGGTCACTCAAGCAGAGATGTCCCTTAGGAATACCTAGAAAGTTTTGTCTGAATCCAAAGATGGAAGTCAGGACTGGAGATAAAGATTTTGGAGCCATCAGGATACAGAGCATCGTGCAAATCATGCATATAGATGGGGTTTAAAGAAAAGAGGAACTCAGTTACGATAGTCAGGAAAGCACAAACTGTGGTTGTCGACCCTGGCAATATATGAACAACTCCTGGGGCAGAACTATCCCATTTTATTAAGGCAGCCTACCTACCATCTATTGTGTGATATTACCAAATCGTGGAAACTCTGATCCCCTATAAATGCCCTTTGATTCCGTATGGTGCCAGCATTCTGACAAAGAATCCTTGAAGGGGTTTCTCATAACTATCTAATGTAGGTTTTCCCAACCCGTGTTCCATAGAACCTTCTGCAATTCTGTAAGATGTTAAAAGGCATTCAATGAACTTTCGTGTTTAAAAAAGCAAAAGTTAAACATTACTTTATTCCAGGGCTTCTCAAAACCTTTAATAATGTACACTAGAGATTTCTGGGGGGAAGGGATGTAGTTAGTAGTTCCTTCCTGAGTTTTTCTTTTTTTAAACTACAGACCCTTTCTCTTCATGGGATACCTATTGATATCTCAAAGTATTGGAAAAGATGCTTCTCCCCTGATTGGAGAAATTAATGATGTCTTCATATAGTCATTTGAGCTTTTAATTTTTGAGAGTCTTTTATATTTGAAAGGAAAACTCATATTCTTTGCATTTTTTAATGATTATTCATTTTTTTAAAGTTTTAAATCTTAGAGCTGAGATTTTAGAAGCCTTTAAGCTCAACTTACATATCTCATAATTTTAAAATCTCGTAATTTTAGGGGCACCTGGCTGGCTCAGTTGGAAGAGCATGTGACTCTTGATCTCTGGGTCATGAGTTTGAGCCCCGCATTGGGTGTAGAGAGTTCTTAAATAAATAAAACTTAAAAAAAAAAACTTAAAAAAGAATAAAATCTAGTAATTTTAGGTGACATCTAAACACTCACTTTCATTCGTTCCTTGATTAATAATCAGTTAGCTTATAAATTTGGTGAATTCTTCAAAACATTTTACATCATTTTTAAACTTGATTAATTAAATTCTTTCAAGCATTTCAAACTTTAACCTCTAATATACTTAATTTTCCCAAGCACTTTAAACCTCTATCAAGATAGCCTTACAGATCTTCCAGAAATCTTCTTTAGCATTTAAGCACAATTTACAAACTGAAAGCCTAATGTATATGTCAGCCAATCAGTTTTTCAAACACTGTGCATAAACTTAGTCAAACTATCCTTAAATATTTCAAATGAAAAAGTCAAGTTTACTATTATTAAACTTCTTTTAAATATTTAAATAAATGTCACAAGCCTAAAATGGCAGATTAGCTAAGGTGTCAAAGTCTCTTAAATGTTTCAAACACCCTAAATGTAGAACAAAACATCCTTGACCCTAACAAAAGTGTAATTTTTAAAATTGTTTTGACCCACTTCCTTCTTTTTGTATGTATCCCTTCCCTTTATGGGGTTGCAGAGTCACATACATGACAAAGTATGCCAGAGAATTACAGTCTCAGTCTTACTGAAGTGAAGGATTCAGGATTGTTGGCCAGACCGGGAAGGAAAAACCTGGGTGTTCATTCCAGGATGGCTCTATCTGAGCTGCTGCTTAGAGTGATGAGACATTTTTATGCCCACGGCTTTTTCTGGAAAACTGTGTCATGCATCCTTCACTCCTTATTCTTTATTTTAACCCCCCCTTTTTTTTAAGATTTTATTTATTTATTTGACAGAGAGAAAGAGATCACAAGTAGGCAGTGAGGGAGGCAGAGGGAGAAGGGGAAGCAGGCTCTCTGCAGGGCTCGATCCTAGCACCCTGAGACCACGACCTGAGCTGAAGGCAGAGGCTTAACCCACTGAGCCACCCAGGCACCCCTCTTTTTTTTTTTTTTTTAAAGGTTTACTTATTTTTAGAGAGAGAGAGAGCGCGCAGGGGGCAGGGGCAGAAGGAGAGAGAGAGAATCTCTAGCAGCCTCCCTGCTGAGCACAGAGCCCAAGGGGGCTAGATCCCAGAACCCTGAGATCATGACCCGAGCTGAAATCAAGAGTTGGTTGCTTAACCGACTGAGCCACCGAGGTGCCCCTATTTTAACCTCTTTTACTATTTGTTAATTGTCTAGTTGAATTGATGATATTCTTTATGCCTCCATTGGTTGCTGTTAATCTCTCCTGACCTGGCTTGGTTGGCACTTACTTCCTATTTTGCTTCCCTGTCTTTCTCCTAGAACTCCCTTCTGGAGACATTTTCCTGCTGTGAGGCTGAGAGCTTTCCTGCCTCCCACATTGTGTACTTCTTTGACGTTAGGACTTCTCTTATTTCTTTCTATTTTCTTTTTGGTTTACTACATTCCTTCTAAGGAGATTTGGTTCCCTGTCGTTTTAAAAATTTCAGTTCTATCTTTTCAACTTTTTTCAAGCCAGGACTTGTCAGTAAAATTTCTAAACAAATGGTTATTAGCTTAAAAACCAACCAACCAACTAACAAAAAACAGTCGGGGAATGTGGTCAGACTGTGTTACGTTATTTAATTTCAGTGTGATTGTGTTCATTTTAGTCCCTTTGAACCTTGTCCGCGTCAGCTTTTTAAACCTTTAAACTCAATCTTAACCTGTTTGAGGGCAGGGGGCCAGATAAGACGATATTTTGGGCCTTCTCTTTCATCTCTGATTGCTCCAATTCTTAATCCTTTTCATCTTACTCATTTGCTTGTTACTGACATGGCATGTATATATATATATATATATATATATATATATATATATATAATGCCATTTTATAGAACTAGTCAGAGAAATACCTTTTTCAACTTTGAATTAGTTGCAAATTTAAAAATTGGGAGATTTTCATTTTTTGCTTTTTCCTAAAAATTGGAAGATGTGGAAATACCATATCTGTATTTGCACTTCTCCCCCAGCAGCTTGAGCTGAATATTGGCTTCCACCTCTTGGTGGATGGGCCTGTGTTTTTCAGTTTGCCCCAGTCCTCACCACACCCTTCTTATAATGAAGAGAGCCTATGGGTTTACATAGAAACGAGTCTAAGAGATGAGGCCAGTCTCGAAGCTAAGGATTAATATTAATGTATATGACAGTATGTACATTTTAAAGAAAAAATTGCTTTAATTTACTATAAATATATTTTTGCATACCAGATTCAACATACACACACATGATATTCTCACATTATAAAAGACTTAGTCTAAAAATCAGTGAATGAAACCTATATCTTTCCTGTTTTTTTTTTTGTTTGTTTGTTTTTGTTTTTGTTTCCTCACTAGTAAGAACTTTCTGGTTTTACGATGGGTACTTGGAAAGGACAAGTATTTTTGTTCGCATAACTGGAGTACCTAATAGTCTACCAGATTATTGCACCTGCACATATATTTCCTAATGGTTATTCCTCAGTTTTTTCTAATATGTCTTGAGTTTGCCCAATTGTGGAGGGATTGATGCATTCTTTTAGAAAATTGCTTGAGGATTGTGATCTTGTATACACTTTCAAGAGTGCATATCCTATTGAAATAGCTACGTTTTTCGGACTACATTTGTGTAGAGGATTAGAGGAACTCTATTAATATTCCAGATAAGAAAAGAAATCTGCAACATGTTTGTCATTTACCTTGGTTCTCTGGACTTAGGACATGAAATTCTATCCAGCAGCTTGAGAGCAATATTAAAAAATGATGTAGCATCACAAGTCAATGATAAATATGTTCACCCTAAGAATTTAAATGCGGTGAGTAGATGCAGCAGTGTGATTAGCATTCAGTGGCCAATCTCTAATTCCCTTTTCAGGCATTTAAAAGTCAACCAACCTTTAAACATTTTGCAATGTGCCAAGCATTTGTGTGTTCCATTCTATCAGGGTAAATTTTGCCCATTTGAATGTCTTTCTGATATACATAGTTTGAAAAACAAATGTCCACAGATAAGAATATGAAAGTCACTTGATATCCTACACCATCACAAACAAAGAATGTGGGGCTATTGAACATGCAACAACTTTATTCCTCATTATTGGCTATAAAATTATTTTCTTGCCTAATTTGTTTCAATCAGACATTTAGCGATATATACCTAATTCTCTTTCAATAACAATAACACTCAATTAATATAAATGATGATTTATGCTTGATGTCATGCTGAATTTATAGTAATTTGGAAGCCAGAGACAACAACTAATAGAGAATTGAATGAAATGAATTCACTAAGATACTAACAAAAGTATTTTAAGAGTAAACACATAGTTACCATGCACAATAAATCCATAAACAATTGTGAAGTTCTAGGAGTTGAAGTATGTAAGATCTATACATGTTTTAATCATAAAATGGTATATAAATGCCTTTGGGCAGGGTTTTTTTCTAGTTTACTTATTACAGATAATGATGACCAACATTAGCTTTATGATCTTCATATATAGCACTACCATGTAATCAAAATAGTTATCACCACAAGTCTATTTCTCTAAGCGAAAAAGACATAAAAGATTATTGTTTAAATAACTTACAGAAGTATTTTTTTTTAAGATTTTATTTATTTATCTGACAGAGAGAGATCACTAGTAGGCAGAGAGGCAGGCAGAGAGAGAGGGGGGAAGCAGGCTCCCTGCTGAGCAGAGAGCCCGATGCGGGGCTCGATCTCAGGACCCTGAGATCATGACATGAGCCGAAGGCAGAGGCTTTAACCCACTGAGTCACCCAGGAGCCCCAACTTACAGAAGTGTTATAAATTTCTTCTACATGCACAAGTTCTAAAAAAATAGGTGTTAAAATGTGTATTTCATAATTACTTGTGCCTTAATTGTGTTGTACTTTTCTTTTGAAAAACCAGTTTTCTGAAGAATAGCTTACACAGCTACATTCCTGGGATGGTTATTTCAGGTGTCGTGTTCAGGAGTTACTTCAAGGCAGAAGGACGTACTATGTAGAGAGATTCTGGGGACAGACTTTCCGGTTTCACAATGTTAAATAACAAAAATTCAACTGAGTAAATTTTAAAGATTTAATTGGCTTTAGTAATTGATTCATAAATAGCACCGTGTACCATTTAGCAAGTTGAGGGGAACTCTAAAGGGCTACAGAAAAGGAAAGGCGTAAAAAGGTAGAGACGGTATGGGGAAAAAAGGAAATTATTAGCAAAGAATCCATTGTTTTAGGCAAGGTCACCCTTGTAAGGGGAACAGGAGGGGTCTATCAGTAAATTTCCTAGTGCCGACCAGGAAATTCCCATGTTGACTGGTTAAAGGTTTCATTTCTTAGAGGTTGAAACTACAGTTAGTTAGGTATTAGGTCTTGGTTTGCTGACTTGGGGCCTTAACTTAAGTGATGTCATTCTGGGCCTGTGGTTTCCTGTTTAACAAAAAAGAAAGGAGGATTTTAAAATAGGCATCCCTAGAATTGGATTATTTTAAATGTAAGGAGTGTTTACTTGTAAGGGGATTTTTTGCAGAGACTCATCCATTTTTGATGGTGTCTTGATGTCTGTTATGAGAGTCCCTCAGTTTTCCTGCCTCCAAGAAAGACATCTTAGAAGTACTTTTTCTTTCCGCTTGCCCATATTTCTCATTTACTGGATTGACTCACATATATTCCCCCATTCACATTTCCTCCCATCCTTGACATGTTCGAAGCAAAATTTAAGGAGATAGAATTTTTCCCATCACATGATTTTATATTATCTGCAATGATAAGTGACTCTGTTCTATATTCACAGATACCAACTTTAGTCATTTAAAAACTATTACGACTATGAGTAACAAATACTTATTGTTAAACTTCTGATATATTAGTAGTAACCTGGCCTATATATGGGACCTGGATTAGGACAACACAGTAATATTTTTCTGATTATCAGAGTGATATAGCATACTAATTTGATACTAATAAACACTAAATCACACCAACTCTAATAAAAGATGGTATGTTGTTCCTCTCCACCCTTCCCATCTTTCCTCATTCATCCACAACCTTCTAGAGGGCAGACATGCTGTCATATCCACCATTATGTCCCCAGTGCCTCACCCAATAGCTGACATAGAGCAGATACTCAATAAATACTTGTAAATGAATGAGTGAATAAATCTGATGTTGGAGGTGACTTGTTGAGATAATCCATAGTTTTAAAACTAGATATCTAGCACCAGAAGGGATGGAATATGTGAGAGGGGGTTTGTTTCATCTGTTCTGTGCTTGTCCTCCAATAGACACACAACCATGCCAAAGAACATAGCCTGTGTCTGTCTTGCTTATTTGGCTTAAAGGGCTCAGAGGCTGGAAAGTATTTAAAAATTGCCTATTAAGATATTAAGATCTTAGTCTGAAAATTAAAGTTCGTCTTCTCTTTAATCTAGAAGATAAAGAGACTGAGACCCAGCCACATTAGCCACATACCCTTGAGGTCCTCAGACAGAGGAAGAGACCAGATAGGAGTTCGCGTCTCCTGACGTCCTGTCCACATCTTCTTCATAATACCAACACATCTGGAGGATAGAGATCTAGATAAGAGTGAAAGTATGAGAAAGATAGGCTGATGTATTAAAATCTAGATCACATTCAACTGGATCACTATATGCTATATAATTTTAGAGGAGTAACTTTTTAATTGTAAATGGGGGTAGAATGATGAGAAATATTAGAAAGAATGATGAAGACTATGAGTATCAAATTAAGAGAAAGTTTGGAACTCATGAGTGTGATATAATTACTCACTCCCATTTTACACTTATATTAGGGTTTAAATATCAGAGGAAATCAGAGGAATAAGGTAAGGATCTTAGGAAAATAATGATATTTGTTAAATGTAGAATATTTTGACCTTGAAGCATATCAGCATATTATTTCATCTCTCAAAATTTGACTTGGGTCTTTTTCCATCTTGCAGTTCTCTCCTGATCATGCTGATGCTTTTCTTTTCCTTTTTGAGCAGCAATATATTTATAATACTGATTAAATGTCTTTGTTTACTAATTCTATCATCAATGCCATTTCTGTGTCTATTTCTAATGATTTATTTTTCTTCTGGTTATGGGATATATTTTGTTGCTACTTCTCACAACTAGTAATTTTGTTTGGATGCCAGACTTGAGAATATGTGTTTGTTGAGTACTGTTTTTTTTTATATTCCCTTAAACATTTCTAGACTTTGCTCTGGGATGCAGTTAAGTTACCTGAACACAGTTTGATCATTTGTGGCTTGCTTTTTAAGCTTTGTTCAGTGGGTCTGGAACAACTGTTAGCCAAGGGGTAATTTGGCCATACTAGCGAGGCCTTGACCTTCTGAGGCCTGTAGATTAGGAGGTCTTTCTGTCCTGGCTCCTGGAAATTTCAAGTATTGCTGGCCCTTTGTGAGCTCCAGATATTGTCCCATTTGCTCCTTAATGATGGTTCTTTCTCTAGCCTCAGTAGCTTTCTTTTATACACAATGAGACCAGTATTTAGGTAAAAACTTGACCAGGCTCCTGTGCCTATTTCTAGAGCTTGCTCATTTGCTCTTTCTATGCAGCTTCCTCCTTTCTGGTGCTCTGTCCAGCAGACTCTGGCCACCTTGGTGTTTTAGAACTCTGAACTCTGTGTCCTGAACTGAGTACTACCATTGGACTCCGTGTGAGCTCTCCTTCCCAAAGCAGCAAGCTGGAGGGTCTCGAGGCAGTGAGTGTTTTATATATAGGGCTCGCTTGTTTTGTCCTCCCTTCTCACGGAGATCACTGTCCTGCGTTGCCTGTTCAGTGTCTGAGTAAAAGTTCTGTTTTGTTTTTTTTAATTTAATTTAATTTTTTCAGTGTTCCAAGATTCATTGTTCATGCACCACACCCAGTGCTCCATGCAATACGTTGTCAGGCTTAGTGGTTTTCTGAGGTAGGAGGGTAAATCTGGTTTCTTTTCTCATCATGGCTAGAAGCAAAAGTTCCAGAATCTGCTGAAACTTTATTGTTATAACATTTAAAAATCTTTAACCTGAATTTAATTAATTTAAGATTTTTGATCATCTAATCAGAAGCCTGAAGTCAGAATTTTCGTTAGTTCAAGGGACACCTGGGTGGCTTCGTCATTAAGTGTCTGCCTTTGGCTCAGGTCACGATCCCGGGGTTCTGGATCGAGTCCCAAATTGGGCTTCTTGCTCAGTGGGGAGTCTGCTTCTCCCTCTGCCTGCTGCTCCTCCTGCTTGTGCTCTCTCCATCTCTGTCTCTGTCTCTCACTTTGACAAATAAATAAATGAAATCTGAAATCTTAAAAAAAAATTTTTTTCATCAGTTCAAGATAGGATATAGGTCTCTATGAATTTGTGACACAGAATTCTAACATGAGCCCTGTATTGGGTTCTCCATGAATACTGCCTAACCTTCTTTAAGCTCCTCAAGAGCTGGGACTAAGTAATCAATCCATATGGCAAATATTCATTGAGAGTTCATTATGTGATAGGATTTTGTCAGTCACGGAGATTGCAGAAATGAATAAAGCATGATCCCATAGCCTAGTGGAGAAAGCTGGCATGTATAGCTTTATACACTGACTGAAAGATTATGAGAATGGGGAAGACTCTTCCTGAGACCTAAGAAGGTCTTAGACCACTCTGTGTTTGCTGGATGTAACATATAATTAGATGTTGCACACAATAGCACTCACTAATTACTCGCGGAAGAAGGATGCCGCAGCTAATTTATAGGCATATTCTCCTCAGAAACGTTAACTTGTTTATTTCTTAGTCCTCTAGAATAAAGACAGTTTAAATAAATACACAATAAGAATATAATGCATGTTGTAAGAAAAACTTGGTTTAGCTTACACTATCATGAATATTATTTATTGATAATTTCAAGGACTTTAACTATAACATTGACATCTAAATTATGTAGACCTGCTTTGTTTCTAATTGTCATATCAAGCAGTTGAAAAGTACCAATTCAGTCAAACCTTCATTTTTAACTACTGCTCCCCCCTTTTTTGGCTATTCCTGTTCATATTTTGAAACGCAGTGTCTGCAGATAGTTATTTATATGTATGAATTCACTGGTTCATTCTAGTGCGAAATAGGTCATTCTGGAACAGTGAGAAATGTGATTGCTGAATTTCAAGCAGTTTTTGCTGCTCAGCTGGATCGTAGAAAAAGAAAGGGGGTCAGGCCAGCACTTGTTGAAGATTTCTTGTTGCCATTGTCCTCATGAAAGAGGCTTGATGTCGGTGAATATGGACTCTTCAGTGTATTGGCAAGAGGGGAAAGGAGGCTTAGAGCCCAGGTTTAGTAACTATTAGGATATTGTATTTGAACCACTAATTAGAATCAAGGAAACACACAAATGCCATCCTAATTAAAACGTGTGGGGCTTTTTTGTTTTGAAAAAATTAAGGTACAGCAAATGGCTGTGTGATATTTTTCAGGCAAAATCTGCTTTTTTTTTCCCCCTTCTTCAGAGCCTGCCAATGTACTAAAAAGAAAGAAAGAGAGCCGCAGTAGGATTGGCAAGTGATGAGTCTCATCAAAAATAATAAATTCTTAAACAGTAAAATAAAGAATACTTTGAAAAAATTCTACGTTACTCAGCATTTGAAAATTGAAATCTTGCAAAGCCTTCTTTTCCTCTGTGTGGAAATTAGGGCTCTAGGTAGGAAACTATTTTTTGGCACAAAACTTTATTTAAACTTTATTTACAAACTTGATAAAGGGCCCATTATTTAAAATCTAGTTCCTACAGTCATTTTTTTGCTTATGATACATATATGAATACATTCATTTCTTATTCTTTTTTAAATGACATAGCTATAATACACTGTTGTTATTTCTATTAATATCCAGTTAACAAATACCAGAAATCCTGTATTTGGAACTATATGTATTTTAGTCTCTTTCACGTGTTAATATAAAAAAATAGCTTCCATCTCTGAAGACTTTGTTTCAAATTGAGCTCAAAGAGAGGATCTTGTAAGAGATTAATTCAAAGTTATGCTTCAGGTTTTGCTGGAGTGTTCTTGAGTTGCTGTGTTTTTTTCACATCCGTTTTAAAGTGAGTTGAGAACGAGAGCTCACGGAGCAGTGAGAGCCCTGCTAGGCAGGCCCAGGAGCCAGAGTGAGCTGGGGGCACACCCGTCCCATCCAGGAGTGTGTGAGTAACAGCAGCCATACTTTAGTGTCTGTGAATTAAGATGTTAATTGTTGTTGGCCTATAAGCTAGAAGAGAGTAAAGGCATAGACTTTGTTATATGACAGACTTAAATTTTTTTTTATTTGAATATAGTTGACACATAATGTTACATTACTTTTAGGTGTACACCACAGTGATTCAGCTTCTCCATACCTTATGCTGTGCATATGACACACTTCTAAAAGAAAATCTTTATTATTCAGAAAAGGAATTATTTCTTTGATTTTAACAGAATGGATGTAACTCTTGCTCCTCCTCCCCCAACTTCTAGTATGTGTGTGGGGGGGGATGTAATAATGTATTTAATATATGAAAACTGATTAGATAAAATGTAATATTCTCATTGAAAGATATAAATGTCTTAGTTGTATATTGCCCTTGTATTGATATATATTGCTTATATTAAGTATATGCAATAAAATAATATAGGTCGTAAAACTGCCTGCTTGGGAATCCTGGGAATGGAGCTCTGGCCAGTATTCCATTCTCTAAATCACCCTTTATCCTTCCTTTTGCAAACCCCAGGTGTTTCCCTGCTTGCTCTCCCTTTTTACTTTCTTGATAGGTCTTTGCCTGAGGGTGTGACTCTTTTGGCCCACTGGGGAACCATATCTAATGGGTGTGCTTTCCCCCAGTTTGTCTTGTTTTAAGTAAGAACACATATCCAGGTTATGTAAGATGTGTTCTACTCAGTGCTGAAAAGAAAAACGGAGAAGATGAACAATTTTTTTTTTTACATCGGGAAAGCCAAAGAAAAATTTAAACAATATTTAGTAATAGCTACGCATGTCTTTATTCAAATATATAGCTCTATCCTAACCTGATTATCCTTGAACATAATAATTTCATTCATTCATTAATCCACTTGTCAATCATTCAGACTTACTAGATGCTCAGCCCTAGGGGCACAAAGATGACTGCTGTATCTGACGAGCTGATAATATTTCATAGTTTTCTAAGCACTTTCACTGAGATTCATCTGATTGTTTATTCATTTGTTCCACAAATACTTGCTGAGCTCCATATTGGCACTGGAGTTACCGCAGTGAACAGAACAGAGAGGCCCTGCCTTCGTGGAGTTATATTCCCATAGGAAGGATGGATAATGAACAAGTAAAAATGTTTTTTTACATCAGATAGTGATAAGAAAAGGGTAACAGTTTAAGTGGATGTAGGGAGTAGCCTCGGGGTTATCGTTTGCAGTCTTCGATAGGGTGGTGAGGGTATGACTCATCAAGGAGCTCTTATTGGAACAGAGACTTGAAGCAAGACCACATTTGTGTGTTGAGAAACCGAGAGAAGGGCAAAGTCAGTGAAGGAAGGAGGGGCAGGAAATAAGGATGGAGTTCTAGCCAGCAGGTAGATTATATGGGGCTTCATAGGTCACGTGAAGAGGTCTGGATTTTTATTTTATTTTTATTTTTTACTATTATATTTAAAAATTTATTTATTTATTTTAGAGATGGAGCATGTGAATGTGTGAGTAGGGGGAGAGGGAGAGGGAGAGAACCTCAGGTAGACTCCCTGCTGAGCACGGAGCCCAATGCGGGCTCGGTCTCACAACCCTGAGATCATGATCTGAGCTGAAACCAAGAGTCTGAGGCTCACCCCGCTCAACCACCCAGGCGCCCCAGAAGGGGTCTAGATTATTAGATGTGATGGAAAGTTGTTGGAAGGCTTAAATGAGAGGATGGCATGATCTTGCTTACTGTTTAAAAGAATCATGCTAGCTGATGGGTAGAGAATACACATTAGCAAGGAAAGCATGGAAGCAGACAAGTAGTTAGGTGATATGGTGGTATGGACCTCGATGATAGGAGGGGAGATTGTGGGAAATAGTCAGATTTAGTGTGTATTTTTTTTAAAAGATTTTATTTATTTATTTCACAAAGAGAAAGAGATCACAGGTAGGCAGAGAGGCAGGCAGAGGGAGAGGGGGAAGCAGGCTCCCTGTTGAGCAGAGAGCCTGAGGCGGGGCTCGATCCCAGGACCCTGAGATCATGACCTGAGTCGGAGGCAGAGGCTTAGCCCACTGAGCCATCCAAGCACCCCAGATTTAGTGTGTATTTGAAGGCTAGAGCCAACAGTATTTGCTGCTGGATTGTATGTGGGAATTAAAGAGAAGAGTGGAGAATGACTTCTCTTGACCTCTCTTGGTACATACATCAACCCTAAGTTGCTGCTCCACACTGCAGCTAAAGAATGGAGTTTCCAAGGTGCTAAGTATAGTTAACCCTTGAATAACTCCAGGTTAGGGGCACCAATTCCCCTGCACAGTCGAAAATCTGCCTTTAACTTTTGACTTCCCTAAAACTTAACTACTAATAGCCTACTGTCAACCAGAAGTCTTACTGACAGCATAAACAGTTGATTAACACATATTTTGTATGTTAGATGTGTTGTATACTGTTTTCTTACAATAATGTAAGCTCTCTAGAGAAAAGGAAATGTTATTAAGAAAGTCGTAGGGAAGAGAAAATACGTTTATAGTACTGTAAAAAAAATCTGTGTTTAAGTGGACCTGCAGAATTCAAACCTATGTTGTTCAAGGGTCAACTGTACTTTCCCAAACCTCATTCTGTTCCAGAACCTGTACTACAGCTGAAAAAAAATGTTAAACTCTTTTTTTAGTCCATTGCTTTTTCCATTTCCTCCTACTCAGAAAAGTAAGAGCATTCTGCATTTAGGTGAGGAGGCAATATTCTGGATATCAACATTACAAGTATAGTGAACAGTCATATTATTATTTTTTCACTATAAGGATCATAGAAATTTTTATTTTTTAAAAAACACACACTGAAGATTCTAGATCAATTTCTTTAAGATTGCTTTCTCCCTTCTGTTACATGTAACCATTCCTTAGTAGTATAGCAATAAGTGACTGACAGCCATGTGTGTAATTTTAGAGGAATACTTCGAGAGGACTCTTCCAGGGTAGGAACAGAATAGAAAATGGAGGCAATAAATGGATAGCATAAAGGAACATTGGGTATTAAAATGAGTTTATGTGCAGATTTTCTTTGTTACGTATTATTTTCTCTGTAGTGATGGACCCAACGTCCATTCTCTCTGATATGGGCCCACAGGGCAAAGGATGACTCAGTAGTTTCAGTAGAGTGGGTGAAATAGGGAACAGAGGTAACAGTCCAGCTGCTTGCCCTGTGCTCTGTCAGCCCAGATGCTCACCTGGGTTAAGGCTGACCCTGGTGCCAACTGTAAATAAATCAAAGGACTGCAGATTGTTCCTGTTTTCATTATTAAGGAATTGGTTAACTCTTAGGCTTTGCTTCTGTTGTATTATGTACATGGTACTGATGAAAGTGTTTTACATATATTAACTCGTTTAATTCTCACACAAGCGTGCAAGGATGTTTCTACTGTTTTCCCATTTTAAGATGAGGAACCTGACCCCAGAGAGGCCGAGTGACTTACCTTGGGTTTTTAGAATTATAGCTAATGAGTAGCAGAGCTAATATTAGAACCTAGGGAGTCTGGCTCCACTGTTCTGCTCTCACCCTCTACATCACACATCTCAATAAGCACATGTGTTGAATTGAATGAAAAGGGAGAATGTTAATTACATTTCATAGTACAGATTTTCAAGTTGCAGAAAAACAAAAAGGAATATAAGCTTGGGAAAAAGTGTTGCCTAGGATATAATTAATTCAATTTCAATAAAAACAGAATCAAAATAAGAGTGTTTGTTTGGTAGACATCCATTAGAAGCCGAATGAGGAGGTGGGAAGGACTTTCATGAGTCAACCCTAAGGAAATGGGTGCCCATCCTGACCTGTCAAAGTCCTTATGGCTCCCAAGAGGTGTATTTGCTTTATGTATGCATTGTAGGTCCCTTTAAAAATATGTTTCACTTTATCTCTCTCCATCTTCCGTTCAAATGAATTTTTTTTTTAATTGAGAGAAAGAGAGAGAGAGGGGTGGGGAGGAGCAGAGGGAGAGGGAGAGAGAGAATCATAAGCATGCTCCACGCCCAGCCTGGAGCCCATCTCTGGGCTTGATCTCACGGCCCTGAAATCATGACCTGAGCCAAAATCAAGAGTCAGACGCTTAACCGACTAAGCCACCCAGGCGCCCCCAAATGAAATATTTTATAAAGATAATTTGATTCTGTAACTCACCTTCCTGATGTAATTAAGACTGGTGAAATGAAAAGAGTGAGGTTTCCCTTACGGGAGGAAATGATGTTGAAATGATGTCTTTAAGCTGCAGAGGAAACTGAATTATAAAATAATGCCTAATCATAGTTGAAAAACTTTCACTTCATTATGTCATTTCGTTAGCCAAAAACCCCCCATAGTTGTGTTTAAAACTTAAAGGTTGTTAAGAAAGAAACTGTATATTTTTTGTAATATTTTCTTTTTAAAAATTTTTCTATTTTTTCACCTTTTTTTTTAAAGGTTTTATTTATTTATTTATTTGACAGAGAGAGAGAGAGAGATCACAAGTAGGCAGAGAGGCAGGCGGGGGGGGGGGGGGTGGGCGGGGAAGCAGGCTCCCTGCCAAGCAGAGAGCCCGATGTGGGGCTCAATCCCAGGACCCTGAGATCATGACCTGAGCCGAAGGCAGAGGCTTAACCCACTGAGCCACCCAGGCGCCCCCTTTTTTTTCACTCTTTTTAAAATAGCACCTTTATATAGATATATATCACATACCATAAAAGTCACCATCTTAAAGTGTACAATTCAGTAGTATTTACTATATTCACAGGTTGTGCAACCATCAGGATTATATAATTTTAGGATATTTTCATCTACCGAAAAAGAAGCCCTGTAACCAGTTGTAGTCACTCTCCATTACTCCCTTTTTCCAGCCCTAGGCAACCAGGCCACTTTCTGTCTCTATATAGATTTGCTTATTCTGGATATTCCATATCAGTGGAATAGTATAATATGTACCATTTGAGTCTGGTGTCTTTCACTTAGCACATTTTTTTTCACTGTTCTTCCCTGTCGTAGCATTTATCTTTATTCCTATTTATTGGAAATAATATTCCATTGTATGGATATATCACATTTTGTCTACCCATTCATTAGTTGATGGACACGTGAGTTCTTTTTGTTTTTCAGCTATCATGAGTAAAGCTGTTGTGAACATTTGTGTACAAGTTTTTATGGCAACATATATTTTCATTTCCCTTGGAGATTTTTTATACAAATACGTATATATTTGTCTATCTAGGAGTGGAATGGCTGGGTCATATGGTAACTTTATGTATAATATTTTGAAGGAACTCCAGACTCATTTCCAAAGTGGCTACACCATTTTACCAGCAGTATATAAGGGTTCCAATTTTCCCATGTCTTTGCCAACATTTGTTATTGTCTGTCTTTTAAATTTTATTTCCTATTTTACAAATTTAATTTTCCTATTTACAAGAACCAGAATCCTGTCCTGCTTAGTTATTTTATACTCTTTGTTTTCCTGCTACATTACTGTGCTGGAGTTGTTAGCTGTGGTGTGGAAGGAGCACTAAACTTAAAAGAATTGGCTTCCAGATTCAGCTTATTACTTATTTTCCAGCTTGAGTCCTTGAGTAAATCAATCACTTTACTCCTGAGAACCTCAATTTTCCACTATTTCATATAGGATCAATTCCCCACTTTCTGACAATGGTCCAGTAAAATAGTTTGTAGAATTAATTTGCAAAGTATAGAGCATCAGACTCTTCTTGCTGTTCCTTCTCTGTCACCATCTCTTTTACTTTCTGCTTGATACCGGTTTTTTAAGTAAACACAGGGAGATATTGTTTTTGCTTTAATGGCCTTTTTCTAATAGAGTGTAAATTCTAAAAAGGCTTTAAGTTTCTTTTCTGTTATTGTTATTGTTGGTTAACTCTAGAAGTTATATCAGCAAAAATGTTCTCTTTTATCAAAGGACTTTTGTCAAATTCTTCTCCCTTTTGGGAAGAATTTTATAATTTGTCTAGGATAAGAAATGAAGCACGTAATCTTATATACACAGAAAATTAAGAGTTGAAGAAATAGCTCTCTTTGTAACATTTTAAGTTTTTTCCCTCATTTTTTCTATTTATGTTTATAACGTGGATATGTTATCCAAAGAAAGCTGTTTTCTCCTTTACTCTCTTTGTAGCTAAAAGCAACTTTGAGAAACATATACAAGATCTAATGGCTTAAACACATCATGTCAAAGCCACCAGCTCACAACTGCCTGACTTTTCTGCTACAGTTTTACCTGAATCATCTTCTGAAACCAAATTGGCATAATTATTGTTTGTAAGTCCGCAAACTTTGCTTCCACACAGTGCTTTGCGCTTTCTGTGCCTCCCGCCTGGCCCGTCACCCCCTGCCTGTTCTTCAAGGCCCACTCCTGTTCTGCCTTTGCTTCTCTTCACCCATATGAGTCATTTTATTTATTGTTAGTTCTTTCTTAATACAAACAGCAATTTATACTTTAAAAAAGAGGACATAGCCAAAGTACGTGAAGACAAAGGTAAAGTCCTTTCTGCTCCCCAGCGTTGTCTGTCCGTATCCTTCTGGTCATTTGTACGGTAGAACCAAATACATTTATAACAGGAATGGAAACATCCTCTACATGTTGTTTTGTCACACTTGCTTTGTCACAAAACTATAAATCATTTATGACCTTCATCAAATGAATCCTTTACTCTTTATGTCTGTTTTTATTTAATTTTTGCATGTGTCTTACTCTTCCAACTAAAATCAGAAACTTCTTGGAGGTCAGAGACTACATCTTCAGCTTTTGCTTTTCCTCATCGGGGATGCACTGAGGTCTGTCTTGTAGCAGATATTCACCAAGGATTGTTGATTGAGTTAGACATTTTGAGCCTATATCTCAGTGTGATCTTCGGTAAATTCAGGAGAATTCTTAGAGGATTGATTAATCTCTTTAATTTCATTGTAAGTAATGTTTCTAATGAAAATAACATTAAGAAATGTGGTAAATTAGTATTTGGGTGAGGGGAGTGAAGAAAATTGATGATGGAAATTTGAGAAGGTCCCGCAGAAGGCCTGGTGTCTGGCACAGTTTGCTTTGTGGAAGAAGGAAAAGGATAGCAGCCAGAGGGGACTAGAAAGGGAAATATCAACAAAAAGCCTAAGAGCAGCTTGTAGACTGAGAAAAAAGGTGAATAAAGAAAGGGAAACTTTTTGAGAAGTAAAACAGATAGTGAACACAAAAACTGCGGAAGAGACCTGTTTTCCTTTTAACTATAAAGTAAGAGCCCTACTGCCTCCCCAAATTCCTCTTCCATCAAAGTAAAAAGATACAAGTTTTGTGGTAAATGAAAGAGAAAACATCACATTTGGCCTGAAACAGTTGAAAACTAAAAAGCTGTACTGCAAAAGTATATGAGATTGCTTGATAAAATACATGACATGCCATAAAAGATCAAAATGAATCTTCTCACGAATTTTTCTTTTGATGCTCACAATCATCTGTTGACCATTGTTTTATTTTATTTTTTCTCCAATTAAATGAGTAGTGTTTTATACTAAAGGTTTACATTGAAGGTACCAATGGTGGGCTCGCCGACCAAGTGATCACTTAAACAACAACGACAACTAATGTCATGTTTTTGAAGCACAGGCAATAGCCCAGGCTTGTACTTTTCTCTAACGAACTCTGAATTTGAAAGTTCTTCATGCCACTGGAAAGCGAAAGGGCTGCAGCTGAAAATCCGGTGTGGCAGCAAGTGTTCTGAAGTTTTAGAAGTTGAATTACTGAACACAGGTTACTTTCTGCGTAATTGTATAAAGCTGATGTAATGGGTCTCTTTTGCTCTGATTGCTTTCCAAATTCTATCCAAGTGAATTCACAGCCGATGGTTTTTCAAAGCAGAATAAGGACTGATTAACTGGCTCACATAAAATAAAACCTTTAAAGGCAGAAAAATTAAATAGTTCCACAGCTTCACAAGAAGTTATACATATTTGCAAAGCACCCAGTAATTCTGATGACAAATATCTTTTTCTCCTCCTCTGATTGGATTTATTGTGGTGCTTATAACATATTTACCTTTTCCTATTAGTCAATATCACCTCTTTTATGCAATCTCTCAACTCTGACTTTACAATGTTCAGAATAGTAAATGTTATTGGCAGAAAAAAATGTCATGAGAAAATTGCTTTGTCATAAGATTCTCAGTCTTGTAAAAGGTACGATTTAAATATTTCTTCTGCCAGGAATTGTTTAGACAATTAAGTATTAGTGACATGCAGGGAAAACTCTGCCTGTGTTGTGTTTGCAGAAATGTTTTCTCTGGAAGGTTTTTTTCTGTTATGTTCTTTGTTGGTGCACCATATGTATACCACTGAACTTAAATCAGAGCAAAACCAATGAGAGGGCCAACAGTACGACAGTTGCTTTTGGACTGAAGCATTTCTGATCAAAAATAGACTAAGGTAACATGGAAGGAACCTCACCACGGCACACTCCAAATTCCAAGCAAGAATGTAGGCGTTATTTCCATTTTACAAGTAAGGAACCTGTGGTGAAGAAAGATTAAATAATTTGCCCAACGTCCCAGTTTGTGTTGAAATCAGGGATAGAACTGAGGTATGTCTGATTCAAAATTCTGTCTCTTTAGTCACCACACTTATAATGATTTTGTTTCCTCAGTTCTAAAAATTTGGTAGAAATAAAGCCACTTTTCAGGTCACAATCTTGGGGTGCTAGGATGGAGTCCCCGAGCCCTTGGGCTCCCTCCTCAGTTGGGAGCCTGTTTCTCCTTCTCCCTCTGTCCCAGACCCGCTCATGCTCTCTCTTTCAAATAAATAAAATCTTAAAAGAAAAAGAAATAAAGCCATTTTTAGTCAAAGGGAATTGAAACTTTTAATAAATTATTTTCCTAATCTGAGATTGAAAACTGTTTTGGGACTAAAACTTTTACTATTTAAAAATAGTACATGTCATGAGTTTGTTTCATTTGGGGATTAACGTCTCTGATACCCCCTGTATTCTCCATATTCCCTTTCCATGAATCTCACCCTTTGCAGACAGAAACTCTTTAGTTTGCAATAGCCACCTCTTCTGGGGAGGGAGGTGAACTGTATTTAATCCTCATTTCTTGAGGACGAGCTGCCCAAACTTACTCAACTTCTCTCATTTGAGCCCCAGCTGCTGAGGAGCTCAGCTACCGTGGGAGCTGGTGAACCTGTTCACACAGGTCTCAGGCAAACACGCCATTTTCTCAAGAGCCTTTTGCTTCCGTGATGTCTATTTTGAAATTTTTGCAAGTATATCTTTAGCATTTCTCCCAACTGAAGTGGCATCCTTTGTACATTCCACTCTATATTTTTAGTGTTTTTGAAAATTTTTGTTAGTTAAAATAAAAGCAACAGATTAGTGTAGGTGATGATTAGAAGTCAGTACTTGTTGTCTAGTTTCCCTGCCCAAGTGACTCTGGAAGAGTGGGAGAAGATGGCTTGGAAAATCACTATAACAAAATATATTTTCGAATGACTAATTATAAACATTTTCTCCTTTTTGTGCCAGTTAACGTTAAAAAACAGCAGCGAGGTAACTCAATTTAGTTCAAAAGCCATTTTCTAAATGAGAATTAGCTGGGAACAGTGTTACATTGATAGACCCTGCCAGCGGCTGGATTCTGCATACAAAACACTTGTTCATGTTTTCCTTGAACTCTTTTGATTGGGCCCAGCGCTAAGTTTATACTGAATGGGCTCAGTCTGGTCCTTGGCAAGCATCAGGGAGTAATGAATAGTGGAACATCGAAAGGCTTAAATGTCCTGGCACAAGCCCTGTGTCGGTATGATGAGCTAACCAGAGCATTGTTTGATGAGAAGGCCTTGTGTCCTTTGGAAGTAAAATCTTGGCCTGTGGACAGAGGTCTATGTACACACATTGAATTTCTGTCTTCCTGTTACGCTATTCCATTCATAATTAAACTTTGAAAGCGAAGTTCTGAAGAGGTTCTTGAATGCCTCTCTTCCTAGCATGCCCAGAAACAAGTGGCTGATGTAAAAATGACATAGCCCAACCCCTTTATTGGGTAGCTCTCCGAAATTCACATCAAAGACTTGCAGAACAAACTCTTTAAACTAGAGAGCAGTGTAGACATTCACTGTTTTCTCCTTCATAAAATGTCTTCGCTCTGAAAGCTGTGGTAATTTACCACAGATTTTTGCGATGGAATTTCTGATGTTCTGATCTTTTATGTTTACAGTTCCATCTGTATTTGTAGTGAAATGTCTAAATTTGTCTCAGTACATCCAAATTCTAAGAATGAATTGATCTTCTGAGTATTTTCGCCTTGAAAACAAAGAAAGGAAGAAAAATTAAGCCCTGGTGATTAAAACTATGACATTGTAACTTGCTTTTCCATTCTAACTTTTATTCTCAAAAACAGACAAAAATTCGGTAATCAGAGCCTGCCAGAAAGTACCTCAGGAAGCCAGGAATAGAAACTATTTTAGCTGTTTTAAAACTGGTTCTGATTTTGTAAATTATCAAGAAGAGCCTCCTAAGAAGTTCTTTTCAAGCATATTTTAGTTCTGTGTTATAAAACCAGACTCCTAGTAGGGTATAAGCAGTTCAATAAGAGCATCGCAAAGCTGCATTATGTAAATATTAAAAATCTGAGGATCTACTAGAAAAACATTTTGAAAAATACTTACAAATATAAGAACAATTTCTCAGATTTGCTTAAAAAACAGTCTGAAGTGCAGAGGGGAGTTGGGGACAAGTAGGTCAGCGTAGAAATGACATAAGATTGGCTGTGAGTTGGTCATTGTCGACCTGGTCGGTCATTCATACATGAATGTTCACTATACTACTTCCTCTACTTTTCTACCTGTTTGAGATTTTTCATAATAAAAAATATTATTATAATAAAAATAGTATCTCGTGGTTCAGAATGGTTTCATACAATAAAATGTCTTCTTGCTAAAGAAATACAAAAGTCTAAGATACTTTTAAAACTTAAAAAGTTTTATGATATGCACATAACCCTATGATATATAAATTCATTTTTTCCTTCAGTGGTTGTATTTAGAATGATAGTGGTAGATGTGGATATAAAAGTCTTAACTGAAATGCAAGGGTCCTTGACATAATTAGGATAGTTTAATTAGTCTCTAATTTAGGCTATGCACAGATGAATAATCTTCTAAAACACGATTATATTGTAATACAAGCAATAAACCCATACCAGGCATAATCTGCTCTCTATAAAGTAATTAAGAAAATGGTGCACTTTTATGGTTATGACTTATAATGTTGTGGACATGGAAAAGTTTTGGCTTACAGAGTCTCAGTTAAGAGAATGAAAGATGGGGGCGCCTGGGTGGTTCAGTGGGTTAAAGCCTCTGCCTTTGGCTCAGGTCATGGTCTCAGGGTCCTGGGATCAAGGTCCTTATCAGGCTCTCTGCTCAGCAGGGAGCCTGCTTCCCCCCCATCTCTCTGCCTGCCTCTCTGCCTACTTGTGATCTCTCTCTCTCTCTCTGTCAAATAAATAAATAAAATCTTTAAAAAAAGGAAAAAAAGAATGAAAGATGGTCTAGATGCCAAAAGTAACTGATAAGTAGTTGATGTCTATTTGTATCACATAATAAACTTTTATACTTCATTTTTGTTTGGCTTAGTTTGACCACTAATCAACTACATTAGAGTTCAGGTTTTTTTGTTTTGTTTTGTTTTGTTTTTTTAGATTTTATTTATTTGACAGAGTGAGAGAGAGCGCGAGCTTAAGCAAGGGGAGTGGGAGTGGGAGAAGCAGGCTCCCCGCTGTGCAGGGAGCCTGAGGTGGGACATGATTCCTCGACCCTGGGATCATGACCTGAACCAAAGGCGATGTGGCGTGTAACTGACTGAGCCACCCAGGCACCTCCTAGAGTTCAGTTTTTAAAACTATGTTTATAGTGTTGTCTAGTTGGAGAATAAGTATATTTTGGTGAATTCCCAGTATGAAAACTTTACTCCAGGGGGACTGTTAATTTTGTGTCAGAGGCAAAGGAAACATCAGGGAGATGCTGGTGACTCTCAGATAAGCACGATGAGGCTTCGATGACTCTGATCTGGTGCTACTCTTCTGTTTGCTTGAGTAAAGTATTTTAAGAGTCTAGGTAACTGGTCCTCTGTTCTCTGAATAAAGCTACATCCTTCATGTATTCATGTTTACAGTTCTTTACTCCCTCTATATAAAAAATAGTTATGTTCTTTTCAGTTTTGGAATGTTTGGTAACATTCTGTTCAGGAGAAGTTTAAAAAAAAAATAGTGGTTTCTGTGGCAAGTTAACTCCAAATTAAAATGGACAGCAGGCAAATGCTCAGAGAGCGAAGCCTTAATTTTTTAAAAAATGCATCTGTGATATCACTTTGGGCTTTATGATATTGAAAACGTCTGTAGTACCTGGCAGTCTGGATTAAATTTCTGGTCCTTAACTAGTACAGTCAATCATCAAGTATTTACTGAAGTAACTGTGTGTTTATTCATCTGACCATACACTTGTCCATTTGTTCATTCAACTCATATTTGTTTAGTTCCTACTAAAAGTTTACTAAGTGTGTAGGAGAACCAGTGGTGAATAAGATAGGCAAATTTCCTGCTTTCATGAAGCTTTTGTTTTAGGGGTTGTGGGTAGGTAAATAAGTAAGAAACCTATCCTATAGTGCAAAATGTTATTCGGGGAATTAGAGTAGCATGATGTGATGGAGAGAAGTATTGGGTGGTGAGGGAGGGGCACCTATGCAGATTTAATCTTTAAACTGAGATCTGAATGTCACAAAGAGGCAGTCACGCAAAGGTGACTTGCTTAGTTCTTTGTGTTGAAAACTAAAATCTTAAGATTCTCCCTCAATTTCATAGTGGTAGGGTTTTATCCAAATAATATGTGTACTTTGATTTTACTCTACCAATCGGTGGACTGGTTAAAATATTCCAGAGAAATTCATTGAATCCACACTAGTCCCTCATTCAATAACATATTGTAAGCTGGCTTTCTTTCTCTTATACTGCAGGGCTCTGTAACTTCCAGTGCAAAACTCAAAGCAGGATAGTTACATTTGGCTTGCTTCTCTTGGCCTTCCAGTCATTGCTGTGGGGCCTGCCCTCTCACCCAAAACTTCATACTGCCTTCTCATTGCTCAGACAGCTTCTTATTTCCTGTTCTCTTTCATACTAACTGGCCATTCAGGTACATTGTGGGTGCTACCTAAACCCTTATGCCCAAAATAAGGGAAACCTATCTTGTTGTCTTCTGTCCGCTTGATGCCAAACTCTAGTTCTTCCAGAGGTTACTTCTGGATAATCTAAAGTCCAAATCTGGGCCATATGTGAATGTAGTAAAGCTCAACTCCCGTCTCCTCCTCTGTTTTGCACTCCATTCCCTGACACTCTCGATCATATTCTCTCCTTTCAGGGTAACATCAGCACATTTTCTGGTGCTCTTTTGAGACAATGCCCACAACTTTGGTGTTAATTTTGGACTGCCACCACAGACATTCTGGAAGTAATGGGTCTTGTAATACTAGGGTTGTTTTATGTGGGTAACTGTCCAAATTAAGTGCTGTTCCTGCTCATGTCTGAAAAACACTGTATTTTCCATTTGCACAGGAGCAGTGTTACTGATAATGAATTAATGGCTTCTTCCTGAGTTGAAAAATCACTCTGCTAGTGTTTCATGTGTGGGATCTCCATGCCTAAATAAATTGTTGCTTCAGCACCTATACAAAAGGATGACTGACATTTAAAAGCAAAATCAGATAGGGTATTTGTGTTAAGGTAACCAATCACATTCTTTTGACTCCTTAACTTTATGATATTGCGAACAAGCCTAACAGTTTTAGAACCCTGAGTTTATATTGAGGAAGATAACTAGATTGATATGGTAATCAAGCTGCTTAAACAGACCCAGCACATTTTTCAGCTCTTTAGGATTTTAAACTTTAAAAAAACAATTTTATCTATATTTTTTAAAGTTATGTTTTGGCATAGACAGCATGTCCATGTTCAGCATTGATTTTTCCTGTCTAGGATATTGATTTATCAGTTTTTCTTATTTCTAAGAAGACAGTTCTCTTCATAAAATTCCCTAGTTCTTTTCAAACAATTGAATTTGTGTCATTTTGTTCTGACATCTGGCTTAAAGGTGAAAACTCTATGAATGATGCCATTTATCATCACATCAGCCCTTATTGTGAATAAAATGTAACTACATTTGCCATTTATTACCTCTGGCTTAATATTAGCAGTGATAAATGATACATAAAAATTCCCAGCATATAATATATTCCTAACACAACAAATATTATTAAGATTTGTTGAAGTAACAGGAAAAGGATCTCATTTGTCAGATTATCAAGTCAGTTGGATGATAGATAGCATTTTGTTAATGTGAGTAGCTACTCAGTTGCTTTTTTTTCTATATAGTATATGAGGTTAAGGCTGGAAGAGACTTCTGTTGTCTAATTTCTTTGTTAATAGCTTACTAAAATAACATTTAAATTTTACATAGCTTCAGTTTTCCCATATAATGGGCATAAATACCATCCCGTCTTCTTTCTAACAGTATGGTAAAGGTTAAACAAATACCACGTATTAAGTGAGAAAGCATCTAAGGTTTTCACTGATTTCTGTTCCCCGTTCTTTCTTCATTTTCATAGTGTAGGTAAACAACTTTGCCATCTGATGGTATTTATAAAAGTAGCTTAGAGATAAAAAGTAGGATTCTGAGCACATGTAAAACACAATTGATAGGAAGAAAAATACATGTCCTCCTGTCCCCCAAGTGTAAAGATACAACATGTTATGATTTTTAAATGAATGTCATAAATAACACATTTGCTTTCTATAAGGACTCACTTATATATAAAATAGAAAAGCTAAATATAATCACTTAACAGATTTAGCCAGAGAAGCAAGTTTTTTTCCTCCCTGTGATGATTGGTACTCCCAATCAATTTTGAAATGCTCCGATAAAACACATAAGAAATAGGCAGGCTGAGATGAACCTTCTGTTGACTTTTCGGAAGAGGCCTCTCACTGATTTCCTTAGTCATACCCTTGTTTCTATCGATTTTGATGGGAACCTTTCCGAAAGTAAGCTTTTAAAGTCATTTTCATTTTTGCTTCAGTTTCCATAGGTTCCTAACCATAGCAAATCATATAATAATTAGTCCCCAGAAATGGTTTAGAATAGTAACATCTTCACATCTTCAGAGCAAAATATGAATGCCCATCCAGATTTTAAAAGTAATGTATTTCCAATTACAGGAGGAGCACATTCGTAGCTTTTGTTTGTGTTATTTCACCTCCAGACCCATCTTTATATGTGAATGAGAAACTTCTAAATATTTATTGTTCACATGAACATGCAAACGGAGTTTAGAAATAGTTTTGGTATTCTTTAAAGATCAAGGAGAGAAGGAGAATGAGTGAGCAGGGAGAGGTTTCCTGGATTTTTCTCCAAATCGCACATACTGTTTACACAGTGTTATGTGCTTGTCCTGCTGGCATTTGTATTGTGGAAGCGTGAGCATATAATAGTTGCTTCCCTCAGAACCACTGAAGTTTACCAGGATTTGGACAAGTTTCTGGATATAAGATACACAGAGATACATAATTAATTTTGACCATTTTATCAGAAAGATGATTTCATAACTTGTTTGTGCAGAAGAGCTTTTCCCTCGTGTTTTGCTCTTGCTTCTTGATGAATTAACTGGTCGCAGGGAGCTTAATTTGCACAAAATAATGACTGAAAAAGCACATGCTGCTAAGTGCCACAGATTGTGTTTTATACCCGCACTCTAGTAATCGTTTTAAGTGTACGAGCCCAAGGCTCTGGACCATGCAGCTCCCAGATAGCATACTACGTACATTTTGGTGTTTAAACCACTGACTCTGCCCTGCCGTTTTGGCTCACTGAGTGATCGAGGAACTACAGAGGGGAATATGGATAGCTAAAATTAAGGATTATAGTACGTGCAAATGTAGTCTGTCAGCGTCCTGAATCTGTGGCTTTTTAAGTACCTGATGGCTTTGATTTTTTAAAAATCGTGCTCTTTTCTTTCCACATTATCATACATTTACATTACATGTTGAAATAAAGTTAGACATTAGAATAAAACATAGACACCCTACTGAGTTAAAGATTTTAAATCTTATTCTATTGTCCTTACCCTTAGACAGATCCACCCACTTAACTCTCAGGTCTGCATATAATCATTGCAAATATAAATGTACTAAAATTACCAAATCAGAAGATGTTAAAAACTGTCAGTGTGGGATTGTGAACTTGAATGAGGAGTAAAGGAAATTATTCTAAGACGCTAAGACGCTAAACACGGTATAATATAATATTTTTTCATTGGTGACCCCTAGGGAATATCTGGCAGTGTAAATTGCCTTTTCAGCTTTTGGATACATTTCAAGATGAGTTCCTTATTAGAAATTCAAAGGAAATCTTCTTTAGTAATCATTTTAATGCTCCACATCAGTAGATTCAACTTTGCTTCCTCATAAAGTTTTGCTTTTCCCTAGTAAATTACTAACAAAACGCCGTGGGGCATGGTGCAGGACTGAGTTTTCCTATAAAACTCAAGGGGGCAGTAGTTCCAGGGGAAGGAAGAGAACGATCTGGGCTGAGCTTCAGTCTTTCATTTTTTAAAGTAGATTAAGCTATTTAGTGAGATTATTATCATAAAAATTGATTATGGCATGTAAAATACAGAAAAAGGAATCTTTTTCAATGGGGGAAATAGTTACCACTTATAACAAATTGTAAAAACTGAATTTTAAGTGACTCTCTCTAGAAGGATACTTGGAAGTATACATGACCCATGGTACTGGGGAGGAGGGTGCGTGTGAAGAGGTCTGTGTGTGTCAGGTTAAAGATTATTAAATGTTTTATCATTTGTCTAAGTAAATGGTTTAGAAATGTTTTATTCCCCTCTCCATTGCTGATTCTCTCCACATAATTATCTCACAGATCTATTATACTTATTTATTTTGGGAATTGAAGAGAACATACTCTAGTTCCTCAATTCATGGTCTTTTTTTCTTTAAAACAAAAGAAAAATAATCAACTTTTCTAAAATACGTAATAAATCTTAACAGTATGTACAAATCCAGTATTTACTGCTTGTTTTCATTTTCTTCCCTTTGGGAAACATTCATCCCTCAGGTATGTAATTGAAAAGACCTGTTTGTGTACTCATTTTGGAGAAAGCCTTTAATGAGACCTTTAAATGTTTCTTGGCAATGAAAAGAAAACAACTCCAAATTCTGTAAATTTCATATTTATGTAAATACAGACCCACTCAGCTCCAGCCTCACCCTCTAGTTTTTCAAAGCCAACTGTTGGTCTCATTTAGCTGCTGTCATTGCGAATACCTTTCTCTGCCATGTGAGAGTCATTAGGAAAAGTCCAGATATGGACCCGTCCAAGTGTACAAGGTGGGGCTTTGTAGAGACGTTCTCTGATCTGTCATTGCAAAAAAAGACGCTGATTCATTTTGTTGGCACATTCAATTAAGTTTTAGTATGTAAAGGAGTATATGGAACTAATTGTGTCCAAAGTCACAGTTTTTCTCAGCCTAGCAGATTGCAGGATGGTGCCAAAGCTAATGCCATAATATAAACATAGGAGGGAGATTGTGTTTTCTGGACAGAAGAGTTTGACACATAAATTAGCTAAAGAAAATAAGTCGCTGTAGTTTTTTTCTGCTGTTACTAAAACTAAATAATTTATTTTGCTACCCACATATTATTCTGATCTATAACATAATGTAAGGATTAGAGTTTATTAAAAATGTATAAGAATTCTTATATGTACCTCAGTTTAACTGAAGTGCATTTAAGCAAAATGTACATTTAAGGAATTCACAAATTAAAAATTCGCATCTATAAGCAGTAGTCCATTTCTTGGGGGGCTGCTGTGTGCTAAGCCCTGCTTTAGGGAAATATATGGGGTACATGTTTTGTGAGTAAGGAGTGGAGACATAGCATAAAGAGTGGGAGAAAAAGCATAAGGCCTGGTGCCTGTCCTCAGGAACAACCTGATTCTAGAAGAAGCAAGGTTTGTGTAAAACAAACAGCAGAGCAGCAAGTAATAAGAACATGCAATAAAGTGTCAGAGTGGGTGGCATATTAAAGGAAAAATAAAGGCAGACAGACTTCCTTTCTAAATGAAATTGTGTGCAAAATGCCAACATAGAAAACAGAGAAATGTGGGGTTTTTGTACTATTAATTTTGTCGTACAAGTTCAGATGTACATATTTACTCAAGAAGTTATTAAAAAATCAAGGGCATATAAACGAACCAAAAAATTTAAATAAGTAGCGAAGGGGTTGGCCTATAGTAAGGACTGAAGAAATGTTAATTACTCTTATTATTGCTATTAGTTTTAAATTCTGTGCTTTGGGTAGCAGTTACAATACAATATTAGCCTCAGCTTTCAATTTATTTTTGTATTTTGTTCAGGCTGCACATTTCAGAGAAAAATCTTGACTCACAGTTAAGTAGTTTTACATGGTAAGGTTTTGTTTGGTTTTCATAGCTTGCTTTGCTAATATCACGTTATGTTAGTCTTCAGTTAAATCTAGATGGCAAGAGAAGAGATTCTTTTAAGCAGAGCCCTCCCTCCAATAGGAGCAAAAAGCAAAACTTAGTGGCACAATTTTATTTATTGGTTTCTTTATTATACAAAGAAAAGTGTGTGTGTGTGTGTGTGTGTGTGTGTGTGTGTGTGGTGTTAATGTGTAGCAACCTACAAAATAGAACCAGACACTTGAAAACCCCTTAAGAATCCCTCATGTGATACAAACTTAGTAAGGTATGCAGTTTTGAGAAACCCCTAGTGTGCCTTGTAAGACCCAGGTCAACAGACTGCAGCCCATAGGTCAAACCTAGTTCACCACCTGTGAGCTAAAACTGACCCAAGAGCTAAAAGTGGCTTTTACATTTTCGGTCATTGGAAAAATAAATAATAATAAGGATTTATCATCGTGGGAAAATTTTGGAGGCTGAACCAACAGGACTTGATGATGAATTTGGATGTAGAGACAGTGAACTAGAGGGAGATGTCACTAAGGCTATTTGGTTTGGATTTTTCATTCAGGACAAAGCATAGTACTGTTCTTTGAGCTAGGCAACCTGGGGGAAGGGCTGTTGGGTTCAGTCTTCGGCATGTGAAATTGGAGGTGCCTGTAGGCATTTGTCTGAAGCGTTCTGTGAGTGGTCTGCATACGAGTGGATTATGTGTATGTCTGTGGTAGTCACCTGTGGATAGATGCCGCTTTAGAATCCTGGTGTGGTGTGGACACCAGAAATCGCTTATAGATTGAGAAGGGCAAAGGGCCTCAGACTAAGCTTGAAGGGATGTCTTTAATGATTGCATGGAAGAGAAAGAGCCTGGAAAGGATAGAGGGCAGGGAGAAGAGAGAGTGACACACAACAACCAAGAGTTGTCGTGTGGTAGAAGTCAAAGAAGATTGTCAAGGGAATGATAATGCTTCAGAGGAATAAGTCTACAGACAGGGAGTAAAGAGTGTCCGTGGAGTTGTGATGTGAATGTCTTTGGTATCTAGAGCAAAAAATGTTTTGATGAGGCAATGAGAATAGAATCCCTAAATTGTTGTTTTATTGAAGTTATTTATGTCTTTAACTATATTAGTTCCAAAGAAAACCTTCATTCCCAGGTGTGATCTTTTTATTGTTCAGTTGATCTCCAACTTTACAATGGCAGTTAATTAAAAAATAGGATTCACTTAAAAGAAATTTGCTTCACAGCAAATTTTGAGTGAAAACATCTATTTCCCATCACCTACTTAAATCTTACCCAGATTATACATCAAATCCCCTTTAATAAAAAAACGATAATAATGAGAAAAGGGTTATTGTTGCAACATTCAGTGACTAAAAAACAAAACTGGTGACTCATGGGAAATATCACATTGCTCATAGACCTCGTCAATTCCTAGCCAACATAATTGTATTAATTCAATTTAGTAAAAAAATGCCTTCTTCCCTTACCAAGATTTCTTCTGTAGGTGGCTGAAGGAAAAACTGTATTACCAAAGGAAGTTTGGAAAATGGGAAGGCTGGGACGGGACAGAAGAAAATCTGTGTTAAGCATTTTGTTTATAGACCTTTGGTGAGGATTTTCTTACATGGTTTTGCGTCTCTATTTGTTTTTCTTCTGTGTTCTTACTTTGTTATAATGTGTTCTAATGTGCACTTGGACAGAGACTGTATCTGTCACTGTGGGATTCTTTGGCAGTAGACACTGAGATGGAGGTCAGGGTCTAAGGTGTTTATTAGGGATCAGCTCCTGAGAAAGGAAGTAGACAGGAAGAAAGATTGGGCAGAGGCAAAGTTCAGACTGTGATGCAGGCACAGCAAGGTCTTGGCCAGCCTTGCAGGGAGTTCCATCACCAGCATTGACTGTCCAGGGCTGGATGGGTGGTTCTTTCTGTCTCCTCCTTGCTCAGCCACAATTGCAGGCTGCTGCCTGGGCAAGGTGGCTCTCTGCAGGGCGGTCAACCCTGTGGCAGAGGCCAACAGCTGAGGCTGGCGCTGCCCATACCCCAAACTTCGCAGCAAGCCCTTGCTAGAAGGAGGATCTGAGCAGCACACCTTTCTCTAACATTGCTATTATGTAATTTCCCACCTATTTAAATAAAATGCTTTGTTTACACTTATGGTGGTTTGAATTCTGCATGTTATAAGCAACAACAGCCACTCACACTTGTTCAAATGGTCAGGGACTTCATCAGCTCATGTAAACAGAGGCCCAGAGGTCAGGTAGGCTTCCTAGTTCCCCTAATCCAGCAGCTTCAGCTCTATTCTCTGGGATTCTCTCCTTGTCAGCTTCAGCATACCAAAGGCTTTTCCCCTCTGACTTCTGCTGGTAGCGGAGTAGCAAAGAGGCCGGGGACCTCCGTTCTGCAAACCACCTTGTCCCAGCACAAAGGATCATCTGCTGTGTGCTGTGAGAGCTCAGGCCTGGTCCTGGGAGCACTGTGCCTGACTGCTGGAGCGTAGTCCAGTGGGAGATGTAGAGAAGACTGACTGACTTAGCCGTGGCCTGTTGCTGGGGCCAAAGAGCAAAGAAAAATGAATAAAACCGGCATATAGGAATTGTAAGTCTTAAAATATTTATCCACTTAACAAGTTCCCGGTCCCATCTGGGACACCTATTGTATAGATAGGAAGTAGACACTATAGAAATTTCACTTTCTTGGCGATTTTATTGGAGTTTTTATAAAATATCAGCATTTGATTGCTCTGCCTTTACTAAGTGGTTGAGATTGCAGACTGACACTTATTAATTATACCAGATTTCTGGTTTTAATTAAAGGATGTCTTCTGAGACTAAACCTTTTTACCATTAGGCTGTTTGAAACCTATGAGATAAAAAGGGAGAGTTCTTTCAGAAAATTATTTACATGATTTTAATTAATGATTATAATCTCCATGGTCATTTTTGCAAAAGAGCATTTAATCCCTTAACCAGTTTTCATGATTTGCATTTTGCAAAAACATGTCGGCCCTGCAGGCTTATTATCTGAGTTGTGTTTTTTTCCAGATGAAACTTATTTTGGGTGAGTTTTATTTTGCTACTGCTTGGAGCCCCGTTTCATACCTTAGCACCTGTTTCTCATGCAGAGCAAACCGATTGGTAGAAAAGTAAAGTTTGCTTCCTTTTGCCAAGACAGAACATAGCCCTTGGCAAGGTTACCTTTGAAAACAGTTTTTCATGCAGAGACCGTATACAAGTAGCATTGCTGTTGCCAAGATCCTCTGACTAATGAAGGGTCGGAGGGATGGTGTATTCTCTCATTGCTTGCGGCACGTATATGTAGCATTTCTTCTGAGAAAAAGCACTCTAGCGTTTCAAACAGAAGCTAGAAGTTTAACCTTCCAGGAGGAAGGTCACTGTTAGTTTTTATTGATAACACAGAAGAAAGCCACTTTATAAGAATATGAAAGATAAATTCTTTGCTAAGTAGAAACGATTAAACACAGTGAGTTTTCCACCTTTCTTATGAAAATCAGTCTGAAACTATTTTCCATTTCCAAAGTTGCTTTTTTCCCCCCTTTCCTAGCCGAGGTGTCAGTCAGATCCTTCATGTTGACGATACTAAGTGCTGGTCTCCAAACTATGGAAGCTTGGTCAGGATTCAAGGTCCCGGTCTCTTTATATGGCTGCCCGCTCTGTTTGGTTTGGTGCAATTATGCCATCCATATTTTTGTTTATGTGTAATCTTATTTTATGAGAACATTTACATTTCCAGTATGCTTTAAGCTATCCATAGTTTAATGGTTTCATAAACTATGAGACTGATGCTTTGTTTCACAAGTGGGAAAATCCTAAAGACCAATGTTTTGTGAGTACTTATGGAACTGAGGAAGGAATAGAAAATGTTTATTCCTGTGTGCATGATCAAAATAGCTGTTACCTTAATGCGTGTGTGTAGGGGGAGTGTTTTCTGAGAGGAAGATGAGAGAGAAGCTATGGAGAGGGGGTCTAGTGTTTCTTGCTTTATTTTCCTCTTCCAAAAACAGTCCTTAGGTGGATGTTTTCAACCATTTACAGAGTTTTCGTATTTGATACCTTCTCAAACATTATTATGGGATTATATTTTCCATTGTTTTTCCTTGTATCACCCCCACCTTCAGTCATAGGCAAAGACAAATTAATGCATTACTTCCATAAAATTTCAGCAGTACTGATGTGCAATCTTGCCTTCCTGAACAAATGCAAATAGCTGATTGACAAGTGCAATATTCTTTAAATAACAAATTTTATTATCCGGATACTGCTGAAAGCCTCTACTTCCTGATAGGCACTGCAAGAATTCAACTATTTTCACTTTTGTTCCACAATATTTTCTTATTACTTTTGGCCAAGATAAAGCTGATCTGCTTATCAAAGGCTGGGAAATAAATTTTATGAAAGAGACTGGAGACAAAACAATGATGCTATCATTATACTTTTTTTGTTTCCATTATTGTTATTATTCTGATGTTTTACAAATAGGAATTTATAGATCACTCTGGGCTGTCATGGCAGTTCATGTTCTTAGAGTGCATTGCAGATTGTGAAGGAATATTCCTGAAACTGGAAGTAAGAGGGACGCCTGGGTCGCTCAGTTGGTTAAACGTCGAGTCTTGGTTTTGGCTCAGGTCATGATCTCAGGGTTGTGAGATCGATACCTGTGTCAGGCTCCAAGCTGAGCAGGGAGTCTGCTTCTCTTTCTCTCTCTCTGCCCCTACCCCTGCTTGTGCTCTCTCTCTCCCTTTCTCAAATAAATAAATAAATAAATAAATAAAATATTTTTAAAAAATTAAAAAAAAAAACCTGGAAGTAAGAGAACTTGAAATACGAAGAAATTGCTACTATGTAGAATTTTGTCTACTGTGAAACAGGCAGCATAGTCAGGTGGCTCCTGTGCACTTGTCTTTGGTTGGAAATTTCTAAAGTAACAATGAGAGCAACTAACATATATTGAGCACTTAATATGTGTCAGGCATTATTCTAGGCACTTACTGAAAATGCTAAGTAATTTAATTTTCATAACAATGCTGTGAGGTGTATCACTATTTTAGAAATGAGAAACCAGACATCGATAGTCAGGAAGTGACCAAGGTGAGATTTGAGCCGGGCAGTGTGAGCCTGCAGGATGTGATGGAACCACTGCTCTTCCTCTGTGTCAGCAGTAGAAATAGTGTTTTGGTACCAGAGGGAACTTTGAGAAATCCTCTCTAGCCCTTCTCATTTTACACGTGTCCTCATATGTAAATATGTGACTGGCTCTGAGACATTGAGTATCGTTTCCAAGGTCAGATGTTGGGGATAGAGGTGGAACAGAGTTGAGCCTGTATGCTTCCTGGTTTCAGGTTTTCTCACCCTCTGGGGCTCTCCCCTGGTAACAGTTTTGGAGATCTGTTCTACGAGGAAGCCCCTTTCTACAAGGTGTCTCTAGAATTGAGAGTTGGCCTTAAGCTTTTTCTTCTTGAAGTTACAGCCCAGAGAGTGCTGGAGTTTAAGCAGGTAGAGTGGAAAGTTACATGGAGAGGTGAGAAAGGAAATGGAAGTTGGGTGGGTACAAATGGAGCAGGGCCTGGGGCAATGATTTAGACATTATTTGCCGGGCAAAGCTTGAGTACTATCTGAACATAGGATTATAAGGAGACCCTGTGACTTTCGCATGGTTTTTATCTTAGAGGAGGCAATCTTAGCAGGCAGGACCCTAACTTCTCAAAATGCAAAGGTTGTGTGACATGGCATTTGCTTTGTGACTCTGCTGATTCCAGATTTTGCCTCTCCTAACAAAGTGGATGATTTCTTCTTAGCAGAATGGGAAATGCAAGTACCTGTTGAAATTTAAGAATTGTTTCCCGATGCCAATTTGTTTAGAGACATCTAATGGCAGAAGAAAATTCTACTGTCACTATAGACAGGCCACATCATTATCTGTTTTATTTCTATGAAAAAATTAAAGTTTTAACTGTAGTTAGGCTTTTATTTTTATTTTATTTTTCAAGTTTTTATTTAAATTCCAGTTAGTGGAATTCCAGTTTTATTTAAATTTAAGTTAGTGATTCATCACTTATGTATAACACCCAGTGCTCATCACAAGTGCCCTCCTTAATCCCCATTACCCATTTAGCCCATTCCCCGCCCACCTCCCCTCCAGCAACCCTCAGTTTGTTCTCTGTAGTTAAGAATCTTTTATGGTTTGCCTCCCTCTCTTTTTTTTCCCCCTTCCCTTATGTTCATCTGTTTTGTTTCTTAAATTCCACATATGAGTGAAATCATATGGTATTTGTCTTTCTCCAACTGACTTATTTCGCTTAGCATAATCCACTCTAGCTCCATCCATGTCATTGTAAATGGCAAGATTTCATTCTTTTTGGTGGATGAGTAATATTCCATTGTGTATATATGCCACATCTCCTTTATCCACGCATCAGTTGATGGACATCTGGGCTTTTTCCATAATTTGGCTATTGTTGATAATGCTGCTGTCAACATTGTGGTACCCCTTCACATCAGTATTTTTGTATCCTTTGTGTAACTACCTAGTCATGCAATTGCTGGGTCATAGGAGCGTTTTATTTTTAACTTTTTGAGGAACCTCCATACTGTTTTCCACAGTGCCTGTACCAATTTGCATTCCCACTGTAAGAGGATTCCCCTTTCTCCACATCCTCACCAACACCTGTTGTTTCCTGTGTTGTTAATTTTAGCATTTCAGACAGGTGTGAGGTGATATCTCATTGTATTTTTGATTTGTATTCTCCTGTGATGAATGATATTGAGCATGTTTTTATGTGTCTGTTAGCCATCTGGATGTCTTCTTTGGAAAAATGTCTATTCATGTGCCCTGCTCATTTCTTAACTGGATTATTTGCTTTTTGAGTGTTGAGTTTTATAAGTTCCTTATAGATTATGGATACTAACCCCTTTCCAGATATGTCATCTGCGAATGTCTCCTCTCATTCTATAGGTTGCCTTTTAGTTTTGTTGACTATTTCCTTCGCTGTGCAGAAGCTGTTAATTTTGATGAAGTCCCACTTATTTATTTTTGCTTTTGTTTCCCTTTAGGCTTTCATTTTTAAAAGTATCTCTTAATAAGTTAAATTTATCTGGTTTCAATTTTTCTCTAAGATATTTACTTTAAATCCTGTTCATTTCCATGAGCCATACATCCAGTGTCACAAGGATGCACTGAATAAATCAAGTGCCTGCAGACAGTAGAGGGTGGTGTTCAATCCTATACAAAAGTGCTGTGTAATATAGAAATACTACACTTAGTACCTGCTTCCCTGCCTTGTTTCTTAATTGGATCTGTGCTCTAGGGGGCATTAGGTTGAAGTGAACAACAATGTAGAAACAACATTGCATTCCTGAAGCCAAGTCAATTAATCACACAGTGCATTTCAAAGGAGTTACTTCTAAGTAATTGTTGTGTAAATTAGGCCCATTGCAATTGCCAGGTAGTAAACAAGAGACAAGCCTCCTTTATGCAACCTAAAATACATCACAAATTTGCCATTTCTAACCCCCCTGTGAGATAATCCTTAAAACCTCATTGCTTGCACCCACAAAATAACCATACAATTTTTTATAACCGCGTTGGTTATGTTTTCCCAGTGAGCCTATAATTACACGTTTAACTTTTTCAAACAGAGGTTAATAATGATGGGATTTTTGAGTTTGGGGTTATTTTATTTTTCTCTAATGACTTTCTCTGGTCCTTGTATAATACAGGGGATTAAAATGCAGGTAAAGAATGTCTTGTCTTCAACAGCATTGAAACTCTACCCTATGGCTTTCAAACAATATGAAATATATTGTTTATATTTTATTTTTAATCAGGAGTCACTGATTATATCTTGAGACTTCGTGTTTCAGGAATATATCCAAAATTCCAAAAGGACCCTTATACAGAGAGTTTCAGGATCACTTTGCCCTGTTACCATATAAATTATTTTTCAGCTAAGTAGCCATACTCAGTAAAAGTTTCTTTGGGAAACACCCAGCTTTCTAAAAGTAAGCATGTCTAGGAAGTACAGTTCCTCCTGAACCAGGACTAACCATGTGAACTTTTCTGTTCACGTTCCACCATCTTCCTGGAAATCAGTTGTATTTGGCTTTGGATCTCTAAGGTAGCTTTCCTTGAGAGTGATTATTCTTGATCAATTGTAAATACAGCTCAAGCTCACCACTCCAGTGCAAAGGATGGGAGGGTGTGAGCCCAGAGCTTCCTCAGCCATGGTTCTGAGTTGTGACCAAAATGATTACGAGAGAATGAAACCAGTTTAGAGAGAGAAGTGGAAAGAGACTCAAAGAAAGGGACTTCAGTAATCCTATTTCCAGTCATTCCTGAATATACCTTACTTTTGTGTGGAACCCAAATTTATCGGCATTTCATCCAACCTACTTTTTTTTTTTTTTTTTTGGACTGGTTACAATATATTTTACTGATGATACATGACAAGGTACGGCTCCCTAGGCCCCTTCCCTTTTTCAGGGGTCTGGAATGAAAACTGTGGAGGTTGGGAGATTCTCGATGCTTTGTGGGTGAGTTGTTGGGGACAAGGACTCCCTGGCAGCTGAGGGACCTCTCTTCCTCTTGCTCTTGCTGGGGCTGGTAGTTCAGGGGGCTCTTACCATAGGTCCAGCACCCTGTTGCTGTAGCCAAATTCATTGTCATACCAGGAAATGGGCTTGACCAAACTGTCACTGGGAGCAACTCCAGTCTCAGCATCGAAGGTGGAAGAGTGGGTGTCACTGTAAAAGTTACAGGAGACAACCTGGTCTTCGGTGTAGCCCAAGATGCCCTTGAGGGGGCCCTCCAATGCCAGCTTCAACACCTCCTTGATATCATCGTATTTGGCAGCTTTCTCTAGGCGACAGGTCAGATCCATGACTGACATGTTGGGGGTGGGGACATGGAAGGCCATGCCAGTGAGCTTCCCATTCAGCTTACAGATGACCTTGCCTGCAGCCTTGGCAGCACCATTAGAAGCAGAGACGATGTTCTGGGCAGCCTCTTGGCTATCATGCCACAACGTTCCAGAGGGGCCATCCATGGTCTTCTGGGTGGCAGTGATGGCATGGACTGTGGTCCATGATGCCAAAGTTGTGATGGATGACCTTGGTGAGAGGACCAAGGAGTTAGTGGTGCAGGAGTCATTGCTGACAATTTTAAGAGAGTTGTCATACTTATCATGATTCATGCCCATCACAAACATGGGGGCATCAGCCAAAGGGGCAAAAGATGATGACCTTCTTGGCCCCAGCCTTCAAATGAGCCCCAGTCATCTCCATGGTGGTAGAGACCCCAGTGGACATCACAACATATTCAGCACCAGCATCACCCCATTTGATGTTGGTGGGATCTCACTCCTGGAAGATGGAGGCAGGCTTTCCATTGAGGACAAGTTGCCCATTCTCAGCATTTACTGTACTGTGGAATTTGCCATGGTTGCATGTAGGCCATGTAGTTGAGATCAATAAAGGAGTCATTGATGGTGACACTATCCACTTTGCCAGAGTTAAAAGCAGCCCTGGTGACTGGCACCCAATATGGCCAAATCTGTTTATTCTGATCTTCACCATTATGTCTCAGGGAGGTGGCTGGCACTGCACCAGAAGATGCAGCTGTCTGTTGAACAGGAAGGAGCAGAGAGCCTCATCTGGCCTACTTCTAATTGAATTTCCTTCACATTCAACAAGAGAGACCTGCTGGGTTAGGTACATCTCCCCGAAGCTCCCATAGCACCTTCACAAAAAACCTTTGTGATGACGCTCATCATATTGCATGGTATTTGTTTGTTTCTGTGAGGAGAGGTATTGTCTTCATTATTACTTAGCACCAAGTTAATGGGTAATAGGTAAAAATTGGATGAAGAGTGAATGAATGAGCAACCATAGAGCTTTCAGAGTCCTACCCTTTTTCTAGCAAAAAAAGATTTAAAGCTACTTGGTTTTCTTGATCTGGTCATATAATGACTTGTTATAAAACATGTATAGAAACTGTGCAAAAATTTTCGTAGTAACCAGTTTTTTCCAATAGTATTTCCATTACCATAAAATTGTAGTAATGCACCCTCTTTTTTTTCTTACTTCTTTCCTAGCTAAATATAGTTAACTTCTGGAGCCTGGTTTCATGAGATTGACCTAATCCTCAGTAAGAATTTATATCTATTTTATTCCAAGTATAGAAAATACATTATAAATATAGCACTGAATGCTTTCCATAATAAGGACCTTAACATGTTGGATTTAGGGGGAAACTTGCTTATGCTATAAAACCTTGTTACTGTTTTGTCATGATCATCTGCTGAACCTTCCAGATAGAACAGGTTTATTACTTATTTATTTTTCAGTTTTGGTTGTCTTTCATTTCCTCATGTATAATATTTTTCATGATAAGTTTTGAATTCAATTTAGGCCCCTACAGATAATACCTTATAACTCGTAGTAATTAAATTCATGAGTAACATTTCTTTCATTTTACTTCTGTCTCAAGTCTTCAGAGATGTTACAGAAAGTAAGCAGGTGTTAATAACTATTTAAAATACTGTTCTCTTCACCCCTTGTCTCTACTTCAGGTCTGAATTTCAAAACCAGTACAGTTCAATCTTTATCCATTAAGTGTTGTTTCTCTGAGATTTGGTGTTATTTACTGTAAGAGTATACACACAGAGTTTTTCATTTTTCATTGTTCATTTTGTCCTCTTTACTTTGCCATTTAACCAGCTGTTACTGTGAAATATTATTAAAATATAGCCTTGCTGGCATTCTAACTTTTGTAACTTGACATAGGACTTAGAGTGTTCTTCCTGAAGCAAAAATACCTGTAAGTGAAAAAAGGCTATCATAAAATAAGCATATGTATTTCAATAATTTTATGGACATGATCCTATATACCTTTATCTTTTTCAGTTGAGATGGGGTCCTTTTATTTGTTTAGCTTCATAACATCTTTCCACTAAAAGCAACATATTTCATGTCGAGAGAGTTGAGTGCCCCTTAGCTTGCCTTTAGACATCTGAAGTGTTTCTAATGCAGAAGAGTTAATGAGGAATGAGGTAAAAGTGTCGTTAGTGGTTGAGATCAAGCTATGGCTGAAGACTTCCTTGTCATACTTTCTGGGAGAGTTTCTGCAGATCGTGACAGTGTAACTGTTCCTGACTTGCTGTGGCTCATGCTTGATTTTATAGTAATAGCTCTCTCATGTACACAATGTATTGTGACGATTTGGGGGTGTTAGTAAGATTTTTTTTTCATGTTCTTAACTCATTACATTTTGTCAAGTGAGCTCTCTAAAACTTTAGCTAGGTTAAAATATGAGGAGAAAAAGATGACTGGTTTTAGACAAGTTGAATCTCAGTTTAAGTCTGTGTAGACAAGTGTTGTAGGCATAAAGATTAATCATAAAGATCAGGGCCTAGTATGCATTTGGGAGTCATTCAGGCAGAATGATATACCCATCACTTGGAAAAGGTGAGGTCACTCCATTCAAGGGAATTGAGGAAACACCTCCAACATTGTATTGGGAAGCTCAGAACAATCAGGATGATAGGAGAAGAACCAATCTGATGCTGCCCAAGAGAAGATGGTTTAATGAACGAGGCATTTGGCAAATCTGGATATTGTGAAAGTTGTGTTAAAATGAGATTCTGATCTAGACTTTTGATTTAGGGAATCCTTTGATAGGCAGTTTTACTGGCACTAGACTCTAAAATGTAGGGGATAGAAAGTGAATTATAACGTACCAAGGAATCAATGAAAGATGAGACAGAAGGGACCACAAGTTTAAATGATTTGGCCTATAATCACGAAGGGAAGGGGAAAATGTGTGATAATGATTTCACAGTCAGATAGAATAAGGGATGTTCCTTTTAGAATTTGAGAAACACAGAGACAGAGAAAGGCTGACTGAGGTTGGGAGAGAGGAGTAAGAGAAAAAATGGTTGGGTCTGGAAGGAGCAGGTAGGGGTTCTGATCACTAGTTTCAACGTTTGGGAATTTATCCCCTACCAAGCAATGCTCTGACACCAGCTGGGTATCCTGCAGTTCAACTTAGTTCTGATACCGTTTACCCACAGGGAGCATCAGATCCCATAAATTAGGGACACAGTTGCACGAGGCTGCCCTCCATTTCAGATGCCAGTTGCAAGCTCAGCTGTTATCTGTGCTTCTGACCAACTGGCTGTAACTTGGAGATTCCAACAGCCCCTTCCTTGGGTTTGATTAATTTGCTAGAGTGGCTCACAGAACTCAGAGAAACAGTTTATTTACTAGATTATTGGTTTATTATAAAAGGATATAACTCTGGATATATAAAAGAATATAACAGCCAGATGGAAGAGATGCAGAAGGTAAGATCTGGGAAAAGGGCAAGGAGCTTCCATGCTGTGTCTGAATGGGCCACTTTCCCCAAATCTCCATATGTTCACCAACCTGGAAGCTCTCCAAACCCCATACTTTGGGGGTTTTATGGAGGCTTCATTACACAGGCATGATTGATTAAACCATTGGCCGCTGGGAATTGATTAAACTTCCAGCCTCTTTCCCCTCCCAGGGGTGGGTTGGGGCAATGACAGGAAGTTAGTTACAACCCTCTAATCACGATACTGGTTCTCCTGGCATCCAGACCCCATCCTTGGGCGCAGGACTAAAACCCACCTCATTAACATAACAAAAGCCACCTTTATCTCCCCTACCACTTAGGATATTCCAAGGGTTTTAGGGTCTCTGTGTTAGAAACAAGGAGGAAGACCAAATACGTATTATATTATAAATCACAATATCACCAGGGGCCCGAAAAGATTAGGCTTGGAAAGAAGTAGAGCTACTTCTTCTGTGACATCAGAGCAAGTTCAGAGAAGGACAGAATGACTCTCACCACTCCCTACTCACAGGTGTTGTGGATGAGGAAGATGACTTGGAATCAGACTGGTATCAGTTTGGATCTAGATTGAGACTGGACCAAGAGGAATCCATGCAGTATGTTGAACTCAACCTCACAACTGGAGATGCCAGTAGTGAAAGTTTTGGTCTAATTTCAAGTCTACACGTGAGACATGTGACACAAATGGAATTTTGTTTTTCAAATGTTCTGAGTCTGAAAGCCAGTAATTCCTGTTACAGATTTTGCTCCATTGTCTTTTACCTGAAAACATCATACAGATATACTTCATTTGAGTATAGTAGGATCGTCAAAACCTTAGTGCCTGCATTTTTGCTTTCAAAACAGGATGTTAAAATGCGTATTTTGGCAATTCCGCCAAGTTATGCTTTGGGAATTTCAGGGAGACCATTGAATTTGTCCCAGCAGTGCCACCTATGGATGGTAGTGCCGTTTGTAGCTCAGTAACGTATAGTATTTTCACAAATTGATCTTTTATTTTGTGAAATTTTATCTCAAGATGCTTTGGATTCTAATTAGCTCAGATAGCGCTTTCTCCATCAAGAAACTGCATTTGGTTGGTTTTAAAAAGAAAAGTGTCATGGCAATGCCTTATCTGCTTCATCTGCAAAATTACTAAATTTCTTTTTTTTTTTTTTAAGGATTCACTTTTATTTACACCAAAGTGTTTCCTTAAGATCCTGCTGCAAATTAAAATTGCATTTCCCAGTGGTAGTTACATGGTAGTAGGTATTATGGGTTTGGGCCTCTCTATTTTAGAAGGCCTTTATGCTCTACTGCACTCTGGAATTATTCAGCCCTAAATTATCTTAATCTCACCAGTCCAGATAATAAGGATCAAGGTTAGTAAAAACTGTCCAAAGCAAACTACATCTTTTTAATTAAGTGACATTAATTTGGATATCTTTATATCTATGTTTTCAAAAATGCTGAGATCCTTGCAATTGAGGTTTGGTTTATCCTAATGAGTTTACACTAATGAGTAGTGTTTTGATTTATGCAGTAGAAACGACAGCAGGAAAGCAGATGCATCTTGTGAGATGGGTTCGAAGCATTTGTAGTGATGAAGTACACCCCTGTGAAATAAGCCCTGTCGATGACTTAAGAACAGTCTAATTTTTCAGTTTTCATTTTATAGCACTCTCTTTCTTCATGCTATCATGAAAAGCTCTTTGCATTTGCTAGCATGAAATATAAGATTTTTAGTAATAGGGAAGAAATGTTAGGAGTATCTTTAAAAGTTACTGTCTCTGAACCGAACAGTGGTTTTCCAAGACAGCCACATTTCATGAAGACAAATGTAGTCCTGATGAAAACCGTTGTTAACCTGATCAGAGCCTTAAGGTTAGGTGTGTTATTGAATCTTTTGCTGAATTTGGCTCTGCAGGACCTTACTGGGTGTCATGGAATGACATGGGGAACACATCAACGTATGCTGAGATTTCCAACATTGGTAGATTCATTTACAAATCTGTTATTTGGAGAAGTACTTCTACTTAATCTGCCATTCTAATGCATAATATTGTAACTTGAAATATATGCCATATGTCCGAAGAAATATCTTAGGACAGCAATAGAGGAAGAATGAAGCAGCTAACATAGATGGGTAATTCTCTTTGTAAGAACATTCTACAGATTAGTTTTGTTATTTGACCACTGGAGTACTGTGGTCAAAATAGCTCAAACGTAATTATAGCTAGTGGTCTAGAATATGAAATGAAAAAAAAAATCAGTTATCAGCACTATAGAATTTGGTTTTAGGCTTCTGGATGAGGAAGATTTTGAAATTGGAAAGATATATGTAAGGAGTCATCAGCTCTCATTTCTTCCTCCAGCTGTGTGGGACACGGCGCCCTCTCAAACCAAGCAAAATAAGACACTTTTCTTTACAGATGCTAACCAGGGCAAGATGAGGGGTGAGGGTGCAGGAAAAATAATCTTCCTTTCCTCCATGGATCAATAGGAAGTTTGCCTCTGTGATATCCTCATTTACAGGTTATAGATTCTACCTTTTTAATGAGAATAATTTTCTTTGTGACTTTCTCCTATGAGTTCTTATTTTCTGTGTATACATACTGTTGACATGATACATAAAGAAAAGCACATTAACAGAGATTATACAAAATTATCCTTTAAAACTGATTTTCCTTTATTATTTCTTTATATACAGGCATCATTCATATTCCTTATCTTCTTTGCCTTAAAAAAGTCCTTAAGGTTTCTATTTTCTGAATAAAATATACATTCCCAAATAGCCAAACTGTTAAATTGAGTCCTTAAATCCTTAATCCCCCCCTTTTAAAATACAAAATTACATATTTAATGTAGATACAGCATGGCACAAGAAGGAAAAGCAAATGATGTTATAGCTGCAGTAAATATGATTCAGTTTTAAATTTTAGGGCATGTTCTTGGAATAAGTTTTTCTTATTTCTCTTAGGTTCTGCTCCCCAAATAACAAAATGTGCTATGAAAAGGATCAAGATATTTCTTGCTGTAGACCACAGTGTGTGTGTGTGTGTGTGTGTGTGTGTGTGTGTGTGTGTGTGTGAAATATCACATACCTTCAGGCATTTGTTTTAACAAGAAATCTAATGATCTTATTTTCAGCGGAATCAGATGTTCTTTAAATATTTTCTTACATTATTCCAAGGCCAAGAGTATTCCAATTGCCCCATTAGCTAGCACAAATGTTCAAGTTTGTGTTTTGTGTTTTGTTTTGTTTTGTTTTTGGTTAAAACTGTGTCAGTGTTTCCATTGTAAATGCTATTTTCCAGGCATTCATTGCTCAGCATAGGCTGTAAATATTCATTTTGGGCTAACACTTGTCAGAAAAAGTCTGTTAGCAATTAGGAGTATTTATATATTATTGGTGTAAAGAGAACTTTTTTGTATGCTAGTTTTAACAAAAACACCATTGACTCAAAGTATTTCATGATGCTTTCATGTTAGTTGACTTTAGATATTTTGGTACAATAAGTATGTCAAAATATTTAACGGAAAAGTGAATGTTACATGTGTGGTTTAATTACTGTACACTTTTAAATGAGACATGTTAGATCACAGCAGCAGAAATCAACAACTTTATAATATTTTCACATGTTGAATGAAACATAAAGAGTTTAAGAAGTAATATCACAGTGTCTGTTTTCTTCAAGTACTCTAAGCTATCTGAAAATATGAGGAAATGTGAAATGTCAACACATGAAGTAAAAGAAGTGAAGTACTAAAGCAGCTGTTAACTGTCAATAAATGTCCAAGCATAATTACCAGAAAAGAAAACTGCAATTTGAGAAAATGTGCTGATACATGATTGAAATCTCACCACATGATTGGTTAGATGATAAAGTGCATTTCAGAGTACCGTGCTCTCCCATAACTTAGAATTGGCCCTATTTTGATTTTTCAGCAAACAAGGACAGATCTTTATGAATGTAAAATAAATCTTTGTTACCTGCCCAAATGTTGGTTTCATTTCAATTCTTGTGTTAAGTTGTCCTCAGGGTGTTAGGAAACTATGGAGATGGAGATCCGAGTTTGTGGAGCCTGTTGCTTTTATAACTTTCCCTCCGTCCATTAAGAAATCAAATACAAAATTACAAAGAAAAAATTAGACTCCAAATGTATAGTAGTCTTAGTAAGAATATATACAAAAAAAATTTATGAAAACATATTATGAGACTCATACAACGCGAGGCTGCTCCCAGGCCTTAGAGGGACTTAGGTGATCTCGAGACCCTCAAGCTCGAAGATTTCAGAAAGTAATTTTCTAGTAAATATAATTATTCCTTTAAGGTTTTGTTTTCTAGTCACGTATAATGGTGTTTTTTCTTATTTTACCACTTACTTTAGGAGTGCTTTTGCATGTTCTAGCTGAAAATTAAATGTTATAGTCAGTTCATTTATCCAGTATTCATTATGTGATCATTTATTGAACTTCCACCATTTATAAGGTTTGGTGCCTACTAATAGCAATGCAATGATATGTATGTTCTTGGACAGAAGATTTAAAAATGTACATGTATAACAGTTAAATCGTATGAGGTAGGTACTATTTCACAGGAGTCAGATATACCATATAGTTAGTGCATAAAAACCCCACATGGTTATAATAAGTTTTTCTCTTATGTAAATTATTAATGATATCCACCTCATTTCTTTTTAGAATATCTGTTCTTTGAGATACAGGTTAGTTATGTCTTTTAGGACATCTATTTAAAACATAGTGTAGATTCAGAGTTGTAGGATACTGCGACCTTGCTTTATTGTAGATATAAGAAGAAAATTAATAATTCATTTTTCAGAAGACAAACTAAATAATTCCATTTGTAAAATATATTTTTGCTTTAAACTGTTATTTAGCTTTTACACTTGAATGCTCAGTTCTTATTTTCAAGATCCAATGCTTTATTTAATTTAAGATATAATTATCTCATTTACTTTCATATACTATCAGAAAATCATACTCTGAAGGCATATATGTTATGTTTTGAATAATTGAGAATAAAAGTGAGAAATTCTTAAATCCTACTTCAGGTAAACACTATAATTATAAAACAGGTGATAGCTTTGTGACAATATGCAAGTTTGTAAAGCAGATAATAAAATGGAGGAAAATTGTAATTGTTCCCCTTCCAAAATGATACACAATGAAAAGGACACTTTAATATTTTGATGCTGCCCCCAAATTTTAGATACAAATCAGATACTTGAAACCTATTTTATATCCTGCTTTTATTCAGGAAAACTCATGTATAAAGGTTAAAAGATTGTATTATAGTTCCCAAGAATTATACAAGTTGTTTGAAGTCACTTTAGAATGGAAATCATAATTACTATGATCGATGCTTTTACTTTAAGTATATGATAAGGCAGTAGGGTCATATCCATGTATTAGACCATGCCAAGTATATATCCCACACTTCTTAAGTAAAAAAAGATTTAAAAGATAATCTATATATTTAGTTTACATATATATATATAACAAATATATATATATAACAAATTAACACTAATGGTTATTATATCTTGGAGATTTAAAGTGTTACTTTCATAGGCCAATATAGTGACTTAGTTAATAACAAACAGCAGTAATTAGCGGACTCTGAGTGATCGCTACGATTTCATAACCTTCCTTAAAATCAATTTCATGATATCTCTGTTGTCCTCAAGAAAGGCATTTTGAGTTTCAGAGCCTAGGTCTGCCCAGTTTCTCTTCCTCCCTTCCCGTTCTTAGCGTTTGGAAGACATTTTCCTCAGGAAGGGTGTAAGTGAAAATCCCTGCCAAAAACCTGACCTTCAGTAGTCTCCTGACCCCTTATGAAGCCATTCTTACCCCGATTTTCCTTCTATTACCATCCCTTCCTTCTATGAGACCTATCAGTAACTGTAGGATTTCTAGTTCAAAGAGTTCTGGTGGTTTCATTTCACTTTTCTCATTTTTTTTTCTTTTTCTTTTTTCTCTTCACCTCTTGCTTGAGAAGAATTTAGCCCTGCAACTTGAAGGTTACTGGAAAAAGTGACTCTTTTAAAATTCAGATTTAATATCTTTTCTTTCATATTCAATCCCAAGTAGTTTTCTTGTTTTCCTCTCTATCAGGCAGTATATTCCATGTGACTGATGGCTTGTTGTCCAGGGATCTGTAATCAAATATACACCTTGAATTATTAGTTTTGAGAGTAAGAGGGTCACCAGAAGCAAAATTTATTAATTTTGAATTGTCTTCCTCCTCTAAAAATTCATAATAAATCATTCTGTAGTCACAACATGGAAAGGGTTAATTGCCATGTTGTGTTTTTGAAATTCAAGTTTTTACCATTGTAAAACATGAGGAAAATTTGGCAATACTTTCTAAATAAAAAATGTGCATACCTTTTGACTGGAATTCTACTTTGAGCTATTTATCTAACAGATAACCATGTATATAAAATAATATTTAAGGGTATTTATTGTATGTGTTATTTGTATGTACAGTGTACATGTTCAAACTAAAAAGTTCTTTGTATGGAAAGTTTGAAAGTAAAATGCATCCTTCTTTTAGACGTTAAGTATTTTATTAGGATTAAAAGAATGATCTCAGGTAGTTAACCATAATCTAGGCCTCTTAGAAGCTGAAATTATTCTCTAGTCAAAGATACCTAGAGAGGTATATAGTCCAACTATGTAAGTTATTTATGAGATGTCTTATTCTTCAGGTTAAAAAAAAATAGAACTAGAAGATCGCTGGGAAATTGCCATCAGACTTTCTGGTCCCACTGATATTGGAGGTTGAATTAGGTATTTCTCCTACAGAACTTGTCTTGATGAGTAGATACCTCTCAGGGGATAAAGTCCAAGAATTTAACTGTCAAAGACCAAAGAAGAATAAAGAAAAGCCCAAGAAAAGTTTTCAGGTGAAAACCAGTAGAACAAAAACTGAATTTTTCTAAGATGTAGTTTAGGGGGCAAAAGCACAATCAGGGGACCCACTAAAAAAATCCAACGGAAGGAAGTTGGTAAAATGTCCAAAGAAAAAACGATCTTGAGACTCACCTCTCAAAAAAGAAAAAAAAAAGTAAAATGCAGAAACAGCATGTATGCGCTGCCATTTATAGGGAGACAAATTATATATATACACATACATATAACTATGTATATATAGAACATACACAAGTATACACACACACACACACACACACACATATGGCATATATTTGTAAATGCATAGGTTATCTCTGGAAGGCTACTCATGAAATTGATAATAGGGTAGATAGCTAGCCTCCAGGGAGAGAAATAGGGCATTTAGGGATAAAAGAGGAGGGGAGGCAGACTTCATTTTCACTCTCCTACAGCTGTATCATTTAAATGTAATCTATCTAAAAATATATATCTAAAAATAAATAGAATGTTTAAAAGTAAAGCTAAAAGGAAGCAGGCCAGGTGAGAACCTTTGACAGAAGAAAGGTACAGGGAGAAAGACTGCCCCAAACCAGTTAAGCCCAGGCACCCTGAGAAGAGACCACCAAGCCCTTTAGGTCTAAGCTACCGTCTCACAAACTCTGTACTGTGAGTTCCTGTGTGGGTGAGAATGCCCTAATCTGACGAGGCCAGAGATCCAGCTTGTATTATAGGCAAATGTCATTCTAAATTAATAAGGTAGCATTATAGGAGTTCAGTTTTATAGGAGTTTATCCCAGCTAGGCTTCTCAACTTCCCCATAAGCACGAAACCATCCCTGGAGTCCTGACTTTGGTGACCCAGATGAAGCCTTGCCCCCGAGAGGCCTGCCCAACCTCTGCTCAGCACCCAGAGATGCCATGTCTGCTCTGTGCCTGTAATAGGGCCGGATACGCGTGGTGTTTGCCACCCATCAGGGTCTCCCTTGCCTTAGAGTTTAGTTTCAGCTCTTTAGTTGTTATTTCATAGACTAAAATGAGCTTAAATCCCAAGAGAAGTGGGAAAATGAGTGCTCATTATCTACATTAGAAATTGTGATATTATTTCTCAGAAAGTGAAACTTGATGGACTCATAAAAGAATGTTATCTGTGCAGAATACTTCAGAATAGAATAAAAAGCACAGTAAGTGATTGACATAAATATAGGTGTGCCTGCAATATATATTAATAAACAAGGACATTATATTAGGGACCAGAAGCAATCTATTTCATATTTAAAATATCAAGTAAAAATTATCTGCACAATTATGAATATTTAAACAGTATTATTGCTTCTCAATATATAACACAGGAAAAAGTACCACATCATTTTTATTGCCAAAAAGGAAAAAATAATTAAAACTATAAAAAGCTGTTCTTAGTGTCATTTTAATGTCTTTGTTATTGCCATTTATCTCTGAGAGGTAATATGAAAAAGAAAGTAAGAAATAATGCATCAGTAGATGATAAATTTTATTCATAGCAAACTGTTTTAAAAAATCACTGTTATTTTTCATCCAAGAGAATGACAGAGAAAACAAGAAAGACATATCTGTTATAAATGCCTGTTTCATATTTACATCATTTTAAAAGCAAAGGTTTGCTTTTTCCTTCAACTTTTCAATTTAGTTTCCCTCTTTGTTTGATTTTCATCTTACCCAATTTCTTAAATTTAGGGAAGAATTTATTCATTTTAATGAATGTACATATGAAGGAATTTGTCTCTAATACATGCTTATGTTATAGGTACCCATATAGACTGTTCACTTATGAGTCCTTCAGGTTAGGAATAGTAGTTTAAAGGCTGGACTTCTTATTTCTCCACAGGTTAACAGTAGGATGAGAGGCCGTGAGGGTGGGATAGTGACAGTTCAGGTCTTTAAAAGCCAAATTAAGCTCAGATTACTGAATGGCCTGTGCCTCGTACCGAACCTCACCTCGGACTTTCTTGTAAATGAGATAGGAGGCTAAGTTCTTAGATAGGATTAGGAGAAATGATGGTGCCTCGCTAAGTTTAGGTACCAGTTTGGTATGGCATCTCCTTTTCTCTTAGTGTTCCAAATAAGGCCATCACCATCATTTCTCAAGCCATTGGGGAACAGTCTGTAGGACAAATGACAAAGTTCTGGGGAATGTCAATTTTCCATTGTGATCGATAAAGCAATTTTTAAAAGGAAAAAAATGAACTTTAAATAAAGAAGAAACACACATGCTTTGGGTATAAAATGTTTCTTGACAAAAAGAGTGTGATACAACATTGTATCTCTAACAGTATATGAGATACAAGAAAGAAAACACACACATACACAAACACAAAAAGCTACATATTGAAAAACAGTAAGAGGAAATATATAAGAGGTGACCAGTGACTGCATTAGACTCGTAGGATTATTTTCTTTTTTCTCTCTTTATTTTCTTAAACCCCAAATTTTCTTTTATGAACCTGTATTGCTTACATAATAATGAGGTAAAAAAGCCTTGTCCTTTGGAAATTTAATAATTTTATGCTGTCTGTGGTTTTGCAATTACTTATTTGTGCACTCTTAAAATTCTCTAAGTTTGGGTATTATAATGTCAAAAAGAAAAAGCGAGAAAGAAAAATAAGCCATAGAAAGGAGTAAATACAAGAAGAATATTTAATAAATGGTTTATTCTCCCAAAAAATGTTGGCATGAAAATTTCCTTAGTATTTTAAATCCTAGACTGAGAACTCTAGGTTCATTAGGCTAGGGAGTTTATCTATTTAATAGGTTTTCTATAACATGGAATCCAGCTTACTCCCACCTACTGAATAGTTTGTGACTATTATTTGTGGCTCTCTTTAGAGATTCTTTCCTCATTCCTTTCTTTTCCATTCTTGGTACAATAGCCAATTCTGTTGTTAGAAAAGTTTGCGTTCTTTTTAATTGATATCTATACTATTAAAAATATGACTTTTATGTAACTGAATTTCTAGCTTTATGTTGGATAGCCCTTGTATCCATGGCCACATAAGCATGATGTCTGTATGCTAATATGCTTACTTAATCTTTAATACATTATATTTTAATAATATAGGAATGCCAAGCTACGGAAGAGCAAATGAAAAGGTCATTTTTTATTCATGTACTACTGAATGTACCTTCTGCTTGTAGCTCATTATACATGCAGTTGAGCCCAATTTTTTAAAAGTGGAAAGCATACCAAATTAAACCACAAGTTTCACAACTGATGTTCCTTTTGTAAAAGGAGTGCTCTCCATCTTTTCAATTTTATTTATTCTGACTGCTTGTTACTCATTTGTGCTTCTCTCTTCTCTGTTATAGTCAGAATTTCTAATCCCATTTCAAGCAGAAGGCTGCCACTTTTCATCAGAGAAGAGGCAATAAACACGCATCACACTTATATATGCGGGCTTTCATCTGGGGAGCTCAAAGTGTTTTATGCATAAGTAGCATTTCCCCTGGCTTTTTTTTTTTCAAGTAGGAAAAATGAAGTCTAGAGAGCTTTAAATGACTGAAGGAAGCCCACACCTGCAACAGTGGAAGTTGTGATTTTAATTAAATATATATGCGTGAAAGTATTCAGGATTTCTTGACCTGGATGTCACCTTATATGCTCTGCTCAAAGAGTAACAAAATTGTGGGGAGTAAAAATTGGTACTGGTACTTTCTCGTCATAGCCCAGTTAGGGGGAATGGTGACATAACAAAAATGAGCTCTAATATAGAGTAACTTCCAACTCATTAGAGCTCTAATATAGAGTAACTTCATGAACTTGACTTTTCATTTAATGCCTTTAAATATTGAAATTATAAAAAGAACTCAAAGGGAAAGGGGAAGTCTTTACAGGGTCAGACTTTTTAAAGTTTTGTTACTATGGTTGAGTGGGCCAGAGAAAGAGCAGTCTGTGGACGGGGTCTAATTAGGGCAGATCAATTCTGATCTCAGGAATTAGCCCCTCCCTCATTTAATCAATCTCAGTCTCTCTCTCTCTCTTCCTCCTTCTTTCTCTGTCCCTCTCCCTCCTATCACTCTTGCCCTTCTCCCCCTACCTTTTTTTTTTTCCAAAGACATAAATGATCTCAGTGGTACAATTCAAATATAGAATATTGTTATAAAAGCATGAGTAAGAGATTAATAGAAAATAGGGCATTAAAAATAATAATAATTGTAAACAACCATCTTGTTTTGAATATGTCTGGATTCAGGTCTGTGATTCTCAACCTCCTTGCACTGGATCTATGGGGCAGGGCTTTGAGGATGTAGCAAATCAAAGTTAGGAGGACTCAGAAGGTCTTTTTGTCACCTCCACTTTTGGTGATATTGTGCAAACTGATTTAATACGTGTGTGGGAGTGGGAATGAAAGTGGGAAGTTTGATTCACATTAATAAGAGAGACATAGGGTGTGAAGGCCTGGATGGAATGAGAAAAATTAAAACCAAAAAAGGCTATGTCTGTGAGAGAGTGATAGGTGAATTTAGATTTAAATACAGAGATCAGAGGTCATTGTTTTCAGTGTTGATTGGGGCTTTGGGAAGATAGTTTTCTGAAAAGGATTTTCAGAAGTATGAGTAGATAGTGGGAGTCTAGTGGCTAATGTACTAATACATAAGAGATTACTGAACTTGCTGGCATGTGACACATTCTGCCTGGTGAAAAAAATAGGTAAAAAAAGTGCTGTGTGAAGTGAAATAAGTCAGTCAGAGAAAGACAGATACCATATGAGTTCACTCATGTGGAATTTAAGAAACAAAACAGATGAACGTAGGGGAAGGGAAGGAAAAATAAAATAAGATGAAAATAGAGAGGGAGGCAAACCATAAGAGACACTGAACTCCAGGAAACAAACTGAGGCTTGCTTTGGGGGAGGTGGGTGAAGGGAAGGGTAATTCGGTGTTGGGCATTAAGGAGGGCAGTTGATGGAATGAGCACTGGGTGATGAATCACTAAATTCTACCCCGGTAACTAATGTTACACTACATGTTAACTAAATCGAATTTAAATAAAGAATATTTTTAAAAAGTGCTGTGTACCCCATAGACTCTTACTGGAGCTGAGAGCTTAGTACATCAAATAATGGATTGGTTGAACAGCAGAGGAATGTCCATGTGATTTCACTGTACCTCTTTTACCACTTATAATGCAAACCAGATTAATTTCTTAAATAATATAGTTACTGAATTAACTCTAAGAAACTTTAATTTCCACTTAACTGAAAAAGGGCATGAAACAATTCACTAAGACCATTCAGTGTATTTTTTAGCTGTGCTGTGTCTCTATATAAACATATTTGGATACAGAGATATTTAGATACAATGTAGATATATACTTAGCAAATATTACTTATTACATATATAGAAACTTAGGATTTCCTCCTGAGTTCCAAGGTGTGTGTGTGTGTGTGTGTGTGTGTGTATATATATATATATATGTGTGTGTGTGTATGTATGTATATATATATTTATTTATTTATTTATTTATTTCCCTTAGAAAACCACTTTAAAACTACTCCTTCTGCAGATATGATGAAAAGCACTTGACTTTTCCCCCAAATTATCCTTATAAAACTTAGAAATACTCTTGGGTGTCATAAATGCCTGTCAATATAGTAGTTGGGGGAAAATTGTGGCTATATTAGCCTAGAAACAAATATCTAAGATGTCAGATACCTGCATGATCTTCCCACTGCAAACATTTCATGCTCAAAATTGCAACGTGACCGTGATGTTTGGGACAGTTCCTCTGGAGAACAAAGCAGCAGAGCACAAAAGCAGAACAGCAGCATCCTGAGGCAATATTTTATGATGCCCAGAGCTACTCCTGCTTAATGTGGTGGCTCTGGACCAGACCAGCAGAGAATGCCAGGCAAGTGCTGGATGAGAAGACTCTGACGTGTTAGCCTACTGAGACACCATGGACAAGTCTGGCGAGGAGGGGCCATCACTCATTAGCAGTGCAGCCACTTTCCAAGGCCCAGTGACCTAGGAGCAGGTTCTCAATCCCTCTAGGCTCTTGCTTCTTCATACATAAATGAAGGGATGATAAGACCCTTAAAGCGCTGCCAGATTTAATATCCAGAGATTATGCCATTTAGTCTTATCTGCCCTGGGGCTATTCCTTGTCTATACCTTTAGAAAATGTGCTACAGGTCTGTACCTAGTGGATAATGTACTAAAGATTCCTCTGTGTAGTAATTACTGTAAGAGAAAAACACAGTGTAGATTATTTTAAGAGTCAAGTTTGAAGTATCAGAAGTTGTTCCCTAGAACAACTTACACTTGGGTGTAAGGTCTTCCACTTGGGAACACTTGGTCAAGCCAAGTGAAATGGGCTTTTGTTCTGCAATATCACTTAGAGCTTTTTCTGTGCTTATATGCACTGTGACCCATGGATCTGTTTTTTCAACTGTTTTGAATGAAGTCTGTCTTTTTTTGTGTGCGTAAAGTTTCTACGTCCTGGCAAACAATGTTTCTGGCTCTTCTCAGTATTCATCTAAGTGATCATAAAATATAGTATTTTTCTTCCTAAAGTCTGCCCTTCTCCTAGCTTGCTTTAGTCTCCAGGGGCAAGTTTTATAGATGGGTCTCAAGGCTAGGAGTTCAGTTTTAGGAAGAAGTATAGGAGTATCAGAATAGTAAGAAGCTACAGACCTGACCTACATTTATCTGGCGTTTTGAGTTCCTTTCCTCCTGTCCTTTGTCATATAAGTAAGCGTCCATGTAGATAACTAGTCAGGACGGAGTGCATATCAGAGTTTGGGAATTATTTCTAGCTTTAAGGTCTTTTCTCTAAGAGAAAAACACAACCCTTGTAATCATAATCATGCCAACCTCAGTTTAAATCTGCCACTTACTAGATATACCAATACGACTGAGCTCCTATTTCTGCAATTGTAAAATGGAGATGTAAAATATTAGTTAGAATGGAATAGTATTTCACAGAATTAAATAGGTAAATATTTAGCAAATTACAAGTTATCGAATGCTCACTAATGTTAATTACCTTCATTGTTTCATTGTCTAGCAGAGGGGTCCTAGATAGAGGAGCCAATAAACTGGTCTCATTCATTACTAACTCATTACTAATTCATTCCATTACTATCACAACATACATTATTATTGCCCCCAGGGCTTAATATCTCTATAACTTAGTCCCTTCAATTATCAAATGAAAATAAAATCATCAGACACTGTTTTCACGTATAAACTGTGGTAATAGATGTGTAATTAATTTCAAAAGATTTTTTTTTTAAGATTTTTTTTTTCTTGAGTAATCTTTACACCCACTTTACACTGGGGCTCAAATCCATAACCCCGAGATCAAGTCTCATGCTCCACCCACTGAGCCAGCCAGGCACCCCAATTTCAAAAGATTTTTGAAGTACCAATTAATAATTCTGTTTTTTTGGTAGTAGTAAAATTATAATTGACTACTACTCTGACCGTGGAACCATTTTATTTTCAGTGAAATATCTATTGTAATGGGATTGCTGAAAGAGCATGCTATTTTAACAAAATCCCTTTGGACAGATTTAAGAGAAAGTACTGAACCTCTTGTTTTCCATCTTACACAGGAAGCTTTATATACTTTTAAACATTTGTATACAAGTTCTTTCATCTTCAGCAGCACAACTGTAAAAGATTTAGAGTTTTTGAAGATTGTGCATTTAATTTTTAGCTGAATTGTAAATAGATCGAATCCATGCATCAGAAAGGCTCCAAAAAGAGAATTTATAGAAACTGGAGAGAGGGAGTTAAAATTTTATAAGTCTTTGGGAACTTTAAATGGGAAAGATGTTAAAAAATGGCACTTAAGACTACATTTTAGACCTATGGGAAACTAACTCTTGGTAAATTCTTAACATGAAAATTATGATGTTAATTTCTTCTGTTACGTTAAATACATGTCATTGTTATCATTTATAACATATAAATACATGTCATTAAAATCATTGATTTCACAACACAAAGATACTATTGGCATTGAAATTTTATACAAGTTCTCTTGAAGCATTTTGCTTTGAAATTAATTTTGAAATTAATTTTGTTTCAAAATTAATTTCTGATGTGAAATTTTAATAGTTTAGTACAAAAAGTTCGTCTTTTTTAAAAACAAATTTGAAAACTTATTTTGACACATATGCTTATCTTACATTATGTCAAACACTTTTTTGCCTAAGTTTTGCATTTGTGTATCTGACCTCTTTGAATAGGACTGAGAGTTTTGAAGGCGTTTGCAAAATGCTTTTGGGTGGTAGATAGCTTACCTGTCTTTTTTGATAAATCTCCATTTCCTTACTGGATATTTAGGAGAGAGATCTAGATTACTCTGGGATATGTCTCTAAAGCCCTGGCTGCTTATTCTGTCTGTTGTAGCCATCTATTCAGAATTCACTTTCCAGGTGCCAATAGTTAGATGGGCATTTTGTAATTTCCTGTAGGAGTTAAGTGTGCAGACAGAAAAAGTCCTAAAATTGTATTGTTGAGAAAAAATTTCAAAACGTGTAAATCATTGATAACATTGTGTTAAGATATGCTTAAATTGGTAGAGATCATAGGCCAGGTGTCTATTTTCATGCCATCAGTGATGACAAAGAGTGCTTCACAGATGTTTTTATAGGAATTTATTGTAGAGCCTGTGAGTCCATAAATTTCTGTATGCTGAAATTTCTGGGCACAGCACTGTATCAAAACCATGGCATGAGAAAACTTTTTTACTTAACACCCAGTCTTGAAATTTGATTAAACATGAGCCTCCTTTGTTGGAAAGAGGAACATTTTCATGTTGATGATTTTAATACTTTAAATTTAATAATAAAATACAAAAAAAACCCTAAATTATTTTACAAATATAAATTTTCTGATTTAGAAGTAATAATAGCTACCAATTGAAATAATAATTGATTCACTTATTAATATGAATCACTACACATGTATTATACCATTTTATCTTTGCAAATACCCTATGAAGTCATTATCTCCATTTTATTATTAAGGCAAGAGACTAGAGAGGTTAAATAACCTGGTCCATAGTCATACATCAGAAGACAAAACCAGATGTGAACCTAGAACTCTGATTCCAAGTCCTGTGCTGTAATGCTTCATATTTATTAATACATTATTACAATTTTAATTGATGCTTTATTGCCCCAAATATCTGAACCAAATCACTCCTACATGACCAACTCTGCACTCTGCCTTTATATTCTTACATATTTAATGTCTGGTGGTCAGCTTTCACGGTAAAAATCTCATGCCCACAAAACCTCAGAAATTATCTGCTTATTCCTACAAATCATTTGGCAAATAAGTGTTTTGAAAGAAAGATATTGAATCCAAACCAATTTAAAAATAAGAAATGTTAAAAAGCTATTGTACAGAAAGGATCATGGTTGTTTTTTTTTCTTTAAGATTTTATTTATTTATTTGACAGAGAAGAGAGATCACAAGTAGGCAGAGAGGCAGGCAGAGAGAGGGGGGAAGCAAGCTCCCTGCTGAGCAGAGAGCCTGTTGCAGGGCTCGACCCCAGGACCCTGAGATCATGACCTGAGCCGAAGGCAGAGGCTTTAACCCACTGAGCCACCCAGGCGCCCCTAGAAAGGATCATGTTATTCATGCTGCTTTGTGACTTTATTTCAACACTATTTCTTGAAATTTTGACATGTCAAGGAAGAGATACATCATCCTACTACATGCCTGCATCCAGATACCATGACTTATTTAACCTATTCTATTTGTGTTTCCAGTAATAGAATCTCTGGGTCACAGGACATAGTTACTGAAAGTTTTCTGAGTTTTGTTCATCCTGCATCACTAAGATCCAGTATATCCCTAGGCCATGTATGTTGGTCCATACGTACATAAAATGAAGGAATGAGTAATACCAGACTACATTCCAGAATGGTTTTGATAATTTATGCTTCTGCTACACGTGTATCTGTTTCTCCATAGCCTTCCCACAGCCAGATATGGAAGTTGACAACTAAGTCCATGCTGTCTTTTTATAAATAAACTGCTTTTAGAGTGAGGGTAGAAGCTCCAAATGATCAGAAACGCTTAGCGGCGGCTGTGTTTGAGGTCACTCCTAGACAGCAGTCACAATATCCACTACAGTTTTAAAAGGCAGTGTTGGGTTTCTAAGTGCTTATTCATAATTCAAGATTTTATGATACCTAAATGTGTAACTTCTTATAATTTTAAAAGTTCAGTTTAGAGAAACTATAAGTTTTCTATTTTGTTTCCCAAGATATAAAGTAATGTGTTTCAACATTTTTACTATTTTTAACTAAACCACCAAACAATGTCATTTTGAACTTTATGATGGTGAGGAATTGTGGCATGGGGCCTTAAGCACTAATTATGTATTCATTTTATGCTGATCTGCTGCATTGTCATGTTTTCCAACAGCTCTGAGATAGGGGCTATAATTAAATCAAATCTATCATAAAATATATTTTACTGAGATCAATTTTTTTCTATTTGAGTTTATTAGAACATACAGACTCGGATTTGGGGTAACTTTCTGTAATTATATTATTGTCCCCAAAGTGTATGAATAAAACTCAGAATTATGCTAGTGCTGATACTCAACTGTACAAATACTGATAATTTTTAACAGGAAAACATACTTAAGTTCTGGTACTTTAGTATAGTGACTTCGAATGTTTTACATAATCTGGCTTTGGAAAGGAAGCTTATTTTAAGCATTTTTTTCCTTTTAGAGCAGAGTTCAAAGTCATCATCTCATTGTCTTATGACTAGCTAAAATGAATATTTACTTTCATTTTAAGCTATTTTCAATTCTTTTGTCAAGTAGGCAGAATATAAATAAATAACTTGTCATTTTCTGAGTTTAGTTGATATCAATACATTTTACTGTATATTTTGTCTTTGGTCAAATGCAAAACACAGCTTTTTGCAATTTAGAAAGGCCTCCAGCTTCTGGATTTGTTGAGGCTATCATTGTGGTAATATCTTCATTTAAAAACTGTTAAACATGGTATCGTTTTCTCAATTTGTACCTCTTGAATCTTATGTTATGAATCAATCAATTAATTTAAATAGTTGAAATAATATTTTGAAAGGATTTAAAACAGAAGTAATCTTTAGATTTCATTAACTTAAAAAGGGGTCCAAAATGTTTATTAAAGAACAACAGAACAAACTTGTAACTTAGTAGAAGCCCTTCTTTTCTGCCCTGACGGGGATTAGTATTTTTTTACTTAAGGAGTTAAGGGGGCACAGGGTGCCTGGGTGGCTCAGTGGGTTAAAGCCTCTGCCTTCAGCTCAGGTCATGATCTCAGGGTCCTGGGATCAAGCCCCGCATCAGGCTCTCTGCTCAGCAGGGAGCCTGCTTCCTCCTCCCTCTGCCTGCCTCTCTGCCTACTTGTGATCTCTCTCTCTCTGTCAAATAAATAAATAAAATCTTTAAAAAAAAAAAAAGGAGTTAAGGGGGCAGGATGGGAATTGTAAAATAAAATATTTAAATAATTTGCATCATTTAAAATTCTATAAATGCCCACTTATTCACCAGTCTTATGCTGAAAGACCAAGACCTTTTATTTGTATAGGAGCACGCCAGTGGGAGTTTCATATCATCTCTCCAGAAACCCCAGCTGCAGCATCAGTGATTTCCAGCTTTCAGCACATTAAAGTGGAATGAGCACTAAGACACTTTGAAGCAATAAAAGTAAAATCCTTCTAAATATTACAGACATTCCCCTAAACTTTTAAGATCATCTCACAGCTAATTCAAAAGCATTTTTTAGTGAGTTGCCTTTATCAATTATATACAAACCATTCAACATAGTTTTATAAAAATAATTATCTCTTTTTCACTTTCACATTTATTATAAAATTTAGTTAAATTGCACAATTAGAACAACAAATATGCTTGGCATAAAGAGATTTGAGGTCAAACATATGTTAAATCTACCATACAATAATTTTTTTAAAATTTAGACTTTGTCATGGAAAGTTTCAAACACACATAAATATAGAATCAAAAAATGAACTTTTGTGTACCCATCACCCAAACTGAATAATTACCAATATTTTGCCATTCTTATTCATCTGTTGATTTCCCCCAAACTTTTTTTTCCCCACTGGAGTATTTTAAATTAAATCCTGGACAAAGTCATATTTCTAAATTCTTCAATTATCTCTAGAGATGAATATTTTTTAATGTATACATACAGTACTATTATTACAGCTAAAAATATAACAGCAATTTTATTTATTTATTTATTTATTTATTTAAGGGCTATTTATTTATTTATTTGACAGAGAGAGAGAGAGATCACAAGTAGGCAGAGAGGCAGGCAGAGGGAGAGGCGGAAGCAGGCTCCCTGCTGAGCAGAGAGCTCGATGCGGGGGCTCGATCCCAGGACCCTGAGATCATGAGCTGGGCCTAAGGCAGAGGCTTTAACCCACTGAGCCACCAGGCGCCCCCTTTTTTTTTTTTTAAAGATTTATTTTATTTTATTTATTTGAGAGAGAGAGAGCATGAGAGGGGAGAGGTCAGAGGGAGAAGCAGACTCTCCGCCAAGCAGGGAGCCCGATTTGGGACTCCATCCTGGGACTCCAGGATCGTGACCTGAGCTGAAGGCAGTTGCTCAGCCAACTGAGCCACCCAGGCACCCTGTAACAGTAATTTCTTAAAATCTTTTTTTTTTTTTTTTGGCTTGTTTATTTGAATTAGGATCCAGAGTAGGTCACATATTGCGTTGGGTTGATACCTCTCTTAGGTTTCTTTTGGTGAATTATACCCCCTACCCCTCCACCTTTGCATGTCATTTATGTGTTGAAATTCATAAATCATTTGTCTTGCCAAATTTCTTACATTCTGGATTTAGCTGATTGTCTTCTTATGGTGCCATAAAATATGTTACTCCTTGCCCACCCCCCATATTGCCTATGAATTGATAGGTAAATTAGAAGCTTGATTAAATTGTGTTCCTGGTTTTTAGCAACATACTGGATAGGTGGTGCTGGATATGTCTTCATTAAATCAGGAGGCACATAACATCTAAGATAATGGAAATGTTAAATAAAGTAACAATGGCTAAGACATGTATCATTTGATATGTGCAAGGCACTATTCTAAACATTTTACATATATTATTTCTTTTAATCTTTCCAAAATGTCTTTGAAGTAAATGTTCTTATTAACCCTGTGCAGTTAAGGAAAGTAAGGCACAGGGAGGCTTAGTAACTTGCTCAAGTCCCCAAGTCTGGATTTGGTCTGCTTCCTGGCACTCCGACTGCTGAATCTGTGCTCCATAGCAGCCTGTCATTCTGTCTCTTGAAAGCACTGACATTTCTAAATTACACTATAAAGAAGTGTGTTCCAGACCCTTCTAGTAAACATACTGTCTTAATTCTGTAAGCAAATAAATGTTAAAGGGTATGTATTTTAAATAAAAAAGCACTTTCAAACTATGTTGTTTACCTCATCTACCTTCTTTGAAAATAATACCTTGTAAAACCCACAGTTATTTTCTTACTCTGATATTTACTCTCACATTGACAAATTGTGATATTTTCTTTGTCCTGAAGTGGAACTTTTCATGGAAAATGAATTTACTTCCCTTAGGTAAATATTATCCAGTATCAAGAAGTATAAGGTGAGCTCCTTGAAATTAATAGCAATTTATAATTTTCAGTAGCCATAGCATTTTTAAAAAATTTATTAGTTTTTATTGCTTCTTTTGCTTGCTTAAGAATGAATATTATAGCATCTTCTCAATCATTTTGGCTTATCTAGTATAGACAATATTTCTACTAAAAGAAATTTAGCAGAACCCACTTTATATTTCCATTACACGTTCTTATCTTATTATTATCCTTTAACCTTATGGATCTTCCTGTACAGTTTTTCTGCTGTTAAATCCCTTTATATTTTGTTCTTATGTGCTCTTCATCCGTTTTATTAGCCAAATTTAACATAGATATTTCTCTTTATAACTACAAATAATCTAGTCCTTATGCCTAACAATAATTCCCTACTTTGTTGACATATTCTTAATAAAAATGATGCTTTTGTTCTTTTTATTCAGAATTCTAAGTATATACAAGGGCACAACTTGTCTTATCAGCATCTTATCAGCACCAGTCCTTCACTCATTCATTCAACAAACCTGCCTTGAGCATCACATCAAAGATGAGTAAAACATGGGTCCTACATAAGGTTAGAACTAGAAGTCAGGTCAGGATGATGAAGTATCCTGATGAAGTATCCACTTCAGACAGTGGTCACAACAGAGGGGAGGGAGAACTAGGGGTCAGGAGCAACAGTCAGTCTGAGAAGAGACCAGCACTGATTTAAGGGTTTTAAACCCACGTGGATGAATATACATGGTATTTTCAGGGGTTGCAAACCTAAATGTCCATTAAACCAGACAACAAATATAAATGAGTAAAACGGATCAAATGTATTCATTAGAGAATGGTGGGGACTTTACAACTGAGAGTGCATGTCTGATCTAAAGGCATCATATTCAAAAACATAGACTCAGCCATACAAAATGTGGCTGGGCTATCTATTTGTGGCTCTGGTGAGTCTAAATACATGAAAGGCATAGTATTTTGAGAAACCATCTAGGCAATACATGTGTTCAGTGGACCAAGTCAGACAGTTATATAGAATATATGGGCCAAAAGTGAGTACCTGGGGTTTCAATCTACATTGAAAGAAATAGATGGGGGACAAAACTTGAACAAAAAAATGTGGCAAAATCATTTTGATCCATAAAATGGGGGATAGTCTTCCCAGTGAAGTAGCAGTCAGTTGCTAAAGATCAGGGATTGTACTGGATTACTGTTAAGCAGACCAAGTGCATGCTTAGTATATTAGCACCAGAAGCACAACATAAACAATCCGAAAAAAACAAACAAACAAATAAAAAAAAACCAAGCAACTTGGGTCTTCCTTTCATGAATTGTATAGTTTAGTGGAATTTTAAATTATTATGCAATTACAGATGGAAGAGGAACCATATTTTTCCCCCCAAGACTTCATGGCCTCTCTATACCATAATGTGGCCTGAATAAGGCAATAAAATTTAAGATTCCAAGAATAGAGGAGTTAGGTGTTTGGCTGAAGTCCAGACTCAGGGTGACTGAGCATGGGTGTTGGAAGCTAGACTCGATAAAAAATACGGCCATATTCTATTTATGTGAATATATAAACTACTGGCCATTAAGACTTCTTCCTTCCCCAAATAATTCTGAATGACTCTTTATAATTAATGTTTGATATTGGTTGTACTAGCTATTAAGAGAGATTCCCAAACTTACAGATTTGTGGTCTGCATTAATTTTTGCAATAGACATGCATTCATTCTCCCTTGCAGGGATTTGTAGACATTGATTCTAATCAGTGCTTAAAGTTTACTTTAAAAAGAATTAGGTTGAATGTTTTGAAAGTTATATGAGATAATTGCATAATGTAGATGTGTAAAATGACTTTTAAAAGCTTTCATACAGTTAATAACTTTGCAATTATTTCTCTGTGGTTTCCATTTTTAAATAGATATTATGAAAAATAATATAGTAACTCATAGAATGAGTTATGTAATTTTTACATATTAGTGAAATAAAGGTATCTTTTTCTCTCAGTGAATACTAGACTTTGATCACATAGGGTTTATAGTAATATACATGAAGTTATTAATACCTTTAAGTTATCTTTATATTATATATGAGAAAGGTCTCTCATATGTAGCAGAAATCCTCAGATATTTGCTTGACACATCATAGTATGGCTTACCATGAACTTTTGTATATCTTGAACCTTTACTTTAAAAGATGTGTGACTGTTTCTTTCCTTGTTCCTATTTGGAAGCTATGTTTACAAAGAGTTCTTTAAATACCTGGTGTTTGGTTGCTTTACACAAATCAGCTAGGTCATAGGTTAATCATGGCATGTGAGACATAAATAAAATTTACAATGGAGTGAAAAAAGATAAATTGTCAGGTTAAATTCTCTTTGATCTTTTTTTTGTTCTGTGTTCACTTATGATTAGAGAATCTCTAATTTGTCTCTTCAGCAGTACTAGCCATCTGTTTGAAAATGTCCACGGTTTCCACCATATTTCAGTGAAGATTTTTATTTTATATGTGTTTTATGTAGCTATGAAAATCAGTAGATTGCAAGTTTCTTAAAATTGGGCAATTCACTTAAATAATTAGGAACAGTAAAAGAAAATTCCATTATTTTTATCCTCCATGATTGAAGAAAATTCTGCAGAGAGATCCATGGTATCCAGCTTTTACTATTTGCTGACTAATGCCAGAGTCCTAATCCAGTATCCAGTTTCTGGCTATATTTTTTTACAGTGTTCTTGATGATAGAATAAGCAGTCTACCTTGTAAGTTACAACATTATGTAATGTCTTCTACCAAATATTCATTTGGGTTAGAAACCTTAAATGAAAAGCTTGATGCTTATAGAGGAGGTCATAGTTTGGAGCTGATTTTATAAATTGGTTTCCAGCTTGTAGTTCAATTTATGAGAGATAATATGGAAGGCAATATATAAGATAATGTAAATGAAATGACTAAGGTCTCTTTCCTAAAGTTACCTGGTTATGGTTGGATAATTAGGTTGCCCGCGATAAAAATGATTGAAGAAATAGAATTAGTCATGAAGATATCCCAAAGACCTAACAGATGAAATGTTGTATCTGGGCCAAATAGCTGTTGCAAAGAGTTTATACCAAGCTTTGTCTGCATAATGAGGAAATTATATCATATATACTTTTAATGTTGTGTGCATTTAAAAAACTAAGGAAATATAGAATAAATTTAAAAATATTGATTAGTTTCCTATTATCTTTTGTCATTTGGTAAATATTTTCTTAAAAAATAAAGAGCAGGGCGCCTGGTTGACCCAGTCAGAAGAGCATCCTTCTCTTGATCTCAGAGTTGTGAGTTCGAGCCTCATGTTGGGTGTAGAGATTGCTAAAAAAAAAAATAAACTTAAAAAAAAAAAGATGTAAAAAGTAGAATTATTATCATGGTAGGACCTTTGGATTTTTTAATGTTCAACTAGTCTTCATTACATACTCACCAGAATGACTGTATGTCTGATAACAACAACATTGGTGAGGATGGGAAGCACTACAACCTTTAAAAGTGTTTGTGGGCGTATAAAACTTTGGAAGATTTGACAGTTTCTATTAAAAGTAATCATCTACTAAATACATACTACTAATACTCTAAGACCAAGCAATTCCAATCCTAGGTTTTTACCTATGAGAAATGAAAGCATATGTCCACAAAAAGATCGTACAGGAATGTTCCTAGCACTGTCATTCACAGTTGCCACCAAACTGCAAATAATTTACATGCCCTTCCAGAGAAGAATGGATAAAGAAACTATGATGTATTCATGTAATGGAGTACTTCTTGTCGATTGAAAGTTACAATCAGGAAAAACTACTGAAATATGAAATAACATAGATAAATCTCAAACCTCTATACTGTGTAAAAAAAAGCCTTATTCAAAAGTACATATTGTTTGATTTCTGTTTTTATGAATGTTTAGAACAGTCAAAACTAAGCTGTGCTAAAGTAAAATAAAAAAACAAAACATTGACGACAACTCTCGTTGCCGTTGTGGGTGGGTATGAGCATTTACTGGAAGGGGGCATAAGGGAAATCGGTGGTGTGCTAGGAATAATCTTGATCTTGATAGCAGTTCAAAGTAGACAGATACATGCATTTGTCAAAACTGATTATATTTGATTTATGCGTTTCACAGTAGGTAAATCTTTCTTAAAAAAAGAACCATTACAAACTTTGAACTCTAGTCAATGATGTATATGCTGAAGTGGTTAGAAATGAAATGTACTAATGTCTGCAGTTACTTTGAGATGCACCAAAGAATAAGATAAATTGATGGATAGATACCTGGTTGGATGGAGAAATGGATGGATATATCTGAGATAAAGCAGATGTAAAAAATGCTAATCATAGAATTTAGGAGGTGGATAATGGGTTTTCACTGAACAATTCTTTCAACTTTTTGGTATGTTTGAAGATTTCCATAGTAAAATTTGGGAGAAAAATGATTGTTTATTCTAAAAAAGACATACCTTTTTGGAATGTATTCTAATTCAGGATGAAGATATGGTTACATTGTTTAAGTTCTTCCTTTTTGTCCTTTTCACGCATTAAAATTTTGTCTTATCCGGTAACATCATCTTAATTGCATTTAGCTTGTTACCTTTACGAAGCATATTCCTTGGTTGCCACATGTATAATCCAGTGATTAGTTTAATATCATTTGTTGGGCACTGTATTTACTTCCCGTATAACAAATTACCATAAACTTGGTGGCTTAAAACGATGCCAGAATACTGGCCTCGTGGTCAGGCATTCCCTCTCATCCCCAGAATGGCCTGGACTAAGTAAGTCATCTTCTGGCCTCAGCGGCAAGAAGGAACAAAGATAGGTGTTAACATTCCAGCACTCTCTACTTCCCCTTCACCACATCCTTCCAGCTAAAAGGTGCCCGTTATGCAGAATGGCTTCAGTAAGAAAAACCAGACATCCCACATGAAATATTTTTGGTGATTTCAGTGATATTTCCTCGGAAAAAGCAAAAATGGAAGAAATCAGAAACTTGAAATTCAGTAGAAGTCTTAACCAAAATAGCACCCACTCATAGCAGATTTCTAAAAAGAAACCAAAATAGGGGTGTAAAACACTCCAGAAAAAGAAGGCTGATGTGGGGAGTGGGCTCAGGCTCTTCTCCCGTAGATGCGAGACCACCCCTTGGGAGCTCAGGGCCAATGCAGCACCCACGAAGGTAGCTTCATCCGACTCGGAATCTGACCCGGGGACCTGTGAGGATAGTCTTCCAGGGACCACCGGGATAAAACGTCCCAGAGACAAGCCCTGGAAAGCCCTGTCGTGGAGAGCGGGAGGGGCAGTAGGTTTCTAAAGAACAGAGAACCACCTGTGGAAAGTATATCCCCTGAGGCACATTTTGGGAAAGAGAGGAATTTTCAAACACCCAGAA